>OX578147.1:144858094-146107168 GCA_951213105.1 Amaurobius ferox | reverse complement strand
GAATGCCAAAACGTTAATACAGTATATAAAAGTTCTGTGATAAAAATTGAGCAGTATCACACAATATCAGATTAATTCAGCCCATAGGGATGTCATCTATCTCATCCAGCCAGGGCTGCAAGGCCTTCCAAGTTTCATTCCACAGTCTAGTTTGCAGCTGACTGTCTTTTGAGTACTTACTAGAAGGCACAACTTTGCACTCTTCAATGTACTTTCCTCCTATATTTTCTAACTTGGCCGAAAGAGCAGCATACACAAGGATTTCAGCTCCTTTATTGGGTTTCTATGAAGAATAGGCAAACTTTTAACCATTCATAAAGATACATAAGATGAATAATAAAAATTAAGAACACATAGAGAACAAAAGAAACATTTAGTAGTGGCTTATCTGCTGCAACTACTAATGAACTGTATTTTAAACTAAACTAAAATTTTAATACAGAAATATATATATAAAAAAATTTACATAGCAATAAATGCTTTATTTATCTATAATAAAGCATTTATTGCTAGGAAAAAGTCTTTCTGTGTCATCTTTAGAAAAAAATCCAAGTACCGTGAAGTCATGAAATATGGTACACAGATACTTTAGGATCCGGGACAATATGCCTCGGTTATCATGTTTAGTATGATTTTGAGAGATTTTCACATAAATCTAGCCTAAGGGAAGAAAATCACAGAGCTTAACACCAACTGAAAGAATTTTCGTGAATTTATATATATATATACACAGGGTCGTCATAAAAAAACTTCCCCGATATATGAATCCCTAGCGGCCTATCCGCTCAACCAATCGAAAGGAAATTTATTTCAGATATTGTTATTTGAAGGTATGTGCACGAGATTGTGATGATTTCAAACAATAGAGCTCTCGCGGTTACGGTTACGGTTACAGTGAAAAAATTTCGAAATTTTTCAAATGGCAACACCCACTTTTTTTTCCTGTGCAAATTGCTCAGTGCATTAAAAAAACCATAAATGGAGTTGAAACGATACACGCATGATGGAACGATACACGTATGACGAAAATTGGTGGCGTAAAACATTTGCAAAGTAAAGGACCAATGACAACACAGGTGCATTGACGCACTTTGCATAATTCACAGGGATAGACAGTAGAAACACTAATCACGCATGTGCAAAACATTGCTTGTGAAAAACCTTTAATAAGCAGTGAAGATTGTTTCTTCAACCAGGTGTTCGAACGTGCTAACAAGATGATACTTACAGGGAGGTGAATTGATAAAGCTGTTTTATTTGAATGGGGAAAATGCTACAGTGTGAATTTATCGGTGAAATCATAAGCTAAGATGAGGCCCATATTCCGAACGAACTGTATGTGATTTGATAAAAAAATGTTGTTGTTGTTGAGACCCAGACCGTCCGACCTACCAGAAAGGTGTAAGGTAACTGTATGGACGGCCGGGAAGTGCCACCCAATTTAGACCGGAACCCAGTGGGGGAGGCATCCACAGGGACCGTACCCTCCTTCCCCTACCACCAACCTCTCGGAAGGACTTACGGACCCACATGTTTAACGTGATCGTACTCCGCATGAACACGGCGGCATTTGTGGTAGCGTGCAAATCTAGCGCGCAAACCACGGGGATACCGCATCCGAGATGGCCAACAGCACGCGGTGTTCCGAGGTGGTCACCCACCAAGTACTAACCGCGCCCGATGCTGCTTGACTTCGGTGATCTAACGAGAACCGGTGTTTTCAGCACGGTACGGCCGTTGGCCCTGATAAAAAAAAAAAAATGTGAAGAAACTGGATGCACATGTGATAGACAGCGATCCGGACAACCATCTGTTCCTGTTGAAGTTGTTGCGGAAGTGCATAATACGATGTCCATTCCATACTGCAAGAAGTGTTGCCCGCAATTTGGATGTACCGAAAATTAGTCTTCAAGCTTCTGCGCTCTGTTCTGCGAATGTTTCCTTATCGATTCCAGCGCGTCCAGATGCTGCAACCTGGAGACGAGCAACAGCGTGTCGACTTTGCGAAGTTTTTCCTCATCAGATATGATGAAGATAGCAGGTGGCCACTGCGGATATTATGAACGGATGAAGCACATTTCTCCTTAACTGGGAACGTAAACTCCAAGAACTGCGTTCACTGGGCTGACGAAAATCCTCATAATGTGGCACCAGTGCCTTTACATAAAGCTAAAGTGACTGTGTGGTGCGGCATCGTAAGCACATTTGTTCTCAGTCCGTACTTCTTCGAAGAGATCACTTCCAATGGTATGCAAACATGCTCCATTACAGGTCCTTGGTATAAAACAATGTTGCAGAATTACATAATTCCAGAATTGCAGTAGCGAAATGTCGTTAATGACATTGTATGAATGCAAGATGGTGCTCCTCCACACGTCGCTACATGTGTTCGGCAAGTGCTGCAACAGAACTTTGGTGATAGAGTCATCTCCCATAACTTTGTAGTTTCGTGGCCACCGCGATCCCCCAACCTTACTCCGATGGATTTCTGGTTCTGGAGTTATCTGAAATCTAAGGTGTACACACAGGGGCGGCAAATAGGGGGCGCGAGGAGGCGCGGTCGCGCCCCCAAATTTTTCCTCGTCGACTATCGGCTTCTTCCGTTTTTTATCGACTGTCTACTGGTCAATTTTCTCACGTTATGGAGCTACAAAAGAGACGACCTTCACAGTGAAGTTCCCACTTCCGGCTGGAACGAATCCTTTTCAACTTGGAAAGATTGGGGTGATGCTATCTTTTTATCACTTGAAAATTTCAAGTGTCCGATTACATTTATGTGTAGTTAGCACATGCTCATCCATTCCTTCTGCTAGAAATGCATTTCAGCAGCTCAATGCATTATATTCTTTCATAGAAACATCATATGAAAGACATGCTATTTTCGAAAAGAATCGCTCATCAACAAATACTTTTTCTGGAGGGTCTTCATCTCTACAATCACTAAGTGATACCAGGTGGTTTTCGAGAGTTAAAGCCATAAAAGCACTACTTGATAATTTAGAAGTGGTGATTTTAACGCTGGAAGAATTATCTGAAAACGATTCTCTCAATGGTGGAAGAACCGAAGCCCTTTTAACATGCATGGCATCGTTCGAATTTTTGTTCGCTTAGTTTATATTTAACAGAGTTTTTGATCAATGCAATACTCTCTCAAAGCAACTTCAGTCATCTGCTCTGTTTCAGATTGTGCAAGCTTTGGCAAAGCTACTATTGAAACTGTTAGTTCTTTTCGTATTGATGCATATTTCAATTAAGTGTGGAGTTTTGTGACAGTACTTTGCGAAAAACATTCTTAATTCTGGACCAAAACTGAAAAGGCTTACAAAAATTCCAAGCAAATTCGGAGGCGGTGAAAAAAATCCCCATGATGATGTTAAATCATATCAAAGAATTAATATTCAATATGAAATTATTTAGATTCAGTATCTAGTGAAATTGAGACAAGATTTAATGAGAACAATATATCTGTTTTGCTTGCCTCTAGTTCAATATTATTCGGATCAGATGTCGAAAAAGAAAAAGAAAATGTTTCAACCATATGTAAAGTATATGACTTCCAGAAAGAGGAATTGCTGTGTGAATTGCGACTGTTTTACTCAATGGTGGCAAATGAAAACATTGACCATCCCAATTTTAAAAGTCGCCTGGATTATTTTAAAGAGCGGAATTTAAAAAATGTGTTTCCTGTTATAACATTATCATTAAATTGTTTTTGACTGTGCCAATCAGCTCAGCCAGTTGTGAAAGGTCTTTTTAGTGTCTTAGGAGGTTGAAAAATTATTTTCGCAATACAATGGGACAAGAAAGACTTCCATCTTTAGTTGTTTCAGCTGTAGAACAAGATATACCACTGGATTATGATGATATTGTAACAAAATTTTCTCTTCTTCCAGACTCTGAGAACCGGCGTTTAAAACTTCAATAAAAAGTAAATAAATATAGATATATGAATTTATTATGCTAACACAATTATGTACAAAAATTATGTTAACAGCAATTATTTTTCTCAACATCAATTCAATTTTGTAATTCAATTCGAAAGTAAAGATTTTAAATGTGGTTTTAAAAGCGAGTCCACTACTACTGCAGTAATCCAGGATTGTATAAAGTTAAGAGTCAGAAATTTGGGTATAACATTAGATAAGCAAAAACCTAAAAGTTTAAATAAGGAATACATGGTGATAAGGTATCAAAATAAAGGTTTCGACAATATATCATTCGGCTGTATTTTGAAAGAATGCCAGGATTTGTTGCCTATGAGCAGGGTTCCCACTAAATTAGGAAAAGAGGGGGAGAATTTCTCTCCTTCCAGAAAATTTTGAGAGAGATTTTCTGTCACAAGGAGAGAAACTTGAAATTTCATTTTTTTTTTACCACGCTAATTTAGAAAGTAATAAAAAGGAAAGCATTAGCTATAACTCATATTCTTCGACATTTAAATTAAATTCTTATAAAGAACTAATAAAGAGTTTTATAGGGTTTAAGAGAGTTAATAGCCCATTTAACCCTATCCAGAGAAACCACACTCCTAGCAATGCTCCACCTACTGCAATCACAGGTAGAGGTGAGGCGAGCATCAGGAATAGCGCTATGGCCATTTGACTCAGAGACCAGAAAATGAACCCTGAAAAGCTCTCTTCTCCAGTCCCAGAGTAACAACCATTAGACAACCTGACATTATTCAAGTTTCTATCTTTGGACATGAGTTTGATGAGTTTTGCAAATGCAGAAACATCCTTAATAATATCACAGTAGTTTCTCCAGAAATTTCTCTTGGAGTCTCTCATTGCTTTGTTATAGGAAGTGAGGGCAGATTTATATATCTGCCATTCACCACTCTTTTTTGCTCTATTGAAGAGCTTTCTACACTTGCCACGTAGACAGCTGAGCTCGTTTAACCACCAAGGAACTAACCTTGGGGAGTCAGCTTTAGTGGCCTTACAGTTCTGGTAGTATGATAGGATAATAGCCTGTTGCACATGGTCAACAGCCAAATTCAACTCAGATAGGAATGTGGAGATAGGAATGTGGATAGGAACAGGAGATAAGAATGTGGATAGCACTCATTCTCGGCTGCAAGTGCAATAAATTAACAGCCGTAGCAGTATTGTGGTGATTTTTGACAGATTTTTCTCGCTCCCCAGAGGGATTGTTTAGGAATTGGATTGTTAGGAGTCATTTTGGACTACCGTAGTTAGGCCGATTACGATTTTGTTAATTGCTCATTTAAGTTGAATCGCCAAGGGTGAGTGGGGATTTTAACGGCTGGGTTGGGGAGAAATAAATAGGATATTTACGGAATATTCACCCGAGGAGGAGGGGGGATAATAAAAAACCCTTTATGATACCGGTCCTGTTTACCGACTGTCTAATTTGAATTTGGCTCAGAGGAATTAAGCTAATACATGCAGGTGTTTGTGAAACTCGAAATGGATTAGACGTTTGACATTCTGGTACAGAAACATGTAAATTTTACAGATCACCAACTTTGGGGACAGACATTACATTTTACAGTAGCCAAGAATAATTCCATAGTCGCCACTGGCGATGTGGCGACCGCTAATCTCAACCTTTAATAATTATATGTATTAATGTTAAACATTGTTTTCTTTTAGCATCAGTGCCAGTAGCAGAAAAGTCAATAGACCTTTCCCTCCCAGCCACCTGTGAGGAAGAACTGATAAATATTGAGGCATTTACCATGACTCCAGTTGGTGGCGCTCAACTTGTATGTTTTTTTTTTCTATTTTGTTTCATGAATTTTCAATTATTAAGAATGCATGATTAAAATCAAGTATAGTGAAGTATAGTTCAAAGTACAGTGAACTTTCAATCCAAAAAAAAAATTTTTTTCACACACATACACACACCAATATACACACACCAATATACAAGGGCCAACGGCCGTACCGTGCTGAAAACACCGGTTCTCGTTAGATCACCGAAGTCAAGCAGCATCGGGCGCGGTTAGTACTTGGTGGGTGACCACCTCGGAACACCGCGTGCTGTTGGCCATCTCGGGTGTGGTATCCCCGTGGTTTGCGCGCTAGATTTGCACGCTACCACAAATGCCGCCGTGTTCATGCGGAGTACGATCACGTTAAACATGTGGGTCCGTAAGTCCTTCCGAGAGGTTGGTGGTAGGGGAAGGAGGGTACGGTCCCTGTGGATGCCTCCCCCACTGGGTTCCGGTCCAAATTGGGTGGCACTTCCCGGCCGTCCATACAGTTACCTTACACCTTTCTGGGTCTCAACAACAACAACACACCAATATACAAGGGGCGCGGTAGCCCATTGGTTAGCGCGCTGGAGTTGCACTCGGTAGGCTCGGGTTCGATTCCAGCCACTGCCAAAACTGCCGCCGTGTTCATGCGGAGTACGATCACGTTAAACATGTGGGCTCGAAAGTCCTTCCGAGAGGTTGGTGGTAGGGGAAGGAGGGTACGGTTCCTGTGGATGCCTCCCCCACTGGGTTCTGGTCTAAATTGGGTGGCACTTCCCGACCGTCCAAACAGTTACCCTACACCTTTCTGGTAGGTCGGACGGTCTGGGTTTCAACAACAACACACCAATATACAGTCAAAAGCCGGAAATCCAGAACACTCAGGGCTTCGAATTTTCTGGATTATGAGTCATGTTTTTCATGAACAACAGGAAAAATACTTTATTGAAATCATAAACAAAAAATGTGAAAATGTAAATAAACATCATGTCCTTACAGAAACATCGTGGAAATTCATTTAGAAAATTTGAAAATACATAGGTATTGAAAATTTTCTGGACAGTTATTGATAATCGTATCACTTTTTCTGGAAATTATCAAAAATTGCAACGATTAATTGGAATCGTTCATCTTTAAAAAATTTCCGGATTATACATCATTTCAATTTTTAGGCATCCAGATTTATGGCTTCCCACTGTATACAATATATTATGCATGTAGAATAGAAAAACGATTCAGAAAAATTCAAAAGTTAATTATTTAGTTTAAACATCATGATATATTCTTTAATTTTTTCCACAAAATCTCTTATGTATTGCACTTAGACTTATGTATCGCAAATCACATCATAATCGAACACAGTCATGACCACTTTTATTGTGAAGGAATAAAACATTCCTTCACAATAAAAGTGGTCATGAGTGGGACTCTTTTCATGGTTGAAAAAGATTGTTCAACACTTGCAGTGGAAACTGGTAAAGTACACAAAATGTTAATAAGTTTGTATATATTAGGGAAAAAATTCTCATCACAGGACACAAGAGCGTTCATAGCACATTTTAGCCTCAACTTTGCTTCCACGTATTTCCATTTCTGACACCACAGCAAGTATTCGGTTTTTATTGCAGAATCTGAAGTAATATAATCAAAGTATATTTTTAAGTTATCCAGTAGATCAACTTTTTTGTGCGTTGCATATTTTGGTACAATAATTTCAATAGATGAAAAAAGTTTGTCGTTTTCATCAAATCGAATTAGTAACTGTGAACTTAGTTCATCCAAACATGGTAAAAAAAAGCAAGTCTGTAGTATTGTTCTGGTGTATCAAATGGATGATTATCTTGAGCCGTTTGCTTTCTAACAATCCTCGGAACTCCTATCTCAGAATCAAAATTTTTACTCATTATAATAGATACTGCTTTAAATATTTCAGTGAAATAACTATCAAAGGATTTGTTTCTTATATCTTGCAGTTTTTGTGTAACACTTTCTGCATAATTTAAAGCTGATGATAGATCATGAGATGGAATTTGAAGACACAGGCAAAGTAAAACTAAGAGGCTTTTCGCATACCAAAAGAGAAACTAAAAATCTGATGTGAGCAGCACATTACTTTCCCTACAGACTCAAATTCATATTTTCCTTATTTCTTTAATAATTCATTAGATTGAATTGCACCAAATGACTCCAAATTTGTAATTTTAATTCAATTTTTGTTTTTATCTCGTATTTGGACATTTTTCCGATAGAGGCAGAACAAAAATGCAAGAAATATCAAATATCTTGAGAACGGTTAGTCCTAAAGTATAATGGAGTGTGCTATATTCTTTTCCTCATCAAAAATTGCGTATAAAACAAGAATTTAATTGATACGTTTCAGCATACGTAGTCTTTTTTTTTTTTTAGATTTTGGCAATTTTTGCGAGCCATTTTGTAAAAAAAAGGCAGGTTGTTCTTTTCCGAATCGTACCAAAATCTAATCAGCACCAGAGTGTCCCACAAGTAACTTATCTACCAAATTTTGTGAAATTTGGTCAATTAGTATTTTAGCTAGGTTGGATACATGAAATTTTTGCAGGCCATTTTGTAAAAAAAGACAGGTTGTTCCTTTCCGAATCATGCCAAAATCTAATCAGCACCAGAGCATCCTACAAGTAACTTATCTACCAAATTTTGTAAAATTTGGTCAATTAGTATTTTAGCTAGAGTGAATACATGACATTTTTAAGGTCCATTTCGCAAAAGAAGGCAGGTTTTGTTTTCACAAATCCTACCAAAAACTAATCATCACCAGGGTCTCATCCATGTGACTTACATACCAAATTTTATAAAATTTGGTTCATTAGTTTTTTAGTTACAGTGGATACATACATTGCACAGATAGACAGACACACACACACAGACAGACATCACGCTAAAAATAATTTTTTCTTATTCTAGAGGTCTCAAAACGTGTACATCCATCAAAAACTCAAGTTGTGATTTTTGATATGATTCCAATATTTTCCCTATGCATTACCACGTACTGCAGGGAAAGTAAAAATTAGCCTTTTTCAATTGCTGAAAGTAAGAGCTCTGCAGTAGTTGAAACACTTTTATTTGATTCGGCTATTTTTTGTAAACTAGGAAATATTGCGTCGAATAATTCGACGAAAATAATAATCACGTTGTGTTTTTCCACAAATCGTGTTTCACATAATTTAAGTAATCAACCTTTTCTACTGTCTGGAAGAAAACAGTTAATTTTTTAAAATATTGCCTGCATAAGTAATAAATTGCATATTCCGCTTATAGTCCCATTGCAATTTCTAATAGATGGAATGGAATGGATAGATATGACGACAAAGCAAGATTCAAATGATGATTGGCACAATGAAAGTACATAGCTTTAGGATAAATTTCCTTTAAATTTGCCTGAATGCCATTCATTTCTGCTCTCATATTGGCCGTTCCATCATAACCTTACCTGACAAGTTTGCTCATGTCAAGTCCCAGATGTTGGCACTGATTTAAAAAAGTGTTTGTCAGTCCTTTTGCAGATAAATCGAACACTAGAACGAAGGTCAAAAAATGATCGCATAATATATTATTTACGTTCATGTACCTAACACACAATGAAAATTGTTCAACACCAGAGATATCTAAGGTTTGATAAGCTAAAATGCTAAAATACCCTGAATTGTTGACTTCGTCGACAATGCTTTTTTGAATGATATTTCCACAAATTTCAAGTATTTCGTTTTGAATAATAGGACTAATGTAGGATACATTTTTTTTTTTTTTTTTTTTTTTTTTGCAATTTAATATATATGTTGTTTTAATGTTTTATCTCTCGAATTTGCGCAGAAGTGTAACAGAGCATGAAAATTTCCATCATTATTTTCCGGTCTTTCCAAACTTGAGGACCACTGTCTTTATCTTCACAAATTGCGATTTCTTGTTGTCCACAAAAAATTAATGACTGAATTATTGGCATTACAGCAGCTTTATTTTTTCAATTTTTTTTTTTTTTTTTTTTTTATGCTCACAATTATGCTCACAATATCTTTTTTCTCTCTTGCCATAATGTTTGAAAAATTTTCAGCTACAGTTTCATATTTTCATACCTGCCAACCTGGGAAAATTGGAATGTGTAAAATTTTGCGCGAATGACATTTATAATGATTTTTTTTTAACTACACGTTCAAACGACATTTCTAATGAATTTAACTATCTACAAGTACCTGCATTAAAAAAATACTGCATTAAATATCAGGCATAGTACTGGTAGAATATGAAAATTTAGGACACCAATTTTATAAAATTTCAGAACAATAAATTATAAAACAAAAATATATAAAGGTTTTATCCGGTGAGAATTACTTTATAATGAAAACAAATATTTATGTTTGGCAAAACACAGGTTTTCACTAAAGAGAATAACAAATATTGATCTTTAATTTAAAAAAAAATATATATATATAGCACTGAATTATATTCCTGCCAAGATGGTTTCCTTTTTATTTGCCTAAATCATTACTTTAATACCACTTTTTGGAAAATATCCCTTCACAGAGTTCATACCCATTTTTTAAATAGAAAAATTTATATTATGCAAATATAATTAAAAAATTAACCTTAATAATTAGCCATAATATGAAAATATGCTAGTTTAGTCGATCTAATATGCAACATTTAAATGATAAATATGGATTGGAAAAGATACTAACGTACTCTCGGCAATTGACACGAAGTAACTGAATTGCGTAATCGCACTGTTTATGCGAAAATAATTAAGAAATTAACCGTAATAATTAATTAGAATATAAAAATAAGCTAGTTTAGTCAATCAAAAATGCAATATTTAGAAGATTGAGATGGATGGAAAAAGATACTATTGTACTCTTGGCGATTCATGAGAAGAAACTGAATTACGCAATCACAGTGTTTATGCGAAATTAATGAACGAAATAACATTTTAGCGATCAAGATCTTAATTTACATTATATGCTGCCGTAAATCTCCTTTAATTTGATTGGCATTATCGTGCATTTTATTATGGATTTGCTACGATCCCAGGAATGGTAGAAATCAGTGCTAAAAAAAACGAAAAATCTGTGTTTCCAAGGAATTATACCATGACTGGTTAATTGATAAATTTCAAACAAAAAAAAAAAAAAGTCGGAGAATTTCGCCGGAGATTGATTTCCTAGTAATGTTAAAAAATTCAAATAAATGCGGAACTGCGTAAAATATAGCAATATATGCGTAAAAGCGTAAAGAGCAGTTAAAATGCGCAAATTTTACGCATAATGCTTAAAAGTTGGCAGGTATGCATTTTTTGTGATAAGATGCACTTTGATGCTCATTAAACTTTTGAATTGCATCTTTCCATTTTATGAAAGAATTAGTAATAAGAGAGCCAATACTTTGATGCGATCCTTTTCCTACAGCTTCTCCACAAAAAATACACAATATTTACAAAATGCGCCATCATAAATTTTGGAATATGACAGTCATCTCCATTTTTTTAACCAATGATGCTGAAATCTTAAATTATTTTTATTAATTTCATGCACAGGAAATGTGTGACTTTCAGTAGGAATGAACATATTGTTTAAGAACTGCATTCTTAATTCTTTTATATCGCAATTTGATGAAAAAATTTTATTTGCTATATCTCCGATATCCTTAACAGTTTGCGAAGAATCAAAACTGCTACCTGGTGATGTGGTGCAAACGTCATTTGAAGGATCTGGAGTAACGAATTTGGTTTCTTCAACGACAGGAATTTTCTTTCTTTTATTGCTGCTAGGACAGGACGTATCGTCCTGACACTATGTTCCACATATCGGCTTGAAAAAACTATCAATTTGGGTTCGTTTCATGATTAATTATGTAACTAATATTGGACTTATATAATTAATGTTGCACTTATCATATGCGAATATGTATAAACTTATTACATTTACACGAATGTTGAATACTAAATTGATACTGGATCACAATTGAATGAGAAAACACGAGAGCACAGGGATGTTGCAATTTTGAAGTAATATTATAATCCATGATTGTAACCCAGTGCTTGCCATCTAGTGGTTAATTTTTTAAACAGTTCGGCAAAGAAATAGTATTAGGAAATGCACATTTTTTTTTATTTAACTTATCGAAACACGAGTATATCGATATACAGTCATGAGTGATTCAAATATAATTTGTGACATCTCTAGAACTTATTGTTGTATACCCCAGCACAGTGAAAGGCCACACTGCAAAAATGAACAGGTATAATGAAAAAAAATATTAAAAAATGTATGATTATGCAAGTAAAACTAAAGTAAGATTGAAAAAAAAAATCTTTTTTTGAGAAAAATGCATGCCAGAAATACTAAAAAATGCTGGCAATGCATATGTTGTAAATTTCATTTCGGGGGGGGGGGGGGGGGGGGTCTGGACCATCTTTATGAATATGCCCTTGGTAGGGAGAATCCTCTGTGTCAAAAATACACAAAGCTATTTTAAACAAGAATTTAGGAACCCAGGTACACTAGAATTGAATGATGATTACTATTTTTCAGAGAACATCTTTTATATTTTCTGTAGAGTTAAGAGTTTCCCATCAAAATCTTACCTGAAAGAACAGGGGTCCTAGAAAGGAGGCCCACCAAACATACTTATACAGACCAGAGTAGATGATTCCAGGATGCACGCAATTGACTAAGACATCACATCCACTGCATCTAAGGAACTGGTTCAGTGACTGGGTAAACATCACTTGGCACAGTTTGGACTGCATGTAGCTGTGGTAACGGCAGTATGAATCCCTAAAACAAAAATTAAGAACATACGTTTTTCATGGTCAGTAGCTCTATGGAATACACATAAAAAGACAAAGAATAGAAGTAACTTAGCAAAGCAACACAGTTTTTGATGTGTTTTCTTCTTATGACACACAGCACTATTTGCTTCCTCAGCTATTAGCAATTTTTTAAAACCACCTTTACTTTTAAGATGAGTAACGAGGAAGCTAGGCTTTATGTGAGAAATGACAACTATTTAGCAATGTGAGGATTAAAGTTCGAGCAACATTTAGAATCGATTCGTACGTTTGAATGAAGGCAATTTTCCAAATGAATGATTATATGTAATACACCTACAGTTATTATTCATTTCTTTTCTTTATCAAGCCTTACTCTTCTTAGAGTAAGACTTAGTAAAGTTTATTCTTTCTAAAATTAGAAATGATGTGGCAACTCCGAGTCACTGGCATGAGGTGCATTAATAAAAGGAACAATTAACAAAAGGAACAAAGGAGCCTTATAAAAGCAACCTAGGCCTTGGATCAGTATGCCGAATGGTTTCAATCACAGATCCAAGATATTTGTGATACCAGCGACAGAAAGAAGCAACTCAGTCACACGCCAAAATTTACCTGTTGAACATCTAAACTCGAAGTGTAAAGAAACAAGAAAGCAAAATGGAGAAGATGGGAAAAACCAGCAAAATATGAAAAATTCAGTACCTTACAAGAAAGAGAAACGGCAATCTATAAAAATCTATTACTTAAAGCAAAGTCTAAAACATGCCGTACGATGTTCCATTCATACAGCAAGAGATAGCATTCCGGATCGGATATTTCACTGTCAAGAAACATATTGTTGCAAACCCAGATCACTCGACTGACCCAAAGGGTTTGTAGCAGCTGTTTGAGTGACCGAAGAAACATATTATATAAAAGTTCATTTAAGCCATCACAAGACCTGTATAAGTAATGGCTAGTCATAAACTTTAGAGTCCATATAACTTTAACTTTTAATTCTTCACTTTTTGATATACTTGTAAAGGGTAGAGAGGATGAAGTAGATGGAGTTATTACTGGAGTTATTAATATTTACGATCGAAAATTTTGATGTTGGCTTGGATGAATTCTGTACAGAGGTAGGCGAGAAAAAGTCTATTAAATTTACTTCAGAAGATGTAACACATTTTAGAAAAGTCTGATGCTTTTTCCCTTTCATATGACTACTAAGAGAAGACTCTCCCATACTTGCAATATCATATGATTTTTTGCATTGTAAACATTTTGCTTTTCGCACATCATTATCTTGGGTCAACCAGTCTCTATAATGTACGTCTTCTAACCAACCAAGATTAAATATACATTTCCCAGGCATGGTCAAATATAAAATAAGATCTAATGAAATACGTACAATGCTAAACACGTGCAGATAACAAAAAGTATACAATTCTAAACAAGTGCAAAATTGCAGACACAATGACTCTCCTAGATCTAGAACACACTTTCAGTCCTCGACTTGTGAGAAGTAGGCTTCCCGAAATCGCCCATCTTCCCATCCTATTTGGATTAAAATTTAGCAAGGATAGCCAGTGTTTGAAAGTTGCCGTCCTCTCTAACGGCCTTGAGATTAGTGATTTCATAAAAAAAATAAATAAATAACAAGTTATTGTCATCATAAAATTATGGTAAAAGCCACCTTTTTCCTTGCCATGAATGAAAACTGAAATGTCATCACTGGAAATCCCCATAAACTTCACTAGTGTGGAAGACCCAGACCACATGCCTGACCGGAAGGCTTACAGTAGCTTTTAATGTGGCCGGAAACTTAAATAGTGTACATTATCAAAGCTTTTTTCTAGGAGAGCCGTCAGGTGGTCTGCATTGTAACCACAGGTTCTAATTATTTTCTCTCCCCTCATTCTCCACCCAGTAAATCCGATTATGGAATGAAAATGCGATAGAGTGCTCAAGATTGAAATGACACATTTGCAATTCATTCTTGGCATTTGTTCCAGTTGTCTGGCAACTGAAGTTAAGCTATGAAACATCTATTCAGTCCAAGAAGATTTAAATCTTGATTCAGTCACATTCCCTAGAAATTATGAGTGTCAATGAGTCTTAACACTAGAAATATGGAGGAGCCTGTGTGGCACCTCTCGTCATTTGTTGTTCAGTAATTCCAATAATAATTAACTGAACATAGTGTAGCTTTCTGACTTTTCATAATATGTTCCTATTTTAGTGCTTATTTAATAATTTATGTATTGGCCTCATAGGAGCGTAAATATTGAACCTTATACCTAGAATGATGGAAGGGGCCAGAGTGGTCCCTAAGGTATTTTACAATAATATGGAGAAATTCTTCGTTTCTCATAATCACTGTAACATGACAAGTGCCATTCAGTCTAATTTGACCTTGACCTTCCTCTTTTTACAGCTGGTTTGAATTCCAATGGCTACCTCTTCCCCGACCCCCCCCCCCCCCCCCCCCTACACACACACACACACACACACTGGCGACAGCCGGTCGGGCGAACAATAGCGATTGCTTTTCGAAAGAGAAATAAATTTTACATTTTAACGTGTACAGATAACGCTGTGGTACAGTATCATACACTCAGTTTTTAATTAGTCATTAGAGAAGATGCATCGGGCACATGGACTCACTTAGGAAGAAATTTTGAAAGAATTACAACGATTAGATGAAATTGATTCAGATGATAGTGAAATTAGTGATTTGGACAGAGACGAAGTATATGTCACCACAAAAAGCAACAATTCTGATGATGAATCTGAAATTAGTTCGCAGCATGACAGTGAATGCCATGAAAGTAATAGTTTGGACAATGAATGTTCTGAAACTAACCCCCAAGCATCTATAAATAGTAGACAAAGGCGTGGACGTGGGAGTACCAGGTGTATGTTTAGCGGTATTAGTCGAAAACGTCGTCGTAAATGTTCCATTCATAATATTCTACTCTCAGTTGGAAAGGAAGAAATTTATGCCGACGAAACAGTATGGAAAGTGATTTCACCTTCTGGGACAGTAGGCCGATATGCAGTCCAAAACGTAGTGAAGGAAACTGTTGGAAAAAATCAATACATTGCTATTCACGTTCCCGTGAACGGACGTTTATGCAAATTTAATATGAACGACTCTTTCCGCTCACTGTCGTGAACCGTGACGTTTTTCAACATGAGGTTTCATGCAAATCAGTTCTCAATGCGGACGCATCTGATTTGCATATCCGGGGGCGTTTCCGGAACAGTCCATTTTCGGATAAAATGTTAGAAAATGTTTTAGAAAATGTTATGTATTCTCCTAAACTTAGGAGAAATTTATTAGCTGCATCTGTTCTTGAGGAACAAAATTTTAGTTTTAAAGGGGGTAATGGGGTGCTATGGTTTTTTACACCCAAAGGGGAGAAATTCTTTTATGCAAAAAGAAAAGATGGGTTGTATTTTTTAAAACCTAAGTATAGTACCCAGGAACAAAATAACAACAAAATAAAACCGTTAATCTAAAGATAGGGATCGAGATGGAGACAAGAAACACAAAAAGGATAAGAAATCTAAAGATAGGGATCCTAGTGCTTCCAGAAAAATAAGTAAGGTAAAGATAGCACCTAATTTTAAAGAAACTAAATCTAAATCTGACAAAACAAAAACTAAGCAGAATAGAAATGTGGATAGTTTAAAATCTCAACCTAGCAGCTCAGTAACTGAACTTAACAGTACAATCTGTCTTTGGCACAAACGATATTGCCACATAAACGCTGAATATCTCCTCCAAACCAGCAAAGTTTCTGCTGTAAACGGACTTCCTAGGCTTAAATACAAAACGTTAAACTGTAAATCTTGTAAATTGGCTAAGTCTAGGAGAGTATCGTATCAACCCACCGGTAGGATAAGGTCCACTAAACCATTACAATTGTTACACATGGACGTGTGTGGTCCCTTGCCTACAGCCTCATATGGTGGAAATAAATATATCTTAACTATAACAGATGATTATAGCAGGAAAGTTTTTGTTTATCTTATGAAACAGTAGTCAGAAGTGTTTTCACATTTTAAAGAGTTTCAGGCCAGAGAGAAAAGGCAATTAGGTACTAAAATTCTATGCATCCGGACAGATAATGGAATGGAATTCTGCCATGATAAGTTCAAAAATTACCTGACGGATATCAGTATTAAGGCTGAGAGGACTAACACATATACCTCACAGCAAAATGGAGTATCAGAGCGATTCAACTTAACCGCATTTGACTATGTTAGAGCCATGTTGAACGAGAGCAAAATGCATGACAGATTCTGGGCAGAAGCAATATTGTGTTTTACATACACTAAAAATCGAATACGTCACAAATTTAAGACTAAGACTCCACATGAACTCTACAGTGATAGAAAACCTTCGGTCAACCATCTTAGAACTTTTGGTTGTAGAGCATATGTAGGCAAACCCAATCAGCTCAGAAAGAAGTTAGACATGAAGGCTATAGAAGGGGTGATGGTAGGCTATGCTACTAAAACTAAAGGCAATAGAATATTTTTGTCAGGGGAAAAACCAACAATTGAGACCTGCAATGTGAGGTTTGATGATGGTAATGTAGTGGAAGGCACCCAGAAATATCTCCTTAGGGATATCAAGAGATAACCTTTCAGAATACTCCGACGAGGAATATCCGAGAAGGCAGTCTCATGGGGAGGCAGGAGAGAGTGAAGACACTGGTGGTGATCCGTCTGAATCCAGTGAGGAAACGGACTCTCCTGCTGACTCCAGTATGACTCCTTGCTCGGATATTGCTTGGCAGTGAAAGACAGTTCCAAGACCCGATGGGAGTAGAACCGACGTGTATTATTACGCTCAAGGAGATAATAAAAGGCTGAGGTCGCACAATGATGTTAAGAAAAATTGTGATAAAAGAAATGTACAATTTGATCAGCAACTATTTAATTTTCGGGAAAATAAAGGTCTTAAAAGGGTCAGAGGCAGACCAGAAGCAAGCAATATTGAAATAAATATACTAAAAGGGTACAACACTGCTATTAAATCCTCCCAGTCCGAAAAATGGTGTAATGCTATGGATGAAGAAATGGTCGTAATGCAAGAGAAAGATGTCTGGGAACTAGTTCCTGCATCCACCTCACAAAAGCATATAGGCAATAGATGGGTCTACACTATTAAGAAAGACGAGAATGGGAAAATCAAGAGATTTAAAGCTCGTTTGGTAGCTCAGGGGTATGGTCAGAAAAAAGGAGAATCATACGATGAAGTTTTTAGCCCTGTTGTTAACTTCAACTTAATTAGAGCATTCTTCTCAATTTTCATATGCATGCTTGGCTGGATGCATTTCCAGTTAGATATCAAATCTGCTTATCTCTATGCTAAATTGAGTCAAAAAGTATATATGAAACAGCCTCAAGGTTATGTCAATCAGGAACAGCCTGATTATGTTTGTTTGTTGAAGAAAGCCATTTATGGTCTTCAAAGTGGAAGAGAATGGTATAATGAACTTGACACCAAATTAAAGGAATTAAATTTTCTTTTGCATATGCATTGAGACTTAAGGATTTGCATGAGGAGGCCGATTGTTGGAAAAAATCAATACATCGCGACTCACGTTCCCGTGAACGGACGTTTATGTAAATTTAATATGAACGACTCTTTCCGTTCACCGGAGTGAACCGTGATGTTTTTCAACATGAGGTTTCATGCAAATCAGTTCTCAATGCGTACGCATCGGATTTCATATCCAGGGGCGTTTCCGGAACAGTCCATTTTCGGATATATAGGACAGAAGTTTCTTGAAGCAGACAGACAGATTGCAAGCAGGCCAAAATGCTTTTGACTGATGCATGTAGATGGAAGCATGCAGACAGAGGCACTGTGAGATACTGTAAGATGACGGTTTTAGTCGAGGCGGACGTAGATGTGGTCAGTTTAGACCTGTACGTATTGAATGTTAAATTTACTTACATATGTTCGGAAGTCGCGTTAAAATTTGCTGATGTCTTATCCATTGGTTTTTCTTTTGCCAAGTGTGATACCTTCGATGGTGGCTGCAAATACACGCAAGTGGTATAGGTAGTATAGTTATTTACTACTAATGCTTCAAGAAATTTCTGTCAGATTATTTTACATCTACAAACTTTTGTACATAGTATTATTTGATGTTTTGTGGCATGGAAATTACCTGGAATGTGTAAGTTGCCTAGTTATGTTCTTCACGTAATAAAGTGAACAATGATTTTTTCTTTAAAACTGGCTCCGTATATTTTAATGGCCCAGCCAACACTTGTGACTCTTTGACTGAGCATACTTTGCTGCTAAAACTTAACTTTAAATTTTTTAAATTTTCCACCAGAAACAAAAGGTCCAATATTGTATGCTAAAAGAAACATTTGCGAAGACAATGTGTTTAGTGCTTGGCGACTGATTTTCAAAAATCAAATGATACGGCATATAAAAGAATGCACAGAAGAAAAAGCTCGCCGTCATCTAAGTAAAAACACTTGAACTGTATCTTTCGATGAACTTGAAGCTGTTTTTTCAATTATGTATGCAAGAGGCCTGTATGGAGCAAAGAACTCTCCTTTGAATACTTTATGGTCGACCGTTTGGGGTCCACCATTTTTCTCACAGACTATGGATAGAGATCGTTTCAAAAAAATCATACGTTTCCTTCACTTTGATCACAAAACAGAAAGATCAGAGCGACTGAAGTCAGATAAATTTGCTCTGGCCTCCGCTTTATAGTACCCTTTCATTGAAAACAGTGCATCTTGTTATAATCCTGGAGTGAATCTCACTGTAGATGAGCAACTTCTTCCATCTAAGGCTAGATACCCTTTCACCCACTATATTGCAAGTAAGCCAGACAAGTTTGGGATAAAATTTTGGCTGCTTGTTTGAGTAGATTCAAAATATGTGCTGAATGGTTTTCCTTATACTGGTGCAGATAGCGAGCGGCCAGCTGACCAAGCTGTTCATGAACATGTTGTTATGAAGTTGACTCAGCCATACTTGGGAAAAGGAAGAAATGTAACAACCGACAGCTACTGTAAAATTATGTGAAAAATTGATGTCCCAGTCAACAAGTCTGGTTGGAACACTTAGAAGAGATCGTAGAGAGGTGCCACCAACAGTGAAATTAGGAAAGCAAAATTTTTATTCAACTATTTTGTACAGAAAGGATAAAGATTTAACATTAACTGTCTATCAAGGGAAGAAAAATAAAAATGTATTGTTGCTAAGTTCTCTTCATAACACCGTAATCCTCAACGACAAGGAGAAGAAGCCAGAAACTGTAACATATTATAATCAAACAAAGTATGGTGTAGACATTGTAGACCAAATGATACACCTTTATAGTACTAAATCAGGAACGTTGGCCTATGCATGTATTTTTTAATGTTTTAGATATATCTGCTATAAATGCTTGGATTTTATATAAAGAGGTGACTGGAAAGAAGGAACTTAGTCGAAGAAATTTTATCCTGCAGTTATGTGAAGAGCTCCATTCGTGTCATCCAGAAATGCAACGAAACGGACGGAGAGAAGACAATACTATCAAAAAGAGAACCAAATGTAGGGTAAAAATATCTTGTGAAGGAAATCATACATGGAACACATGTCCAGATTGCAAAAACGTACTTTGCGCTAAATGTAATTCGAGAGAAGTGCGATGCAGTGATTGCTATGAAAATAAATCAGATTAGTATCATATAAATTTTCAGTTTCATTAATTGAACAAGAGTATTTTAGTTTATTATTATTATTATCTATAATTATTATTTATCTAGAGTGGTCACTCAATTAATTATCTGAACAACGAAAATATATATATATATATATGATTGAAAAAGTCCTTATGTTTCGTTTAATCAGACATTTTAATTATCCAAATAGACTAAAACTCCATGGAATTCTGATGATCGAGTCTCTACTATATTCTTATTAAATTAATTTTTACCATATTTCTAGATTTTAGATATCTAATTGGTCTACACTCAAAAAATCTAGGAAGGGCCACACTGGTTCCTTCAGACTTCCTAGGTATACGGCAATTTTCAGTTTTTCTAGTGTTAAATTGCTTAGGGATAAGAGGATTTATAAAATTATTTATTTACCACTCCTTGAAGTTACCAAATATTGGAAAGAGAAGAGATTCCTTTCATTTCTTACCCTTCTGCACCCACCCATAGATCGAAATGCAGATAACCTATATTCTTTAGGATATCTACGGATCGGAATTCGGCAGGGTCCGGCCCTCCGTCAGTGAATTTGATCTTTAAAGTTAAACGGTTAAGTGCTGTGGGGGTGGTGTATAAATATGCAGTTATCGCACTTCATCATGAGGCAGTTGGTTCTAATTTAATATTGTTGTGTGATATATTTAAGCACATATATTAATGAGCATAATGTAAAAATAACTTATGAAGACGGGTAAAAAATTTCAATAGCCATCCTCGCGGATGGGTTAGATTTTATAATTTCCCAAAGCCTGTTGAGAAGTGCAGTGAACTTTAAATCTCTTCAATTACAGAAGTAAGAATATCTGATTATTTGCTTTCCCACCTCCTCAGTAAAAACAAACTTTCTTTCTCCTACTGAAAATATTTCTGTCCATCATTACCACCCTTTCCCAAGGCCGAACATAGATCAAACCCTTCTCCCTCCTACATTTAAGCTTTTTGACCTTCGCGTCATAAAGAAGAAAGAAAACATCTGCTCCGTCAACTGATTAGAATCCGTCAACTTCATGAAGATAAAGAAATTTGTTTTCCTTCTCTAAACAGATACCTAGGAAATTGTGACAATCATTTTTCATACTAAGCTCAGGAATGTTTGACATCAGTAAATAGAGAAGGGACCTTTTCCAAACACCTTTTTCAAGGAAGTAACAAAAAAAATGTGAATTTTAAAGCACTCTCACGGTTTTGAAAATGGCTATCTAAAATTCAAGTACTTTCCCAATTTTCAAGCACCAGTGCGTACTCTGGGTGTAGTCAGAATTATAAAGGAAATGCTGATTCATGCCAGGACTTTTGAAGTGGTGGTTAAAAATGAAGATATCTGAAGTCCATGTTAATGTGTGCAAAGTGAGGGTAGCCTGCCCTCTTAAAACTGAAAGTGTGCAAAAAAAAACCTTGTGAACAACGTAACATGTCATCAATGTGGTTTTCACTCCCATTGAGAAGCCTCCTCTTGCTTGGCACGAGGTCCTGGATAGGCAACCTCTTTGGGCGAGATAAAATTCGAACTTATATCGCCAGGGGTGTGGCTGTTAACCGGCAACAAATTTCTTGGCGAGTTAAAAGGCTGCCAATCTAGCTACTATGCACTCCAACAGATGTTTTCTCAATCACGATACTTGATATGATTGTTGACATTGCCGACGATGCTCAGATAGCGTTGTTTTGGTTGCCATCATAAAAATTCTTGTATATTTAGGAAAAGTTCATTCATGGATGTTGAAGACCCAGACCACACGACCAACCCTAGGGTTTACGGTAGCAATATGTGTGGCCGGGAAGTCATTCATGGATGCTGTTGTTGTTGAGACCCAGACCATCTGACCTACCAGAAAAATGTAAGGTAACTGTTTGGAGTCATTCATGGATGTTGGATGTTGGAAACCCAGACCACACGACAGACCCGAAGGTTTACTGTAGCTAAGTGTGTGGCCGGGAACTTTATTTTTGATTCAAGAAATTACAACACATATTAAAATTGAATCACAACACAATAAGTTACAACAAGACAAGCAAAGACAAGATACGGAGGGCGACGAACAAAAAATACACAAGCAAAGACAGAAAGGGGTATCACAATATAATAACACACAGACAAACAATGCAAAAGGGATACCCAGGAGCAGCAAAAGAAAACGAAAAAAAAAAAAAAAAAAGGGGGGAGGATCACCAAGGGGAAGAGGGGGAAAGCAAGATATATAAACTCATCTAACCCGGTTTGTGATATCTCTAGCAACGAGAACACAGTTTTTAAGTTTGTTAAGTAATACAGGGTTACGGCAGACCCCGGAGAACCAAACAGCACGAGAAAGGGGGGCAGGTTTAACAAGGTGGAAGTCTTTAGTGAATGGACAGGAGTGAATATAATGGTCGGCGTCTCCGTATGAGTTGCATGGGCAGTTAGAAGAAGATTTATGTTTAAAGAATTTCAAATAATCTAAAAAGGGGCCATGGCCTGTGACAAAGTAAATAAGGAAACGATTAAAAATTTGGAAATGGGGATCAACAACAGGAAGGAAAAGGGAGATTCGAGAGGGATCATGAGTGCGAGGTGATCTATAGTTATCAAGGAGGAGTTGCCAAGAGTTGTTGATTTCCTTTTTACAAAAGGAGGATAAAAAAGAATAGGGGAGGGGGACAGAGACAGGGGATCCAGATATGGTGGCTTCTTTTGCCAATTTATCTGCTGTTTCATTTCCGAGGTTGCCTGTATGAGCTTTGATCCATAGTATATTTATTAGGTTTAAATTTTTAGCCAAAATTGCCAAAAGTTTAACTTCACGGAGGAAGTTAGATTTATTTTTGTAAGATTTGAACGCCAAAATTGAGGAAAGGCTGTCAGTGAATATGTTTATTTTTGTAGAGTTATCAAGGGCCCATTTTATCGCATGTTTAATAGCTGTCAGTTCGGCCTGGAAAACTGTATTCTCGTCGCAGAGTTTGAAGGAGAAGGTCTCAGAGAGGACACCATTTTTAAAAACACAAATGGAACAACCCGTATGGTTTTCCATTTTAGAACCGTCTGTGTATACGCAAGTGTTTGAAAATGAAACAGGGTCAAGGACAGGGAGAGTGACAATGCGTTGAGAGGGGGGGAGAGCAGAAAGGGGACAGTGGAAGTCAAAAAGGGAAGGGGAAGGAAGGGAAGGGGAAGGGAGGGAAGAGGCGGGAAAAAGGTTGTTTTTTAAGTGCCAGAATTGAAATTTTTTGTATAAATTTTGGATGACTAAGTGAACAGGGGGGATACCAGTGATTGAATAGAGAGAGATACTTGAAGTTGTTCTAAAACCGGAGGAAATTTTCAAAAGGAAAATCCGTTGCAAAGAAGTGAGTTTAGAAATTTGATTCCCGGTTAAGTGTTTGCCCCAAATGCCCGCCCCGTAAGTAATGATTTTCTCGATAACAGATAGGTACCATAGTTTTAAAAAAGATTTGTTTACGCCCCAGCTGTTTCCCGAGATTTTCCTAAAAGTAGAACAGAGCTTCAAGCATTTCTCTTTAAGATAAAAAACGTGAGGGCTCCAAGAAAGGCGGTCGTCAATGACGATTCCAAGAAAGGTGAGATGGCGGGTAATTTTGAGACTTTTGTTAAGGAGTTTAATCCTGGGGGTATATTTACGCTTTGAACGGGTTTTGCTAAAAATTATGCATTTTGACTTTTCAGGAGATACTGTGAGGAGCAGGGAGGACAGGGAAGAGGTCAAGGTCAAAAGGTTGGAGGTGGAGGAGCGAGTTGTTTCTAGGAGGGTGGGAGCAGAGGTCACCACCGCAAGATCATCTGCGAAGGCCTGAATGTACATGTTGTCATTATTGAGTTTGAGGATTTTGTTGAAATAGATGTTCCACAGGATCGGGGATAATACCGAACCCTGTGGAGCACCAATAGAAAGAGATTTGATGGATGTAGTAATATCGTCTGAAAAAGTTATTGTACGAGAGTGAAGGTAGGAATAAATGAATAATCTGTATTCTTGTGGCATATTAATATCTTCAAGGGTGGTGGGGAGTAAATTCCAGTTGAGGTTGTCAAATGCTCCGCAGATGTCCACGGTGGCAAGGGAAACATAATTGCCCGGTCTGAGACCCTCTATAGTGGCGATGAGTCTATGGGCGGCCATTTCACACTTGTCAGTTCTCTAAAACCAAATTGATTTCGATGGAGAGCCCCCGAGGAGGAAAGCCAAAAGTTTAATTTATTTGCAAATAATTTTTCTAAGATTTTGCCAAAAGTGGGGAGAAGACATATGGGACGATAGGAGGATACAAGTGCGGGGTCTTTGCCGGGTTTGTTCAAAAAAAGGACCTTAGCAGTTTTTAGACACGGGGGAAAAAAGCAGAATTGAAAACAGAGGTTAAAAGTTTTAAAAAATAAAAATGGATAAGAGTGAAAAAGGGATTTCCAAATGGAAAATTCAAGGTTGTCAAGTCCGGGGGCCTTTCGGGAGGGAAGGCTGTTAAAGACCAAGGAGAGCTCCCCATGCGTAATCAATCCAAGACCATCAGTAGGAACAGGAGTCCAAGGGAAGTCGGTAAATGACGGATCGTTTTTAAAATAGTGGTCCAAAAGACGTTGTATTTTTGAGTCATGATCTAAGTTAATTTCGTCAGGGAATTGAAGAGAGATACTATTAAATTTATTGGATTTTTGGAACGCGAATTTAAATTGTGTGCCGAATTTGGAAGAGCAGTTAGTACAAAAGTTTTTCCAGGATTCCAGTTTAGATTTATTTATTAATTTTTTGTATTTGGCACGGTTCAGTTTGAATTTAATTTTGGCCTCGGATATAATTTCCGAGGAAGCAGAATTTCTCTCAAGTGATTTAACTCTTTTGTAAAGGGCAGTCACAAAGTTGCGAAAGGTGGCCAAATTTTTGTTCCACCAATTAAGTTTAGGGCGGGGAGAGGATTTTTTCTTTTTGATATGGGTAAATGCACAAGTCTGGGTGGTTTTGATGAGATTTTCAACGAAGGAGTTAAGCATAGCAGGGGATTCAATTAGGTTGAGCTGATCGGAAAGTGGTTTTATAAAGGGCTTAAAATTAAAAATAAATTTTCCAAGACCGTAATTAGTTTTAAAGTAAAAGGAGTTATCGGAGGGGGGAGCAAGGTTAATGGAAATTTTAAGGTAACGGTGGTCACTAAGTGAATCACTTGGGAGAATTTCCCAATTTTGAATATTGTCGTGAAAGTTGGCAGTGACTAAAGTTAGATCTGGAAATCCTTTGCCAGAATGTGAACTGAATGTTGGACCACATGATGGGTTATTGAGAACAATGAAGTTATTTTCAAGACAAAAGTCGATAACCTCGTACCCCCGGTGATCAATAAAGTCGTATCCCCACATCAGGGCCCTGGCATTAAAATCTCCAAGGAGTACAGCGTCTGAACGGAGGAAGTCAAAAGTCGAAAGTTCGCTTAAAAGAGGAGGCAAAAGGGCACGGGGGGGAAAATAAAGTGAGATGATAATCAAGGGAGAACGGCCGGGAATAAAAACTTCAGCCGCCACAAAAGACGAGGAGCAGAATTTAAGGGAAGTTTTAAGGTTAGAATTAAGGATCAGGATGGCAGCCTTGTTAGAAGATGAGCAGTATTGAGTAATGCCCCGAGGGGGGGAAAGAACATTTCCCCCCGAGAGGTAAGGTTCTTGGATACACACAACATCATAGAGATTCTCTATAGCAAATTGTAGTAAGTGGTTATGGGCTGCAAGACAGTGGTTGGTGTTTATCTGAAGTAAGTTAAGTATCATAAGGGGGAGGGTGCCAGGACACCGAGGGGGGGAGCCAGGCAAAAAGTAAACAGGGAGGGGGGAAGTGGAAGGTCAGGGACAAGAGACCAGCCACGAGCAGGGAAAGTATGTGATAATATACAAGCATAAACATCCATGAAATTTAGCAAAGTATAAACATTAACTCAAAAGGGAAAATACACATTAAAAACAATAACACAACCAGATATATATACAATAGACACAGGTAAGCAAAAAGGAGGGAAGGGGAGACATCAAAGTGATTGCTGGAGATCACGAATTCTTGCCAGTTCTCTCTTCCATGCATTGCAAGAGTTTTTGTCCCTGGAGTTATGGTAAACGTCCCATTTCAAGGTAGGGTTGGCGTTTATAGCCGTAGTACAGTTTATGCAGATGGATCGAGTGGCTTTACAGTTTTTGTAATTGTGGTCAGTTTTTGTACAGTTGCTGCAGTTCCCGGCGACCCACGGACAATAGGCTGCTGTGTGTCCAAATCCTTGGCAACGGAAACATAGCTGGAAGCCGATGTATTTTTTGATCATGTAATAGTTGAAATGGTGGAAGATTTTCTTGGCATCCGTTAAGTACTTAGCTGACATTTCATCCAGTAGGAAGACCCAGTTCACTGTGCCTCGGCTGTTTGTAAAGTTTCTAATTATTCTAAACTCCTTGAGGAGACCCGGAGGTAGGTTTTTCGTGATGAGAAGGCGGACGTCATCCTCACGGAAATTCACAGGCATGTTGAATATAATTAAGTTCTGTTTTTTTGTAGGCTGTTTAGATATTTTGAATTTTTCGCTGAGGTTAGAGTTTAGGAACTTGGGGAGCAAGGCGTCCGCATCCCCGTTGCAGCATGTCACTTTGAGAGTTCCATTATTCAATGTGGAAACATTTTTAATTTTGACATCTGATGGACACCGAAGAGAGAGAAGTTCTTTTTTAAGTTGTTGGTTATCTTTTGATCTGTCCTTTCCTTGCAAGAGGATGTTTGCAAAGGTAGGTTTAACTGAGCGTGGATTGGTTGAGGATGTGGCCGAATCCGATGATTGGAGAAGGTTGTTTCCGAGAGTTGTTGAAATTTCTGTGAGATTTTCCTTAACGGATGAATTGATTAGATTGGGAAGGTTTTCTGTCAGGCTCTTGGTAAAGTTTACAAGATTTGTGGAGATCGAGTCTTTTAGGTTTTTCAGTTCCTCTTCCATGGTATGCCTCATGTCTTGGAGGGTTTCAGCAGGGTTTGGGCCCATTATGGGCGCAGAATTTATGGTTTGGCCTTCGAATAGAGTACAGGCATCTCTAAGGTGTGCAAGCTTTTCGTCGAGGTATTTCTTTTGCGAGGGCGAAGGTTTTATGTATCTGGATATGTAGTTATGGATTTGATTAGAGAAACGTCTCACCTTCAGTAGGAAGCAGTTATTAGGTTCGGTGGTATCATCAACCATATCAGCAGTGACTATGGACGTGTCATCATCTTCAACAAATGTTTTCCGGGTTTTGTTATTTTCATCTTTTGCAGTAGTTAAGTGTTCCGGGGAAGATAGTTTTTGGATTCTGCTAGCCGAAATGAGAACTGGAGGCTTTGAGATCACAGTGAACTGCGGTTTGGAGGAAAATGCAGAAGTTCGTTGAGGCAAAGCTGGCACAGTGAGAAGAGGTGTGGATACAGCTGAGGAGTATAGCACGTCTGGAGTTGAGTTTGTGGTTGTAGCTCGAAGATCGAAGAGTTTAACCGTTGGTTGCATGTTGGAAATTCTACGAGTAGGTACACAGTCAGGAGAGAAAGATTTGGAGGTGCAAGGAGAGGGATCAACCGGGAGAGCTGCAGCCGATGGAGATGTACCAGAAGTAGTTGAAGGTGATATATCTGAAGTAGTTAAGTCTATGGAAACAGGTGTAGTAGGATGTGAAGAGTCAGGAATTGTTATTGAGTTCATGCGGTTGCTACGGCCAGCTCCAGCAGGGGGGAGAGGGGGAAAATCAGAAGGGGGGGGTGAGTTATTCATGTTGATATAAGCTATGAGAGTTATATTAATAACAACAATGTCTCAAAATAGTATTAGAATATATTTACAAAAAAGTTACGGGGGGGTTGGTGAGTGAAAACGAGCAGAAGGTATTAAACATGGGTATCATTTTAAAGGTATATAAATAGTAGACAAAGGTTCTAGGACCACAAAATTTTTGTCAAAATTTGGCTAGGAGGCTTAGTTTTCGAGATATTTAAGATTTAAACTTTTTCAAAAAAAAATTTGAAATTTTTAAAATTGAAATAAACACAGGGACATGACCATTTAAAATAATCAGTACAAGGAGGCGGTTCCAAATATGTAAAAATCTTGAGAGAAGGGGGTGGTAGAGTAGAGAAAAAGTCAAAAAACTAAACGGGGGGGGGGGAACCGAAAATGAAAGCATTTGAGAATATGAATAATGTAAAACAATGATATAAGGAAGAAGAGGACAATTTCAAAGCTGGCGGGCCACGGGACGACTACACTATTACCAAAGGGGAGATACGCAGAAAGGTACAGGTCCGGGGAGGGCTCACCACAAAAAAAGGGGGGAGGTATTGAAACGATAGTAAAAGTTTTTGAATACTACAGTGGCAGAAATACAAAATACATACATATTTATAGGTTCTGGGTAAAAAAGGGGGGGGCTTATAACAATAAGTAGGCTTTATAGTATACATTTATATGAATAATATCATTAAAATATAAGCAATTTAACAGATGTATAATGTGTGTGTTCCAACACACAGTGCGAGTTTTCCTTCAGTACAATTGAATCGAAAGTAGAAAATTCTGAAAACAACAGTTACAAATGTACAAAATAAACACTTATTTACTGATCCTGGGTAAAAAAAGGGGGGGTCATATAACAATAAGAAAACATTATATTATATTTATATACATTTTTATAATCATTTTCAACAATATTTAAGTGGATTAACAGATGTATAAAGTGTGAATTCCAGCACACAAGCCCTCTTTCAATACAATTGCAGCGTCAAAATGGTACAGCTATTTAGAATATTTACTATTTTAATTTTAAGATATCTCACCATTAAAGCCAAGTAGAGAAATGAACCAGGTATCGAAATGTAGCAACGGAGATGGGCTACACGAAATATACAACTTTCAAGCACTACAAGAAAGGATCACGCCGCTACGGCGCAAAAAAAGGGAGCAGGAAAAAGAGCGTCATCACGCGGTGAAAGCCACATACGAAAATCTCCATCCATCAATCATTCATGGATGTGTAAAAACTCAGTGGAGTATAAAAATGTTAATTAGTCCAAAATATAAACATAGTCATTGACCCCATCCCACTCTTCCAAAATCTTGTGTAACAGTATTCTATGTATTTAAATATGTACAACAAAAATTGAAAATGTATTCCACTTACATATTACATAAACCTTGAAAATCAATCTCAGTCAAAAAATGCAAACATGATGCCACGTTAATAACTCTGGCCCTGCAGTTTGGATTGGCAGATTCACGTAAGCGTGGTAAGAGGAGCTTTGTCAGGAGGCAGTGTGAAAAATAATTGATGGCCATGTGAGACTCAAAACCATCATCTGTGAGCTTATAGGGAGCGAACATGATTCCACCTAAACAAAATTATATTTTAAAGATAGAATAATACACAGGTACATTAATGAGTACAAACAAACAGTTATGCATGTCATGGCATCTCTTTTTTTAAGATTAGGAAAGAGCTGAGAGCAGTCCCATATGACTTCCTCATATATAACCATTTAATACAATTAAAATTTTCTATAATATACTACAGGGTCCATACTCAATTTTGAAAACAAAAATTAAGGAGTTTTTAAAATTAACACCTGTGCAGCAGCTTAAATCACAAATTTCTTTAAATAATTCCAATATACAATCAAGTGCTATATATTTTAATAACATAAATAAGTATCAGATAAAACTATGAATATTGACTTCCTATATCAAACCAGTAAAGTTACAGCGGTAACAGGACTCCCCAAATTTAAGTTCAAAAAGCTAATTAGTAAAGCTTACATGTTAGCCAAAACCAAATGGATTACGTATAAACCGACAGATAGGATAAGATCGACAAGACCTTTAGAGTTATTGCATATGGATATATGTGGACCTTTACCAATATGATCATTGGGTGGTAATCAGTACTTTTTGTCCATTACTGATGATTTTAGTAGGAAAGTGTTTATATATTTCCTAAAAGAAAAATCGGACATTTTTAAGATATTCAAAGAATTTTAGACTAGAGAAGAGAGATATTTAAATAAAAAAATCAAATATACGAACGGATTGCGGCATGGAATTCTGCCATAACAAAACGACATTTCAAAAAGGTTTAATCTAACAGTATTAGACTGTGTTAAAGTCATGCTAAATGATAGCAAAGTAAACGAAAACTTATGGGCAGAAGCAATTCTACATTTTACCTATGTAAAGAACCGAATTTGACACAAATTCAAGTCAAAAACTCCCTTAGAATTATATAATGGCAAGAAACCAACGGTAGGCCATCTCAAAATTATTAGTAGTACTGTATACGTGGGAAAACCCAAGCAACTCAGAAAAAAATTAGATATGAGGAGAGGGGATTATGGTGGGTTACGCAACAAATACTAGAGGCTACCGCATACTTCTTCAGGGTTCCCACTCTTTTTTCAAAATAAAAAAAAAGGAATTTCTAAGGACCCAATTACTATTTTATAAGGACTAGTTGAGATAGGCCATAAACAATATTGCGGCCTTCATTGTACTACGGAAATGCACTGGGGTGTGATGTATATAAATATTTGCAGAGCTAAAAGTTTTCACTTTTCAACTGAGCAGATTAGTTGCTCTAGTATATTTAAAAGATAAGATCAATGATTTATCAATATTTCATATAAAAATATAGATATACATTTTTTTCACTTTCACAAAGCAATTTCTGCTGATGTGTTTAAAATGTATGATTGGTGAAAATTGTTTTGGTGTCTAGATTCAAACTTTAAGTATTTTGTTATATACTGTATTTGTATTGTAACACCAAAATCTTAAATTTTAAAATTTCCCTTAAGAATTGAAATATTGAAATGCTTACACTAAAAGGTTTTTAAACTTAAACTTTGTGATTTCCATGTTAATAATTAAATTTAAACTTATCTGAAATAACATGTTTATACATAAAAACTTTTAAACTTTAACTTTTGCTAACATGTCTATACCTAAATTTAAAATGTAACTTTAAGTCATGTTTATACTTGTAATTTTTAAGACACGTTTATACTTAAAATTTTCATGTAACTAAAGCGATTTACTTAAAAAATTTTTAAAAGTCTAATATTTTTGTAATCTACTATATTTCATGAATTTTATCTGCATCTATTAAATATGCTCAACTAAAGTTTGAGTATATATATATCTATCTATTACTATGTCATGTTATAATGTTACGGATGAACTTAGACCAACTTAAATTGTTATTCATTATAATTTTAAATACAAAACTAAGAATTAATAATGTATTATTCTTAGATTAAATTTTTGAGCATGTAGGTGTGTGCGTCGAATTGACTAATCTGCATGAGGGGGCCGATTGCTGGAAAAATGTAATCATTTGATAGTGAGTCGCTAATTTTCCCGGATTTTCCCAGAAGTAGTTCAAAAATACCACTTGCCTTTTTTAACTTACCTCAGTTCACGGGAACGACTCACAGAGTATTTCCAGTGAGTATTGGCTCATATGCATACTATATGAGTCAGACCTTGGAATTCATTCCGGGAGGTACCCATCGCATGGTATAAAGATAGGAAGCACGCATTAGATTATCAGACGATGGCGACAGATGACAAAGACGTGATCGTCAATGTTGTAGTCATAGTAAACAATGATAGTTAGACACGGCGAGAATACACATTAGTATTCAAATACAATGATTTGTATTTGAGATATGTATTGTGTGACCAGAATAGCTGAGTTACAGTTTTAAATAGCTGTCTAGTTAAGTCACAGATTGAATATTGCTGATCCTTAGAATGGACACGTAGCAGAAATATTCACGTAACTTAATGTACTTGTATCATGTTGATGGTGAAAGCAGGCAACTAAATTCCCTATGATATCTAGTAGAAGGTAGAGTTTAGTGCTGTCTATTGACTGTGTGTGTTTATCTAGTCAAATCAACACTTAAGATTCCCAAAACTGTGATGTGTCTTGATAATCCAATGTGGACTTCCTGTGTGTGCTGTAAACTCCAAAAATGTATATAATTCAAGCTGTATTGTTCATACAGCATTTTTTCTTTATTGCCGTGATGTAATACTGGCAGAGATACCTTCATCTTTCAATAGAAATGAGTTTTGATTTTTGAAACTTTTTTCATTGACACCACTGGGCATACTTTGCTACACTCTGATGATATATATATACAGAGATAAATTTCCAACAAATTTTATATTTTCTATGGCAGCAGACAAAAGTTTGCATAATCATGCATAAAAGGGTTTATTTAAGACTCAATGATCACGAAACTTAATAGCTTCAATCATTATAGTGTTGCAACTGAGCTGATGAAGATTTCAGTAGCTTCAAGATTTTTTCAGTAGTCAGCTTAAGAAATGAAATATATATATGCTCACATAATACAAAAATACATATACATAAACTTATTTAAGTATATATATAATTATGCATTAATATATACAGGGTGTCCTAAAAAGATTGACACATGCTTTAATTCTTTACCTGTTGGAGATAAGTGGGCAATGTAAATTGCAAAAATGTTGGAAGTAAGGTAGGAAATAAGACTATGTTAATGAAATAGTCCTCCCATTAATTTTCAAAAAATTACACTTTTTAAATTTTTATATGGCCCTCTTGGACAAATTTAGTCTCTCTCAATCAGAAAATTTTTATTTTTAATGCAACAAGATCATTAAAAAAAAACCTGCATATCTGTATCTTTAAAATTGAACGCGTTATATTTAATTGAACATTGTGAATGGGGACTATATATCAAATTAGAAATGTAAATTTGTGATTATCACAAAAGAATTTTCGAATTCCACATAAGAATCCGTTATTGCAACGTGAGCCTAAGTACTTTTCACATTGAGACAAGCCATTTATTTTTTTTTTGAAGCAATTAAAATAAATAAGTATACAAATGCAAGTATGTATTTGATTTTAAAATTTAACAATTTTTTAAAACGAAGAATCGAACTCACAGACGATTTTCTCTTTCCTTTAACTCTAATTTAGCTCTTTCAAATGTTTATAGTAAAATAATTTAAAAAAACTGAAGTCGTCTATTTATAATCCCTATTTTCACTGATGAAACAGCCTTTCACATGGTACAGAAAAGTGGCATGTCAGATTTTTTCCTTTATCATAATTCATTTGATTTTAAAAATACAGATATGCAGGGTTTTTTAATGATTTCGTTGCATTAAAACTAAAAATTTTCTGATTGACTAAATTTGTCTAAAAGGGTCATATAAAAATTTAAAAAGTGTAACTTTTCGAAAATTAATGCGAGGATTATTTCATTAATGTACTCTTATTCCCTACCTTACTTTCAACATTTTTGCAATTTACATTGCCCACTTATCTCCAACAAGTAAAGAATTAAAGAGTGTTTTAATATTTTTGAGACACCCTGTATATTTATAAGTTTTTATTTAGTTAAAAATAGTTTATATTGAAAACAAACATTTCTGTTTGATAAAGCACAAGTTTTCCCTAATGATAGTAACAAATATTAATCTTTAATAAAAAATAAAATTATAGCAATGTATTTATAGATGTGAATACATCCATTTTAATATATCCTTGCCAAAATGGTTGCTTTTTATATTTTCCTAAATCATTACTTCAATACCACTTTGTGGAAAATATCCCTTCAAAAGGTTCATACCCATTTTTCAAAATAGGAAAATATGTATTATGCAAAAATAATAAAAAAATTAACCTTAATAAGTAACTAGAATATAAAATAAGCTAGTCTAGTCAATCTAATATGCAACACTTAGAAGATGGATGGGAAAAGATACCAATGGACTCTCGGCAATTCATGTGCACATATGCGAAAATAATTAAGAAATCAACATTTAATAGCCAAAATATAAAAAATAGCTAGTTTAGTCAATCTAATATGCAACATTTAGAAGATGTGGATGGATGGAAAAGATACTAATGAACTCTCGGCAATTCACAGGAACATAAAATAAATTGCGTAATCGCACTGTTTATGAGAAAATAAATAAAAAATTAACCTTAATAATTAATCAGAATATAAAAATAAACTAATTTAGTCAATCTAATATGCAATATTTAGAAGATGGAGATAGATAGAAAAAAATACTAATCGACTCTCGGCAATTCACGAGAACATAAACTGAATTGCACAATTGCACTGTTTGTGCGTGTTGTGATTACCAGAGTTTCCCCAGGCACTTTTGGAAGGGCGCAGCACCCTGCCTGCCCTTTTGTTACCAGAACAGTCCCCTCCTTGCCCTTTGTACGAGAAGAGCGTCCTCCCTGCCCTTCCGTTAGCAGATCAGATCCCCTGCTTACCCTTTTGTTAAGAGAGCAATGTTTGTCCTCAAACGAAAATCAACCAGTTCTTGTATGATCTCAGTAAGTCCCAGAGCCCTTTCTTTGTGTTCATTACCATAAATTTTGATAGTGTCTATCTCGTCTAGACTTAGAGGTATACGCGACAAAAGTGTTTACATTTTTTTGCAATGCTCTGATTTTCGTCATAAAAATCCCAGGCATAAATGTTATTCAAACATAAAAAATATGTGCCTAAGAAGTGTTTTCTAAGAAGTGCCCTTTTCTGGTAACAGCACCCTGCCCTTATTTAATCCTGGGGAAAACTCTGGTGATTACTATAGTTGTAAATTTATTTCTATAGCTTAGCAAAAATGGATATTCGGCGACTTCTGATCTGTTTATCAGTGTTGATACAAATTAGACAATTTTTTGAATAAATGATAAGTAAGATGTAAATTTCTAGTAGAGTTTAGCATTAACTCGAGAAATGAAGAAAAAGTCAAGTTCTTATAAAAATCAAGTTTATTTAAACCACATTGGTATCTTGCCAGGAAAACATGGAGGTTGATGTGTGAACATTGCAGTGATAACATATTTAAAGGATTTGAGTTAACGTCACATAGGAAGTCCATGTTGGATGACTTTGAGATATAATAACCTAATCATCATGTTGTTCAAATTCTATCTTTTAGAGGTTATACTTCTGGAAACTTTAGGTTTAACTATTGGGTAGACTAGATATAAACATTATCATACACAGTCTAAAACACTTTAGATTGCAAAGATTAAAAGATTGAATCACCAGTTTGAATTTCATTCAGGTATTGCAAGTAAAAATTCTTTCTTCGGAATTTGCTTTCTTGTCTAAGGCCATCTTTGTAGATTTACCGCAATAATGCATTTAATCCTATACTCAGCACAAAATACCAATACATACTATTCCGTAAGTCATTAGCAACATTCTACTATCACTAATAGTAAAATTAGCTATGTGCTATCTACGTCAAAGTGATTAAATTAAAGACATATCAGTCTACTAGTATAAGCATCATTACATGTATCAGTATCAGTACAACTGAACATTAAGACATCATTCAAATAAAAACACAAATGATCTAAACTGATCACTTAACAATCTCATCCTGAACTCTAATGATCTTCCATCTATCTATCTCCTACTAAGTTTCCAGCGTGGGCTTCCTATATACATTGAGATCGGCATCTACCGGAAAGAGTTCCGAGGTCAGTCTCTTGAAGAATATATAAATGAGCAAGTGCACCTAATCTGCATGAAGACACTTACTGAAAGACCACTGTGAGTTGTTCCAGTGAACGAAGTAAGTAAATCAAAAAGGAACGTAGAGTTTTTAAAAATCAACAGGAAAAAACAGGTGACTCACGACCATTTGTTAATGATCTTCCAGCAGTGCGCAAATAATTATAAAATTAACCATTCAGAGATTTATGCAAAATTTAACATACATTTATTACTTTCATAAAAAAAAAAAGATCTTTTACATTCCATGCAGTGGTAAATCATCATTGTCACGGTGATTTGAATGGCCTTACTTTGCACGCGGCTGTATGTCCGTCATGTTAATTTGGTTGGCATTAACGCAGCAGTAAATCCCCCTTGTTGCGTTAATTTGACTGGCATTAACATGCATGGGGCAGTAAATCCCCGCTGTCGCATTCATTTGATTGGCATTAACACGCACATGGCCATAAATCCCATTGTCACATTAATTTGATTGGCATTAACGCCCATGTGGACGCAAATCCCCATGGTTACATTGATTTGGTTGACATTGCCGTGCACATGGACATAAATTTACATTGGCCTTCACAAGACAATTTTCCATAGGAAACTATGCAAATTCCGTAATCCGCAGTATGAGGAAGTTTCCTGTAGAAACTACAAAGAATCCTTAGTAATCGGCATCTCCGTGAGCAAATCGGTAATTTGAAAATTCCCCGATTTTTCCAGAATTTTGAACAAAAAATCGATTTTCCCTGCAATTTCCCTGACATTTTAGTCCACTTTAAAATTCCTGGTTTTTCCAATTTCCAGAGTGCACACACGAACCCTGACATATTGTTATAAAATATCCTCTAGAATTGTGGGTGTACACTCAGAATACAAGAATGAGTCCAGATATCTGGATAACTAAAACACTTTTACTAACAAGCACAATGTAAACAGGAACAATATACAATCAAACAGTACTCGAATGCTGTACAAATTTTATATCTGATGATTTTATGAAGAATTTTATTTGGTTGTTAACCACTTGACCGGCCGAGAAAACTCTGTCTCACTGACCAAGTTTTGTTCCCTTTCAAAAAGCAGGTCTGTAGCTAAACTGAGGGCCGAGAGGCATCGTAAATGTTGTTTTTCCAACTCAGCATTCCCGTTCCCCCTCTGAAAACTGTCAACAACTTAATTGATCATTAGCTTGCTCTGCAGGTGTCTGAATAGCCATCTCGGAGGTGATGGAATGGCGAGCGACCCCACTTTGCTTGCACCACGTGACATGATCCCCTCAGAAAGGGAAAAATAGAATTGTTACAGAAAAACAAATGAGTTACAAAATAAGAATTGGATGGATCTTTTTTGGCCAAAATAGCGTTCTTTTTTTATAATCCCTTTCAAGTGTATAGCTAATTTTTTAATAGTCGTTTTCTCCTTATTTTTTTAACAAACGCTATTTGAAGTTTAAATTACATGATAAATGTATTTTGATTAATAAAATGTTGATACAACATTTTGCTTCATTTTCCTCTTTCTTGTCGTAAAGCATGCAAAGAAAATATATAAATTTATTTTGCAAATCAATTTTGATATAGCTTTGATTATCATTTATCGGGGTTTAGAGAATATTTTATACATTCTCTATATACTTAAACAGAATCTTTTAAAAACTGTTGATTTCTTAGAAGGAAGCCATCAAGCTACGGGATTAAATTACTTTCTTTTGCATATTCTGTATATTAGACGTAAAATGGCAATGTTAATGTGCGGCAGAGTAAACTTCATAAATTATAAAATAACAAACATTCATAAATTATTTTTATTACGAATTCATACTGTTTAAAATTGCATAATTCCAACAAATATTCCTTAATTGTCAATTTTCTAGAAAAAGATAATCGTGTTAAAAAGTTAATGTTTGCAGTGAGAAAATTTTTGTTTGTGTCTGTTTTCTTACAAATGAATGTGCTAACTGGATGAAAATGTTGGCGATGCTCACTAATTTAAACATATTTATAATTTCATATTTTATATAAATTTATTTGAAAATTATGCAATATCTTAAGGAGGATCCATTCTAGTGTTCTAAAATAAGTCCCATTAGTATTCTGATGCGAAGTTGCATGCGAGATGCTTGTTTGTTAGACATGTTTAACTCTTATTTTTCAAACATATTTTTACTTTCCTTATATACATAATGTATAAGGAAAGTATTGTGACGAGGTCGAAAATTCGAATTAGAGTTTTCGACGGGAGAGCACGTTTCAAGAATCCCTGATCACGAATAAAACATTTTTGATGTGATGTCTGTGTGTGTGTGTGTGTGAAAGTATGTGTGTGTGTGTCAGTGAATCTGTGGAGACGATTACTGACGAACGAATGATCGAAAGAAATTTCGATCGAAAGAAATTTCGAAGAAATTCGAAAGAAATTTGGTACAAAAATCACAATCCATAAACCCTGGAAGCCTATTGCTTTTATACACAATCGAAGGTTCAGAACCCCCCCTAAATTTTCGAGTGAAATTTTGAAAAAATCGTCAAAAAATCAAAACTGCTAATAAAGTTACGCAAATAGACATTTCTGATGTAATTTTTCAGTAGAAAACGATTGACATAAATTTTAGAATGCTAACATCAACCGTTCTTGAGATATTGCACATTTTTCAAAAAAATTATCAAAAAGTCATATAAAATAAAAAAGAAATATTCTCTACTGAAAAACATGTTCACTTTTCATATGTAATACCAAAATTTGGTGACATCATTCTCGTGGAACTAGCTCGTTCCATTCATGAAAAAAAAAATGCTTTGAGTAATACTTTTGTATTTGAACGCCAATAGTCTGCTGTAAGCATAACTTATTTCTCTGTCCATAACGCTTGGCGAGATTTTGGCGACGAATTTGGCGGAATGTCACCAACTTGGCGACATTTTAAATTGTTGCCAAATTAACAAAAATCTCGCTAAATGGATAAAAATGATGCTAAATCAATGAAAATGACGACTAATTGAAGAAAATTCAATATATTGGAAAGAATATAAGAATCTACTATAAGAATAACAGTTTTTTTTAACTGCAAAAGTAGTAAATTCATTGCATTATATAAGGAAAGTCATGTGTTGCCCACATCAGATTTTTTTTAATATTACGGCCTACAGAGAAACTCTCTTAAAATGATCATCGTGTGTCCATTGCAAACTACATTATCCATGTCCATGGATCGTTTTCACATTTATGTGGTCGTCAACAGTTAATATTCGATAACTGCAATTTCAGCAAAAAATGTACTATGTTTCTTAATTATGTGTGCTTTTACATAATTTTACATACTTTAGTAGCCGTTTGTTGCGGCGTTAATGTTCCACGTAACCGGAATGAAGCTGACTGCATGGTTGGATTGAATATGGTAAACATAAAATTATGAAACATACCAAGTCTTCCTACTGCTTTTGCAAATATTGACTATTCCATGCTGACTAGAGTAGAATTAACTTTGTCCATAAATAATGTTATTTGCAGTGAGAGTGCTATCCTATATAATATTGTCTATGCTTAGTAAATATAGGGCTTTCAGCCAGCAAGAATATAGTATCCATGGCGAACCCCCATAATTTAAAACATATTGCAATGAAAAAACGTACATGTTTTAATGACGTTATTGTTGCCGCCTTTTCAGGTTAATAAAATATTACATGCAAAAACTGTTTTCACAAATATAATGCATTTGCGACAAAGTTTTTTCGGTAGGCTCACTTTTACATATACTTTGATATAAAGATGGAGATTAAAAGAAAAATCCTTGTAACTCGTGTCATTATGTTTCCATGTGTACATTATTTAGGAAGTTTCAAAGGATAATTATCTTTAAGAACGAATATTTTTAGTGTCTTCTGAGAAAGTGACTATAGGCAAGAAAATTATGGCCTGCTCTGTAATCATATACATTTCTTGGGTTTCGATTTTTTTTTATTCAATTCAAATAAATTGTTGAAGTGCAACGTTATCCGTTAATACACGGTTACATTTTCTAATCTACGAGATTATAAGTAGTATGGGTATATCTTCTACTATTTCAGCGCTTTCATTTTGGCATATACGAGTATTGGAATCAATTGATCCATTTAGGTTTAAAGATTTTGGGTATTATTTTTATTTTCAAGTTATTACGTCAACTGTTTTATTTCAGTAAATATTTTTAAACTCATATATTGTAGTGCGCGTAATTTACTACTAATACACGGGTATATCTTCTACGAGAATACAAGTAGTACGGGTATGTATTCCCATACAATTTTGGCGTTTTCATTTTGGCATATATTGATCCAATTTCATAGTTTCTGTAAATTTGTAAAAAAAAAACGGGACCAGGATGCTTTATTCTTCAGATTCTGTCTGTGAAGATAATTTTGTAAAGCGAGCACAGATATTCTTAAACTTATTTTCAGGAAAATTAATTTAAACATTTTAATATAATGTTTTGAATAACAATGCCATTTGAAATATTATAGGAATTTGCTCATGACTGTGAATTTTAAGTTTCTTTATAATGTGTATTCCGTACGAAGAACGGATATACTGCTTGTATCTAATATAAATAAATTTGCGGTGAACTTTTAATATTTGGGGGTCTTTCTTTAAAATTTTATAATAATTCGCACAAAAAGGAAAGAGGTGAGTTCTCCCGTACTGATATAATAAATAATGTAATACATTAATGGAATATGCTGATATAATATATTAATGCTGATATATATGCTGATACAATATATTAATGAAAAAAGTTGATAATGAGTGTTTCATAGATCAGTGGTGTACAAACCTTAGGTTACGACCCATTTGTAGGCGAAAAGGTTTATAAAAAGGTCGTTGAAATTTTCCAGGGATGACCGAGAGAATACAAAAAAGAAAAAAAAACCGCGGGATTTACTTTTGTTTTATTATATAAATTTAACCTGAAATTTCCCATTAGGACTGTCGAACATTTTGAGTACTGTATTCGCCTCCTCAAATGTGATTGAAAGTCGCGAAGATTTGAAGGGGGGGGGGGGGGGAGCGCTTATTTGAAATTTTTTGCTAAAATAGCAAGTAGAATTCATTTGATCTGCCAGTCCTTCGGTGGATTCAAAAATATATGTTGTTGACTGTGAAATAAACGCCATTATAAAAATGAATATTTAAGTATAATTTTATATGATTGCATGGGGTTCTCCTAAATAGAAAAATACTTTAGTGGGGTCGTATCAACCAGAAGAATGCAATCCACTGTCATAGATGACTAGCTCCTTGAAACTCCATCCCTCCCTGGCGATTGCCAGGGGCTCTTGGTGTTGGGAAATCTGTTGACAATGAGAGGAGACAGTCTTTCATGAAGCGTACAAATGCCCCCTTTTAACTTATTGTTCAAGATTTGTATTGTTGTTCCTGAGAAAGTGGATAATGAAAAGAAATAGCAGGGAAAGTTGCGATTAGACAGACTGCCAACAGCTCCGTGTTGCATAGGATAAGTTTTTTTTTGTACCCTTCATTTCCTAAAAGTTTACTGATGGATTTATTTGAGTGCGATCCCCCTAAACTTACTTTGTATTTTTTACAATTTTGTAATCCAGACAATGTAAAAAATGAGTTTAACTAAGAATATTAGAATACAAAAAATTACTATTTCCTTGAAAATTCATCATGAAATACATATAATACCAATTGGTTTGATAAATGTATTTTTTTAAATGACGTTATGTGTGAGATAAACATGTAAAATATTTTAAAATGGTGAAATAAAGTGTTCGTTTTTAATTGATTGAAGTTTTCAATTTTAAAAGGTGTGACTCCAAACAAAAATATTTGAAATATGTGTTTCATATATTTATTAAAAATATTTTTAAAACTTGTATAGCTGCAGTGATACGAGGAATAACATATTACTCTTTATATTCCAAAAACGTTCATTAACAAGAAGAAATATACATTTAAAACATTCATTTCTTTTATTGTGTTAAAACTTAAAATTCCAATTTTCCCTGGAAAATAATATATATTATTGTACATATTTTTACATTCTTATGCTACTGTAAAGAAAAAGTATTGTTATTATAAAAAAAAATTCGAGATTTTGTCGGATAAACAAGTTTAAATTCCTTGAAAGTATTTTGAATACTTTTGAAAAAATGTCTGTAAGTACTGTCCTACCGCCACGAGAAAGTCCCCAGACAGCAGACGTTGTGGTGGCGGTCGCTATGGAAACAGGTTATTCCACTGCATTTTAGGTGTCGATGTCGAAGGCCCAGACCACACAGCCAACCCTAGGGCTTACGGCAGTTTAATGTGTGGCCGGGAGAGGAGGTTAGCCGAAACCGTCCTCCAATCAGTCACCAAGTTTCAGTCTGCAATTATTTAAAATTCAATAAAGTGGTTACATGGTAAATATACATACAGACAGTTTTAGAGTTTTACATAAAATACAGTGGGAAGGGAGGCAAAGAAACGTAGATTTTAACAAATTTTGAATTTTGAGGTAAAAATTAAATTATTTTCTTAAAATGAAATTAAATTTATGTAAAACGTATGGCCAAAAGAATCCGAGCAACCGCGGGAAAAGGGACAATACAGTAAAAACCAACAAAAGAAAGCAAAAAGAACATAGCTGAATAAAGGTTACAATCAGTTGAGGTAACCGGAAAAAGTTAAGTGCAATACATGTACATGGTAAGACTTTCAAATATATGAACAGCCGAGGAACACAGGGAAAACAGATATATACAACAGAGGAATATAGACAGGAAACAAAATATACAAAAGACGGACACCAAAAAGTGTAAGTACAGAAACAATAAGAGACAAACGCCTGGAACAGGGAGGACAACATTGACCGAAGAAAATTGAAAGCAGTTGGCACCAAGCTTGCTAAGGAACCTGATTGGAGATTTCTCTCGCAATTAAAACACAGTTTTTCAACCTATTTAAAAGAATTTTATTGGTTCTGACACCAGAGAACCAAGTCGCACGAAGATTATCTGGAGGACGGGTTAAGTGAAATTTTGAGGTATGGGGGCAATTAAAGACGTAATGATCTACGTCACCATATGAATTACAAAGACAATTTGAAGAACGTTTATGTTTGAAAAAATGAAGATAGTCAAGAAAAGGACCATGACCCGTTAAAAAATAGATTAAGAATTTGTTATAAATTTGAAAATTGGGGTTGACTTTGGGTAAATAGCTTAGAATTCTGGCAGGGTCATGAGTCCGGGGGGAAATATAATCATTAAGAAGAGATTGCCAATTTTTAAGAAGGAAAGATTTACAATTATTAATCAAAAAGGAGTAGGGAAAAGGTATAAGGAGTGGGGTGCCGGAGATCGTAGCTTGTTTGGCCAGTTCATCGGCGACTTCGTTGCCCTGAATGTTAGAATGGGCCTTGACCCAGGATAAGTTAATTAATGATTTGTAGGGGTGAGCATTAATTTTAATTTTAGATAGAAATTTCGTTTTATTCTTGATAGATTTAAAAGCCGAAATAGATGACTGACTGTCCGAAAAGATGTTGATTTTTAAATTGTTTTTGCCGGCCCAGAGGATGGCCTGGTTGATGGCCTCAAGTTCGGCTTGAAAAACTGTGTTTCCAGTTCTAAGTTTAAAGGATAGTGATTCGATCATGCATTTTAGGTGTGATGGAAAGCGCTTCTTTCCGATTTGGCGCAGATAGAACCGACGAAAGTCGCATTTCGCTTTGCACTGGGGTCAATGCTAAGTGCTCGCATTCTGTGATTTTTAAAGCTGTGAAGTAACTTATACTGCGTTGCACACTTTGTGGATTTTGTCTAGTTGTAAAATGACTACATTTAAAAGTGGAAAGACTTTGCATTCGCAAGCATGTGAAATAGTCCACAATGTTACGGCATTTTTTGAAGAGGAAAAACCGCAAATTCTCTAAAAATACCAATTTCAAATGCAATGAAGAGAACTGAGGAAGCGACAGGGGTTTCAGCGTCATCAGTTAAAAAGGTAAAATATGAGGGGAAATCGCTTAATGACACTGAGATTAGCATTTTATCTATTTGAATAATTTACAAGTATTGCTTAAAGAAGCTATTTTAAAAGTAACACAAAATGAATGGAAAAAACACTGTGAACAAACAACACATTGAAAAACTAGAGAATATTTATTGGAAGAAAGATGGATTGATAGAAGATATTGTGGATAAAATAGTGATAAATCTGTCGGATAGCGATTCAGACTCTTCAAGTAAAAACATTTCAAGTGATTCAGACATAGTAGATAATAGTTATTCCAATGAATCTGAATGAATATTTTATAATTGATTGAAAAATATGAAAAGAATGAATATTTTAAGGTCATAATTTTGCGTATTTATCATTTATTTTTCCCTTTTTGCTGACTAATAATTGTGTAGCTTGCTGATTGAAAACTGTAATGATTTTCATTTAATTCGAAATTTAGTTTTAAACAAAATGATATAAATTTTAGTTTTAAATTGTAAGCTTTTCTCTCCCAAAATCGTCCGAATCTAAAAGAAAATATTTAAAACTACTTTGTTCTAATAGACTGAAGGCTTCTCGTAGCCGCTGACGCTTATAATAACAAATTATTTTCTGAGTTTAAATGACGAGAAATTTTTAAGTTAATCTATAATTAAATGTCATTTAATACGAAAATTTTGTTTAACTGTCGGATAAAAAACATCTACTATTTTCTTTTAGTACATCATGATAGATGAAACGGATTCTTCACTTAACGAAGTGCGCTTGATTTGCCAAATGTTGCAGTCGATTTTAAACCTTTCTCCCTCCTTTCTTCGACTCGTCTACTTGCGGCAACCCTGTTCAGAGACTTTCTCGTGGCGGTAGGACAGTATATATGTGCATGTCGAGTGGATCATATGCTTGTCGGATGTAGTCACAATAACTCAAGAAATAATACCTCTATGAAATTTTAAGTGTATATACATTATGTGAAAAATTAAAACTAAAGAACTTTTAGCTGTGCAATTATTGAAATTTTAAAATTACCATAGCATTTTCTTTAAAAACAATGATGATGTCCCTCCCATACTAAGAACTAACTACCTAGTCCTGGAGGGAAATTTATAATTTTGTAAATCGTATTGAAAGAGTTTATATTAATACAGCTAAATTAAATCAATTGTAGAAAACTATTATGAATTGTTAATAAAATAAACTGATCAGATGAAACCAGGAATCTGACAAATATCTGTAATAATTATCTCAATATATAAAATGTATGAAAATGTTAACTTGAATGATTTTTCACAAAATATGTTAGTTTATTTGTATTATTAAAATATCTGATAAGTAATTTATGATTTAAAAAATTTAACTTTTATAATTTAAGAATCCAATTTCAAACATGTCGCGAAAGCTAGCTATTAAATGTGAAAAAGTCTATTATTATAGTATACTATAAATAGACGTTATAATACACTATAAAAATTTGTTAGTATGCTGTTAAAATAAATAGTATAAGGTAGTAGATTCCAATATGTTTTACCTAAGATTTGACTGCTTTTTTTACCGACTGCAAATTATTTTTCTAAGAAATAATTAAGCTGTTGATTAGAGGATTTAAGAGGGCAATTAAGAAAAAATACGTTGTTTTTGTGACCGTCACTTAAAAAATGCAATAATCTGCAATATATAACCGAATGAATACCAATCTCAAAGAATTATTTTCCGAGCAATTGCTGCTCGTGAAATCGAACGATAGGCATGAAAACGAAACGTTGAGAAAGATGTCCGAGCTTTGTTGGTGGGGAGCAGGCAAGATAAGCGATCTTTGCGTCTCGGTCCTTACAATGACCGGCCATAAATCAGATTCCCAGAACATCCTCTTTTCTTTCCGACATTTGGGGCAATGAAACTGTTGTATTGTAAGAAAGCTAGTCTGCCCCTTTGAAGGGGCTGTCGAAGCTGGTGGTCTCACAGAATGTGTCGACGAGTTAACTCGTCTCCGGCCAGCGAACGATGACAATTTTTCACACAAGTTATCTCGTCATAGCCGCTCAACTGGTTAAAATAAAGTGCTTTTCTCTTTCATTTATATAAAGTAGCTTGGAATATATATATATACACATTGTTATACATATTGTTATAACATATCCTCTGGAATCGTGGATGTGTAGGATACAAGAATGAGTTCAGATTTCTAAATAACTAAAACACTTTTACTCACAAGCACAATGTAAACAGGAACAATATACAATCAAACAGCACTTGAACGCTCTACAAATTTTATATCTGATGATTTTATGGGGAATTTTATTTGGTTGTTAAAATAAAGTGTTTTTTTCTCTTTCATCATAGCTGCCAACCCAGAGAATAAAAAATTAGGAAAATTGTACATGAGAAAAATGACACGCAATAGTTGCACACAAAATATATATACATGGGTATCTCCAGCATGGGAGTACTTGCTTCCCCCCCCCCCCATTGAAATTAGCATATCAGTATTTCTTAGCCAATGTATTATGTATTGACAGTGATTTTGCAATCCCCTCCCCCCTGGAAGGAAAGTTGGTGAAACCCATATATATATATACTATATAATTAATCTTAATAAAAAAAAATTAAGACCTCATGAGATAAGAATTTTGAAACATACATGAAATGCATAATTTTTTTACACCCATAAAATTATAACTATATTTGTTCTCCTTAAATACATCAATATTCAACTAAAAGTAAAATTAAACTATTTTCATATTTGAAAAAAAAAATGTCATTACACAATTTAAATACACTATTACAAAGTAAGTAAAACAAAGACAAATTAAGAATCTTTTTGGTTTATTGATACATAGGTAGCAGATTTGGCCTTTTTCAAGAAAGTGGCACCATGTTTGTTCATACCAAGCACCACTTATCTGAGATTTGGCAATTAAAGTAGACTGTAAAGTCAAAATACTCATGGAACTTCTAAAATCAGTTTTGTTTCTTTTTACAAGACTAAAAATTCGTTCACGTGCAGCATTACTATGGGGGAGTGTTAGTATCCCCAACATGATATGTACAGTGACCGCCGCTTATAAGAAACACGTTCGTTTCGCTCGTTTTGTTTCTTACAAGCAGTTGTTTCTTAAATCCGGAAATTTTTTAAATATCGTTCTTCCATTGTAAATACTAACTATTGAACACAGTTTTACAGAATGTAAAAGATAAATGTATATAAGTAAAATATTAGTGAGTACATAATACATTTGTAAATTAAGTTTTGCATTCAAAAATATTTTACAAATTAAGCCTTACAACTTAAAATATTATCTATATGCATATAGTATGTAGTTAAATAAGAATAAAAAGTAAAACTCATAGGTCGTTCATTTATGTATAAGAGCATAGTACATTTTCATACATACCTTAATCTATTACTGAGGAACAGCAAAAAACTTATCCCGTGTTGTTTGTGCTAAGGAGTCTGTGATTAGTTTACGTACATCCATTTCTAAATCATAAAATAGTCCATAAACTTTTTCTGATGCCCCTCTGCATTCAAGAGTTTTTCTAATTATAGTTAGGGCTTCTCGTGACTGTTTGGCTGTAGGAAAATTTTCTTCTTGTGGAACGTCGTCTTCATTTTCTTCTTCATTGCAAACATTCTGAATTTCCATCACTATGTCATCATCACTTTTTTCTTCAGATGTTTGTAAATTTTCGTCAATGTGAATCTATTCTTCGAAAGGTGCTTCTAATTCTTCTTCATCTTCTGCTGGTATGTCAACATTATTTTTCAAAAATCCTGCTTTACGGAAGCAATTAAAAATGCATATGTCAGAAAAAAATTTCCATGCGCTTGCGATCATATGGATAGCATCAAGCAAGGTTATTTTCTTGCTTATTGACTACATGGAGGTAGAGAATCATAATTTTTAAGTAAACTTTGCTTTTCAAGCAAAGTAAGGGTTTTACTCTTTTGCGACATGCTTCCACTAGCAAAACATAAAATGACTAACTAAAGCTGTGCGAATCTTATTTGAGTGCATAAGCAAAGATGCCTTTCCTTATCAGTATGTTTCCTTAACTGCCAAAAGATTAAAACTCGTTTCTTACTGGTTTGGGGGTTGTTCCCCCCAAGCCTTTCTACGGAGAAATTCTCTGTCATCCTCTGTCATAGCAAACTCCCACCCCTTCCCCGTATGCCCAGAGACAAGAGATAACAACTCGTCTTTCAGTTAACCTTAAACAAATCGATTTTTTTTTTACACCTGCATCGCAAGGAAATCAACAAATTTTCTGTAGAAAACTGTTTCTTATAAGCGGAATCGTGTTTCTTATAAGCGACACAATTTTAATGTTAAAACCAAGTTTGTATTTGTTTCTGTCGTTTTGGGTCTTATAAACAGCTGTTTCTTATAACCACTGAATCTTATAACCGGCGGTCACTGTACTACTCAATTTACCATACAAAAGTTTATACACAGGATCTTTTTGCTTTCCTAACTTAGCCCACTGAACATCTGATCTATCTTCAGCAATTATTTCTTCTGGCAGAGCTGCCATTTGATAATGCAAAAACTCAGTCTCTACACTATCAATCATATCAAACGTTGATTCTGTTGAGTCTTTTTGCAGTATAGAGGGAAATCTATCTACAAAAAATTTTATCGAGGCAAATTTAACTTTTTCCCTCTGAGATACATCTGTGACTTCAGCATGATGGAAAACATCAGAGTTGATTGGAAAGTTTCTGATAATATAATTACATGTCATACAATAGTAGTTTTGGACGTACTCAAAAAACTGCTTTGTTTCATCCGAGTTTAACTTTTTCAGGCACTCTAACGTCTCTGATCCCACAAATATGTCTTCATTATCCTTATGATTTGTTGAATCACTATAAGAGATATTGAAGACACATGTCGAAGCTTTCACGACTTCAAGCTTTATGAATCTGACTAATATATCTGTAAAAAAAACTTGAATTTGGGACTTTAGCTTATGGACTCTGGGGGTCTCTGATTGCAGACTCACATTAAATTTTTCGAAAACACTAATTACATTTTTCAGAAAAAATGCAAGGGCATGGTACAGATTTTTCAAAATAGAAAAATTTGTATTATGCAAATATAATTAAGAAATTAACCTTAATAATTAGTCATAATATGAAAATAAACTAGTTTAGTCGATCTAATATGCAACATTTAAATGATGGAGATAGATGGGAAAAGATACTAACGTACTCTCGGCATTTCACGCGATGTAACTGAATTGCGCAATCTCACTGTTTATGCGAAAATAATTAAGAAATTAACCATAATAATTAATCAGAATATGAAAATAAGCTAGTTTGGTCAATCAAAAATGCAATATGTAGAAGATTGAGATGGATAGAAAAAGATATTATTGCACTCTCGGCGATTCATGAGAACAAACTGAATTGCACAATCGCAGTGTTTATGCGAAATTAATGAACAAAATATCATTTTAGCGATTTATGCTGAATTAGACAACCTTTGAGGTATATTTATTACTTTCATAAAATAAGCGATCGAGATCTTAATTTACATTACATGCGGCCGTAAATCTACGTTAATTTGATTGGCATTACCCTGTATTTTATTATGGAGTTGCTACGATCCCGGGAATGGTAGAAATTAAGGCTCCTATATATACAGGCTGGCGCAAGAGCGGCCATTGAAGCTCCTGTGGGAGCGATCACTGTGCTTGGCGAAAAGCGGGGTACTTTCTCTTGCCATTTATCGCTATAATGGCGCATTTCTATGCATCTGTTTTTTAAGCTATCGACTGTCAAACTCGGATTTTATCAGAGTCTCGAAAAATTTTATGTTTTTAAAACATGCATTTTAAATGTAATATTTTATATAAAATATACTTCTTATTTTTATTAGAATGAAAAGTGTTATTAATCAAATTTTGCATGTAATGTTTCTATTTTGAGTATTTTTGTAATAATTTGACAAGAATTAATGTGTTTAAAAATAGCAACAATTCTAAAATTTTTTTTAAACAATATAAAAAGTCTTTGACTATTAACATATTTATACCTATTTTGATATTACTCGATAGCGTACTTTAAACAGACATTAACAGATTATTATTATGATTTATTCCACTTTATTTATTTGGGATGAAGGGGGGGGGGGGTATTTGTCTAAATTTAATAAAAACTGGAAACTTCCAATGCTATATTCCAACTGTGTTTTGCGTAATTGTGTTTACGATATGGTGGTGGGGGACTTTCGTTGATAAACCCTGCTTTATCATTAAAATTAAATTTCTGATTTTGAAAAACAAATGGGGGGGGGGGGGGGTGCATGTTGACATGGATGCCAAAAGCCCTTCGACAATAATGAAGTTAAAACCGAATACCATAGCTAAGGAAAAATGGCTGACTCTCTGCTTTAAATGGTAAAAGTTTAACAAATATCAAGTATGTTTTCTTACAATACTTGCTTATTGCCTAGATTTTTCTAATTAATAATCTATTGTTCCTTACTTCATGTCTTATATCCATCCCTAACTCAGATGTAGTAATGGAAAAGTGCACACCCAACTAGTGATAGGATATAAAATTCCATCTCCCCTATTATTTTTTAAATATTTTTGTTTACTTTAACAGAACACAACAACATTACACTTAAACACCAATGCTTTCTTTTTACTGGATAATTTATACATACATTTGAAGAGATTCAGTGGCATCGCCAAGGAGGGGAATTCAGAGGTCGTCAGAGAAAACAAATAACACAGATGGACAATTTAACATTTTATTGAGACAGCAAATCTTAACATTTATACAAATTTCTTAGTATTTTGAATAGTAATAGATGCATTTATAGATCATTTAATACATCTTTTAAATAATCTGTTATAAGTCATGATGAATCTCTAATTGAGGTTCAAATAATCTCAACAAGCTATGTGTGTGGAACCCATAATGAATCGGAAAAGAGTAACCTGAAAGAACAAGGTATGATTAAATACAATTAAAATAATAATGAAATTTCAAAATATATTTCACACTTTCAAAAATGTCATAATATTTTGAAACTAATAATTATTTTGATATGAAATTTTCAGCCCCATACACTAGAACTTTTAAAAACTAGAACTGCATTTTGATGCAAAAAAATTCTTTATAACACTTTGCAACATAGTTGAAAAGTGCTTATAACTTTGTTCATTCATTCTGTCTGTCTGTCCATTAATACGATAATTGCCATAAAAATGACTTAAAATAAAATTTTAGTATGTTGTTCAGACAGTCTGTGGGACATATGGGAATGTAAATGAATAGTATCACCCAATTAGTTTTGGATTGAACCCGGGTTGAAAAAGTGAAATACACTGTACCCTCTGGGAACTAATATTTTAAACATTTTTAAGCAAAGTTAAAATTTACAAATTGCTTTGAAAATTTTTAAAAGTATCCAAATTATCCCATAAAATTCATTAAAAAAAAAATTTGAGCAAAATATGTTTAGTAGTTTTTAAAATAATAATGACACCCATATTATATGAAGAAATCATGTACCCCACTTGAAAATAAAATATTGCGTCCATCTTTTTTCCCAATGTAAAAATCGTGATTTTTAAAGTTCCTTTAAATTCATATTTAGCATTGCATCCGTCCTAAAATAGCTTATATGTTGCGCAATTTGTGACAGCCAAATGGTTCACAATGCTGGCCAATGTACAGGTGAATGATGGTGTATCAAGTGCCAGCCTATTTGTAATAAATATTGCATATTTGCACTGTATGCATTTTAACGTTTAAATTCAACTCTATGTTTTAAAAGTTTTCAGCATAATGAATTATATCCTGATGAAAAATAACTCAAATTTTGCTATTCTAAATCTGTAAAATGTAATGGTGATAAACATATTTCTCAAATTATACAGCTTGACACAAGATTAAAAGCTAGAAATTTAAATAGAGATACTTTTCAAATTATGCAGTTTGGTACAAAATTATAAATTTTCATATAAAACTTTAACTTTCAATTTAGAAAATGGTCTCAACTCCTAATTCAGTAATTGTAAGAGTCCATCAAAAGCAGGAGCGAAAGAACATATTTTCAAAATATGCAATTTGGCACGAAATTAAAACTTGTCATATAAAATTGGAAAGTATTATTTATAACTTATATAACAGTGGATAATGGTAAATTGCAATAGAATCCACCACCAGCAGAAGGGAGATAGAGATATTTTTTAACTTATACAATTTCGAACAAAATTATAAATTTTCGTATAAAACTTGAACTTTCAATATAGAAAATGGTCACAATTTGAAGAAAATTCTAATTCAGCAATTGTAGGAATCCACCATTAGCAGTAGCAAGGTGAACATATTTTCCAAAACATGCAACTCAGCACAAAATCAAAACTTGTCATATAAAAAAACTGGAAAATATTTATAACTTGAGTAAATATATAAAAGTAAATAATGGTAAATTGTAATGGAGACCCTGCCTCAAGCAGAAGGGAGTTAAATACTTTTCAAATTATAGAGATCATAAAATTATAGAGATTCATATAAAACTTTAACTTTCAATTTAGAAAATGGTCTCAACTCCTAATTCAGTAATTGTAAGAGTCCATCAAAAGCAGGAGCGAAAGAACATATTTTCAAAATATGCAATTTGGCACGAAATTAAAACTTGTCATATAAAATTGGAAAGTATTATTTATAACTTATATAACAGTGGATAATGGTAAATTGCAATAGAATCCACCACCAGCAGAAGGGAGATAGAGATATTTTTTAACTTATACAACTTATGCAATACAACTACTTATACAACTTATACTTTACTTATGCAGAAGGGAGATAGAGATATTTTTTAACTTATACTTTATTAATGTTCATATAGAAGTTCAGCTTTCAATATAGAAAATGGTCACAACTTGAAGAAAATCCTAATTCAGTAATTGTATGAGTCCATCAAAAGCAGGAGCGAGAAGCACATATTGTTTCAAAGTATGCAATTTGACACAAAATCAAAACTTGTCATATAAAATTGCGAAGTATTTATAACTTGATTATAAATATAACAGTAGTAAATAACAGTAGTATGGTAAAATGTAGCAGAATCCGCCACAAGTATAAGGGAGATACAAGAAAAATTTCAAATTATAGATACAGTTTGGCACAAAATTTTAAATTTTCCTATAAAACTTGAACTTTCAATATAGAAAATTATCACAATTTGAAGAAAATCTTAATTCGGTAATTGTATGAGTCCATCAAAAGCAGGAGTGAGAAGAACATATTTTTCAAAATATGCAATTTAGCACGAAATCAAAACTTATCACATAAAACTGGAAAGTATTTATAACGAGTATAAATATAACAGTAGATAATGGTAAAATGTAGTAGAATCCACTACAAGCAAAAGGGAGATGAAGAAACATTTTAAATTATATATACAGTTTGGCACAAAATTTTAAATTTTCATATATAACTTGAACTTTCGATATAGAAAATTATCGCTATTTGAAGGAAATCCTAATTCGGTAATTGTATGAGTCCATCAAAAGCAGGAGCGAGAAGAACATATTTTTCAAAATATGCAATTCAGCACGAAATCAAAACTTATATAAAACTGGAAAGTATTTTATAACGAGTATAAATATAACGGTAGATAATGGTAAAATTTAGTAGAATCCACAACAAGCAAAAGGGAGATAAAGAAACATTTCAAATTATATATACCGTTTGGCACAAAATTTTAAATTTTTGTATAAAACTTGAACTTTCAATATAGAAAATGGTCACAATTTGAAGAAAATCCTAATTCGGTAAATGTATGAGTCCATCAAAAGCAGGAGCAAGAAAAACATATTTTTCAAAATATGCAATTCAGCATGAACTTGTCATAAAAATTGAAAATATTTATAACCTGAGTAAAAATATAGCAGTAGATAACGGTAAATTGTAATAGAATTCGCCACAAACAGAAGGGAGATGAAAAAACATTTTAAATTATACAGTTTGGCACAAAATTGATTTTCATAGAGAACATGAAATTTCAATATAGAAAATGCTCACAACTTTAAAATAATTCTTGAAGGATATCTACCTTCAGCTTAAAAACATACGCAAAAGTACACTATGAAAGTATTCTAATGAAGATACCATACAATTAAATTTTCAACCCTGTCATAATGTTTCCTTTACTATGTGTGTATACGGAAAGTTATATTTCAAAGCAATTGTGAAATCCACAGAATTTATAGGCCATTAAGTATTAAATCAAAGAAAAGTTTGGAAAGTTTACCTCGTGTCAATTGTACGATTCACTTCTTTATAATCTAAAATGGATCCAGCCTTTAGATATTTCGCATGTTTAGATTGGAGCAATGAAGGATGACTTTGCACATCAGAGCTTTAAATTTCTCCAATTATCAGCTTCATGCTGGAACTTTTCAAAATATCCCTTTAATAAAGAGGATCTAAAATATTACACACAAATTTTTTAAAACATTGAGAACAAAACTATCACTAAATGTTGAATTAGTATGTCGGGAGAATACAATAGAAACTCACACAATTGCAAATGTTTTTCATTTTGCCCTTAACTTCCAGCACTTTTCATAATTTGGCAACTGAGATCTCGAAATATTTTGTGACAGCCGATACATTCATATCAATTCCAGTTCATCAATATATACTTGCTGAGCAATTATTTTATGTTACTACTACAGTTAATAAGTATTTTGGACTCATTTGAACATTTTTTAAAACTACAGTGTGACAGAAAACTGAATTTTCAAACTTAAACATGCTTGATACAGTTTAACATATTTAAATTTACTGCTGCATAATACTCAAAAGTATAGCACACTTTGCAAACAAAACAAACATTAAAACTGTGCAGGTATAAGCATACTATCGATGGCTAAGTCTCGTGATACTGAAACTTCATTTACAAACTTCTTATAACCCAAAACGTATTTTATTCTAAATTCAACATAAAGTTGACATAAAAATGTCCACATACTCTGTTAAATAAGAAGCATATCTCAAAATTATAATTTCCGTAAAATACTAAATTTGATATAATTTAAATTAGACTGCATTTAAAAATCTGCTAAATTCCAGAACTTTAAATTTTATGTAAAAATTGCAAAAAAAAAAATGATACTCGGGAAAACAGATTCATTAAATTTGTAAACAGAAATAGTTTCAATAAAATTACTATCAAATAAAAATAAATAATGGTCAATAAAAATTACTATCAAAGGTACAACATACCAGAGTTGAATAGTGGCAAATTAAAAAAAAAAGTTTGGAATATTTTTTTCAGCATACTATATCATATTTTTATTCATTATCAGTGCAGAATCAGCTACAAAAAGCTATTGTCCAATTCAATATTGTGGGATAATTTGTAAGGTAAATTATTAATCTTCTAAATGGATTTAAAATTTAGCCTTCACATGTAGAAATATCTTAATATAGATAGCTTATATCTACCTTAATAGAGAATTGACTTTCTAGTATTCAGTTACTTTGAGAAATTATTTCAAGCAATATCAGGTATGCGATTTTTAATGTTACATAAATGCCATAGTATTTTAAAGCTTAAGTTTAACTATATTTGACAAGATAATATATCAATAATATAAATAACATAAAATAGGAAAATCAATGAGTCAAAATAATGCATGCAATTCATATTACTACAAACAAAATATAGCAACTGCAGAAATGTTAAAAAACTCTGGCAGCATAAGTTTATGCTAACTTAAAATGAGAAATAGGCAATCAAAAACATATTTGCTTGTTGAAGGCCCAGACCACACGACCAACCCAAGGGTTTATGGTAGCAAAGTGTGTGGCCGGGACATATTTGCTTGTAACATTCTAGTATGTATACTGAATACTTAATCATAAAAAAAAAAAAAAAAAAAATTATTAATTTTATAAATGCTTTGGAGACAATCAAAATAGCATGTTTTTATTTTTTATTTTTTTTAAATGCAGCTTTAACATATTTCTACAAACAATTGTTAAAATTTTTTATTAATGTTCATATTTTATAATTGAAATACAAAACAGTCTTTAAAGTACAATAATTACATAAAAACACAAATTTCAAAGTCAAAGCTTGCTATCTTGGCGATAAGTCATCGATAAACCCACGCCAAAATGCGACAGCAATCCTAGAATTGCATTGTAAGAAAAAAACCTATTTAACTATTATAAAAAATTAATTTATTGAAAGTTCAGCTTTAAAAAACCAATTTTAAAACCTTCTTTTCAAGATCTTAACATACATTTACTTTTAAAAAGACAAAAGGAAGCATAAAATATGAAACTACTTACAGTGCGCAATTCAGGTGAATGTCCAAGAATCTATCCATTTCTTCGGCAGTTTATAAAGCCATATTTTCCTTTTCTCGGGATCTTGAGGAAATTTAAACATTTCCAACTTCTTCCTCCAATGATTAGTGCCATTTATTATACCACAATCACCCATTTTACAGATAAAATACTTATCAAACATCAGACAAGTAACATACGCTCGCCATTGAAATAGCATAGGCAGACGGTAACAGACAGTTACGGCAGGAGCTTCAATGGCGGTTGCGCCAGCCTGTCTATATTGGAGCCTTAGTAGAAATCAGTGCTAAAAAAGCGGAAAATCGGCTTTTCCGAGGAATTATACCATGTCTGGTTAATTGATAAATTTCAAACAAAAAAAGCTGGAGAATTTCGTTAGTAATCCGGAGGCCGGAGAAGTAATGAAACATCAGGAGTTTCCGGTCCAAACCCAGAGTTTTTCATGTCTGATCTGTAATCCTATGAGCGTGCGTACTTTTGATCAAATAGAAAAAAATTTCCCACTTAGCTAAAAAATCCCTTTTATAGGGAAAATTTTTGGGGATATTATCAATAAACGTAGGGATTTTTTCAAAAAATCGTTAAAATCGGGAGATGTGTCTTCAAAAGCAGGAAATCAGGATAAACACTCAAAAATTGGGAGTCTCCCACCAAATTCAGTACAGGTGGCACTTATGTAACTTTTATGGTCGCAGAGGGGGGAAAAATGGGGTAAAACAGGAATATTTTCAAAAATTCGGATTTTGTGGAAAAAATCCGGATTTTCGGAACAGACGTAAAAACTCGGAACGAATCCGGAAAATCCGGAATGGTTGGCAGCTATACTTTCATGTATATAAAGTAGCTTGGAATATATATATATATACATATATATATATATATATATATATATATATATACACATATTGTTATACATACTGTTATAACATATCCTCTGGAATCATGGGTGTGTAGGATACAAGAATGAGTTCATATTTCTAGATAACTAAAACACTTTTACTCACAAGCACAATGTAAACATGAACAATATACAATCAAACAGTACTTGAATGCACTACAAATTTTATATCTGATGATTTTATGGAGAATTTTATTTGGTTGTTAAAATAAAGTGTTTTTCTCTTTCATTTATATAAAGTAGCTTGGAATATATATATATACATATTGTTATACATATTGTTATAACATATCCTCTAGAATCGTGGGTGTGTAGGATACAAGAATGAGTTCAGATTTCTGGATAACTAAAACACTTTTACTCACAAGCACAATGTAAACAGGAACAATATACAATCAAACAGCACTTGAATGCTCTACAAATTTTATATCTGATATTTTATGGAGATTTTATTTGGTTGTTAAAATAAAGTGTTTTTCTCTTTCATGTATATAAAGTAGCTTGGAATATATATATATACATATTGTTATCAGTGCTGTAGTCGTAAAAAAGACAGAGGGTATACCTTAAAAAAAAAAAGACAGAGGGTATACTCGACTTCATGAATTCATGTTCACAAGGTTCCAGTTATTGGGAGTTTACTGTATTTATGCAAAGCAAAATATGCAGACTAGCATCGAGAGATATTCAAATTTGAAAATCTCACTATATTAATATTTAACTATGATATAAAATAATTACAGGAAATGTTAAGAGAAAAATATTTAAACACATAAAGTAGGATGTAATTTTGTTTTATTTTAAAAAATTTTAAGGCCTACCTCTATCATTTTCATTAAAATATTTTCCAAACTGCTTGACGAGAGAAATCCGTCTCTGTGTCTTTTTGTAGCGCATACTCTTGATCTATTGTCAACTGAAGAGCGATGGTTGGCCAACCAAGTATTTACAAATTTTTCTGGTTAAAAGTGTTGTATAGGTGGTCTATATGCATTAATATACATTAGATTGGAGATGTTTGAAATCAATAAAGATAATCTCAAATCTGTTACTATGTTGTTCATTAAGCAAAACGTTTTGTAAAGCATGTACGTAGTTTTTAAGAAAAACCAGAGGGTATACGGAATTTGCTAGAAAAACCAGAGGGTATACGAAATTTGCTAGAAAACCAGAGGGTATACGGCGTATACCGCCATATCCCTGATTGTACATACATCCTTGATTGTTATACATATTGTTATAACATATTCTCTGGAATTGTGGGTGTGTAGGATACAAGAATGAGTTCAGATTTCTGGATAACTAAAACACTTTTACTCACAAACACAATGTAAATAGGAACAATATACAATCAAACAGCACTTGAATGCTCTACAAATTTTATATCTGATGATTTTATGGAGAATTTTATTTGGTTTTTAAAATAAAGTGTTTTTCTCTTTCTTGTATATAAAGTAGCTTGGAATATATATATATATATATATATATATATATATATATATACATATTGTTATAACATATCCTCTGAAATCTTGGGTGTGTAGGATACGAGAGTGAGTTCAGATTTCTGGATAACTAAAACACTTTTACTCACAAGCACAATGTAAACAGGAACAATATACAATCAAACAGCACTTGAATGCTCTACAAATTTTATATCTGATGATTTTATGGAGAATTTTATTTGGTTGTTAAAATAAAGTGTTTTTCTTTCATTTATATAAAGTAGCTTGGAATATATATATATATATATATACACATTGTTATACATATTGTTATAACATATCCTCTGAAATCGTGGGTGTGTAGAATACAAGAATGAGTTCAAATTTCCAGATAACTAAAACACTTTTACTCACAAGCACAATGTAAACAGGAACAATATACAATCAAACAGCACTTGAATGCTCTACAAATTTTATATCTGATGATTTTATGGAGAATTTTATTTGGATGTTAAAATAAAGTGTTTTTCTCTTTCATTTATATAAAGTAGCTTGGATTTTTATCTTGAAGCTTTAGCTGATGAATATCTCATTTTATTGCTTTTACGCAGTACAGTTTTTATTACTCTCTTTGGCAACAGCAAATCACATCTTTTCATTTCTGCATATGGCAACATTGGTCTAGTCATATTTTGCTTGTCATGGTTGCACTAATGATGTGTATTTTAAGGTATTTATGTTTCCTTTATTTTTTCAATCTATATGCTTGTCGTCCATATAACCAGGGCCGATCCTAGCAGGTGTGCAGCGCGTGCACCGCAAGCGGGCGGCCATAGGCCACATATAGTTCTATCAATCAAACAAAATTTTTTAAAACTTATAATAAGTCGCATAAATATGCTGAATTTTAAATAGTTATTGAAAAATCAAAATAAGTCCCATAGTTTAAGAAAAATAGAATGTTAGTGCACAGTGTGTTGGTCCATTGTCCATTAATGTCTACTCTTTACACACATCCTTCATTTGATAGCAAAATTCGTGGCAGAGCCGGCAATACGGCATAGAAAAGGATACCAAATTTTAAATTTCTATCTAAAAAAATAACCATTTAAAATATCCATAAATTAAAATATCCATTTAAAATCAAAAAATCATCCATATCGTTCCACCAATCCATAAATATAATAATTTCAAATACATCACCACAATTCAAACCACCATAATTCAATCATTTAAATTATTTAAAATATCCATTTAAAATATCATATAAATATAATAATTTCGCCCGATGTATAAAACGTTTATGCTAGGCTCTTAATTCATATAAAACCAAAAGCGCGGTCTCCATGGAGACGGGGAAGAAACTACTGCGGATGGGGGGGAAATGCCGTTGAAGAGCTGAGCTGATTGCCGAGAAATTTAAAATCATGACGTCTTTAAAATTGTTGATCCTGAAGGCAATTTTCATTATTTCTGGACCAGATTAGACTTCTTTCTATTCAAAAGACTGCTTTCTATTTTGCAATTCTTTGATCACGCGATCTCTTCGGTAAATGAAAGATTTACCTTATTATCTGAGTGCCATTCAATATTCTGCTTTCTGTACGAGTTTCACAACATTTCTAATGATGATCTCATGAAAGCCTGCATGGACTTAGATGTTAAGTTACAGGTACAGGAGGAAGGAAGTATTGTGAAAGATATAGACGGTATACAACTCTTTAATGAAATAACTTCATTCAAAGATATTTTTCCAGGTAAAAAACAGCCAATTGGGATAATAGAAATTATAGTCAAAAATGATCTCATTCCCTGTTTTCCAAATTTTGCTCTGGCAATAAGAATTTTTTTAACCTTACCTGTTTCCGTGGCTTCAGGTGAAAGAAGTTTCAGTAAATTAAAAATTATTAAAAATTACTTGAGAAATAATATGACACAAGAAAGGCTTTCAAATTTGGCCATCATCTCTATTGAATCCGAAATCTCTGAAAAAATTGATTCCACTGAAATTATTGACAAATCTGCTTCTCAGAAAGTCAAAAAAGTTATTTTATAGTTAATTATTAGGTAGTCTTTGTAGAAGGACTGATTTATATACTTTTCGTTTCACGAGATTTATGCTTAAGTACTTTTTTTTATTAGATTATATTTTCTGAGTAAATACTGTTGTTTTGCATTTCTAATTATAAAATGTCAATTTTTATTTCAAAGGTAATATTTTTGTTTGTTTATTATTTTGTTAAAGTATTTTGTCGCTATTATAACCTATTAGCTGGCCAAGAAATAAAGTTTTGCACTTCAAATTTTATTTGCATTTTTATTAATGTTTTACTTTTTACTTTTATACAGGTAGATGAGTTTATAACGTCAACGTTAAGTATTATAGTCAAAATATGAAAAATTCTCTAGAGGGGCGGCACATTAGATCTTTGCACGCGGGCGGCAGACACCCTAGGATCGGCCCTGCATATAACACAAGTTTATAGATAAAATCTATCTTGTGTTTCAGAAACAAGCATTTTTGTGTTCATTTCGAAGGGATATATGGACTTGAGGAGAATTTTTTCGAAATGAACTTATCTTAAGCCTAAAGCTCTTCCATATGCAAGCTTTTTTGCTTGATTTTTTTGTTTTCCTATTTTCATTCCTCATCTTTGAAATTTGTTGATTGTCTTTGTCTTTATGACCTGCATTATGCTTTATTATTTCCTCTTTATGTCTTAATTTTTTTTATTTCTTTATATTTTGTAGAAAATTTTGGAATAGTGTATTATGAGTTACTACTTACATTCTAACATTGGATTTACTAATTCATATTTTTATATATATATATATACACATTGTTATACATATTGTTATAACATATCCTCTGAAATCGTGGGTGTGTAGGATACAAGAATGAGTTCAGATTTCCGGATAACTAAAACACTTTTACTCACAAGCACAATGTAAACAGGAACAATATACAATCAAACAGTACTTGAATGCTCTACAAATTTCATAAAATAGCTGATATTATTCTGAAAACATTGACGAAAGTAATTTCACAAAATAGCAGCTACAATTCTAAAAACATTGAAAGTCACAGTACAATGTAGTTTCTATCTTGTCAACTGCTCTCCAAGATCTCAGACTGCTCTCTGATGATTCCTTTTATAGACTCGCCATAGAAACTTCCAGAAATCTGTCATATCATGTAGAATAATTTTTATTTCAAGGTGCTTCTTGAAGATTTGGGAAGTCACAAATGTGCCACCTCTCTTCGAACTTTATGCAGTACCACCCAATTTAGACTGGGACTAAATAGCAGTGACATCTACAGGGACCATACTATCCCCTTTTGAATGGACCTACATAGACATCCTGCATAGGAGGCAAATTTACTCTGCATAGACATCCTGCACACAAGCAAATTTACTCTGCTTAGACATCTTGCACACAAGCAAATTTCCTCTGCATAGACATCCTGCACACAAGCAAATTTACTCTGCTTAGACATCCTGCACACAAGCAATTTTACTCTGCATAGACATCCTGCACACAAGCAAATTTATTCTGCATAGATGTCCTGCATACAAGCAATTAGGCAGCATTATGGATCAAACCCGGGTCTATCGTGTGGGATCCCCATGCCTTGACCACTGGGCTCCAAGTTTATTAAATCGATCTGCAAAAGTTGGTGCAAAGTTAAAAGTCAATAATATTTTTACTGTCATAGGAAGCATCAGTCCTGAAAGAGTTTTGACATGTGATAACTCAACACAAGTCCTTACCACAAACTTTTTGGTTCCAAACACCAATTAAGATTTGGTATAAATAAATAAATCTGTAAAGTTTGATGTTGACTGAAGTATGCATTCAAAAGTTAGAGCCAAACATTTGACACTTGCATGCTATACAAATTTGGAAAGATCTAGATGTGGCAGCTGAGATCTCTACAATATAATTTAAGCTATAAATATTTAATGTCCAATTGGTTTTGAAATGAATGTCTTCAACTCACCATTGTTGATCAAAACATGAAGAGGAAGGCCAGACATGAGATACTTCTCCGCAAGTGCCTTCACAGAGCTGAGCAAGGACAAGTCAGCATACCATATCTCCACTTTAAATAGAATAAATTATTTTATTACAGCTTCACAATCCATGAGTACTAAAATACATTGTCTGATGTGAATAAATATAAATTATTAAGATTATTATTTAATGTTAATTGAAAAGAAAATTAATTGTTATACTAGTACATACTGTAACTTTCATTATTAGACCTTTACTATTTTGTTGTTGACATCACTTATTAGTTTTTATATTCTGTAGAAAAGGTTTTTGGAATTCTCACATATTTTAACAGTTCACTCACTTGTGTTTAGATATGTTTTGTGGATCAATAAAGATTATTTCACCCAAAGTTGCCTTATTATAGATTATCCAGCAGTGAAAATTAACATGTTATATCCAATATTTTGACACTCTTTTCAACAAAACAATTGCCACTCCAGCTCTAAACCTTGCTACTGTTTTTTTTTCCTCAGTGTTTGTCACAGAAATGGAGCAACCAACCGGCACTGTGACATCCTGAAGACACACTGGACTAAACTCCTGTAGTGTGGGACCACCTCGCACCATCAGAGATGTCCTCAAGACCCAGAGATGCCAACTTGCGATGGAAGTTTTCAGTAGTACCAAAGGAAAAAATCAGTAGTTTTAAGAATTTTTAAGTCAAGTAAAAATTTAACAAATAGGCTTACATAACATGCATATATCATTAATTCATAATTGTGTATGGAAGTATTATATCACATTACAAAAAATTGAAAATTTTGTTCATAAAAAACATTTAATAATTAAATTTAAGCACTCTCTCCCATTTACCAAAAAAATATAATAATAATAATAATAAAAAAGAAGAAATTTAACAAAATAAATTTAAAGCCAGTTGAAAACTTTGAAATCAATTTTTAACATATTAGATAAAACACATTGTCACATTTAAAATGAAAATTTAAATTTAAGATTTGCCAACTGCAGATGAGGTAGCTTGCTTAAAGCATTGGAGTTCTAGGTAGCTTGCTTTAAAGCATTTAAGTTCTTTGTTTGAAAATGTTTTTGCAAAGCAGTTCTCTTTGTGGACATTTATCTTAATCTTTTCTATCAATAGTGCCTGGAGAGTTTCAACTCCTAAGTTTGGCCTGAAGTCATTCTGATTCTTGTGGACAATGCGAAAATTTTTTTATTAGCAGCATTAGAATAAGGTACAACAAAAATATGAAATACTAGTCTGGGAAGAACTTCATATTTCAAACAGACATTGCAATCTTTCAACAGAGATATTCTTTTCCAAGCTAAATCAATACGTGGAATATCTAAAACACCCTCAAAATTGTCACACTGATATCAGGCAAATTCTGCAGTTTTTCAATCTCATTTTCGTTGAATAATGAAAGGAAAAGCTGTAATATATAAAGCACTGAACTAAAAGAAATTTCAGGTTTTTTTCGAATATCACTTATTTCAGCATGCTTTAGAAATTTGTTTTTTGGTGGTCGCTTCACAAGGATATAAGAACAGGCCTCAACATAAAAACTTCGTACGCAGTTATAAAATTTAAAAATCTCCTCTTCTGTCAAGTGTGCAAAATTGAGAAATATTCTTGTCTTCACACCAATCACCAAATTTTCATCATCTTTCTGTGTTTTTCTACTCTTGAAATTTGTATCCATAATATCCTGTTCAGCATTGTCACTGGAAATTGCTGTGTGAAGAACAAATAGCAGATCCATAAAAAGTTGATGGATAACACTACATAATTTATGTATGTAGGGAGCACAGCTTGTTGCAAAATAATGTTCACTTTAGTAAACAATGAAAGCATACTATTTAAAAACAAAATGCACAACTTTGTGGTGTCACTCTTCAAACAAGTGCTAACATTTCTGAAGCGTTTGTTTTGTGCATCTTCTGAGTTTTGACTTTCACAGAAAAATAATTTTAAAAGCTCCCATTGCTCCAAAATTCATTCTAGGCATTCAGCTAAAGATAGCCACCTAGAGTTTGTGTATCTTTCCAGATAGACCACATGACTGCTGGCATATTTTAAACAGACTTTTTCTTTTAGAACTTTTATCCAGGAAAAAATAGATATCTATCAATAGCATTTCCACATTAATGATATTACTGAATTTTGATGCAGCTTTCTTTGCAGCTATATGAATCATATGACAGGGGGGCACCCCTTGATTATAGTTGAAAAATTTTTCTTTAATTTAAATGCAGACACACCTTTGCATTTCCCTATCATTGTACAGTACAGGATCTATTATCCGGAATGCTTGGGACTTCAGGCATTCTGGATAAGGGGTTTTTCCGTAATTTGGAACACTTTTTCTAAAACTTACTGGAATGGTCTCAAATGTCGTTATAGAAAATTATAATTCATTTTAAAAACATAAATGTATTAAAAAAAGCTTTTTTACAATCTATATGGGTTAACTAAAATGCAAATTACATGTAATTATAGTATCAAATTTAGTGATTAAGAAAAATTTTGAAAGAAAAAAATGTCTGAAAAAAGTTGATTATACAGGGTAGTTATTAGAAGTCTTTTTTTTTTTTTAACATTTCAACTAAAATGGGCCCTCACCATATTCATCTAATATTTTGGCAGAAGCACCTATGTTCATACATTTCAAAATATTTTAATGTACTTTTAATAAAATTAAGATGAGAAGGATGTTCATTTTTAATTGAAATGAGATATTCAACTATGGGTGCAAATATATCAAATTCTAATTTATGCTGTTCAAATGTATTTCTAATAAGCCTTATAATTCTAAATGCCTGAATAAATAAAAAAAATTTAATTTCGTTATCCTAAACATATATCTCACTTTCACCAACAATATGTTTAAAAGATAATATCCCAGCATAAAAAGCACAAAAAATATAAAAATATTAGTGGATGGAAGCAGATTGAAAAAATTGAAAATATTTAAAAATAAAACGAAATATACCGGCGATCGTGTTTAAATAAAAAAATTTCGCGATATTGCTAAACTGTCTTCTATAAATTGCTAATTAATAAATGTAACATGGAACTTTTTGCTAGGGTCAATTTTCGGTCCGAAATAGCCATTTTCATCCAAATAATAGGATTTAATTGAAAATGATTTTGATCTTGGAATTCCATCAACGTTTTTTAAAATATTGAAGATGTATATTTCCACGGAGATAAAAAAAAAAAAGGATTTTCCCGAGAAAATGAAAAGTTTATTGCTTAGGTTAAGTATTTAAAGAGATCAATCAGAAGACCCTGAATGACATTTTATAGCTGCTATACTTTTCTCTGGATTTCGGCAAAAGTTAACTTTCATTAATTTCAGGAATTCCTTACTTAAATGTACTTTCTATCCTCTCGTAAATGCACTGATGACTTTTTTTCATCTTTTCCAATAAATGTTTATAAAATTGTGCAAAATAGTGTGAATTCTGCGCGGCACATCGCGTTTGAAGAGCGTAGGATTTCTTTAGCGATATCGGGATATTTCTAGCGAAAAAGTTGGAATACTTTTACCGAAAATCAAAGTCCCAGAACAATGAGCAGAAAAAAATCGAACCCTTTGTGCCTAGTGTGCTCTGCCCTATACATCCAGAAAAAAATGAAACGCCATTAAAAAGCACCTTGCCGCGACTTATACGATACAGGAGTTAGTTACGAATAGAGTTTCGTCCAGAACAGAGCACCAGGCGCGAAGCGCCTTTAATCTCCAATCTCTAGGTGTGGTTCTTATCTTCATACTGTGACATTATTTCATTGGTCCATAGTTGGAGGTTCGAGGTTTTTGATTTAATGTTTTTATTATTTGACCTAGCTCCTAGTGTGGCAGTTTGTTGCACATTTAGAGTTTAAGCAGTTTGGGGGGTTGATGCAGATCTGAGGGTTACCTAGCATTTTAGCAGTTTAGGATTTAAGACATTTTGTAGAAAAGCAAAGATCGCGAGTTTTATTTAATATCAACTGATTAAGGTGGGACGTTCCTAGTACCGAATATCAAAGTTAAGTACTGAACGGGTCTCTTACGAGATTTAGCCTTGCGATGATCATAGTCATGCAGATTAAATAATAGTTCATTTGGGACAGATGGCAGATTTTTGTAGAATTTAAATGCTAGCTTTTTAATTTGGGCTCTAACAGTTTTTATTTTGAAGTCTTTCCTAATTACCGAGTTTCTTAAGTATCTAGGGGCTTTCCTTATAATCCTTAGGGTTTTGTTTTGTCTCTAATAAGTCTATGGTAGTTTAACAGGCATATCCCCATACGGGTGCTGCATACAGCATTCCCGGGCGGATGACCGATTCATAAATTAGGAGTTTATTTTGATAACTTAGATTTCCGTTTCCTATCATTGGGTATAAGGCTCCTATCGTTATATACGCTTTTTTGATTATGTTCGTTACGTGCAGTTTCCAAGTTAGGTGGGAGTCTATCGTTACACCTAGGTATTTAGTAGATTTTTCCGCTTTTAGGGTATGGTTGTTTATGTACAGAGGAGGCGGAGGTTTACGTTTTCTAGGGAAATAAATCCAATGACATTTATTGGGGTTTAATTTTATTCGCCATTTTTCCAGCCATGTTTGGAGTATGTCTAAGTGTTGTTGTAGCTGTCTGTGCATTACTGAGACGTAAGGGTGTTTTGCAAGTATCGCGCTGCCGTCTGCATAGGGTGCCAGCTCCGTGTCTGGGGTCCTGGGAATGTCATTCAGATGTATGTTAAAGAGTGTCGGGCCCAGGATGGATCCTTGCGGTACACTACTTTTAATGAGCTTGGGTGTAGATAAGTTATTTTTTACTCTGACTTAAAAGTGTCTGTGATTTAAGTATGAAATTAAAAGTTTGACAAGTGCGTCAGGGACTTTTAGAGTGATCAATTTGTATGCTAATCCACAGTGCCACACTTTATCAAAGGCTTTTTGTATGTCAAGAAAAATCGCAGCTGTGGGTGTCTTATTATTAAAACCAGAAGAAATGTACTCTACCACTCTCAGCAATTGAAGAGTGGTGGAGTGTTTTGGCCGAAATCCAAACTGCTCCGGAATGATAATGTCATTCTCACTAAGGTGCGTGTTCAGTCTCTTAAGAATTATTTTCTCAGTAATTTTATTAAGTCTCGGTAACAAACTGATTGGTCTGTAGTTGGCTGGAATTGAGGCATCCTCACCAGGTTTATGGATCGCTATAATTATCGCTTCCTTCCATTCTTTGGGGAAATAATTTAGTTCTAGTATTTTATTTAAGATGGTCAAGTAAAATATTATATTTAAGGGTAGGTTTTTTACCGCGATATTCCTGATTTTGTCGTGCCCTGGGCTTTTACAGTTTTTAAGGTTTTTGATAATCTCTACTATCTCTTGCGGGGTGGCTGGGTTAATCTCAGCCGTGACCGGGGAGTTCCTGAAATTGTTTAGAGTTTGCCTAACCATTCTTAGGGTGTCCTGACACATTAGATCTTGGTTTGGTTCAAATTGCTTTTCGTAATGCCTAGCAAGTGCCTCTGCCTTTTCTTCGTCTGAGTACGCGATATTAGCGCCATCTATTAGTGGCGGGAGTTTAATTTGAGGTTTTCTGAGTCTTTTAGCAAATTGCCACAGCGATACGTCTTCCTGGCTAAGGGATTCGATTAATTCTTTATACTGTTGCTGCTTTTCTGTGACAATTTTTTCACTGACTTTACACGTGAGTCTATTAAGCTCCCTTTTAAGGGTAAGGTCTCTGTTAGCCTGCTATGTCTTATGCATTCTATTTCTCTGTTTAACTAACTGTTTGACATGGTGGGAAAGTGTTGGCATTTTTGGTGACTCACAATGTTTTGTGGCAGAGGCAATAGCTCTCCTGATTTCTGTTGTGAGTGTGTGCGTGGCAGAGTCAATATCCGCCGTGCTCAAAATGTTGGGTACTGCTAAGTGCGGCTCGAAAAGTGCTCTTTTGAATACGTTCCAGTTCACCCTCTCTTGTCCCAGAGAGGCTGGAAGGGGAGTGTTCAAATCGAATGTCACCAATACCGGTAGATGATCCGAGTCGAATTCATCCAGGGTATCAATTGTGTGACCGTATTCTATGTTTCTCGTTAGGACAAAGTCTATGAATGAGCCATTGGCACGTGAGAAGCAGGTTGGTCTCGACGGTGCAATGATGTCAGTGTTTGTTGTGTTCAGCAATCTATGTATCTGTGTACCACGTATGTTGGCTCTCCTGCTGCCCCACGCTCGGTGGTGTGCATTGAAGTCGCCCGCGAGTATTGTGTTTGGATATCGCGAGAAAAGCAGTTCCAGCTGCGCAGCTACATTTATACCACTCATGTTTTTGACATATATTGAAGTTAGGATAAATGGGTTTACATTATTTATTTTAATTTTTATACTAGTATTTTCTATACCTTGAAGATTTATGTTGTTTATTTCCTCGTGGGGAATATTACTTTTAAGATATATTGCTGTTCCTCCATGGGGATTTCTAGCAGTTATATATGAGCTAAGGGTATGATAGCTATTATAGTTTGCTATATTTAGTTTTCTGTTTTCTCTAACTTTAGTTTCCTGGATTAGCAGGGCATCTACATCATTTTCATTTACGTAGCTCCTAAGTTCATTTATTCTTGGAGATATGCCGTTCGCATTCCAAAATATTATTTTAAAACTTTCTTTTTGGGACCTATTCATGGCGGGTTTGTTTCTCACTGTTTTTATTAAATTCCGCGATTATTTTAAAAGCCTTAAAGACCATTTGCATTGGATCGCTGTTTTTTTTAATTAACTCAGCGAGCTGCATCAACAGATGTTTTATATGGTCTAGGTCAGGGTTCCCACTAAGTCAGGAAAAGAGGGGGAGAATTTCTCTCCTTCCAGAAAATTTTGGGAGAGATTTTCTGTCATAAGGAGAGAAACTTAAAATTTCATTTTTTTTTACCATACTAATTTAGAAAGTAATAAAAAAGAAAGAATTAACTATAACTCATATTCTTCGGCATTTAAATTTTTTAATTCTTAAGACTAACATTTTTTTAACATTCTTACTGACATTCTTTTTAAAAATTAATTAGGAGTCGTTTAAATATTAAGTAAGCACATTTTTGGTAATTTTATACCTCCCCCCCCCCCCCAATTGTTGGCAAAAATACTCAAATTCCTGACTTCCCCCATGCTTACGTTATGATTTTATTTGCTGACATGAAAACATCTACATGGGTTATTTCATGTAAAATGCAGCGCATGCGAATTTACAATTTTTTTGTCTATAAACTGCAAAAGTCGAGGGCCGACTGTATTTACTTTATATTTTGATTTTTAAAATCATTTTATGATCAATTTTCATGCAGCAATAACAATTAAAACACGATTTTTTATCGCCAAAGGCGAATATCAACGAAAACTATTTCACTAGGCAAATAGAATTAGGTAATAATTTTGACTTGATGTTTGAAAATAGATTTTTTTTTTCTTGTATTTTTTACAAAACTTGCAGAACACAAGGGTTGCATCGTCCTTTTGTTAAATCTCAAGCCAGTCATGTGATTTTAGCCATTTTGTTTGAAAAGTGTAGACTTTTTTCTTTTTGTTTTTAAAATAGACCTTTATTTCATAAATAATACGTTTGTAAAATAATTTTTCTGTATAAAACGCGAAACAATTATAAACACTGTAGTGGTAGTCGATGCAAACAGATTGGAAAAGTGGGAAATATTTTTCAAATTAAACGAGGTATACAGAGGATCGCGTACAAATGCAGATTTTCGTGATGCAGCTGCAAAATAATCCTTCATTTTATTAATAATACGGTAGAAAAATGGTTTGGTTTTTATTCTTTGTATATTAAACAAAATAATTTTTAAAAAATTCAGTCGATGAAAAAATATTGTAAAAATGGCAAAAAGATATTCATTGAACATCTCTCCTCAGAAACTGTGGGAATCGCTATATGCGAACGCCGTTTTCGCAATCGCGGAGAAACAGATTTTTAGATGTAAGAAAGGAATGTCTCTAATAAAAAATTCGTTGCTTTGTTTAAATTTTGCGACATTTTTGGGGCATATATGGCCAATTTCATGACATTTTCAGGATTTTTGTAACCTGTAGACATAATGTGTTCGGGGGAAAGGATATTTTCGTCCGCGGAAAGAAGAAAATTTCTCGAGCAAAACACGAAAAATGCGGGAAGTAATCGGAAAGAGTATAATTCAAATCTGTGAATGAATCCTATAAAAAAAAAGCAACATTTTATTTAATCGAATTTGCGGCCCGCTCAAGCGGGGGAGACACTTATAGTTTTCTATAAAATATCTCGCTAATTAGAAACACGTAGTACTTTTAGTGTACCCAAATCGTGATTGACTGCGATTCACACGTAGCTACGGAATCGCGGCCCGCGATCAAGCGGCAATCAGCCAGCGATTCGCAACGAGGCGACTGATCGCGATTTGCGATCGCGAAGCAATCGGCTCAATCTACCGGCTGCCGACGCGGTGGGACTGAAAGGATTCTGGAGAAATTTCGGTCGCCAGATATGGCGACTTACTGTAATAATTTTAGTTGCCAATAGCAACCTGGCCACCGCGAACCTGCATCTCTAGTCATCGGGCATCGGATTTCTCGCTATCCAATTTGAAGGAAAAAATAATTTTAGGCCGGAAGTGGAGAGAGAGAAATTCTCGCGCAGTCTAAATTTTTACGCGAGATTTTTTATGGAGTTCGCGAGAATCTCGCGGGTTCGGCTGAAATGGGACCCCTGGTCTAGGTTGAACATACTGATAAATCCTCTGACGAGATTGAGGCTTTCATCCATCTTTTCATCATTGAATTTACCAGTAGGTTGTCTCAGCTTCCATTTCCTCAGTCTCAGCTACAATTTCCTCAGCCTCAACCGTGGTTTGATCTGTTTTGTGAGTATCCTTTTGGACCTCGGTAGTCTTTTGTTTTTGTTTTCAGCCGAATTGTCTAACTGCTGTGTTTGCGCGAGCTCTTCTCGGGCGCGTTTAGTTTTCTGCCATTCCTGAACCTTTTTTTCTAATCTTAGATTTGCTTCTCTTGCCTCTTTGGTGGCTTTATCAATTGCTATCCTCTGTTTTATGTCTTCACGAGCTATTCTCACTTCCTCCACAGTCATTTCTCTGGAGGTTGACGGTTTAGGAGCCTGCTCTTGCACCGATCTGGTAGGTGCTGAACTTTGAGTTCTTTTAACCTGTGGTAGAGTGCGAGGAGCCCCGATGGGGTGCCTGAGGGTTTAGACCGAGGGCCTTTTGCCTCCAAGGGGGTATCTGATTTTTGGGGGGAGGGGGGGCATGTTGGAAACTTGGTTTTGTTTTCGTCGCGATTCTCGTTATCGCGGGAACGTGTTTACTTTTTAGAATGGTTTTACCGTTCTCGTGAACGACTCGTGACGAGAACAGAACATGCCATTCATGCAAATTGTTGGAAACTTGGTTCTGTTTTCGTCGCGATTCTCGTTATCGCGAGAACGTGTTTACATTTTTAGAATGGTTCTACCGTTCTCGTGAACGACTCGTGACGGGAACAGAACATGCCATTCATGCAAATCGCCATCTCGCCGCGCGCGCATCCTGATTTGCATATAGTGAGGGCGCTGCCGTCAACAGTTGTGTTCCGGAGCGTACCCATCACAGTGTATATATGATAGGACACATTCTCAGTTATTCAGACCTTGACTGACCATGTAGTAGACGTGGGAGACTTTTCAGAGTTTAAGATCTTGTAGTTATGCAGACTTAAGACTCGACGTATAGTCAGATCGATCAGACGGTGATCGACGGTGAAAGACCTTGTATGGAAGGCAGACCTTGATCGGTAGAGAGTAGTCTAACTTCTAAAGCCATGACGTGTGACCTGATGATGGTGGCTTCATTAACGTGCACGACATGAGTGGTACAGTAGCTGTTTTTTCTACTTACCGATGTTATAATAACTGAGAGTGTGTGCCTAGTCATAGACTGTTCAAAACCTTTTTCATGAGCTTGCTAGCTCATTGTATATAGTTTTGCTTTGCAACGAATGTTACAGTGTTTTATTTTGTAACTTCATCTGATGCAATGGATCTCACAACAAATAAATTGTGTTTGTGTTTAACGAGCTTGCTTTCTTGAGAAAACACATCACTACTGCGTATCATCTGCTACAAAAATTTTTCTACCAGCACTTCGGATAGGGATATGACCAACACTGCTAAATCTGCAAATGACTTTCAAATTTTCTAGTCAAATCACTCAGCTAACACAGCAAATAGCAGCCGACATTTGGTTATGGGCCGTAGTATGTCAAGGCCATAACTTTTATCCGTGATAAAGCAGCAGTGAAGAGTTGTGAATTCCATCGACGGGGGCCGCGACCGGCGCCATTTGCATCAAGCAGAAAGGTAAACAACGCACTCTAGTCACAGTTAAAGACTATGGAGGTGAGCAACGGCATAGAAGCGTTAAACAGGGACAATTACGTCACCTGGCGTAATGAAATTTCATTTATCCTGAAAGGAGAAGGATGTTACGGCCACATCAACCGTACTGCATTACCAGTCGACGAATCTACGTCACGCCGCGAGCGAGAGGAGTACATGCGCAGCAGCGACCGCGCACTTTCCATCCTGTTTCGAAATATCTCGGCGGAGTACAGAGAACTGCTCGACATCGACGACAGCCCGGCGGATGCGTGGGAGAAGTTGGAGGCGCATTTTGAGGCCCCAACGCGCGCCAATTTAGTTCATCTGTTGGACGAGTTTTTCAGTCTACGCCCGGAAATCGAGGAGCCCATCGACATATTCTGTACGAGGATAAGGAAAGCTGTCACCAAGCTCAAGAACGTGAATCACCCCGTGGAGGATGTGTACGTGGCATTCCAAGCCATCCGGTATCTCCTAGCCCAGTACCAGAGTATCATCCAAATCATTTATCGCTGGAGCGATACTGATTTTAAATTGGATAAAATTCAGAAAGAACTTTCTCTGGAGGAGGGCAGGATTAGACAGTTGAGGAAGGATCATGACAATAATAATGTAAGTTCCAATTCATCTGTATATTTTTCAAATGTTAACGCTAAATGCAAAAATGTTACCAAAGTTAAAAAGTCTATTAAGGTCATAGGACCATGTTTTATGTGTAATAAAAATGGTCATGTAAAGGCACAATGCCCAAAATTGAAAAAGATGACTAGCTCTAGTATTATTGAAGTATTTTCAAATATAAATGTAGAAGCTAATATTGTTGATAATCCTGACAATAGGCTCAGCTGGGTGATTGACACCGCTGCTACGCGACACTTTTGTAATGATGTTAAAATGTTTTCAAAATTTGATAAATGTAAGGATACATCTATGTCGCTAGCAGTGGGTGATATGGAAAGCCCAGTTGAGGCTATTGGAACGGTGAACATGTATGTTAAATTTAAAGATCATACAAATAATATTGTGCTACAAAATGTTATGTATTCACCAAAATTACGGCGTAACTTGTTGGCCGCATCTGTATTAGAAGAGCAGGGCTATTCTTTTAGTGCAGCCAAAGGTATTCTATGGTTTAAGACTCCTGAGGGAGAAAATTTCTTTTACGCTAAACGTAAAGAAGGATTGTATTTCTTAAAACCACAGTACTCAACTAAAAGTTTAAATAGTAGTGTTGAGGGCCGTAAAGGAGATCAGGATAGGGACAAAAATTCTAAACAGGTTAGAAAAACCCCTGCAACAAATAGTCAAAGTCAAAACAAAATTAAGCCTAACTTGAATAAAAGGAAAAACAAATCTGATTTAAAATCAAAGTCAAATAAAATTAGTGGTTCAACAGTTGAAATTCTGAACAAAACTGAATTATGGCATAGAAGATATGGCCATATTAACTCAGACTACTTGCACCAAACAAGTAAAGTTTCCGCGGCAAACGGACTCCCAAAATTAAAATATGCAAAAGTAAATTGCATTCATTGCAAACTTGCAAAATCTAAAAGAGTTTCGTACAAACCAATAGGCAGGATTAGATCTACAGAACCTTTGCAATTACTGCACATGGACGTTTGTGGTCCAATGCCTGTAGCTTCATTGGGGGGAAACAAATACTTCTTGACTATTACAGACGATTTTAGCCGCAAGGTGTTTGTTTTTATTTTAAAACAAAAATCAGATGTGTTCAAAGTTTTTCAGGATTTTCAAGCTTGTCAGGAGAGACAATTAGGCAAAAAGATTTTGTGCATCCGTACTGATAACGGCATGGAATTTTGTCACGGTCAATTTAAAGCTTTTTTGAAAAAGTTAGGGATTAAGCATGAACGATCTAACACTTATACACCCAAACAAAACGGGGTATCTGAAAGATTCAACCTGACAGCGTTAGATTGTGTCAAGGCAATGCTTAATCAAAGCAAAGTTGGTGACAAAATGTGGGCAGAGGCAATCCTATGTTTTACTTATACAAAGAACAGGATTTGCCATAAATTTAAAGTTAAAACTCCACACGAATTGTACTATGGGAAGAAGCCTGCTGTATCCCATCTCAGAGTTTTTGGATGTAAGGCTTATGCTGGTATAGCAAAACAGCTTAGGAAGAAGCTAGACCTAAGAGCTCAACTGGGAGTTATGGTAGGATATGCGGAAAATACCAGGGGCTATAGAATTCTTCTTGTGAAAGAAGGAAAAATATTAGAAATAAGCAATGTCCGTTTTGAGGAGATGGAAGCAGCGGAAGGCGTCCTGGACCCCATTCGACCTAGAAACTTCACCCAAAAGAAATCGGGTTTTACTCGAACATCAGATTCAGGATCGGGATGTTTGGATAATGAGTCAGAGGAAGAAGCAGGTGAGAGCCATGACACTAGTCATACTAGTGAGGAAGAGGACTCTCCTGCTGATTCCGATCTGACCCCCTGTTCAAACATAGATTGGGAAAGGAAAGCTGTACCCAGGCCTGATGGAACTCGAACTGATGTTTACTACTCAGTGAGGGGTGATAAACATAGGCTGAGAAGTCATAATGATGTTAAAAAATTCTGTGCTAAGGCTAACATACATTATGACCAAAATTTGTTTAACTTCAGAGAAAAGAGGGATATCAAATCCAGGCCAGAGGCAAGCAACATAGAGATAATAGTTCCCAAAAACTATAAATCGGCAATTGAATCTCCGCACTCGCAAGAATGGCAAGAAGCCATGAATAATGAAATAGCAATAATGCAAGAGAGAGGTGTTTGGGACTTAGTGCCTACACCCACCTCACAAAAGATAATCGGATCCAGATGGGTATACACCATCAAAAGGGATGAAAATGGAATAGTAAAGAGATTCAAAGCTCGATTAGTGGCTCAGGGATATTCACAAGAGAAGGGGGATTCGTATGACGAAGTATTTAGCCCCGTTATAAATTTTTGCTTAATAAGAGCTTTTTTTGCAATTTTTGTATGTTTGCTTAACTGGAAGCATTTTCAATTAGACATCAAGTCAGCATACCTTTATGCTAAATTGAATGCCAAAGTGTTTATGAAACAACCACCTGGATATGTCGATCCGAACCAACAAAATCATGTCTGTTTGCTGAAAAAAGCAATATATGGCTTACATCAGAGCGGCAGAGAGTGGTATAATGAGCTTGACACCACTTTGAGAAAATTAAATTTCTTCAAACTCAAATGGTGCAATTGTGCATATTTTTACCAGAACAAAGTATTAATGTTGGTATATGTGGATGACATAGTTTTATTTTCAAAACATCAAGGTGATATTGATCATGCAGTTTCTTTACTAAAGGAAGAATTTGATATCAAAACTCTAGGGAAGGTCCAAAAACTGTTAGGTGTGGAATTTGCTGAAATCAATAACAAAATTTTTATACATCATAGGCAGTACATTAATAAGATTTGCCAAATGTTTGAGGAATTTTTAGCATTAAATTTTTGTAATCAAATTTCCAAAAACAAAAATGATTAAATTTGTAACTTCTAAATTTTTTTTTTCTTTCTTTTACAAAATATGGTTAGGATATCGTATAAATTACTCCTCCCTCTGTGATGCAGATAATTGTATCTAGAGTATATATATGTGTATTGTTTACAATGAACTTTCTAAAATTTTTCACATTACACTGAATGTATATATATATCCATGTTTTCAATTCCCGCATAAGACAGTTATGCTTATGTGTATTATTTTGTGTGTTTACTCCTTGTTATCATACACTTGGCTATGATTCATTGATGACAAACCACTTATTTAAATTTGAATACAACACAGAAAAAAAAAATCTTTCGTTATCTGTGTCATTGCTATTAGTATTAATTATGTATACTGGTCTTGGACAGAGATAATGAACAGCCATAATTGAATTTAATATTTATAGTAAATTTTTTTTTAATCTTAAATGTTAAATTTAATAATTATACATAAAATTTTCTACATAATTGAATTTGATATTTATAGTGAAATTTTTTAATCTTAAATGTTGAATTTAATAGTTATACATGAAATTTTCTACAAATTGAATTTAATATTTATAGTGAAATTTTTTAATCTTAAATGTTAAATTTAATAATTATACATAAAATTTTCTACATAATTGAATTTGATATTTAAAGTGAAATTTTTTTTTATCTTAAATGTTAAATTTAATAATTATACATAAAATTTTCTACACAAATTGAATTTGATATTTATAGTGAAATTTTTTTAATCTTAAATGTTAAATTTAAATGGTTATACTTAAATTTCTTGAAACTTAAATTTTGACTTAAATTCAATTTTTGGAACTTAGTGTTTCAATGATATCTAAAATTTTCTTTCAATGATAAAAATTTTTTTTTGCTCAACATGAAAAGTAATGTATATACTTTATGTTTTTGCTGGATACTAAAGAACTTGACATTTTTGCTGTTATGTTTTTTTAGAGTAATTTCATTGATTGATAGCACGTGCGCCGAGATTTGGGGTTTTGCATGAGGGGGCCGATTTTTGGAAACTTGGTTCTGTTTTCGTCGCGATTCTCGTTATCGCGAGAACGTGTTTACATTTTTAGAATGGTTCTACCGTTCTCGTGAACGACTCGTGACGGGAACAGAACATGCCATTCATGCAAATCGCCATCTCGCCGCGCGCGCATCCTGATTTGCATATAGTGAGGGCGCTGCCGTCAACGGTTGTGTTCCGGAGCGTACCCATCACAGTGTATATATGATAGGACACATTCTCAGTTATTCAGACCTTGACTGACCATGTAGTAGACGTGGGAGACTTTTCAGAGTTTAAGACCTTGTAGTTATGCAGACTTAAGACTCGACGTATAGTCAGATCGATCAGACGGTGATCGACGGTGAAAGACCTTGTATGGAAGGCAGACCTTGATCGGTAGAGAGTAGTCTAACTTCTAAAGCCATGACGTGTGACCTGATGATGGTGGCTTCATTAACGTGCACGACATGAGTGGTACAGTAGCTGTTTTTTCTACTTACCGATGTTATAATAACTGAGAGTGTGTGCCTAGTCATAGACTGTTCAAAACCTTTTTCATGAGCTTGCTAGCTCATTGTATATAGTTTTGCTTTGCAACGAATGTTACAGTGTTTTATTTTGTAACTTCATCTGATGCAATGGATCTCACAACAAATAAATTGTGTTTGTGTTTAACGAGCTTGCTTTCTTGAGAAAACACATCACTACTGCGTATCATCTGCTACAAAAATTTTTCTACCAGCACTTCGGATAGGGATATGACCAACACTGCTAAATCTGCAAATGACTTTCAAATTTTCTAGTCAAGTCACTCAGCTAACACAGCAAATAGCAGCCGACAAGAGGAGTACATGCGCAGCAGCGACCGCGCACTTTCCATCCTATTTCGAAACATATCGGCGGAATACAGAGAACTGCTAGACATCAACGACAGCCCGGCGGATGCTTGGGAGAAGTTGGAGGCGCATTTTGAGGCCCCAACGCACGCTAATCTAGTTCATCTGTTGGACGAATTTTTCAGTCTTCGCCCGGAAATCGAGGAACCCATCGACATTTTTTGTACGAGGATAAGGAAAGCTGTCACCAAGCTCAAAAACGTGAACCATCCCGTGGAGGACATATACGTAGCGTTCCAAGCCATCCGGTATCTGCCAGACCAGTACCAGAATATCATCCAAATCATCTACCATTGGAGTGATAAAGAATTTAAATTGGACAAAATTCAGAAGGAATTATCCCTGGAGGAAGGAAGGATTAGGCAGTTGAAGAGGGATCATGACAATAACAATGTAAGTTCCAATTCATCTGTATATTTTTCTAATGCTAACGCTAAAAGCAAAAATGTCACCAAAGTTAAAAAGTCTATTAAGGTCATAGGACCATGCTTTATGTGTAATAAAACTGGTCATGTAAAGGCACAATGCCCAAAGTTGAAAAAGTTGACTAGCTCTAATATTATTGAAGTATTTTCAAATATTAATGTTGAAGCTAATATTGTTGATAATCCTGACAATAGGCTCAGCTGGGTGATTGACACCGCTGCTACGCGACACTTTTGTAATGATATTAAAATGTTTTCTAAATTTGATAAATGTAAGGATACATCTATGTCGCTAGCAGTGGGTGATATGGAAAGCCCAGTTGAGGCTATTGGAACGGTGAATATGTATATTAAATTTAAAGATCATACAAATAATATTGTGTTACATAATGTTATGTATTCACCAAAATTACGGCGTAACTTGTTGGCCGCATCTGTATTAGAAGAGCAGGGCTATTCTTTTAGTGCAGCCAAAGGTGTTCTATGGTTTAAGACTCCTGAGGGAGACTCCTGAGGATTTCTTTTACGCTAAACGTAAAGAAGGGCTTTATTTCTTAAAACCGCAGTACTCAACTAAAAGTTTAAATAGTAGCGTTGAGGGCCGTAAAGGAGATCAGGATAGGGACAAAAATTCTAAACAGGTTAGAAAATCCCCTGCAACAAATAGTCAGTCAAAGCAAAATTAGGCCTAACTTGAATAAAAGGAAAAACAAATCTGATTTAAATTCAAAGTCAAATAAAATTAGTGGTTCAACAGCTGAAATTCTGAATAAAACTGAATTATGGCATAGAAGATATGGCCATATTAACTCAGACTACTTGCACCAAACAAGTAAAGTTTCCGCGGCAAACGGACTCCCAAAATTAAAATATGCAAAAGTAAATTGCATTCATTGCAAACTTGCAAAATCTAAAAGAGTTTCGTACAAACCAATAGGCAGGATTAGATCTACAGAACCTTTGCAATTACTGCACATGGACGTTTGTGGTCCAATGCCTGTAGCTTCATTGGGGGGAAACAAATATTTGACTATTACAGATGATTTTAGCCGCAAGGTGTTTGTTTTCATTTTAAAACAAAAATCAGATGTGTTTAAAGTTTTTCAGGATTTTCAAGCTTGTCAGGAGAGACAATTAGGCAAAAAGATTTTGTGCATCCGTACTGATAACGGCATGGAATTTTGTCACGGTCAATTTAAAGCTTTTTTGAAAAAGTTAGGGATTAAGCATGAACGATCTAACACATATACACCCGAACAAAACGGGGTATCTGAAAGATTCAACCTGACGGCGTTAGATTGTGTCAAGGCAATGCTTAATCAAAGTAAAGTTGGTGACAAAATGTGGGCAGAGGTAATCCTATGTTTTACTTATACAAAGAACAGGATTTGCCATAAATTTAAAGTTAAAACTCCACATGAATTGTATTATGGGAAGAAGCCTGCTGTATCCCATCTCAGAATTTTTGGATGTAAGGCTTATGCTGGTATAGCAAAACAGCTTAGGAAGAAGCTAGACCTAAGAGCTCAACTGGGAGTTATGGTAGGATATGCGGAAAATACCAGGGGTTATAGAATTCTTCTTGTGAAAGAAAGAAAAATAATAGAAATAAGCAATGTCCGTTTTGAGGAGATGGAAGCAGCGGAAGGCGTCCTGGACCCTATTCGACCTAGAAACTTCACCCAAAGGAAATCGGGTTTTACTCGATCATCAGATTCAGGATCGGGATGTTTGGATAGTGAGTCAGAGGAAGAAGCAGGTGAGAGCCATGACACTAGTCATACTAGTGAGGAAGAGGACTCTCCTGCTGATTCCAGTCTGACCCCCTGTTTAAACATCGACTGGGAAAGGAAAGTCGTACCCAGGCCTGATGGAACTCGAACTGATGTTTACTACTCAGTGAAGGGTGATAAACAGAGACTGAGAAGTCATAATGATGTTAAAAAATTCTGTGCTAAGGCTAACATACATTATGACCAAAATTTGTTTAACTTCAGAGAAACGAGAGATATCAAATCCAGGCCAGAGGCAAGCAACATAGAAATAATAGTTCCCAAAAGCTATAAATCGGCGATTGAATCCCCGCACTCGCAAGAATGGCAAGAAGCCATGAATAATGAAATAGCAATAATGCAAGAGAGGGGTGTTTGGGACTTAGTGCCTACACCCACCTCACAAAAGATAATCGGATCCAGATGGGTATGCACCATCAAAAGGGATGAAAATGGAATAGTAAAGAGATTCAAAGCTCGATTAGTGGCTCAGGGATATTCACAAGAGAAGGGGGATTCGTATGACGAAGTATTTAGCCCCGTTATAAATTTTTGCTTAATAAGAGCTTTTTCTGCAATTTTTGTATGTTTGCTTAACTGGAAGCATTTTCAATTAGACATCAAGTCAGCATACCTTTATGCTAAATTGAATGCCAAAGTTTTTATGAAACAACCACCTGGATATGTCGATCTGAACCAACAAAATCATGTCTGTTTGCTGAAAAAGGCAATATATGGCCTACATCAGAGCGGCAGAGAGTGGTATAATGAGCTTGACACCACTTTGAGAAAATTAAATTTCTTCAAACTCAAATGGTGCAATTGTGCATATTTTTACCAGAACAAAGTATTAATGTTGGTATATGTGGATGACATAGTTTTATTTTCAAAACATCAAGGTGATATTGATCATGCAGTTTCTTTACTAAAGGAAGAATTTGATATCAAAACTCTAGGGAAGGTCCAAAAACTGTTAGGTGTGGAATTTACTGAAATCAATAACAAAATTTTTATACATCAAAGGCAGTATATTGATAAAGTTTGCCAAATGTTTAAAAAATTCAAATATCCTATTTCTTCACTCCCTATTACAAAAGGAATCGCGTTGAGCAAAAATGATTGCCCAATGAATGATGGAGAATTAAAACAAATGCAAAATATCCCATATAGAAGTTTGATAGGATGTTTAGCCTATTTGTCAAGTAGAACTAGACCAGATATACGAGGCATGTTTTTTAAGTAAGTACCGTTTTGGAATTAAAAAAAGACGTGCAAAGATATCGCAATAATTTTATTTCTACATGAAAGCCTGTACCTTAATCTACTTTTCTACATAATTTCCGTGAATATTGAGGCACTTGTCATAACGTGGCACCAGTTTTTGAATACCCTCCTCATAAAATTCTGCCGCCTGACTTGTTAACCACTGTATCACAACTGTTTTGACTTCGTTATCGTCTTGAAGACGCTGACCACCCAGGTGTTTCTTCAAGTGCAGGAACAAATGGTAGTCGCTGGGCGCCAGATCAGGGCTGTATGGAGGATGATCTAGAGTTTCCCATTTAAAAGATTTGATGAGATCTTTGGTCCGATTAGCCACATGTGGACGGGCATTGTCATGCAGCAAAACGATACCCTTACTCAACTTGCCACGTCTTTTGTTCTGGATTGCACGACGCAGATTGTTCAATGTCTCACAATAAGACGCTGCATTGATTGTCTCATTACGAGGCAGAAACTCCACTAGCAATACTCCTTTTTTGTCCCAAAAAACTGTGCACATGATTTTCCGGGCAGAAATTGTTTGCTTAAACTTCACTCTTTTGGGTGATGATGAATGTCGCCATTCCATGGATTGTTGTTTTGATTCTGGTGTGAAGTAGGCCACCCATGTTTCGTCACCAGTAACAATTTGGTCTAAAAAATCTTCACCTTCATTGTGGTACCGCTCAAGGAAAGTCAATGCACTGCCTAAACGTTGGGTTTTGTGCAAATCCGTCAACATTTTTGGAACCCAACATGAACACAATTTCCGGTAATTCAAGTTCTCGGTCACAATGCGATACAAAACACTACGAGAATATTGAGGAAACCAGTCGCACATTGATGAAATTGTAAAGCGTCTGTTTTCTCTCACCTTTTCTTCCACTTTCTGCACCAAATCTTCATTAAAGACCGAAGGACGCCCACTCCGTTCTTCATCATGCACATTTGTGCGGCCATCTTTAAATGCTCTCACCCATTTCCTTACCATTCCATCACTCATAATGTTTTGTCCGTAAACTTCTCACGATGAATATCGATCGGTTTTACGCCTTTCGGTTTTACGCACTAAGAAATCGTATAACAGCCCGTACTTCACAATCGGCGGGACTCACGATTGTCGGAGGCATCTTAAACACTCAGTAAACAACGTATACAATGAAGAATCAGACTGTAATGGCGTCAGTGCGTAGACAAGAGATGTAGGTAACCAGCGCGCATGCGCGGAACGCCGACCGTAGCGCTGCGGCGGCGGAATCGCAAAACGGTACTTACATAAAAAACATGCCTCGTATGTTACGCTGTAAATATTCTGTCTCAATTCCAAGAGAATCCTGGCATGAAACATTGGGACGCATTACTTAAACTTTTAGGATATCTTGAGAAAACAAAGAATTACATGTTAAACTTATCAGGCATTGGTAACTTAAATTTAAATTGCTACTCGGATTCGGATTTTGCCGCCAATAGGGATGACAGGGTGCCACTCGGGGGTATGTTAATTCTTATAGATAGAGTACCCGTTTCTTGGCGTACATTTAAACACAAGTGTGTTAGTCTGTCAACGATGGAAGCGGAATATGTTTCATTGACAGAAGCTGTGAAAGAAGTTATTTGGCTACAAAATATCATTGAGGAATGTATGAAGCTAGGGTTAAAATTTAACAGAAATAATAGCATAATCTACTGTGATAACCAAGCTGCAATTAATTTTTCAAATTCCCCAATAGAGAATAACCGAACCAAACATATTGATATAAAGTACCATTTCCTGAGGAATTTAGTTGAGAATGAATCTTTTAAAATCATCTTTGTAAATACCAAGGAAAATGTAGCAGATTACTTTACAAAACCAATGACCAAAGATAGAGCATTAAACTTTTGTAAACAAATTTTCAAAAACAAAAATGATTAAATTTGTAACTTCTAAATTTTTCTTTCTTGTACAAATATGGTTAGGATATCGTATAATTTACTCCTCCCTCTGTGATGCAGATACTTGTATCTAGAGTATATATATGTGTATTGTTTACAATGAACTTTTTAAAATTTTTCACATTACACTGAATGTATATATATATCCATGTTTTCAATTCCCGCATAAGACAATTATGCTTATGTGTATTACTTTGTGTGTTTACTCCTTGTTATATACACTTTATGATTCATTGATGACAAACCACTTATTCAAATTTGTATATGAATACAATACAGAAAGAAAAAAAAAATCTTTCATTATCTGTGTCACTGCTATTAGTATTAATTGTGTATACTGGTCTTGGACAGAGATAATGAACAGCTATAATTGAATTTGATATTTATAGTAAAATTTTTTTTAATCTTAAATGTTAAATTTAATAATTATTCATAAAATTTTCTACATAATTGAATTTGATATTTATAGTGAAATTTTTAATCTTAAATGTTAAATTTAATAATTATACATAAAATTTTCTACATAATTGAATTTGATATTTATAGTGAAATTTTTAATCTTAAATGTTAAATTTAATAATTATACATAAAATTTTCTACATGGTTTTGAATTTGATATTTATAGTGAAATTTTTAATCTTAAATGTTAAATTTAATAATTATACATAAAATTTTTCTACAACTTGAATTTGATATTTATAGTAAAATTTTTTAATCTTAAATGTTAAATCTAAATCGTTATACTCAAATTTCTTGAAACTTAAATTTTGATTGACTTAAATTAAATATTTGGAACTTAGTGTTTCAATGATATCTAAAATTTTCTTTCAATGATAAAAATTTTTTTTTGCTCAACATGAAAGTGATGTATATACTTTATGTTTTTGCTGGATACTAAAGAACTTGACATTTTTGCTGTTATGTTTTTTTAGAGTAACTTCATTGATTGATAGCACGTGCGCCGAGATTTGGGGTTTTGCATGAGGGGGCCGATTGTTGGAAACTTGGTTCTGTTTTTGTCGCGATTCTCGTTATCGCGGGAACGTGTTTACATTTTTAGAATGGTTTTACCGTTCTCGTGAATGACTCGTGACGAGAACAGAACATGCCATTCATGCAAATCGCCTTCTCGCCGCGCGCGCATCCTGTTTTGCATATGTTGGAAATAATCAATACATCGCGATTCACGTTCCTGTGAACAGGCGTTTATGCAAATTTAATATGAACGACTCTTCCCGTTCACCGGCGTGAACCGTGACGTTTTTCAACATGAGGTTTCATGCAAATCAGTTCTCAATGCGTACGCATCTGATTTGCATATCCGGGGGCGTTTCCGGAACTGTCCATTCTCGGATATATAGGGCAGAGGTTTCTTGAAGCAAATGAGAAGGTCGAAAGAGTCGATCGAGATCAGACAGATCGATGAGATCAGATCCGACGTCTGAAGAAGTCAGACGAGATAGACACTGATGGTCTGATGCAGGCAGACAGAAATGTTTTTGACTGAAGTACTGCGGAATATCGTTTGACGACGGTGAATAGTCGAAACGGATGCAGATGTGGTCAGTTTGGACCAGCATGTATTGAACGTTAAATTTACTTACAAACGTTCGGAAGCCGCTTTAAATATTTTCCTGATGTTCTATCCTTTGGTTTCCCTTTGCCAAGTGATGGTGGCTGAAATACACGCAAGTGATAGAGGTAGTATAGTAACTTACTACCAAATGCTTCAAGGAATCTCTGTCTAGTCATTTACAACTAAAAATCTTTTGTACATAGTATATTTTTGATGTTTTACGGCATGGAATATTACCAGGTACGTGTAATATGCCGAGTTGTGTTTTTCACCAAATAAAGTGAACGAAGTTTTTCTTTAAAACTGGACTTGTGTACTTTCATAACCCAGCCAACACTTATTGACTCTGACAGTGCGTGCTTTGCTATCTTCAGATTTTAACGTTTCCAACAGCATATAGTGAGGGCGCTGCCGTCAACGGTTGTGTTCCGGAGCGTACCCATCACGGTGTATATATGATAGGACACATTCTCAGTTATTCAGACCTGAAGTTATTCAGACTTGACCTTAAGATCGATCAGACGGTGATCGACGGAGAAGGTAGACGCTTTAGTCAGACCTTATGCAGACCTTGAGAGGTAGACCTTGATCAGACAGTGAGTAGTCTAACTTGTAATGCCATGACGTGTGACCTGATGATGGTGGCTTCGTTAACGTGCACGGCATTTGTGGTAAAGTAGCTGTTTTCTACTTACCGATGTTATAGTAACTGAGAGTGTGTGCCTAGTCATAAACTGTTTACAAACCCTTTTCATGAGCTTGCTAGCTCATTGTATATAGTTTTGCTTTGCAACAAATGTTACAGTGATTTTGTAACCTTATATTGTGCAATGGATCTCACAAGAATAAAATTGTGTTTGTGTTTGACGAACTTGCTTTCTTGAGAAAACACTTCACTACTGCGTATCATCTTCTACTAAAATTTCTACCAACACTTCAGATATGGATATGGCCAAACACTGCTAAATCTGCTAAATGACTTTCTAGTCGCTCAGCCGACAGGGCATACCCCGGTGCCTTTCCTCTGTTCCAGGGGTTCTTCAGGCATTGCCTGAAGTTCGCCGGGTGGTCTCCATTGCAGTAAGCACACGTTGCCTTCTCCGTCCTTGGTCTTTGGCAGTCCCATATGAAGTGTACTTCAGCACACTTAAGGCACTTTGGTGGCATGCTTCAGAGGAATGATAGAACTGCTGGCACCGGTAGCAGATTTTGCAGAATGGTACGGTGCTACTTCGGATGTTTTCCGGAAAAGAGGAATTGTGGAACTTCTTGGAAAAAACATGATCTACGGAATATTTTCATTCGCTATCGCGAGAATTCCTCGCGTTCGTTTTCGAAATGTAAGAAGAATCAGCAGCGGCGAGTGAGCGCGGCATTTTTTCTGCGCGGGAATTTTGAATTTCGTGCGCGGTTTGCACGTCCTATTTCAAATCCTCTAAAATAGTAGGTTTCAATGCATTTTTTTTATTGATATTGCTAATTAAAGCAAAAAAGCATTTGGCAGAATTTTAAACAAAAAATCGCTATTTGGCGCAATATTTAGCAAATAATCGCTTGTTGGCGCAGAATTTGGCATTATTTTGCCGTATTCCGGTTTTGGGACAGTCCGGATATTGGAACGCCGGATAAGGGATCGCGTACTGTACTGGCATTATCAGATGAAAATGAGACATAATTTTTCCACAATATGCCCTTCTCTTCAAATTTAGCAGAAATAGCATTAAAAATACCTTTACCAGTATTATCAGTGCATGACAATAATGCCAAAAGCACTGTAACAATTTCTCCTCTCGCTTTATCAAAATATATTGTAATAAGCAGGTAGAGCTTGTAATCATTGGCATCATTGCTGCTGCCTATGCTTATTGCAAAAGGTTCTGTTAATGAACATACAACACCTTCCGTTGAAATCTTTGCCATAGCTTTTATTATAGCTGTAGTTTTTGTGTGGCCGCTAGAAAAATCTTGAGCTATTTTAGAGTCAGGAAACATAGATGAAAACAAAGATTTTGCATGGTCCGCAGTGGATATTGTTAGATTATGTTCAATAAGAAATCTGGCAAAAAGACTCTCTGCTGTTATGGCATTCATGGGTACATCGTTTTTAAAAAATGTATATAATTTTTCAGTCTTTTGCGCTGCTTCCACATAGTTCACATACTTCTTAGATAAAGTATGATGACGGCAGTCATCACGACTGCCATGTGCAATATTAAAGTCCTTGGAGCATATACAGCAAAATGCCATATTTTCCGAAATTTTCGACAGCATGATGCACGGAAATTCTCGAGAATATGCCTCCTTAAACTTTTAACAATTCTTCATTTTTTTTAACAAGCAATTCTGTACTTTCACTACCCATTGTAACTAATTACCATAAAATTGTGCCAAGAAAATCAGCGATGGTAAGTAGCCACACCACCATGTGAAAACCAGACACAACAAGACTGCAGTCCCTGCCCTGCACCAAAGCAAGAACTACAGTATATACTCGCGTATAAGTCGACCTTTCAGAGAAAAAATCCAAAACCCATGTATAAGTTGATCTTCAAAAGAGAAACAAAAATTTTCAATAAATTATTCAAAAACAGTTAAAAACGAAAAATAAATAAATAAAATAAATATATATAATAATAAAATTTAATTTCCATAATAAAAGCTTCATCGAAACGCTTTAAAATCCGATTCCAAACAAGTAGGCCTATGACATATGAGCTTTGTCTCCCGTCCGTTTGGGGAACGCTCGTTCTTGTGTGACAAGCTCCAGGCATCTTTTACTCCTGGCACTGTCATGCGGGAAAGCTCCTTTAATTTCAAATGACTGTTTATTATTGATTTATATTTATTTTATTACTTTCATCTTTATTTAATTTTCAGATTAAAGTTATTATCTTTACATTTGGCCTGATCATATAGAATTCAATAAAGTTACATTTATAATATTTAACATTATCTCTTTGCTTCTTTTACTAATTGCCATTTCTATTGTTTGGCCTGTGCTCAACCATGTTTACGTTTCCAGATATATTTCAACATCTTATATTAAACTCTAAAATTTCCACTTACCTTTAAAACAATTTCATAATAAATAGCATAGTCATCAATTCAAGAAACACAACCAATTTTATGTTAAATGAAACTTTCTTTAATAACAGCACCTTAATTTACGAACAAAAAAAAAACATCTTCCAAATTGTTATAACTTAAAAAAAAATCGTATAGTGGATATTTACTTTTATACATTGCAAAAAAATAAGAAAAGGGCAATTAAAATCCAAATTAATAAACCCAGTTAACCCAATTTAACCCTTTCGGGACGGCAGCATTCATTCCGAAACTGCCGTGGCCCAAAGGACGGAGCGATTCGTTTCCGAACTGTTCCCAAAAGACGGCTAATTTTTTGTGCTAAGCCTAACTCTCGAAAAAAATTCACTAAATATCACCCGTTCAACACAGCATTCTACTTTTTTCAAGAAGAAAGGAAATACTTATTTTCTATTTGATGTATATTTTTTATACAAATTTTCTTTTATCAAAATATTAAAAATTTTAGTACATATATGTTTTAGGTACAGATGGATAATTCTTTGGCATATCCTTCCGATTTTTTAAAACTGTACCACATATATGCGTATTCTTAGACAACAAATACTTTGCAAGTACAGGAGAGGTAAAAAATTTATCCAAATACAAAGTATATCCTTTTCCTAAAAGTTCACTTAGAAATGTTTTCACAACGTGTTTTCCATACCCACCATCAGAGCTTGATAATTCCGTGTCCTTTCCAGTATACACAAGGAAATTCCATTTATAGCCTGATTCCGATTCTGACAATTTATATATTTTTATTCCATATCTGGACCTTTTTGAGGGGATATATTGACGAAATCCCAGCCTTCCTTTCCATGAGAACAAAGATTCATCAATGAACACAATCCTTCTAGGAGTGTATATAAATTTAAATTTTGAAACTAATGCATCTAACACAGGTTTCAATTTATCTAGTTTTTGGGCATTACTATCAAGAGTAAAATGAAGGTAACGCAATATTCCTATAAATCGATCGCGACTCATAACTGAATTAAAAAAAGGAGTACTGATAATTGGATTCTTAGAAAAATACATTTTAAGATTTGGTTTTCAGACAATGCTCGTCAAAATTACTAGTGCGAGAAACACACGAAATTCATTTTCTGTCGCAGGTATAAATACATTTGAAACAGGTGGAGTCTTCGATGTGGAAGGAGAGAGGAGATTTTTCTCCCATTTTTTCTTTGCAAACTCATTAGTTGCTTTTACGATAAATTCTACTAGTTCATCATCAAAAAATATGCTAAAAAAATCAAGTTACTTATCTAAATTAGGCGGCATGATATTGTGATTTATTCCAGATATGTTCAAAAACTCCAAAGAATTCAGATCTTTCAAATCACATGTCCAAACATCATTCGAAAAAACAGCAACTGAAGCTGGCAGCATTGTAATAATAGTACGCTCAGAATCTGAAGAATCAATTGCATTTTCAGATTCATCATCAGAAACAACACTGTTCCACGAATCTTCACTATCTGCTTTGCTTTCATTACTGTCTGGTTCGTTTACCATATGCGTATATTCTTCCACAGAAAGAAGAAGTCTCAAACCAGCCATACTTTATCCGAAATAGCCTAATCATTTCACTGTCGCACATTCCTTTAACCCCCCCCCCCCTTCCCCCACCCCCCAAAAATAATCTCTTAAATTCCTGTAATTCACCAACGAAATCATTAAAAGCTAAAATCAAAAGGAGACCCGGAACTCAATTATAAAATTGTTGATGCTGCGAGAAGTGCTCTGTCTGTTTACTTTACAGAACCATGTTTCACCGCTCCAAATGGAGAAATAATTCATTGGATTCTCCTTGTGCCAAGGTCAAACATCTACAAAATACATTTAAGTTGCTTCCACGGGCATTTAACGCCATCTAGTAGACAAATAAATGCAAATGAAAACGTTTCACGTAGAAACACCGATATGTGCCACTCGCCGTTTAGGGTAAAGTTCTCTCCGGCACGAGTGCGTGCCGTACGTCCTTGAATGCAAGTTCGCAGCCGGCATGCAGGTGTGCCAACCGTCGCGAAAGGGTTAAAAACCCAGGTTCAGAATCCACTCTGGTCTGAAGACCAGAGTTTGTCTGCCTGGAGAGCTGTCCACCACCAAAAATGTTAAAAAAACAAATATATTAAAAATTCCTTAATTGTTAAAGTACCAAAATTAAATTCTTACAGACAAAAAAAAAGGAAAACATTGACATAACATGAGTAGATTCAACTTCAATTTATTTGACACATTTTTCCCCGAATCTTAAATTGCAAATTAATTGGCATCTCATTTTTTTCTTCAGATATTGAAACTTTTCCAGAACTACAACTGAAATTTACATTTTTCTTTCTGCTAAATAATGATGCTTTCTCACAATCTCACACTAAAATTTAAATTCAAATTTCAAATCAATAAGGCCTTTCTTTAATCTGCCCATAATGTAACTTTCTAAGAACTGAAGTTACTTGTGAAATTAAATGACATGGCTTGCACACTGATTAGAAATACAGAAGGCTTTTCAGGAAAACTCAGAAGCATATTCACTCATTGCCTTGGAACACTTGAGTGGACAGGTAAATAAAGCAAAATACATCGCCACGAACACTTAAGTTGGCCAGGAATAAGGTCAATGAAAATGTTGATGCATCAAAGGCTTCCCAAGAATACCATTGCTGGACAAATCACTGTTGAGCCAACCTGTTGAATGACGATGAATCACAAGCCGATATTTAGCAAAGCTGAAAGGAGAGAAATATCTCCCCATTTGGAATGTGATGATGAGTTATAGAACTTAGTTGGCTTTCTGTAAAGCTTTCATTAAAAACAGCGAATACCAGCCGGATCGCCGTGGGTCTCGGGCCCATGACGCTAAAAACTTGTTACCACCTTCACGAAACGCCGGCCAGGAGTCGAATGCCCCATTAGCAACATGTTCGCTTCCCAAGAGCCGCAAAACTTGGCGAGTGAAAACTTGCATCTCCCACAGAGTGCCTACGCATATACTGATGGAAAAATTTAAAAATTTGACCTGGAAATTTAATTTCCTTTTGAAGGTATGATGTTAATTTGAACGAGATAGTTAAGTTTCGTTCAAGCAGAGACACACGCAGCAAAACCTCAAGTGAAAAATGTTCATTTGTAAATTGAAGACAGATGAAACATGTTAAGTAGAAATTCAAATAATTCGCTTTATTCGTGAAATACAGCATATTCAGGCAATTTACATCACTTAGTAAAATTCATGCCGAAACGCAAACAAGGCTATATACATAAAGCTCAAAAGCGTGTAAAGATTGAGTTGGGTTCTAGAACTTTCTTGAAGCATCTTTTGTAGTATATAAGAAAACTTATACTACCTTGAAAACGTGCGTATTTGTCCAAAGCCACCACCGTTGGTATCACACTTGGCAGGAAAGATTCAATAACTTGAAGCACCTATACATTATGACTTCATACCATTCACCGTTAATAAACTCAGATAATTAACGTCGTGAACAACTACACGTTACTTTATCAAAATGCTGTCACTTAGCAGAACTTACAAGTCTGTTATAAAAAGAACATATCCGACTTAAACTCGCATATCAAACATGTCGACTAAGAACTAAGTTCATCTTATCATCGTAATATGTTAGCGATAGCCTGCTAACATCGTCCTAAAAGATCGTCGTAACAGTCGACGCAAGAACAGATCGAATTGGAATGAATGAATGAATGAATGAAATGAAGGTGGGTGGCTCCAAAAGGGCCCAGCACATCGACCAGAGGTCTATTGTACTACCCCAAAAAGAAAATTAAGATCCCTAAGAAAAGAGACCAGTAGCCGATGCGAAAATAAGCAGGCACTTGACAGGTATGTCGTTCAGCTCCCAGGGTTCAATCACATGACGACCAATGTGTTCGAATCTGTGAGCAGAGTAGGCCTCACATTCACATAGAATGTGAGCTGCAGTTTCTTCGCTGTAATTGCAGCCACTGCAAAGCTAATCCTTGGAGACACCCATAATATTAAGATGTCTCTTGAGGGTGCAGTGCCCAGTAAGGAGCCCAACAGCTCTCCTGATGCCAGTTCTACTGAGCCTGAAAAGTTCCTTTTGACGTGTACTAGGGCAATTGCAGTTGAGGATTTTCGCTTGCCTTTGTCCCTTAGTGTCACGCCAGTTCTTACATTGAAGCTTCCTGAAGATGTCATAGACAATTCTTCTGACAAGGTCATTGGGAATACCCAAGGCCGGCTCAGGGCCCACAAAAGGAGTACTAGAGCCTTTCCTAGCAAGTTCATCTGCCAATTCATTGCCAGGAATGCCCGAATGATCAGGCACCCAGTACAGAATGACACTATTATTACTAGCAATTTTACAGAGAGCATTATAACATTCCCAGACAAGGGATGACGTCACAGTGAATTTCCCCAGAGCCATAAGTTCAGCCTGACTGTCAGAACAAATGAAAATCTGGCTATTGTCATACTTTCTGTCATAGCAAATTCTACAACACATAGGAATGTCAAATACTTCAGCCTGAAAGACAGTAGCAAAATTGCCAAGCGGATAAGATAGCTCAGTGCCATCATCAGGGCAACAGACACCAGCACCAGTACTTGTGCCAATCTTCGAGCCATCCATATACCATACAAAACATTTCAGTTTGTTGTAGGTTGGAGTCCTCTTCCAATCATCCCGCGAGGGGACAAGAATTTCATAAGGCTTGTCAAACGTAAATTTGACATGGATGCCATCAGGTGGCATACAGAAATAAGGATGACTAGCAACCTTACTGTTAAGTTCACCCCAAGATAGATACCTTGAGTAATATTTCCAGTATTTCAGATATTTGAGTCTGTTCATGCAGATAAGTGCCTCTGCTTCAATACGCATATAAAGCTGATGCAAACCAAGTAAAAGTTCAAGAGATGCAGTAGGAGTGGTTTTCATGCAACCAGAAATTGCAATGCACACCATCCTTTGAAGCTTAACTAAATCGAGTTTAGCAGTTTCACTTCTAATTCTGGACCACCAAACAATGGATCCATAGGAAATGATAGGACAGACTACCATCGAGTAAATCTAATGGATAGCCCTGGGATTTAAGCCCCAGGTTTTCCCAATAGCATTCCTACAAGACCAGAAGATTCTTCTGGCTTTAGTAGTGCAGTAGTCCAAGTGTTTCTTCCAATTGAGTTCCTTGTCAAAGTAAATTCCTAAGAATTTAACCTCCTTGGAGCAAATAAGCTTCTGCCCAAAGAAGCAAATATTCCCAAGATTAAGTATGCGTTTCTTTGTAAACGCAACTAAAGCAGTCTTCTGCGGATTAACCGTAAGGCCTGCATTTCTGCACCATGTCTCAACCCTCCTGAGAGCAGTAGACATCATGTCAGAGACAGTGTTGCCAAATTTACCCCTGGCAATGATGACAACATCATCAGCATATCCAACGCAAGAGACGCCAGAGATATTGATGCTTTCCAAAAGAGAGTCCACAACTAAACACCAGAGAATTGGTGAGAGCACACCTCCTTGTGGACAGCCTGAAAGTGCATGCACAGTCATACTATCACCAAGTAAAGATGCACAGATATACCTGTTAGATAACAGGTTCTTGATCCAATAAGAGATTGTGGTATCAACACCTTTTCTGTCAAGAGCAACAAGAATGGTGTCAATAGGTACCTTATCAAAGGCACCTTCAATGTCGAGAAAGGTAGCAAGAGTAATTTCCTTGGCATTGAGATTTCTCTCTAAAATAAAGGAGAGACTGTAAAGAGCAGTGTCCGTAGATTTGCCCGGTTGATAGGCATGTTGAGAATTAGATAAGGGCTTAGAGGCCAGAATCACTTCCCTTAAATACCTATCAATAAGCTTTTCAATAGTCTTTAAAAGAAAAGACGTAAGGCTGATAGGCCTAAAAGATTTGGCCTCATAATAATTGTCCTTTCCAATTTTCGGAATGAAGATTACCTTAGTATGCCTTCACGCATTAGGTATATGACCAAAGGCAATACAGGCTCTGTAGATACTACAGAGAATGGGAGCAAGCACCTCAATTCCCTCCTGGAGAAGAATTGGAATGATGCCATCAGTTCCCGGAGTTTTATAGGATTTATGGGAACTAATTGCCCATTTAACCCTATCAAGAGTAACAATGCTCCTAGCAATGCTCCAACTATTGTCATCAGACAAGGACGTCGAGCAAGCAATACCACTGTCACATTGAACATAAGGATAAGAAACCGGAAAGTGAACTCTGAACAAATTGGAATGAAAGAACAAAGTTCAAATGATAAATGCTTCAAGAAAGTTCCATCTTATATACCCGATAATGGACCGTTCTGGAAACACCCCCGGATATGCAAATGAAATGCGTAAGCATTGGGAATCTGATTTGCATGACTCCTCATGATGGAAAAACGTCACGGTTCACGCCGGTGAACGGAAAGAGTCGTTCACAAAAAATTTGCATGAACGCCCGTTCACGGGAAACATGAATAGCGATGTTTACATTCGATTTTTCCAACAATCGGCCCCCTCATGCTAATCCCCGAGTCTCAATGCATACGCTACAAAAATTTATTCTGAAAAAACAAGACATAAATAAACACCTAGGTCTCCAGTATCCTATCAAAATCAAAATGCAGGAAAAAAAACACATTACAAAAATTTAAGTCAAAGACATAAATGCCTACAGCCATGAAAAAATTGTTAAGTATAGTAAGCCACATTGTAAAATCAACATTTACAACCAGTAGAAATTCATATACAACATCATTTCCAAATTTAAGTATAGGCATTCAAAAATTTAAATTTAGTTTAAATTTAAAGTATAAATTTTAAGTATAAGCATGTTTAATGTTTAGTATAAAAGATTAAAAAAAAATGTTTAGTATAAGCACAGAATTTAAATTCACATTACATTTGAGTATAAACATTATAATTCAAAAATTTAAAATTTAGTCTATTAATACAAGATAAGTATACATGATTAATACTACTAAATTGTACAGATATAATAAAAGATTTGTAAAAATACATGAGTAAACAGATAATGAATGTCCTTCATAAAAATTTCAACATTTACTTTCAACTAGCTTGAAAATTACAAAAATTTATACACATAAGCTACTAACTGGCATTATGCGGGAAATTGAAAAAGGATGTATATAGACTATAGTGTAAAGTGGACGAGATTCAATATTACAAAAATTTAAACTCAAAATATATCAGCTTATATCAATGAGGTTGAGCTAAACAATAATATATTATATATAACATCTTAACAATTCTTAAAGTTGTAAATTCAAATTTAGCTTTTAAACTTTGGACAAAATCATTAACAAACCCTACAAAGGTTCATTTACTTTTCAAATATTTTACTACAAAATTTAAATATTCCTTCTTTAGTCATTGGTTTAGTAAAATGATCTGCTAAGTTATTTTTACTACTTAAAAATTTGACTTTAAATAACTTATTGACTATTAAGTTTCGTAGGAAATGATATTTTACATCAATATACTTAGTCCTGTTGTTTTCAATTGGAGTTAGAAAAATTTATTGCTGCTTGGTTATAGCTAAAAATGATATTTTTATTAAAGTTTAACCCAAGCGTATGACATTCCTCAATTATATTCGTTACCCATACCATTTCCTTAGCTGCTTCTGTTAAAGATACATACTCAGCTTCCATTGTTGACAAGCTGATGCACTTATGCTTGAAGATTCACCAAGAAATAGGTACATTATCAATAAAAATATCATACCTCCAAGTGAAACATGGTCATCTCTATTTGCTGCAAGCAAAGTCAGAGTCGGAGTAACAGCTTAATTTTAACTCTAATATCACACAAATTCAACATATAACCTTTAGTTTTTCCAACATATCCTAAAAGCTTTAACAAAGCATCCCAATGCTTAATGCCAGGGTTTTCTTGAAACTGAGATAATATGTTAATTGCACAACATATATCTGGTCTAGTCCTACTAGCTATAAAAGCTAAACACCCAATTAGACTTCTGTGTGGAAATCTTTGCATTTGGTCCACTTCCTCACTTGTCATTGGACAATCAACTTTACTTAAAATATTACCTTTAGTAATAGGAAGTGAAACAACTGGATATTTATACTGTTGGAATATTTGACACACTTTATCTATATATTGGACTCTGATGTATAAAAAATTTGTTATCACATTCTTTAAATTCCACACCAAGTAGTTTCTTAATTTTTCCCAATATTTTGATATCAAACTCATTGCTAAGCAGTGAAACAATGTGGTCTATATCTTTCTGATACTTGGAAAAAAGAATTATGTCATCCACATAAACTAGCATAAGAACTTTGTTATTATGTATATAAACAAAATTACACCATTTAAGTTTTAAAAATTTCAATTCCCTTAATTTGGTGTCAATTTCAATAAACCACTCTCTTCCACTTTGATGAAGACCATAAATGGCTTTCTTCAACAAAAAAAATATAATCAGGATATTTTTGACTGACATAGCCCTGAGGTTGTTTCATGTAAACTTTCTGACTTAATTTAGCATAGACATAAGCTGATTTGATATCTAATTGGAAATGCATCCAACCAAGCATACATACAAAAATTGATAAAAATGTTCTAATTATACTGAAGTTTTGGGACAAATTGGACCCAGGATGCCTTCCACTACTTCACTCTCTTCAAATCTTGCATTGCAGGTTTCAACGGTACGTTTTTCCCCTGGCAAATGAATTCTATAGCCTTTGGTTCCAGTAGCATAGCCTACCATAATTCCCTCTGTAGCTCTCATATCCAATTTCTTTCTGAGCTGGCTAGGTTTACCTACATAGGCTCTACAACCAAAAGTCCTAAGATGATTTACTGAAGGTTTTCTACCACTGTAGAGTTCATGTGGAGTTTTGTTTCTAAATTTGTGACATATTCTATTTTTAGTGTATGTAAAACACAATATGGCTTCCGCCCACATTCTGTCAGAGTTTACTCTCATTCAACATAGCTTTAACACAGTCAAATGCAGTTAAATTAAATCGCTCTGACACACCATTCTGCTGTGGTGTATAAGTGTTAGTTCGTTCTGCCTTGATTCCAATATTACTCAGATAAGCTTTGAACTTGTCATGACAGAATTTCATTCCGTTATCTGATCGGATACATAGAATCTTAGTACCTAGTTGCCTTTCTTCTCTGGTTTGAAACTCTTTAAAATGTTTAAAAACCTCTGACTTTTGTTTCATTAAATAAACAAAAACTTTTCGGCTATAATCATCAGTGATGGATACAACATACTTATTTCCATCATATGAAACTGTAGGCGTGGGACCACAGACATCCATATGTAATAATTCTAATGGTCTAGTGGACCTAATCCTACCAATAGGTTGATATGAAACTCTCCTAGACTTGGCCAATTTACAGTGCTTACAATTTATCTTCCTGTATCTAAGCCTAGGAAGTCCATTTACTGCAGAAACTTTGCTGGTTTGGTAAAGATAGTCAGCATTTATATGACAATATCTCTTATGCCATAGACAGTTTGCATCATTAACCTCAGTTATTGAAATGCTAGGCTTATTTTTAGATTTAGTCATATTTCTTTTCTGCTTAGTTTTTGCCGAATCAGATTTACTTTCCTTAGGTACAGTACTTAAAAGTGTAAATATTTACAGTATTTACACTTTTGATAGAACTAGTATCCCTTTCACTAGTTTTCCTATCCTTTTTAGGTTTTCCCTCTCCCTTTCGATCCTTATCCTTAGATTCACGGTTTTCTGTGTTATTTGGCTCACCGGTACTATATTGAGATTTTAGAAAATATAACCCATTTTTTTTTTTAGCATAAAAAAATTTATCACCTTTGGGTGTAAAAAACCAAAGTGCCCCATTAGCTCCCCTAAAACTGTAATTTTGTTCTTCTAGAACTGAAGCAGCTAATAGATTACGCCTAAGTTTAGGCGAATACATCACATCATTTAGCACAATAACACTTTTAATGTCCTTACACTGAACGCACATTTCCACCGTCCCGATAGCCCCAACTGGACTTTTGATATCCCCTACTGCTAGTGACATTGAAGTGCCATTACACTCATTAAATTTAGAGAATAACTTAATATTATTACAAATATGTCGTGTAGCAGTATCTACTACCCAGTTGAGCCTATCGTTAGGATCGATAACAGTATTGGCTTCGATACTAGGAGACCGAAAAACTTCAATAATACTTGATCCACTCTTTTTAACTTTAGGACAATTAATGTTTACATGACTTGGCTGTTTACAGTAAAAACACTTCACATTACTACTCTTAGAAATATTTACAACATCACTCTTAGTTTTAGAAACATTTCTAGTATTAACATTATTTCTAGAGGTACTAACATTTGGCAATTTAAAATTAGATTTTTTTGCACTATTTACAACACTTTTAGATGTAAAATAAGCAGAATTATAACTTACAGTTCTTGCCATGTCAGCACTCTGTTGACGAAGTCTGCTTTCCTCACATGATAACTCAGCTTGTATCTTGTTTAGCTTGAAATCCGCATCAGACCATCTATAGATGATTTGCACAATCCCTTGATATTCTTCAGGCAAATATCGAATTGCTTGAAAAGCCACATAAAGGTCCTCGATGGGATGATTAGCGTCCTTTAGTTTAGTTACTGCCTTCTGGAGTCTCGCATGTCGACAGGCTCGTCCGGCTCTGGCCTGATGTTGAAGAATTCATCTAGCAGTCTGACGAGATTCGCTCTACTCGAAGCTTCAAAATGTTGCTTTAAAGTTTCCCAGACTTGACTCAGTTCATCAAAAACATTAACAAGTTCTTTGAACTCTGGTGATAAACTTTGATAAATGATGGCGAGAGCTCTGTCTTTCCGACGATAGAAGTCATCAAAATCGCGGCGAGAAGCATCTTCTTCGATCGGCTTTACGGTTCCCGTTACGTGACCGAAGCACTCCTCTCCTTTAAAGACGAATGAGATTTCTGTGCTCCACGTGACGTAGTTGTCTCGGGACAGTGGTTCGATTCTATTTGCCTCCATGGCTAGTAGAAAGATGAGGAAGAAGCAAACACAAGTCCTTTGCACACTTGTTTACAAATGTACGTAGATCAAAATGGTGCCAGTCGCGGCCCCCATCTGAATACCTCTACGCACTTAGAATTTCACTTAACACTCACTGTAGTTTTTGGGCGGTAAAACTTAGCCCGTAACCTTTTGATGGAAAAATTTTTAAATTTGACTTGGAAATTTAATTTCCTTTTGAAGGTATGATGTTAATTTGAACGAGATAGTTAAGTTTCGTTCAAGCAGAGACACACGCAGCAGAACCTCAAGTAAAAAATGTTCATTTGTAAATCGAAGACAGATGAAACATGTTAAGTAGAAATTCAATTAATTCACTTTCGCCCCACCCCCACATAAGCGCAACCAGGATTTCGAAAAGAGTAATGAAAGGGACTGCATGCAATCCTTACAATTTTAATTTCATCCTTTAACCACATCATTAACATATTTCATTAAACAAATTATCCCAATTAATATCAATATATAGAAACAAATTTACGTTTCAATACGTTTTTATGTTTTTCCCCCCTGTAAACTTATTTGAAATCATTTCATTTCAAAAATGTTATTTAAGTTATACATTTAACAAATATTTGACATAGCAAATGTTTTCATTTAAAAAAGCAATAATAAAAATTGACCGAGTAGATTTTTAGAAAATGTGGTGGGAGTATAATCATGCGAAATTTATTAACACAGTGACCGAATCTAGACTTCAAATGCTAGACTTCAAAAAATCAGATCAAAAATGAATATTAAATCAGAAATTAATATTTGTCTCAAATATAGAGATAAGTTTCACTTACTTTATGTAAATATAGTAACCTTGTAGCAGCTTCTTCGTATGTTACTATGTGACCACACAAATATTGGGGCCAAAAGTATTTACCAACTTGGCATGGAACAACTGTGTGCTGACGCACATGCCCAGATCTTTTGTCTATTATGTTTATCTTATGTTTGGCGGGTATTTGGTAAGTATACAGATTTTTTCTTCTAAAACAATGTAGAATAGAATAAAATATTAATTTATAAGTGTTATAGATACATAATAGATCTATGATGTATCTACATCGTAGAAAATAGTATTAATTGAATACTTATGTTGTGTGAAATGGTGAAAATGAAAGGGTTAGTCTTTTGTATCTTGTCCAGCATAATAATCTAAAATTAAGAAAGTAGGTATGTACTGGTGCATCAACATCAGAATATTTTATGATATCGGACCAGTTTAAAAAAAAAAAAAAAATCTGGTAATAAATTATTCAAGTAATAAAATAATTTACTAATAGAATTACTAAACAAAATAAATTCTAATTTAGAGCTGTTAAAGAATTACCTTTTCTCTTGAAAATCAAATTTAACACTGAATCGGACATTCAAAACAACATCCAATTTTTGTAACATCTATTTGAAACATAGTTAATTCAGAGTCGTAAATAATAAAACATGCACAAGTACTTTCCAAATTTGAGCAAATTTTGCTGATAAAATATGAACCTAACCTTTTTATTGCATGTATGTACATAGAATCATAACATACTTAATTTGCTGTATTGATTCTAATGTGCAAATAAGGATCTGTTTTAGATAGTTTTCTCCTATCTATGGAAATGCCGTATTCTGAAAGGTTCTTGTGATTTTGAACTTAGTGCTTGCAAATTGTGTAGCCTGAGCTAAATTGTGAATGAATTTTATATCAGCTACTTGGAAGGACTGCAATTGTCAATTCCCACTGAAGTTCACAAAATCAAGGCAGATAGCAAGTTTTCTTGCTGCATTGCAGTTAACGGTTATTCTTTGCTGATGAACACATAATAAGCATGAAACTAGGTCCATGAATACTGTTATCTACAGTGGGAGTATCTTCCTTGGTTATCTCCTAATTCATTTATAGATAAAATTTGGAACAAATTTTATTTTAACATTTATGTTCACAGATAATATTAATTTTTATTTCCTTTTGGTGTAAATATTTGAACTTGAACACAAAACTAATAATTACATTTGTGCAGAATAATTTAGTCACTATCTGTTATTTTACATTTCATTCGCAAAAGAGATATTTGAAATGTAGTTTGTAGAAATGGGGCAAAAACAATTCTAAGTAATTTAAATATCATATTTTCATTCAACATTTATTATTAAAATACAATTTTATATTTATTTTAACAATTTAAAATGTTTTTCAGTTTCTAAATTTTAACCCTTACTGGTTTTATCCAAATCACTGTTAAATACATAAAATACATAAACAAGTATTTTTCTTTTGAGCATGTAGCTGAGACGGGGAAACTGAAGAAACCTAATAGGGAACTAAATGCAGGTCCCCGACATAATTTCACATTGGATACTTCAATCTGAAGGGTGTCCGTTTATAGGCTTTTACACTTCTACTTTTTTGTTTATAATTTACAGTATTTATACCATTCTAAAACTTTATGATGTACATAAGATTGTAATGCATAAAATCCATGAGAAAATATGTAAATTATAGGTATGCTTTTAAAATCTGAGTAAAACAGTAGCGTAGACATTGAGTTGATTTAAAATGGGTGGGAGCAGATTACTTCATACAAATCATATGGATGGAAAAGAAAATCGGATGGACAAAAGTAAAGGGATAGAATATATAGAGTAATTATGTGGAATATAATATGTAAGATCAGGAACAAAAAATTTAACATAACAGAGCACTTAGGAAGCAAAATGTGATAATGAAATATGAAGCTGTTTCAAGGATATGTTGGATTCTCTTCATCAGTGCAAAAATTATCAACAAATCTGAAGTCAAAAAGATGAAATTGATACAAAAAGAAGAGCCAGAGAGGTATATATGCATTTAAAATTAGAAAACAGAAGACGGATTCAGGATCTACTAAAGGAAGCCAATCTATAAGCATTGAACTAACACACAAAGTGCATTCGGGCCGTCCACACAGCTGCTTATGTCCGCAGATGGTCTGGGTCTTCAACACAAGCTGTATTATCCTAAAACATTACAAAAATGTCCCACGGTCATTTGTCAAATAACAAAGCCCAACCTTGTAAAAACAATTCCAAATGTTACAAAAGAGTTTCAAAAGGTTTTGACTTGTATTTACTAATGTTTGTAAAATTATAAGGGACCGAACAAGACAGCAAAAAAAAATACAGTACAGTACGCGACTTCTTATCCGGAGTTCCAATATCAGGACTCTCCCAAAACCGGAATACGGCAAAATAATGTCAAATTCTGCACCAACATTAACTGAATTATGATAAAGGAAGTAATGTGACCCACTTTTCCGTACCATGTGAAAGGCTGTTTCATCATTGAAAATAAGGATCATAAACAAATGGACGATGGGAATTGTTTTATTTGCTAAATATTGCGCCAAATAGCGATTTTTTGTTTAAAATCCCGCCAAATGCGTTTTTGCTTTAATTAGTGTTGGTGATACGAGATATAACGATAATGAAGATACACTCATATACAACCTGTCAGGATGCACAGGATAAACCTTCTGGTTATAAAAATTGATATGAGGTACGAATTGTAGTTGAACAACTTCGCTGGAAATTAAGCAGGGTTGCAGTGATAACAACGTCAAATGGTAGTTGTAAAAATACAACTAACTGTAGAGGTGTTGAAAAGAACAGTTCCAATTTGGTTCAAATCGCTTTTATTAAGAAGCGAATCCATTGCATTTGCTTACAATATATTCATGGCAATGTAAAACAAAGCAAAGCATACTATATACAAAAAACATGAGCTCTCAAGCTCATTCATAAGGTTTCAGAAAAAGTTCCAAGCTTAGACACATCCCTGGTTTAAGCAATCTTTACACGAGTAAGTAGAATAAAACTTTTCAAACTTACGTAACTACGTGCATTTCCCGATGCCACCTATAGCTGGTCACACGCTACGGCAAAAACTTTAAACTTCACGGATTAACACTGCATAAAGTCCACAACACGGAACAACATGGTCTCCTTAACTGAGAACCACAAAATCTTTAAGATCCACTATTACTTAGATTAAACATCCGCTTCAACCGATAAACATTATCATAACATTCGACTACATCGAACAAGACTATGTAGATCCATCTTAACATCGATCAATCCGTCCTCGATCAGGTCACGATCTATAAGTCGATCGTATGTCTATCTGCAAGTCGATCTGTATATCCGATCCGTATGTCTATCTGCTTAAACCAAAATTGTGTCCAGCATTTATATCCGACGATGGGTGCGTTCCGGAAAACGCAACGCCCTCTGGATATGCAAAACAGGATACGTGAGCGGCGAGAAGGTGATTTGCATGATAAGCCCAGTTTTATCCACATCGCAATTCGTTCACGAGAACGGAAAAATCATTTAGAATAATGACGTCACGCTCCCGCGAAACGAGAATCGCGATGTAAACAAAACCAAGTTTCCAACAATCGGGCCCCCTAATGCAAAAACACGAACTCTTGGCACCCACATAAAAAAGGTTACTCTAAAACATAATGTATGCATACATAAATTTAATACATTATAAAAATTTATAATACTAGAAACTACTTTACATTCTAGAAAGTGAACAGCCTTTTTCTATATCTCAAAATGGCAACAATCAAATAAGTACACTTCTCTATTATGCAGATCATAAGCATTCTTTAAATTACATGTTTAAGGATAACATAGTAAAAGAAACTGAGTATAACCATACTATTGCCCTTCTTAAGTACTAGCTCATACTAAAAAAAACTATTTCTTTACTACATTGAAAATTTATAGAAACATTAAGTTAAAATTTATAGAAACATTAATTTTTAAATTTTAAATTTAAAAATTTAAAGATATCAAAATTTAAGCTTTAGAAAATTTAGGTATAATTATTAAATTTAATATTTAAGATTAAAAAATTTATTATACATATCAAAATTCAAGTTGTAGAAAATTTAGTGTATAACTATTAAATTTAACATTTAAGATTAAAAATTTAAGTTCAAACATCAAATTCAAGTTGTAGAAAATTTAGTGTATAACTATTAAATTTAACATTTAAGATTAAAAAAAATCACAGGGCTAAACACTTCATCATATGAGTCCCCTTTTATCTGGGTATATCCTTGAGCTACTAGGCGAGCTTTGAATCTTTTGACATTTCCCCTTTCATCCCTCTTAATTGTATAAACCCATCTACTTCTGATTATTTTTTGTTGTGAGGTGGGTGCAGGCACATAAGTTTTATTATCTTAGCCCATGACTAGTATACACTATAAATACCAAATACAATGGCAATAATAATAAAAGAAGATATAGAAGGTAAACATACATATGAGATAAGCACAGATTAAACATTTTATGATTCATGTGAATTATATCAATGATGTACATCCTTGAGATCAGATACACATTTTATTCACGTAGAAAATTTAGTGTATAACTATTAAATTTAACATTTAAGATTAAAAAAATTTAAGTTTTATTATCTTAGCCCATGACTAGTATACACTATAAATACCAAATACAATGGCAATAATAATAAAAGAAGATATAGAAGGTAAACATACATATGAGATAAGCACAGATTAAACATTTTATGATTCATGTGAATTATATCAATGATGTACATCCTTGAGATCAGATACACATTTTATTCACATAAGCAAAAATGCATTATGCGTGTAGTAAAAATGGATATATATTTTTCAAGTGTAATGTGAGAAAAGTAACAGTTCATTGTCACATAACAATATATACTCAAGATACATTTCATTTGTATCAATGAGAGAGGAATAAATCATAAGATACCCTAACCATTTATACTTTGGAAAATGTGTAAAAATTTTAAAGAAAAATTTATATTTAAACAGTTAAATTTACATTTTAAAGATATCATTACTAAATTTTAAAACCCTATCTCCTTAAATTCCACAACACCCAAAAGTCTTTTGACTTTTCCTAATTCCTTGATATCAAATTCTTTACTCAAAAGTGAAACAGTATGACCTATATCCTTTTGTTGTTTAGCAAACAAAATTATGTCGTCTACGTAAACCAGCATTAATACCTTATTCTGGTATATATAAGCACAGCTGCACCATTTAAATTTTAAAAAGTTTAATTTTTTCAAAGTGGTGTCAAGCTCTGTATACCACTCCCTTCCGCTTTGATGAAGGCCACATATTGCTTTCTTAAGCAAACATACATATTGAGGCTGGTTAGGATCGACATATCCCTGTGGCTGTTTCATAAAAATTTTATCATTAAGTTTTGCATAAAGATATGCAGACTTAATGTCCAGTTGAAAATGTTTCCATTTAAGCATACAAACGTATATGGAGAAGAAGGCTCTGATCAAACTAAAATTAATCACAGGGCTAAACACTTCATCATATGAGTCCCCTTTTATCTGGGTATATCCTTGAGCTACTAGGCGAGCTTTGAATCTTTTGACATTTCCCCTTTCATCCCTCTTAATTGTATAAACCCATCTACTTCTGATTATTTTTTGTTGTGAGGTGGGTGCAGGCACTAAGTCCCAGACACCCCTCTTCTGCATTGTAGCTATTTCATCATTCATGGCCTCGTGCCATTTATCGGACTGGGGAGATTCAATTGCCGATCTATAGCTTTTGGGTATCAAGATCTCGACATTGCTTGCTTCCGGTTTTCTTTTGATATCACTTACCCCTTTTTTCTCTCTAAAATTAAACATTTGCTGATCATAATGAATATTGGATTTCTCACAAAATTTTCTGATATCATTATGAGATCTCAGCCTTTTACTGTCACCTTTTACCGAGTAGTAAACGTTTGTCCTACTCCCATCAGGCCTAGGTACTGCTTTCCATACCCAGCTAATATCTGAGCAGGGTGTCAGATCAGAATCAGCAGGAGAGTGGTTTTTTACACCCAAAGGGGAGAAATTCTTTTATGCAAAAAGAAAGGATGGGTTGTATTTCTTAAAACCTAAGTATAGTACCCAAGAACAACATAACATAGAAAACCGTCAATCAAAAGATAGGGATCGAGATGGAGACAAGAAACACAAAAAGGATAAGAAATCTAAAGATAGGGATCCTAGTGCTTCCAGAAAAATACGTAAAGTAAATATAGCACCTAATCTTTAAAGAAACTAAATTTAAATCTGACAAAACAAAAACTAAGCAGAATAAAAACGTGGATAGTTTAATATCTAAGCCTAGCAGTTCAGTAACTGAACTTAACAGTACAAGCTGTCTTTGCATAAACGATATTGCCACATAAATGCTGAATATCTCCTCCAAACCAGCAAAGTTTCTGCTGTAAACGGACTTCCTAGGTTTAAATACAAAAAGTTAAATTGCAAATCTTGTAAATTGGCTAAGTCTAGGAGAGTATCGTATAAACCCACCGGTAGGATAAGGTCCACTAAACCATTGCAATTGTTACACATGGATGTGTGTGGTCCTTTACCTACAGCCTCATACGGTGGAAATAAGTATATCTTAACTATAACAGATGATTATAGTAGAAAAGTTTTTGTTTACCTTATGAAACAGAAGTCAGAAGTGTTTTCACATTTTAAAGAGTTTCAGGCCAGAGAGGAAAGGCAATTAGGTACTAAAATTCCATGTATCCGGACGGATAATGGAATGGAATTCTGCCATGATAAGTTCAAAAATTACCTAAGGGATATCGGTATTAAGGCTGAGAGGACTAACACATATACCCCACAGCAAAATGGAGTATCGGAGCGATTCAACTTAACCGCATTTGACTGTGTTAGAGCCATGTTGAATGAGAGCAAAATGCATGACAGATTCTGGGCGGAAGCAATATTTTGTTTTACATACAATAAAAATCGAATATGTCACAAATTTAAGACTAAGACTCCACATGAACTCTACAGTGGTAGAAAACCTTCGGTCAACCATCTTAGAACTTTTGGTTGTAGAGCATATGTAGGCAAACCCAATCAGCTCAGAAAGAAGTTAGACATGAAAGCTATAGAAGGGGTGATGGTAGGCTATGCTACTAAAACTAAAGGCTATAGAATATTTTTGTCAGGAGAAAAACGAACAATTGAGACCTGCAATGTGAGGTTTAATGAGGGTAATGTAGTGGAAGGCATCCTGGACCCAATTTGTCTCAGAAGTATCTCCTTAAGGATATCAAGAGATAACCTTTCAGAATACTCCGACGGGGCAGTCTGATGGGGGGGGCAGGAGAGAGTGAAGACACTGGTGACGATCAGTCTGAATCTGGTCGGGGGTGCGAATTAAATGAAATTTTGAGGTAAAGGGGCAGGAGAAGACGTAATGATCAACATCCCCTCAAGAGTTACAGGGGCAGTTGGGAGATTTTTTGCGTTTGAAGTAGTATAAGTAGTCTAAAAAGGGGTCGTGACCCGTTAAAAAGTATATAAGATATTTATTATAAATTTGGAAGTTGGGATTAACTTTAGGGAGGTAATTTGAAATCCTGGCGGGGTCATGGGTCCGGGGAAAGATATAATTATTAAGGAAAGTTTGCCAGTTATTTAAGAGGAAGGATTTACAATGGTTAATTAGGTAAGAGTAAGGGAAAGAAATAAGAAGAGGGGTGCCAGAAATGGTTGCCTGTTTGGCTGCTTGGTCTGCGATTTCGTTACCTTGGATGTTAGCGTGCGCTTTGACCCAAGAGAGGTTGATCAGCGGTTTTGAAGCGAGGGCTGAGGATTTAATTTTGTATAGGAGTTTAGTTTTATTATTGGGAGATTTTAAGGCCGAAATAATTGATAGGCTGTCCGAAAAAATATTGACTTTGGATTTGTTTTTAGCAGCCCAGAGAATGGCTTGGTTAATGGCTTCAACTTCTGCTTGAAAAACTGTGTTCCCTGTTCTCAGTTTGTAAGTGAATGACTCGATGAGCCGTTCACCCTCGAAGACACAAACGGAGAGACCGACATTTTCGTCAAGTTTGGAGCCGTGAGTATAAATGTTTATGTGCGAGAACGAAGAGGGGTTTGAGGAGGGAAGGTTAATAATCCGAAGGGGAGGAGGGATGACGGAAGTAGCGCAAAGAGTGTCAAAATGGTCAGCAGAAGGCAGGGAAACGACAAATTTTCATTTTAATGAAGACATTTAATATTATGACATCCTTTATTAAAAACACTTCATTGAAGAATATGTAGAACAGATTGTAATCTAAACAAATAATGCAAATAATAAGCATCTTATTTATTAAAATTTTTTAAAGCTCAAGGAAAAAATGCCTAGCCCAAAATTGATAATTATCTGACATTCAGCCTTAAATGGTTTGGTCTTTATAAATGGTCTGAATATAAAATTAAGCCTAAAGCTCTAAAGTGAAACACAAACAAAATGCAAAACATGGGTTACCTTTACTCTTGGGATACAAGATTCTTAATTTTTCCAAACACTTTTCACTTTCCCGAACGGTTGCATTGGAGGCTGTTAAATGAAAACAACACAGTTTTAAATGACAATAAAAATTAAAATAAACTACGGATGAAATAAGATGTTCTATCAAGGTCAAAAAGTTTCATCCATGTTCATCAAGGCTTCTTTCTCTTAGAGTAGCTTTTTACAAAGCTTTTATTCTCTTAGATGATTCAATTCCTTGATGCTCTTAGACATGCGGTCAGGCAGTCCTTCAAGACTTCAAACTTTGGGTCTATTTGCCCCATATAAACATATCTAAATGCTGTCACATGCATAGAAACTAAGCTTAAAATGTCTCTAGGAGGGGTTAGAAGAAGCTAACTTAATCTTCTCTTCAGTTAAAAGTAAATAAAATTACTCCTATTTAAACTAACAAAATATTCCAAAGTTATTATATAATTGCACATAATTAAAGGACAAATAAGATAAAAAAGTAAACTCTTAATTAAAAGACAAATAAATTAAAAAGTAAATTGCTTTCAATGAATATTAATGATTCTGATTTAATAAGAACTTAGAATTAATCTTATGCTTACTTTAAAAATAAATAAAGCTGAGCAGTTTTCAATTTAATTAAATACATAAAAGTCAGATATTTGTACAGCACAGGATCATTCATCTGGCATCCTAATATCTGGAATACTCCCAAAACCGGAATTGGGCCAAATGATGCCAAATGTTGCACCAAGAAACATATTTTTGCCAAAAATTGGTCAAAATAGCATGCTCTTTTTTTAATCTCCCCAAATGATCAGAAGTGTTCTTTTCTCTGATTTCTTCGTAGTTTCTATGGAAAAAATTCTCATAATACGAATTACGGTTTTTCCATGTTTGCTTATGGAAAATTGCTGTCGGCTGCTGAAAATTTAGTCATGTGTGCTGTCAATCCATGCAACAATGGAAATTTACTACTGCATAATTCAAAAATTAATATCTCATTTTTCTTGAACATAATATGTTATATGTTTCATAAAAAGTTTCTACATTTGACATAATTCGTTAAACAGACTATCGGGGTTGTTACCTCAGTATAGAATGTTTCTAAATTGTGGAGGACTTGCTTTTTTCTGATTAGATCCTAGCGATGTGTCCGATGTTTTTTTCGCTAAAAGAAAATCGCAAAAAATTATTATTTTCCAAAAATTTATTACAGCAAACTTCGAGTTTCCATGCTACAGTGTATAATTTATGCAGATTTCTAAATGCGTCGTCACGCATTTGTGCAATGCAATTTTTTTTGGTCCTATATTTTTTATCAAACGTTTAAAAAAAGCATTTTAAAATCCCAATTTTCAAAATTAATTTCAGTTATCTGTCCAAAATACCAAGGAAAAAATAATTAGTGGCTGTAAAACATAATTTAAAACTGATCTACTTTTGTTTTCTTCAGACAGTGCTGTTTTCATGAAACCCCAATTTGTACATTTTCTGCCACTTTTCGTGCAAATATACAAATCTCTTGGTATTTGAAGTATTTAAAGAGAATGTGTGAACAGTCATCTCAAAAAATGTGTGAAGTTTCAATCATGTTCCAGTATGTAACCTACGAAGTGGTGGAAAAATGAACGACATACAGTGGATGGAAATGTCTACCAGTGATTTTCCAAACTGAACTTCTTAGCCAGTCTTTTCTAACTTCAAAAACCTGTACATATGCTAACAGTTGCATGCTTGTTACCGCAGCTAACCTATACTACTAGGCAAGAAGACTCTGACGTTTTGAAACGCTGATTTCATTTTCCTGAATGGGCTCTGGCTTTTTTTTACTCACACTTTGCTACACGTAAAGAAAGTTTAACTTTAACTACATCTACCCTGAGGGGAAATGATGTTTAAATTCCAGGAAGATTATGGGGCAAGCAAAGACAAGAAGGTTATTCGAAAAGGATAAACCCAGGAAAGCTGAGTTAAATTGATGGGGGCCGCTTAAGTCCGCCCATCGTAGTGAAAGCAAATTCAGTTAAAAGAAGTTGAAAAGAAGTTCTACTGAATCATGGAGCCTGTCAAAATGCAGTTACTCACCAGAGACAATTATGCAACCAGGAGTAACAGCATGGTCATTGCCCTGAAAGCTGAAGGCTGTTATGGATTCATTGAAAGAAACGTTAAACCCATTGATGAAACAACATGCAGACGTGACCAGGAGGAATTTATATGTCGACGTGACAAAGCTCTATCTATGTTCTTTTATGGACTAACGCCAGAATATCAAGAGTTGATCAGCATTTCAGATAATCCCACTGATACATAAAATTGAAAAATCATTTCGATGCACCAACACGAACAAATTTAGTGCAACTAATCGACAAGCTCTTCAATATTCGTCTGGAAATAGATGAGGCAATTGGTATGTTTAGTGCACGTCTAAAGAAAGCTGTTTCTAAACTAAAAGACATTAATCATCCTATAAAGCAGTCGTGCACAACTCGCGGCCAGCGTCCTAATCGTGTGAAGTCCGCCGCCATCCTCAGCTTGGCAAGCACATAAAAAAAATTCAAAGACTTTCGCAAAAAAAAAAAAAAAAAAAAAAAACTGCATCATAAAATTTTCTAAAAAATTAGTTTTTTATATCAAATTTTCTTTAAGATTTCGACTACAAAATAAATAAAAAGAGCAAATCAAACAGCTTTAAATTAAAAATTGTCTACTTTTTACAATGAGAAGTAGAATGTTTGAATTCATACCCTGCCATGGTAGTCCTTCGTTGGCTTGCTGTTGGCGAGAATTTTCCGTACGGCAAACCTACACCGGAAACTGGAATGTGTCTGTTGTAGGAGGGGAATTTGTTTTTGTTTCCAGTTAACATTTTCCCGAGTATAGTCAAAGACTCAAAGTCAAAGAGTAGTTAAGAGATCGATAAATAAAGCGTTTTAGTTTGATACGATTTACGTTATAACTTCTGTGACTATGTCTAAAAAGTGTAAAGTCGGTGATGAGAATCATGCATTTCAGGAGAAATGGGGTGAGAGTTATTTTTTCGTAGAGAACAAAGGCAAAGCAACATGTTTAATTTGCCAAGAAACTATTGTTGTAATGAAGGAGTACAATGTGAAGAGACATTACGATACAAAGCATGCTGACAAATACAAGGAGTTATTGGGACAAATGAGAAAGGATAAAATTAAAGATTTGCAACATAAGTTTACAAACCAACAAAATATTTTCAAAAGAGTGATTGATGATTCGGAAATTGCAGTCAAGGCAAGTTTTGTTGTGTCGAAAATTTTAGTGAAAAAACTGAAACCGTACAAAGATGGAGAGTTGGTTAAAGAATGCTTGGAAGAAGTGGCAAATATAGTGTTTCCGGAGAAAAAAGGTATTATTTCGAAGATAAGCCTTAATCGTATGACGGTAGCAAGAAGATCAGAAGAAATGGCATTAGATACTGAAAAAACATTAAAAGAGAAAATTTTTGAATTCACATGGTTTTCATTAGCCATAGATGAAAGCACAGACATCACTGACACTGCACAGCTGCCAATTTTTATTCGTGGCATTGACTGTAATTTCAATGTTACGGAGGAGTTACTGGCATTACTTACAATGAAAAATACAACAAAAGGAGCAGACATTTATCAAGAAGTTAAGAAAGTCTTGGAAAAATATAATTTGGACTTAAAAATGTTACATGGTATTTCAACCGATGGCACGCCAGCTATGATAGGAAAAAACTAAGGATTAGTAAATTATTTGGCAACAGATAGCAAGGCCGTGGGGAATGAAATCGTAGCATGCCATTGCCTTTTACACCAAGAGAACCTCTGTGCAAAAATTATTAAAATGAAACATGTAATGAAAATCATTATTAAAGTAATAAACTTTATTCGTTCTAGAGGAGTTGCTCATCGTCAGTTCCGAGATTTCCTATCCCAGTTAGATTCTCAGTATGATGTCATTTATTTTACACAAGTTCATTGGCTAAGTGCTGGAAAAATGCTGAAGCAAGTGTATGACTTGCGTGAGGAGATCATTACTTTTATCAAAAGTCGTGATCATAATCTGGTGGCAGACTTTGAAGACAAGGAATGGCTATGTGATTTATCTTTTATGGTTGATATGACACAACATCTGAATGAGCTAAATACGAAGCTTCAGGGGGAAAATAACCAGATACACAACCTATTTTACTCAATCAAGTCATTTGAGTTTAAGTTAGCATTATGGAATTCACAACTCAAGTCTGGTCAATGGTTGAATTTTCCAATAATGAGTAATTTTATTGCAAGTTGTGAAAACGATCCCATCAACATTATTAAATACGCTTTACAAGTAGAAAATCTGCAAAATGAGTTCAGTGTCGTCGATTTCAAGATATCAGAAAACTTGAAAAATCTTTGGAAGTGTTTGCAATACCATTCGCGACAAATATTGAAATAGCGCCCGTCAATTTTCAGATGGAACTTATCGAAATTCAGAGTAACTCCGAATTGAAAGCTAAATTTTCCGAAGTTTCTTTGCTAGAATTTTACAGAAATTACTTACCTTGTGAAATGGAAAAATTGAAAATTCATGCTCAAAAAACGATAACATTATTCGGGAGTACCTACTTATGTGAACAATCATTTTCATTAATGAAACAAGTGAAATTAAAAAGTCGTTCTCGTCTAACTGATGAACACTTGGAGGGAAACCTACGGATCGCTGTATCCAACATTGAACCAGACATTGAAAGAATAATGAAAACCAAACAATGTCAAATTTCCCACTAGCTCTACAAAAAAATAAAAGGATTTTGGCGATATCTGTACGTTTCTGAAGCAAGTGAGTTGTTTTTTTCATTTCTGTATTTGTTTTTAATTTTCACTTTTAATTTTTTGTTTCAGTATTTACTAAAAATATATTGCTGGGTGGTACCCCCCCCCCCCTCTTGCGGCCCGCCATTGCTTAGTCTATGTGAAATTGGCCCGCAGGTGTTACAAGGATGTGCACCTCTGCTATAGAGGAACTCTATGTGGCTTTTCAAGCGATCCGGAATCTTCCAGATATTTACTAAGGTATTGTTCAGATAATATACTGGTGGCAGGATACTGATTTCGTTCTAGAAAAGATACAAGCTGAACTTTCTGCTGAAGAAGGACATTTAAAGCAGCAAAATCAGGACCTCAATGTACATGTAAATTCAGCATACTCTGTATCATATAAAAGTAAAAATGTTTCTATGAGTAATTCATTAAGAAATTTTCAGACTAAGCCTAAAGATAAAATGGCACAAATAGGACCTTGCTATCTATGTAAAAAGATAGGTCCTTTAAGAATAAACTGTCTAAATTTAAATTAAAAAACGTGTCTAGTATTGTTGAGTTAAATGTAAAAACAAATATTGAAACCAGTTTTGCTATGAATCCATCCCATCGATAAATTCAATTGGGTCATAGATACTGCTGCCACTTGTCATTTCTGCAATAACAAATCGTTGTTTTTAAATTGCAAAGAAATGACGGATACTTCAATGTCGTGGCAGTAGGTAACATCGAAACCCAGTTGAAGCTATCAGAATTATCAAAATGTATACTATTGTTAATGGTCAAAAAATTATATCATTTTGAAAAAAGTTATGTCCCTAAATTACGCTGTAATCTTCTAGCGGCTTCAGTACTAGAAGAAAGTAATCATTCTTTTCATGGGGAAAAAGTGATACTTTGGTTTTTACACCAAAAGGAGAAAAATATTTCTATGCTAAAAGAAAATTAGGAAAGCCCCAATATGAATTGGATAGCTTAAAGGAAATCAGGGATCAAAAGGATAAAAATAGCAAACCTGAAAATGAAGATAGACATAACAATAGTAAACTCAAATGTCTAAAAGTTAGAGAAACTAAGGTAAATACCAAACAGATTTCAAAAGGTGTTAAAATAAGATCCAATTTTAGAAATTCTAAGGGATTTAAGAGACAAATCAACGAAAAATTTAATATCTATACAAGTAAGCTGAGTAGTTCTTTTTCTGAAACTAATGCTAATACCAAACTTTGGCATAATAAATATTGTCACCATAACGTTGATTATATGTTTCAAACATTTAAAGTTTTAGCTGTAAAGGGACTTCCTAAATTTAAGTTCCAAAAATTAAACTGCACACACTGCAAATTATCTAAAACAAAACGGGTATCTTGCAAACCAATAGGTACGATAAGATCCACTAAACCCTTAGTTAACTGTTACACATGGATGTGTGTATGCCAACGGCCCTACCGTGCTGAAAACACCGATTCTCGTTAGATCACCAAAGTCAAGCAGCATCGGGCGCGGTTAGTACTTGGGTGGGGGACCACCTGGGAACACCGCGTGCTGTTGGCACATTTCGGGTGCGGTAGCCCAGTGGTTTGCGCGCTGGATTTGCATGCTGCCACTACTGCCGCCATGTTCATGCGGAGTACGATCATGTTAAACATGTGGGTCCGTAAGTCCTTCCGAGAGGTTGGTGGTAGGGGAAGGAAGGTACGGTCCCTATGGATGCCTCCCCCACTGGGTTCCCGTCTAAATTGGGTTGTACTTCCCGGCCGTCCGAACGGTTACCTTACACCTTTCTGGTAGGTCGGACGGTCTGGGTCTCAACAACAACAACATGGATGTGTGTGGACCCATGCCAGTACAATCATTAGGTGGAAGAAGATATTTTTTGTCGATCACCAATGATTATAGCAGAAAAGTTTTTGTATTTTTACTGAAACAAAAATCCGATGTATTTAAGATATTGAGTTTCAAATTAGAGAAGAAAGATTGTTAAATAGAAAAATTCTAAGAACAGATTGTGGCATGGAATTCGGCCATAATAAGTTTAAAGATTACTTAACCGAACAGGGTATTAAAGCTGAAAAGACAAATGCATATACTCCTCAGCAGAATGGTGTTTCCTAGAGATTTAATCTCACTGCTTTGGATTGCGTAAAAGCAATGCTTAATGAAAGTGAGAAGTTATGGACAGAAGCAATCTTATGTTTCACTTATGTCAAAAATAGAATTTTCTATAAATTTAAAACTAAAATTTCACTAGAATTTTATAATGGCATGAAACCCTCAGTAAATCACTTTAAGATTTTTGGTAGTAAAGTCTATGCGAGGAAAACCCAAACAAGCAAGGAAAAAGCTAGATATGCGAGCCCAGGAAGGGACCATGGTGGGTTATGCTACGGGTACTAGAGGCTACCGGGTTCTGTTGAAAGGGGGATTCGAAAGTTATTGAAACGAGTAACCTCAGGTTTGAAGAAAGTATCAACGCAGAGGAAAGCATCCTGGAACCGAATGGGGATAATAGAAACCCCCACTACTGTCACCTTTCAGGTAACCCCAATCGCTATTCTATAGGCTCTGATGGGGATAGGAATGTTTGGATACAAAATCGGGCGAAAAGGCAGGTGAGAGTGAAGACACTGACAATGGTTTATCAGAAGACAGTGAGGAAACGGACTCTCCTGCTGATTCCAACCTAATTCCCTGTTCAGATATTCCTTGGGATCGCCAAGACATCCCAAGAGTTGACGGTAGTTGAATAAATGTATATAATTACGTAAGCGGGAGACAATAGGAGAAGGCTTAGATCCCATAATGATGTAAGAAAATATTGTAAAAAGAATAATATACAATTTAATCAAAATCTTTTTAACTTTAGAGAAAAAAGAAGCAAAATAGGGTCAAAACGGGCTAATAAACCAGAAGCTAGTAGTGTAGAAATTAATATTCCCCAAAACTACAAAGCAACCCTCAAATCAACCCAAGTGAAAGAATGGAATAATGCCATGACTGAGGAAATTAATGTTATGAAAAAAAGATATGTCTGGGAGTTAGTTCCTGCACCTCCTTCAGAAAAAATAATAGACAGACGATGGATGGGTTGAAAAGAAATGAAAATGGGGAAATACAACGATTTAAGGCGAGGCTAGAGGCTCAAGGGTATACCGAAGAAAAGGGTGACATATACGATAAAGTTTTCAATCTAGTCATTAATTTCAGGTGGATTAGATTATTTTTCACAATCTTTGTCAGCATGCTAGGTTAGATGCATTTTCAATTAGACATAAAATGTGCATACTTTTTTATATACTAAGTTAAAATATAAAATCTACATGAGACAACCAGAAGGTTTTACTAATTCTAAGTACAATGATTACATATGTTTGTTGGACTTCACCAAAGTGGTAGGGATTGGTTTATGGAACTAGATTCCATATTCAAAGGACTGAAATTTACAATACTTAAATGGTGCAATTGTAGCTATATCTTTAATAACAAAGTACTTATATTAGTTTATGTGGATGACATTTTATTTTCTAAAAATCAAAACGATATCGACTAAGTTGTTTCAATGTTAAAAGAAAAATTTGATGTAAAAGTTCTAGGAAACATTAAAAAACTACCAAGTGTAGAATTTTAAGAATCAGATCATAAATTTCATATACACCAAAAACAGTATATTGAAAAGGTCTGAAAAATTTAAACAGTTTAAATATCTAATTGTTTCCTTGTCAATAGAAAAAGGTTATATTTTGAGTAAAATAGATTGTCCTGGTACTAGTGAAGAAATGGATAAAATGAAGAATATTCCAAACAGAAATTTAATAGGATGTTTAAGTTTCATTTCTAGTAGGTCACGATCTGATATAAGCTATGAAGTAAATCTTCTATCTCAATTTCAAGAGAACTCCAGCATAAAACAGTGGGATACCCTATTAAAGTTATTGAGTTATTTAGACAAAACTAAAAATTACATGTTAAATTTGTCCAACATTAGTAAGCCTAATTTGAATTGTTATTCAGATCCTGGTTTTGTAGCTAACAGGGATGATTGGGTATTTTTAGGAGGTATGATATTCTACCTTTGACAAAGTACATGTATCGCGGCGTACCTTCAAGCATAAATGCTTCAAGCATGAGCTTATCCACTATGGAAGCCAAATACGTATCATTAACAGAAGTCACCAAATAAACGATGTGGATACAAAATGTAATTGAAGAATGCTACCAAATAGGTTTAAAATTTAATAAGAATAAAAGTATAAGTTATTGTGATAACCAGGAAGCCATTAATTTTTTAAAGTCTCTAATTGAAAATTACCAAACTAAGCATATTGATATTAAATATAATTTTGGTACTTACGTATTATCGCAACCATGACAAAACGTAATTGATGTATCGTCCAATAAAGGTCCCGATCGATTCCAAGGACAACATGCAACAAAGTGATCTGTATGAGGACCCACGTTCGAGCGGGCTCGAACTGGTTGGGGGACGTACGCACCGCTGGGACTGTGTCGTCAGACAGGCCGGCTTCGCCGGACCAAGTCACAGAGCATACTAGACTCGCTTCTGGGACCGTCGCACGGCGCAAGGACCGTGACAACATGCAGCCAAGTGATCTGTATGAGGACCCACGTCGAACTGCTTGAGAAAAACCCAGAAGCGAGTCTAGTATGCTCTGTGACTTGGTCCGGCGAAGCCGGCCTGTCTGACGACACAGTCCCAGCGGTGCGTACGTCCCCCAACCAGTTCGAGCCCGCTCGAACGTGGGTCCTCATACAGATCACTTTGTTGCATGTTGTCCTTGGAATCGATCGGGACCTTTATTGGACGATACATCAATTACGTTTTGTCATGGTTGCGATAATACGTAAGTACCGATTATTTCACCAAACCTATGACTAGGATAGGATTCTTAAAATTTTGCAATGGACTATTTAAAATGTAGACTTTAAACTCAACTTTTCAAAAGTTTTGCTTTAAATCTTTGAGTTTTTAGATATAATACAATATTATTTACTACTACCTCAATGTACAAAATATAATTGTCCATTGAGTATGAAATTTGGTATTGACGAATACCATAATTTTTTTGTATTTTACATCTACTATTTTGAACTCTCGCACTTAGCAGTGTGTGTTTAAACAAACACATTTTGTCAATCTTTTATGTTTCTCACGATAATATACAGGGTGTGAAGTAAAGTCCTTATAGGACCAGCAACTTTGAAATGGTTGATTATAGACACGTACTTCCAATTAGAAAAGGTATGCATATGATGTATAAATGTGCAATATGTCTTGGATTCAACAAGGGGCCGTATAGTTATGAAAATACGACATCGCAATTTTTATATGGTCCCTGGGTCCTACAATTGATATTTACAAAATTAAAGTCCTGTTGCTACGGGTATACCAAAACAAATTCCATGCTTCTAAGTGACATATTCTCTGAAATATCGCAGAGATATCGCACACTGAAACTTGGAGCATGTTGTAAGGGATCAGCTGAAAATTGTGAAACATTGATTACATTGAATCTGAAAAGAGGTTGACAGATGTGTATAGGTCTGTTTATGAGTTTGCTATGTGTTTTAAAGGTTTAAATTGGGATAAGGAAAGTAGCAGCAAAAAGACAGATCTTTATTTAACTTTGTGTATCTCATAGACGGTCTCCTAAATGAGCACTTTTGCCGCCAAAACTTGGGTTGATAATGTGGTGGAAGTCATGACATTTACCTTTACATATCTCAGCAAATGTCACTTAGAAGCATGGAATTTGTTTTGGTGTACTCATTAGCTACAGGACTTCAATTTTGTAAATATCAATGGTAGGACCCGGGGACTGTATAAAAATTGCGATGTCGAATCCAAGACATATCGAACATCTATACATCATATGCATACTTTTTCTAATTGGAAATATGTGTCTATAATCAATCATTTCAAAGTTACTGGACTATAATGACTTTACTTCACACCCTGTATATCACTTTTTCTATTCCACAAAAGCTATTTTTGCTAATTTGTTTCATTGTGTACGATAGGAATCATTTGATGTTTTGATTCGAACTTAATGTATTTTTAAATTGTATACTGTGCTTGAATTCTGACATCAAAACATATTATACTTAAATTTAAACTTTGAAATATTAAATGATTATACTTAAATTTTGAAAGATATAACATGTTTTTACTTAAATTTTAAACTTTGAAATATATAACATGTTTATACTTAAATTTAAAGTTTGATTAATATAACATATTTATACTTAATATTAAATTGTTAATTGATCAATATGTTTATACTTAGTTTTAAACTTTAACTTGTTTGACATGGCTATACTTAAATTTCTAATGTAAATTACGACATGTTTATACTTAAAATATTTCCAAAGTTAACTGTTTATTCATAAATTTTTCCACCTTACAAACTATCTTAGAGAATTATTGATCTATATCTCATGTTTATATATCACATTCAAATATGTTTGAATCTATCAAAATATCTCATTTTGTTTTGTTGTATTTGAAAAACATTAATAACTTAAGAGTATTTTCTTTCTTAATCTCATCAATCATTATGATTTGAAGTAAATACTAGGACCAGAGTTGGCAGGTTTTTGATGGATGACGGTTTTACCCGGTTTAATCCATGGTTTTAACCATCACGTCAAAAACCAAAATATCAAAAACTGTCAAGTGAGAACGAAACAAACAATATTGCCAATCAAAATCCTGTCACCCTCAATCAGTACCATAACTGGTTTTCATGCACCCTGTGCAAGGTTTTACTTTCGGATCCCTTGTATTTTTAAAGGGGAGGGAGGGGAATTAATAAAACAAATACAATAAAACAATATATAATAATTGAAAGAGAGCAACTCTATTTGTAAATTGTATATTTAATTGATTTGAATAAATTTATTGTTATTTTTATTATATTGGTAAAAAGAAAATGGATAGCCCCGTGAGAATAAATTTTTGGAAGAAAAAATCTTTTTGCCACCTAAAATGTAAGCCTATAAAGAGATACAGCAACACTGGCTGATGCTTGCCACATTTGGCTAAGTCTTATGAAAGAAGATTCCCTGTAACCACACAATAAAATTGTTCAGAAAAGACTACAACAGGCATTAATGCCAATCCATTTCCTCGCTTACATCATGCATCCGAAATATATGGGTAAAGACTTAACAGATAGCCAAATGGAAACTGCTCGTTTTTATACTAAAGAAAAAAATTGAAGGTTGTTTACCACTTCTGATTGCACATGACGTTCAAGAAAGCCTATTCCCAACAATCTTACTTCAGTACAAGTGCAAAACTCACCAATCTGGTAACGTGGTGGAAATGTATTTTGAAGTGTAAAAGTTTTCAGGATAAAAACAGTGCAGCTTTTAAATTAGCTGAACTAGCAATAATGCTGATATCCCGGCTTAATTCGGCTTCTATAGAAAAAATATTTCAAATTTTGAAATCATCCATTCAAAACTGCGAAATGGTTTAGGACTAGAGAAAAGTTCTAAACTAGTTATATGTTATTGAATGCGAAGTGGATATAATGAACCCGAATATTAAAAACAAATTATGCTATCTCTAAAATGTTAAAATAATAAAAGTTCAAAAAAGTTATAAATATTGTTTTTAATTTAAAACAAAATCAGAATACCTTAATATTTAAATTCAAATACATAAATAATTATTTTTAATTGTTGCTAGTATTTCAATATTTTAAAGGCATTTATGTACTTGTATTGTTGTAAGGATAATGTTTTAAAATTACTTATATTTTTTCTTTTATAATAATGTTCAAATTTATATGGGTGATCAATCTTATAATGATTCACATGGTGGTTGTATTGTTTTTAAATAAAATTCCCCTTTTGTTCACAGCTTTTGGATTTTTGATGGTTTTATTCGGTTAAAACACTGATTAAACCAATATCACATCAAAAACCAGCTTTTGACATCAAAAATCCAACCCTGCTATGAACTTGACATTTGCTAACATGTCAAGATTCCTAGAAAAATTTTTGAGTGCCATTGTGTATGTGTCGAATTTACCAGATTGCATGAGGGGGCCGATTGCTGAAAGAACGTAAACAAGCTATTGTTATTCATTATTCTCCTGAGCGATGTTCAAAAACACAAATTTATTTTTGACTTACTTACCCCGTTCTTGGGAATGACTTAAGGCATCCTTTCAGCAGAAGTCTTCATGCAAATCTGGATATCCGATTCACACAAAAGCATTTGCATATTTGAGTGACGGGTCTCGAAAATCATTCCAGAATGTACCGATCCAGGCATATATAGGAAGTTCAGTTTGGAAGAATCAGTAGACCGTGTAGAATCAGAGTAGGCCAGACCAGACTAGTCTTAGGCATGGAGTAGCGAACAAAGAAGAGATAGCTCGATATTGATCAATTAATGATAGATGGTATAGATGATGAGAGTTAGAATGTGCGGTAATGCTATGGTACGATGTCACAGCATTTCACTTTACCTGGTAATTTATAATTTTTAATCATTGATGAGTCAGTCATTCAGTTATTCTAGTCATCTCCAAAAATGTGCCAAGTTTCAATCATGTTCCAGTATGTGACCTACAAGTGGTGAAAAAAAGAATGATACACAGTGGATGGAAATGTCTACTAGTGATTTTCCAAACTGAATTTCTTAGCCAGTCTTTTCTAACTTCAAAAATCTGTACATATGTTAACAGCTGCATGCTTGTTACCGCAGCTAGACTATACTACTAGGCAAGACTCTAACGATTTAAATAAAATGCTGATTTCTTTTCCCTGAATGGACTGTCTTTTTTTCACTCACACTTTGCTACAAGTAAAGAAAGTTTAACTTTAACTACATTTATCCTGAGGGAAAATGATTTTAAATTCCAGAAATGTTATCGGCACCTGACCTTTAATCAATCCTGTTCGTGTGGTGATACCCATAGGTAACTTGCCATTCCAGGGCATCCCAAACCTGCTCCTGATATCCTCATATTCCTTTATCTGCAGCTGGCTTGAGTACCGATATAATGCAACTCTAACTTTCCCACTACCATTCAGAAAATCTTGTTGCACCTGAACTCCAGTTTTCATCCCAGATCGGACACCCCTTCATGCCTCAATTCAGAGGTTAGCTGGATCCAACTCCAGAAGTCCGGTTCTGCTTCAGCCTAGGGAGGTCTTATTCTGGTAAAAAATAATACCACACTGTGCACAGTTCAATTAACTTTAGCAAGTCCTCATCTTTACTCTTTTGTCTTGGACCATAGGATAGAAGCCACAGCTATCACATAGAATCTCAGTTTGTTCATTCTTGAAACTATAAACTCTGGATGTTTCTAGCCAACTACCTTTAGACAAGCATTTACGTTCTCTCTGCTAGCATTCTGAAATGGCTGTCATTTCCTTTCTAAAGTAAAATTTTATGTATGAAATGTCATAAATATCAATGTATTTTCATAAAACTTTATATCTGGCTTTGTTACAAAAAAATCTAAACAAATTTCGAATTTAAAAAAAATAAATAAATTCAAATGAAAACTTTTGACATTTTGTATTTCCTTAACATGGCAGTATAGGAAAAAATTTGACATAAATATATGCATAAAAGGTGTATGATATGGCTCAATGATTAAGAAATTAAAGTTTCAATCATTGTAGTGAAAAATAGCAACGATATAATTTTTGTGTTCATGACATCCTCAGCCCCTTCTCGCTAGCTTATAGTATCAGATGTTTTAGTTTCAAAACTGGTACTCTCAATATAATAGAGAATCCAAGCATGTTCAGAAAATTGAATGACTGAATTTTTCTTTTGCCACCTAAACACACTTGTGGTAGTCAGTTTAAACCTTTACATATTTAATTTTAAAATATATAAATTTTACTATTGTTTCAAAATCTTTAAATACTATCATTTTACATTAAAAATATAGAAACCAAAAAATACACTTCAAAAGTATTAAACATTTTAAATAATTTTACATGTAAAAATAATATTTTAAAATTAAAATAGTTAAGTAATGATAATAGTGCCATTAAGCGAAAGAAAAGGCATACCAATTATAATGTTCATTCCAAAGGATAAAAGCTTCTTGGCAGTTTCAAAACCTATCCCACTTGTTCCTCCTGTAATGAGAGCTGTACGCCCTTCGCACCTAAGAAACACTAAAAGTGGAATATGAGTGTTATGACACTAGAAGTATAAAATAATTTACAGGCAGAAACAAACTATGAATACAACACAATTTTAATCATATATGCTGAAATTCATTAAACTAAACCATCGCACAGAGCATCTGCACTCATGTCTTTTAATGCTCAATATCTGTTGTTCATTCTAAGTGTTTTTCACAGGGCAGCCCACCCCACTGGCCTCACAAATTAGAAAACCAGCCCTGTATTTCCCAGTACTAAAATATTGTGCCCTGACATCGAAAAACACCACCCCATTTTAAAAATGACACCTCCAAATTTTCAAAACATTGAAAAATGTGCTATGTTTTTTTCTAATCATTATTTATTAAAGCCACAACAGTATTTACAACCAAATGAGTGGGGAGTGTACCAATATAACTGGACACCATTAGCGACATCCTCCGCCCCACAGCGTGAAATCCCATCTCTCTGAGTTTGATCCCTCAATATAGGCGATACACTATCATAAAAGGTTTTTTATATAGTTCCCCATGCCTGGGGTGAACATTCATTTCTCCTCAGCCCAGCTATTAAAATTCCCACATCAGAGATACAATTTGAAAAACTAACGATTAACTGCCCAAACTGCATAGATATAATATCCATAAATAATTCATCTAATATATCTGTTTTATATTACATATCTGTCCACTTCGCACATATTTAGGATATCTATGCCAATCTCTGTTACAGCCTAGAATGACTCATTTTAAGCAATCCCTCCTGTGGTGCAAGAAAAATCTGGCAACAAATACTACCATGCTGCTATGGCTATTAATCTATTGCATTTGTAGTAGAGAATAAGTGCAATTCACATTCCTATTATCTTCCTCCTCGTGATCACCAATGTGTTTTGATACAAGCCCTAGTGCAGCCAGTACATTCTATTGGAGGTGGCGATTTTACCCTTTGACCCCACCAGCGCCCTGCCGAACTTAATATGCTGTACTAATTAGGCTTGGGCGATGTATCGATACATCGTGAGATACCGGTATGAAGTCAACATCGCCATACCGGTTTCGTAAATTACAAGTCGACGATACATCGCGATATCGCGCTCGATATCGTAACATCGCGGTTTCCCGATGCCGCGATTTCCCGATGTTCATAACCAGCGCTGTCGGCCGATTTTGGAATCGACGATTCCGGTTTTGGGATTTTTTCCGCGCATGCGCAAATTCCCGGGGTCGTCATCGCCTGTAAATCGTGATAACCCGATATCACAGACATCGCTATAGCCGATCTTAGGACCGACGATTCCGGTTTTGGGATTTTCTTTGCGCATGCTCAAATTCCCGGCGTCGTCATCGCCTGTGAATCGTGATATTCCGATATCACAGACATTGTTAGTGCCGATCTTGAGACCAATAATTCCGGTTTTGTGATTTTCTTAGAGCATAAATTCTAGAGATATAGTACGGCGGTACACACGAGTATTGAACGAAACAGTTTCAAACTACAAGAGAGAGAAGAATTCTACTGGCTGAATTTATCCCGGTAAGTTTTATAATTTGTTTTTCTTTAATTAGTTAACAAGTTCTTTTTTACTTTAGTTTCTATTTCACTTTTTTTAGATTAGTTACGGGGTTTTTACGGTCCTTAAAAATACTTAAGAACTTATTTCTGTTAAATGTACGAGTTTACGGGAAAGTGCCGATCTCGTTATGAAATACCGCGATTAGTATGTAGGCTGCTGCGGGAACTACTGAAATACGGCAGTTACTTTATAAATTCTTATATTATTGAATTTGAAATGGCCGAATTTCGCAATTCTGTTCATATTTCCGCGCATTGCTGACCCAAAAGTATCAGTTTGCATCCATTTTCATCATCTAATTATACCATATTAGAGCAATATATATTTTTTATTTTTATAATGAGAGTAAAAATAAACAAATATTTTACTAACCAAAATACTATTTGAATAAATTGTACGATTGCGCAATTCAGTTTCTATTCGCGTGCGTTGCCGAGAGTAACACAATTATCTGTTTTCATCCTTTTATTTCACCTTTTATTGACAAAATTATTTTTATATTTCGTTTAAAGTTCCAAGATATTTTTTTGATTATTTTAGCATAAATAATACGATTGCGAAATTCAGTTTGTATTCTGGTGCATTACCAAGAGTCCAGAAATATTTTTTTTTATCCATCTTTTTTTAATAATTATTGCACATTAATTCGACGAAATTAGCATTTTTTACCTTGGCTAAATAAAGTTTTTTAATAATTAGTTTGCATAAATGCTACCAAACTGTAAAAAGTAATGAAAACATGCATAAATACATATCTAGTCCCTGGAAATAAAGAAATATTTAAAACTGTTAAAATAATTAAAAATCTTGTTGAAAAACTGTTGAAACAATTTCTATTTGTGAGATGTTTAAAAATATGCATCAGGTCTTTATAAAGTCCCTAGTTTTTAATGTATTATCGAAACTGAGTATGAACCCCAAGTAATAAAATATTTTACCTGTTTTAAAACAAAATATTATTTTGCGGGGAGGTGTACGTATAGAGCAAAGTAACAGATATATCTAGTTGTGTGAGATGTTTTTATTTTTATATTTAAAATACATTATAAATGTCATTGCAAAATTTAATTACTAAATTATTTTACTTCTAATTTTCAGGAGCCCTCTACAGGATGTCTAGAAATATTGTTTGCCCAAAGTATGACAAATTAGTCTCTAAAAAAAAGACCAGTAGTCCCATTTGGAGTCATTTCGGATTGCCTGCTGATGAAAATGGACTGATTGTCGACAATAATATTGCAGTTTGCAAGATCTGCATGAATTGTGTCTCGGCAAAAGGAGGAAGCACTTCCAATATGATCAGCCATCTGAAACTTCATCACCCGTTAAAATATATGGACATATCAAAAGGCTGTAAACGACGTTTGCCAGTTCAGTCAGATATTAAAAATGCTGATGACCCCCATCCCTGTAGTTCCAAAGAAAATGAGCTTTGTACCATGGAGCCACCTGAAGCACCTAGCAATCCTGCTCAGAAAAAGCAGAAAACTTTGCTGGACTTTCAGCCGTTAGATTCTCATTCCTCAAAAGTTTGTACAGAATCAGTAACAAAATTTCTAGCTTTCACTATGCAGCCATTCAATTTAGTTGAACGAAAGCCATTTATTGACATGGTCAAAAGTTTAAATCCGCGATACAAACTTCCTAGTCGTAAATATTTTTCCAAAACTGGAATTCCAAAATTGTATAATGATACAGTAGAGAAAATGAGACAAGAGTTTGCTGGGGTTAATGAGGATGCAGTATCAATAACAACAGACTGTTGGACGTCTTTGGCAAACACCCCATACATTGCAGTCACAATACATTTTATTGACCACCAATGGGATCTGCGATCTGCATGTTTGAGTTGTGCACATTTCGAAGAAAATCATACATATGACAACATATGTGATATGTTGACAAGCCTTTTGGCGGATTGGGGGTTTAATATTAAAAATATTGCGTGCTGTACAACAGATAATGGTTCAAACATTTTAAAAGCTATGTCACACCTTCAGTTGACACATATTTCCTGCTTTGGACATAATATAAATATTGGGATTAACCGGGCTTTGGGGCTCTCTAGATTAAAAAAGGCAGTTGCAAGGCTAAAGAAGCTTCAAAGTTCAATTTCACATAGCTGGAAAATGAAACGGGACCTTGCAAAAGCTCAAGAATTTCTTCAAATGAACGTTGTGACACTTCCCAGTGCTTGTCCGACAAGGTGGTGGAGTACGTTAAAACTCATCCACAGGTTTCTTGGAAATCAGTTACCTATATGCAAGATGCTACAGGACTACCCTGATAAAAAGCATCTTATGCCAGAGGGTTCTGATATTGCAGCATTAGAAGATTTTGTATCCACTACAAAGTTATTAGAAGAGATCACAACAACTCTTTCTGGAGAACAGTACATAACTGCCTCATCAATTCTGCCTCTGTACAGAAAAATAAAAAGAAGCCTCCAGTTACAAGATGGAGATAGTGACTTGTGCAGAGAAATGAAATTTGAAATATTATCTGCATTAAAGGAACGCTATGAGAAGGAATCTTTGACATCTATTTTATGGATGTCTTCACTTTGTGACCCAAGATTCCGTCTTAAATTTACAGATTCTGCAGATGAAATGAAAACAATGGCCCTAGAAAAGATGGCTAGCATCTATGCATCTCTTGACGAGTCTTCCACATTCCAACCTCAAACCTCAGTTAGCCAAATGTATATACCAATGAAAGATGGTTTAGCGAAATTACTCGAGGATGAACCTACTGATGATTTTGATTCAACGCTGCCTGAGAAAAGATCCGAAGCTGAATTAAATAGCTATCTGGCAATGCCTAAAGTTGGATTAAATATAAATCCATTAACATGGTGGAAGTTGCACGAAGACTCTTTTCCAGTGTTAAAAACTCTTGCCAGAAAATATTTGGCAATCCAAGGTTCAAGTGTTCCTTCGGAGAGAGTATTTAGCACAGGAGGAAATGTAATTACTAGGCAAAGAGCAGCATTGCTTCCAAACAATGCAGAGATGCAGGTTTTTTTGGCTCAAAATAAAGATAATATTTAAATTTTTAATTATTTTATTCTGTTTTCATTCCACTTTTAGACTTTCTGTTAAATTGTGAGGTAAATAGTTACTCTATATGTAATGTATAATGTTTTTTTCTTGACATAGGTAATAATGCATATATTATTTGGTTGGTAAATATATACTTATATATATGAATTGCACAAAATATTAAAAAGTAATTACACATACTAACGGCCGTACCGTGCTGAAAACACCGGTTCTCGTTAGATCACCGAAGTCAAGCAGCATCGGGCGCGGTTAGTACTTGGTGGGTGACCACCTCGGAACACCGCGTGCTGTTGGCCATCTTGGGTGCGGTATCCCCGTGGTTTGCGCGCTAGATTTGCACGCTACCACAAAATGCCGCCGTGTTCATGCGGAGTACGATCACGTTAAACATGTGGGTCCGTAAGTCCTTCCGAGAGGTTGGTGGTAGGGGAAGGAGGGTACGGTCCCTGTGGATGCCTCCCCCACTGGGTTCCGGTCTAAATTGGGTGGCACTTCCCGGCCGTCCATACAGTTACCTTACACCTTTCTGGTAGGTCGGACGGTCTGGGTCTCAACAACAACAACATAGACAGTATGTTTTACATCAAAAGTTTTGAATATCTACTAATGTGCATACGGTGTTATAGGAACAAGATTTAATTTTACTATGTATAAAATGCATGGTTAACATCACGATATATCGTGATATCGCGATGTTACACTGCCGATATATCGCTATATGGAAATTGACATATAGCCCAAGCCTAGTACTAATAGGGCTGTCATCATTTTTACAACTGCCTCAAATTTTAAAGGGATACTGAAAGTCGGTGTGTAATCAGAATTCAAGTTGCACGAAACTCACACCAGCTAATTTCGGTTTTTCAATTTATTTCGTTGGTTAAATATTCATTATAACATATTTTGCATTATGATAAATTTAAAAAAAAAATCTATATGCAATAGTATCGGGTATATGCTGAAGTTGACAGATCCGAACGTTAATAAAGGGCATCAACCTCGAGAAAGAGGAAGAGACCTTTCCGAAATAAATTGCTGATATTTTGACAACATACTGTTGTTCTACTTTAACCTATATATGTACTGTCCATAAACAGCTATACAGTAACTATGAAGAAATGTGGCAAAAATAGCAAGTTTAAAGGCTATTATTCTGCCCAGCCATACTTTCTTTAAAGCTATAGATCGCAAGAATTTCACATTTTTTAAAGTTTCGATGCACAACAGTCTCTCGCTTAAAGAAATTTTAGCAATTCAAGTTAAATTCGTTTGATTTTCAACTTACTCGCAGACACAGACAAAGTTGGTTGATGTTGGTCAAAGTTGGTTAAATTTTGCTTGGTTAGTATAGCCTATATTTAGGCACTTGTTCACACTTTATTTTACTTCACCACTGATGAAGGGCATGATAATGTCCGAGAGCGCTTTGGCTATGTGATTATGTATGTCATAATACGATGATTTTAATAAATGACTTTTTAATCACTTATTTGGTTGTCTTTGATTTTAGAGTACCTAATAAATGTTTAAAATATTTAAAAACCAGATAAATTAAAAATCTAAATTTTGAAAGCAGAAATGGAAAAGATGGGGATACTGATAATGATTTACAGAAAACTTAGGGGGGAAAAACCTAAAACAAGTTTTGAAAATTTATTTAATGTAAAACACGATAAAATAGCAATAATAAATACATGTTGACAATATTGCTCATTAAAAAAGAAATATTTCTTGGAATTTGTATTATCAGAAAAAATAAGTTTTGTATTTTGCCAATCTCTTAAATTTTCTCTAATTTTTAAAAATTCTCCTCCTTTGCCTCAACAGCCACATAATAGATCTTACAAAAGTAGATCCGTTAAGGGGAGTTTTCTTTGCTAACACACATAGTGGTGCCTCATACTTAGTTTTTATATAAATATATAAAATGGATAAATTATCCATATCCGATTTACATTCTATGTGTGGGCCACATTATACAATACATCCTTTAGCTAAAATTTAGGTAAATCCGGAGATTAGGTCACCGCAAATTTTTTTCTAAGTACAAAATCGGGCCAAGTTGGCCTGTGGTTGGCGCTTTCTTCCGTGTTTTGAAATTGGCTCCACCCATCCTCAGTGATGTCATTTACCGTCATTAGAAATAGGCTCCTCCTACCAAAATGATGTTTTGGTAGAAGAACCCTGTTTCTAAAGACAGACTATTGTGTTTGTTCTAAACAAGATTTTCTAATATAAATGATAATTTAATTTAACTTAAATAACAGTGAATAATACTCAAAAAAACGTTGCAAAATAAGATTTTTGTGTATTTTAAGAAAATTAAATAACTTTATAAAACTGCAGAATAAAAAAATTAATAATACTCATGTAAACATTCCAAAATCAGATTTTTGTAAAATTTAAAATTTTTATGCTACAATTTTATCTGTGCATATCGTACGTATCAAGATCGCTTTCTTCATCTAACTGAGGATCCATATAAAGGAATGGGTTCGACCTACAGGTCCGTGTAAGAGCAGGGATTTGATCTAAAGATCGAAAATTGTGGAACGGATGTATTAGTGGTCCGTATGTACCAGTGGTCCGTACAGGGGCAGGGGTTCGACCTAAAGGTCGTTCTACACTGGAACGGGGCCCCCAGTGATCTCCGGTTTATTAGGAACGGTCGCCTGCGGCGCCCAGACACAGAATATGCTACAATTTTATCTGTGCATATCGCACGTAGCAAAATCACTTTCTCCGTGCAACCGAGGATCCGTATTTATCACTCATAATCCCTTTCATAACACACCAATTAATCACTTCTTTCAAACCTTTATTTTCCAAATCATAGTAAAATTTTATTCTAGATTCATTCATACCAACATCCATTCTACCACGCTTTACAAAACTACACTCACCTTCCATTTGATCGCGCATACCAGAAGACATAAGGGAAATATAATCGACGACAAAAGCAAATCCGCAAAACTAAAACTAAAATGAATAATTATTACAAAATAAATCAAATAACGAAAGAACAAGCAAACACGCACAACAATGGCCAAAAATATTGATAGAAATGTTCTTTTACATCAAAAAACTGTAGCAAACACAAAAACGTATTCTTATTGGATGCTACACAATTTCCGCCGAAAACAACCGATACAAGAGGTTACCAGATTGCAACATAAAGTGCGTGGCGTCTTCTCCGATTTAACCTCACAAAGTGCGTGGCGTCTTCTCCGATTTAACCAAGGTGACCTAATCTCCGGATCAGCCAAATTTATAACAGGGCCAGGGCCCTTTTAAAAATATGTGCCCCTTTCATACATAATGTGCCCTTTTCATAAGGTAGCACCCTGCCCTTTTGGAATCCTAGAATGAACCCTGTAACTTATTACCCAACTGGAGTGCGAGTCTCCTTTTAACATTTCAAACATTCCATGGTATTTAGTTCTGCTTATCTCTCAATCATTATCAAAATGAAGCACTCCTAATATCCCCACACACATGTAGATTCATTATTATACAATCCTCCAATGAAACAAACCATATTCTTAATTAAATTAACCTCAAATTAAATAACATATTTGTAGTACAAAAAATGTTACAGTAATTGTGAAAAAAAGTTGCTCATAATTAAGTAGCTAATTATTTTAATCTTTACATGTTTCATTGTTGAGCAAAAGCCAGAAGGAAATAATAAGTATTTGGGATGTAACTTTTAATGAAGTTTAAAAACCCTACTTTTATGTTTTAATTAAGGAGCTAAACTCATTGCCATTTAGCAAACAATTTGTCTTTGTTTTTTTGCTATGTACCTAAATAAAATATATATACATTTATTTAAAAATGAACACATTTAATAGATTTTTATGACTTAATTCTTTTCCTGTTTTTTAAGTATTTCTCTTGCTCTATTGCATTACATTTATAATTTATTTACAAAATATTTTAATAAACACATTATAAATGGAACAGATGTATGTAATATAATCTCTTTTTTAATTTTAGCGATTTTAGGTGAGATTCTGGCAATTTTTTCCGCATCTTTTGTAGCCAAGGTAAAAACCGCAACATTCCATTCTAGCAACCTTGTCCGAATCTTTACTTTTACCACCCTTTTGTAGCCAAGGTAAAAATCACTCTTTTATCGCTGTTTGTGCAACAGTTGATCTGTAGCAATTCAAACATAGGTCTATGCCGATTCCGCGAGCTTAACTCGTTACACATAATTCTTATTAAAATAACAACATTGAACCAGTTACTGTGAAGGTCACACATAGCAACAGCTATTTGTGCAACAGGTGTTCTGTGGCTCATAGAGCACAACATGAAAATCAGAATTTTTAATTTTTTTTATCTTGTCGACCAATGGGAGATTTTGGACATTGGCAACAAAGGACAGCAAAAGACATGGAAAGGGTTGCCAAAATGGAATATTGCATTTTCTTAGCTCAATTTTTTACCTTAGTGACAAAGCCATGGAAAGGGTCATCAGAATAGAATGTTCTCTATAGCTCCCACAGCAGGGACTGCCAGAATCGCACCTAAAATCGTCAAGAATGAAAAGGGGATTAGTCTGCACCTTACCTTACCTTATAAATAAAACTATTTCAGAAAAAATGAATTTGAAACTTAAACCAATTATTGGATCAAACATATTCTTAAGGAATATTAAACAAACAATGGAATATGAAATAAATATTCTGAAAAATTTGTTGAAAAAGTAAATTACAAGCTATGTAAAAATTATATTGTTTATTGTTGTAATAAAAATAAAAGTACTTTTGATTTTATAATTTATGCTTTGGCTGTATTTAGAATTGCAAATAAAACGAACATGAATTTTAAACATAGATGGCCTCATTCTTCTCCAATATTTTTAAGAGTTTGATAATTTTATTGAAAACTTTTAAAGAAGTACTTAACTGTCTAGAACTGTAAATCCGAAAACATAAAATGATTTAATTTGTGTTTATCAGGGGATAGCTTGCAATGCATACATTACTGAACATGTGATATGTCAATAGTTCGTTTGAGTTGGAACAACAAACTATAACACCCCTAAAAATTAAGGACCTAATAAAATAAATATAAAATATACACATAGCTATATAAATATGGTCTGATTAATAAAATAACAATAAGTCGTTACTTAATGACAAAAGGAAAGATTTGCTAAGTTTAAGAAAGATGTCATTGAATTTAAAATAATATTTTATGACCATTTCATTATGAACATTTTATGACCATTATGATTTATAGTGAATAGGTTTCCCAACTATCTCGGCACCATATTTTATTTATCCTTCAATCTACATTTACCTTGCCCTGCCAAACCAGACTTCATCCAAAGCAGTCTTCCAAACCATTCATGAATAAGATACCAAGCTGAGAATATATATAAAATTAACGTTTCAAAGATATTGCAAGTTCTCATATTAACAGTTATAAATCATAACTTTAGCGTTTGCCCGTTGCGTTGAATTGCTATGACGGATATGAAAACAGCTGATGAAAACTGTGCATGATATAAGTGGATAAATAGCACCGGACCCACTCTGACATCATGATGTGACGTCACCCGACGTCAATATCGACGACCAATAATAGCACAAAATACTATAATATTAGTCTGTGAATAATAGCTGTGGTTAGGCTGCCTACATATGCGGTTGCGGATGGAGTTGTAGTAGGAAACCTGCAAGTGGACTTCCGTCAAATTAGTCTGACGGTTGTCTTCCGGTGAAAAGTAGCGTTATATTCCGATTAGGTCGGCTGACTGCAATATACAAGTATAAGATAATAATGAAAATAATATACAATAATAATGAAAATAATTTCAATAAAATCAAAGCCCCCTCCCCCAATTCCCTTCTTCTATATGTATATAGGTGGAAAAAATTCCATTTTTCAAGATCTATTTTGATGTTATATATGCATTGCTGAGATCTAAAAATAGTATATTTTTAATTTTTTATTTTCAAATATTTTCTTTCTTGATAAAGAAAAGTTATAAAATAATTATTTTTTATCTATAATAGGATTTTTTAATGATAAATTTAAAACATTACACAAAAGGAATAGCAGGAAAAAATAATTTAAAATTCTTAAAACGTAAATTATTAAATATAATAAATAAGAGTAAATTATTAAATTATAAGAACAAATTTAAAAATGCTTTTGAAAAATATATTATTAAATATTATATTAGAATTCGTTTTAAATACTTACCGTTGGGAAATCTTTTTACCACTTATGAAAAAAATAAAATTAATAACAAAAAAAAACATAATTTACTCAGTTTATTATATACATAAAAAATGAAAAACCGGTTTATAATTAAATCTTTTTTAAGAATATATTATTATATATTCCCCTAAAAAGACATAAAACTCTTAGTGTTAGCGTTTTAATTATTGTTTTGACTTAATATCGCACATTTTATATTAATTAAATTTTATTACATTACATTTTATTAATTAAATTTTATTACATTCAAAAAATGGAGGGGGGGGTACGATTTAAGAAAATAAACAGCTTGCCCGTATATTTTTCATCATGAAGCAATATACTATACTACATTTAATTTATTATTCTGAAAGTATATCATAGTGTGTGTGTTAAACGATTAGTTTCTATATTTTTATATGTTTACATTGAATTTCGATTTGATATAAATTATCTTTTCGATCTAAAAAAAACTAACAAAATCAAGTGTTTAGCAATAAGTTCTTCACTATAAAAGCATCACTTAAATCGTTTACTAGTTAGGCATAAGTACATCCCTCCCCCTCCCCCCTAAAAAGACATAAAATTCTTGGTGTTAGCGTTTTAATTATTGTTTTGATTTTCAATTATTAGAGATAACATAATCGAAAATAACTTTATTTATATGCATTTAGAAAGAAATTACGCGATGTTTATTTGTGTATAATGAAAATTTTAGAATGATTGCTTGTTTAGAAAACTTTCCGAACATATTTCTGTAAATTCGTGTATTTAAAACAAAATACATCAAAAATAACATCGCCTCATCAAAAATAACATCGCCTAAAATTAATGTTATTTGAGTATTTCTTTCATATTTTAAATTTAAAAAAACGATTAAATTAATTTTGTTAGCATCCTTTAACATTGGAGTCTACCGGGCCGTTCCTGACATTTAACTCCAAGTGACGTTGCATCTTTACGTGCTCTCATTGGCTAGAGCTGAAGTGGCGCAACCTTATAGATATAGTAACCTTGGCTTCAGAGAACTGGGCCTGTGCACGGAGATGGTAGTTTATAATACGAACTCATCATCACTCAGCTGTTAAATTTACTATCGTATACTAGTATTATTAGATAGTTTAGAATATTAAATTCTAAGTTAGAGTTGATGCTTAAAATGAACTACGCCTGTGTAAGGAGTATTTTGTTTTAATGACGATCTCGGTATTATTCAAGGAGATTTAAATATCTTTAAATCGCCTTCGTATTATTGGATAGCATAGAATATTAAACTCTATAATTGATGGCTAGATGTGATATATAGATGTAATTTAGTCATTTTGAGAGCCATATGTCAATGGCACCTAACCAATTTTCCCCATTAGAAAAATTGTTCTACATAGATGCAATTTAAGCAGCATCGGGCGCGGTTAGTACTTGGTGGGTGACCACCTCGGAACACCGCGTGCTGTTGGCCATCTCGGGTGCGGTATCCCCGTGGTTTGCGCGCTAGATTTGCACGCTACCACAAATGCCGCCGTGTTCATGCGGAGTACGATCACGTTAAACATGTGGGTCCGTAAGTCCTTCCGAGAGGTTGGTGGTAGGGGAAGGAGGGTACGGTCCCTGTGGATGCCTCCCCCACTGGGTTCCGGTCTAAATTGGGTGGCACTTCCCGGCCGTCCATACAGTTACCAATTGTATTGGGATTTCTTCGGATTGTGTCCAAATTGGACCAATCTTACATCTGTTTACATATCTTTATCTTATTATTTTTGTATATATAAGTGTATATTCATGTTCTCCAATGTTTAATCTATTGATAGTTTATTTTTTACTGTGACCCTGAATAATGTATGAAATTACTGTTTTAAAACTTCATGTTTTCGCATTTTTCACTTTCGGTTCTCCGCTTCCCCCCTTTTTCTGTGTTGGACTCTGTCCTGGCCCTGTACTCTGCTTTTCCCGTCCCCTTTTTTGGTAGTGTATCCGCCCTGCTGCTCGCACCTCTTCCCGCCTGTCCTCTTCTTCCCCTGGCTTCCTCTTCTTCCTTTGAAGAATTTTGAAAATATTCTTAAATTAATGTTTTGGTATCCTGTTTTGTTTCAAGCACCAGTTGTTTAACATGGGATTGTCCATTTGAAAACTTAAAATTTTTTTTTTTTTTAAAATTCCGCATTTTTTTTTTTAATTTTATAATCTCCGTCCCAGCATTCCTTCATCCTGGATCCTTTTCTGTTTAAATTAATTTTTCTGGCCGGTTTCGACCGAATTTTTGGCATAGCCCTTTTAACATTGGTCTTTTCTGTTACGGTTTTGTCAGCTCTGTTATCCTTTCAGCTTTGCTTTTAAATAATACCCATTTTCAAGATATTCGCAACATTTTGCTCTTTGATTCGACATCCTCTTTCAAGATATAACTCCAGCTTTGATTCACGCCTCTTCAAATGATATTCTCAAAATGTATAGGGATTATATGTTACATAGAATGACAATTAAAATATATTATAAAGTTTTGGGAATATGTATATGGTAAAAACTACATCTTTAGAATTTATAAATCTATGGATAAACTGTTGAATTCTGGTAACACCTCCTATAGTAAGTGTTTTCTGAGAGTATAATTGACTTCTCAGATAGGTTATTGATTGTTTAGTTGATTGTCTAAGTGTTAGTATTTGATTATTGTATTGCATTTTATGTATTATTCTGTATTTATAACTATCAAAAATTAATTATGTCCTTAAACATGGAATTCCTCTCCACTGCAAACTTTCCACCACTTCCTCTACAACCTACAGTAACGATCTCGCCCTTAATATTAAGTCCCAACTCCAAAAGCTTTAATACAGAAAATGTACAAATTGCTAATAACATTAGTACAACCAGTGAAAGTGTGCCTACTACCAGTGAATGTGTTTCTACAATTAGTGAAAGTGTCCCCACGGGTGGCCACTGTGTGAATTCTGCTGAAGTTAGTGTGGTGGCGAATAGTGCCTCTCCCATCGTGGACACACCTACTACCGGAAACGCAGTACGTTTTACAAACTTTAAGTGTGCTTCTCGCACCTCTAGAATTTATGAATCACCTGCATTTTCACACTCAATATTACCTCCTCGACTTCCTCGCTACAGCGGAGGCTCGCAGCCAACTTCTAATGTCTTCCCCCTGGCTCCTTTGTCTTCCTCAACTTCAACTTCCTCTTCTCAACCTCCAGCTGATGATAATAGAACTCCTAAAACTTTTGCTACCTCATCCAGGCTTTCTTTGACTAAAATGGCTCCTCCTCCTGCTTCGGCTGTTTCTCCCCCGCGGCTGCTGCCCTCTCCTCCTGTGTCTACTCCTCCGGTTGCTCTGGTGTCTTCTGCTCCCTTGCCTGCTTCTCCTCCAGTGTCTTTTAATGCTGCAGCATCACATCACCAATCTGTTATCTCTCCTCCAGGTTCATCTTTAAAAACTGCTTCTCCTGTTCCTGTTCAAGTTCCATCAACCTCTTCCAGCCCGGAGTCCTGCATCACCGATGCTTCATCCAATCTAATCAACATTAATAATGAGCATCTCTTAAAAATTATCTCAAATGTCACTAAATTGAGCAACTACCTACACCGAAATGTCAAGATGTCTGCCGGGCAAAAAGCTTACATAGATGATAAAATAAAAGAGATCCGAATTGCCGGATATACATTGGAAAGTAATATTTCTTCCTCTCCTCGTCCTCGTCCTGCTATACCAAATCCTGAAACCTTTACAACTCTTACTAAATCTATTAACGAGGACTTGGCACATTTCAAATCAATGATGCTTTCTGAATTTCGCTCTTTCGCTTCTGCCATCCGGAAGGACATTCCAAACCTAGTGAATGATCCACCTCAATCTTCCAGAGGACCTCCTAACCGTGCTGCTGCTTCGTCTTCCTCCTCTGTTCGTCCACGCTCTACTACTACCACATCTTCTTATTTGGCTCCCCGCTCTTATTCTAGTGTCCTTTTACAGGGGAAGGACCGTTCCTTAGGAAATGCTGAACTGAAGAAAACTCTATTTTCCCTCCCTGTACCTAAGGGAGTAAACGTTAAGAATGTAACGGCGCTTCCAAATGGAACACTTAAGGTTACTTGCAGAGAGGGAGACCCTAACAAACTGGTCCCCCTCTTCATGAATTCTACTATTAGTAATCAATTTAACATCAAGAAACAGGAGGATAAAAAGAGAGCAATCATAATGTTCAACATTCCTCCAGAGTACAATGAAGAGAATGTAAAAGCTCTAATATGCAACAACCATCAGGACATCAAACCCGGAGAAATAAAGATCCTCAAGAATTTCAAAGCTAGAAGCGGTAACACAAACTGGGTGTTTCTTGTGGATTTAGTCTCAGCATCAAAAATTTTGGAAGCTAAAAAAGTCTTCAATCATTTTTCCTTTTTCTACGTTAAAAAGTTCATCTCTCTTAAGATTTGCTACAACTGCCAAGGCTACGGCCATGTGGCCAACTTTTGCCATTTTCCCGTCGGTAATTGTGGCATCTGCACCCGTTCGGGACACACATATAAAGAGTGTAGGGCGAGATCCCCGGTATGTGTGAATTGCACTACGGCGAACAATGATCACCCTGAACTCAATTACAAAATTGAGCACTCTGCGTATGATCGCAAAAACTGCAGTACCTTCAAGGTCGAATTAGCTAAAATTAAAAAACTTCAACAAGAATCTTAGGTTGATTTCATATCAAACCTACTCTGCAATATATTTTGTACATATTATTGTATAAACGTGTAACTAAAATTGTATATATGTATATATGTAATCTGTACCTTCCCCCTTTTTTCCCTTGCCGTAGAACTCAAATGTTCTCGCTCCTTCCCCTGTCCGGGCTCTGGCATTTTACTATCTTACTTTTTTAATGTCAATTAAATGCATCCAAATTAATACCAACCATTCGTTGGTGGCCCATTCCAATTCTATTAAATATGCAATAGACAACAAAATAGATATATTGTGCCTTCAGGAGCCATATGTGAATAAGGAAAAAATCTTATCTCCCCCCCCTGGCACCCTTCAATTCTCTTCCCTTTCATTAAAAGCCATAATATTAATTTTTAATACTTCTCTCTCCGTTAATTTCAAATTTAAAACTTCTTCTTCAATTTTTATCGAAATTCTTCTCCCCTCAGGCAAATTTCTCTCTGTTGGGAGCTTATACTTCCCCCCTCATGATGATTTTACCTTGTTATTGGCAGAACTTTCACCTTACGATTTCTTTAACAATGACACCCTTCTCCTTGGCGACTTTAATGCTCGAGCTCGGATGTGGGGTTACAATTTTACCGACCAAAGGGGCCTTGATCTTATAGATTTTTGCATAAGTAATAATCTCCTCTTGTGTAATGATCCCGGTTGTGGTCCAACATTCGAATCCCACACCGGTATTGGTTATCCCGATCTTACATTATTAAACTTCTCCCTCTTTGATTCTCTGCAGAGTTGGGAAGTCCTCTCGAGTGATTCTCACAGTGACCATAAATTCATTCAAATAATATTAAATATTTCCCCCCTTTTAAACGATTCATTCTTTTTAAAAACCCAATATGGAATTGGGAAATTCATTTATAACTTTAAATCACACCTTCAACTCTTATATTCCCTCTTAGATAAAATAACCGATAGTTCTTCTCTAGATAATTACTTTAAAACTTTCATAGACCTGACACAAAACTGCGCCCTTTCCTTCATAAGGAAGAAAAAATCTAAAATTACTAATTTCTCCTGGTGGAATCAGGAATTGTCGAAATTTCGTAACTTTGTAACTGCTCTCTTTAAAAGAATTAAATCACTTGAGAGGAACTCTGCCTCCCCCGGTGAAATTAATGCTGCTAAATTACTTTATAAACGCAATAGGGCAAAATATAAACTATTAATTAAAAAATCGCGCCTAGAATCCTGGAAAAAATATTGTTCTGGCTGCACCCAAACCTTTGGCTCTCATTTCAAATTTTCTTTTCAAAAATTTAAAAAATTTACAAATTTAAATCTGAACTTCCCGGATTCTCCCTCCCTCAGCCACCATGATAAACTTTTACGTCTTTTGGATCACCACTTTAAAGAGGATATAGATTTTCAAGGTTTTCCAACTTTCTCAGTCCCAGAAGGAGGCTTGGGAGTTGTCTCTGATGTGGAGCTCCTTTCAGTCTTCAACAATTTAAAAATGGGCAAAGCTCCAGGACTGGATTTCCTGGACTTTGCCATCTGGAAACAGCTATATAAATTTTTTCCCTCCCTTTTATCTAAATCTATCAACTTCTGTTTTAAACTTTGTCACTTTCCCTCCTGCCTTAGGAACGCAAATATTTTATTTTTTAACAAGCCGGGCAAAAATCCTTCCCTTTGTTCCTCCTTTCGTCCCATTTCCCTCCTTCCCACTTTTGGTAAAATACTAGAAAAATTTTTTATAACAAAACTTAACTTTTGGCTGTCGACTGAGGGAGCTCTTCATCCCCTGCAGTTTGGGTTCAGAGAGCTAACCTGTTGCGAAGATGCCGCTCACAGGCTGATCGAATCAATAAAAGTCCACAAATCCAAAAATTTTGTATCGTTAACCACCGTGGACATCTGCGGGGCTTTTGATAGCCTGAATTGGAATATTCTACCACAAGCCTTTAATAATATAAACCTTCCACAGAATTTTCAATCTTTTTTATTTTCATATTTGACAAACAGACAAATTTCCTTTTCTGATAAATCTCTCAAACTTAATAAAACAATTTCGATGGGCGCCCCACAGGGTTCGGTTATATCCCCTACCCTGTGGAGCATCTACTTTAACGCTATTCTCAATCTTAATAATGATCTTTATCACATTCAAGCCTTCGCGGATGATCTCGCGGTGGTTACTTACGGTGTTAATCTTTTTACCCTTCGCTCAAACACAAACAATTTATTAAATTTAATTTCCACAACCCTTTCTAACCTTAAACTCTCAGTCTCACCAGAGAAATGCAAAGCTATAATATTTAATAAGAATAGAACCAAAATACGTAATAGGCCCTCCTTTAAAATCTTAAATTATAAAATACCTACCTCCCGCTCTCTTATCTACTTAGGAATCACTATAGACGATAACCTTAAATGGAGTACACACATTTTTAACCTAAAGGAGAAATGTTATAAGGTTGCCAACACCTTTGGGCGGGTGTCTGGCAGTAACTGGGGGGTAGACAAATCCTTTTTAAAAATTTGGTATTTAACGGTTATCGAAAAGTCTTTAATTTATGGTGCGGGAATTTGGGGCGGGGCATTAACTGGGGACCAGGTCAAAAAGCTTCTCTCTCTTCAAAGGATTTTCCTATTAAAAATTTCTTCTGGTTTTCGTACCACTTCTAACATTTCTCTATACTCCATCACTGGTATCCCCCCTATTCATATCATAATAAACACAAATTTTAAAAAATATATGTTTTGGAAACATCGTATTAATCTTTTTTCTAATCTGCCCGTCCCTGCCCCTTCCTTGTTTGATTCTAACCGCCCAATTTCTGCTATTCCTCCCTCTCAACGTATTGCTAACCTTGTCCCCCTTCCTCCCTCCTCTTTTTCTAATTTCAATGTTTATACAGATGGCTCTTCCATTGATGGAAACACTGGTTTTGCTGTCTGTGTATTCAAAAATGAAACACTTCAAGACACATTTACCTTTAAACTAGCCAATGGGAACACAGTTTTTCAGGCAGAAATTTCTGCCATTGATTATGCTATTGACTGGGCCTCATCAAATAATACAAAAATTAATATTTATACTGATAGTCTTTCTTCCCTTTCGGCTTTTAACTCTATTAAAAATAAATCTAGTTATCTCTCAAAAATTAAATTAAATGCAATTTCTAATAAAAAGCTCATTAATATCCGTTGGGTTAAGGCCCACTCTGACATCTCGGGGAACGAGACTGCTGACAAGTATGCTAAAATTGCTACCTCTTCCGGCTCTCCCTTTTCCCTTCCCTTCCCTTTTTCCCTTCTAAAAAATTATTGTAAACAAAACATCTCCCTTCATTGGCAAACTTTTTTAAATTCTTATATTTCCCCCCGGACGCATGATCCTGCCCGCATTTCCTCCTTTCTCCCCCGGGTCAACCCTTCCCTTCAAATCACAAACAAATATCTTATTTATTTTCTAACTGGCCATGGCCCATTCATGGACTACTTATTCTATTTCAAACAAAAATCTACATCTAGCTGTACTTGCGGCGCATTTGGTGACGCCGATCACTTTGTTTTTGCTTGCCCCCATACTAAAAAATTTCATTTAATTAAACCCTCTCCCGCAAATTGTGCAGTCTGGTTCTCGAGAGTCAGCTCTAATAATTCTTCCGTTGAAAAATTAAAAAACTGTGTTCTCATTGCTAGAGACATCTCAAACCAAATTACCTGATCAGCTTGTGAGTTTGTACCTTTATTCTTTTCCCTTTGGTCGGTCTCCCTGTGTTTTTTCTGGAGGTGTTACCTTTGGTGTATCGCTGTATTTGTTGTCTTGTATTTGCTGTACTTGTCTTGTGATGTTTTTGGTGGTTGTTTTAGTTGTTTACTCCTCGTTTTGTTTTCGGGAGTGTTCTTGTTACTCCACAGTTTTTACCTAAAGATGTAACATTTGTCACCAACATTTATTTTACTTTTTATGGTGCTGCTCACTTTTTAAAAAAAAAAAAATTCACAGAAGTTCCAATGTTGTGAATCAGATATGTAAATCTCCTGTAAATATTATTATGATTTTCTAATTAACGTTGCTTTGGACCGTCGGACGAGGGCCAGTTGAAGTTGGCTTCCGCTGACTCCTTTCCCGGCCGTCCAAATAGATGCTCAAGTCCTTGGTGACGAGTCGGACGGTCTGGGTCTTCAACACCTTTCTGGTAGGTCGGACGGTCTGGGTCTCAACAACAACAACATGTCTTAGCCCTGCCACACATTAAGTTGCTATATGCCTTAGGGTTAGTCGTGTGGTCTAGATCTTCAACAACCTGTCTTAGCAGGCGATAGGGGAAGCCAGAACACGAACTTGTAACGTCTCGGCTTGTAGGCCCACTGCGAGTAGGTCTGTAATTTCGAGTAGGTCTGTAATACGGGTAATCTTCTACTAACACACTGGCATATTTTCTAATCTGCGACAATATAAGTAGTACGGGGTTGCATATATTGATTCAATTCCTTTTCTGTAAATTTGCTTACAAAAGGGGCCAGGATGTTTTATTCAGATCTGCCCGTGAAGATAATTTTTCATAGTGAGAACAGATATTCTTAAACTTCTCTTCTCTTTATGAACATTAAATTTAATATTTTAACAGAATTTGCACATGATCACGCCCTCACACATGCACACTCGGGGCGCGGTAGCCCATTGGTTAGCGCGCTGGAGTTGCACTCGGTAGGCCCGGGTTCGATTCCAGCCACTGCCAAAACTGCCGCCGTGTTCATGCGGAGTACGATCACGTTAAACATGTGGATCCGAAAGTCCTTCCGAGAGGTTGGTGGTAGGGGAAGGAGAGTACGGTCCCTGTGGATGCCTCCCCCACTGGGTTCCGGTCTAAATTGGGTGGCACTTCCCGGCCGTCCATTCAGTTACCTTACACCTTTCTGGTAGGTCGGACGGTCTGGGTCTCAACAACAACAACATAGATGCAATTTAAAAATTATTTGCTTTGTTTATATTATGCAACTCACAAAATCAATCTTCTTTTATTAGTCATGCATTAATTAGATTGTCAAAATGAAACATTGTTCTTTGCAACATTCAAATTGTCAAGTTTAATTTAAAATTCACAATCATGTGCAAATTCCTATAATATACTAAATGACATTGTTTATCATAATATTCTATTAAAATATTTAATTTAATGCTCCTAAAAAGAAGTTTAAAAATATCTGTTCTAGCTATACCAAATTAACTTCACGAGCAGATCTGAAGAATAAAATGTCCTGGTCTTGTTTGCAAACAAATTTACAAAATATATGAAGTATGAAATATATGCAAAATAAAAAGCTGAAACTGTATAGGACCCGTACTACAACTTATGAGTTTCTAAAATCTTTACCGAAATAAAACAGATGACGTAATAAATTGAAAATATCAATAATTCCGTAATCTTAAAACCTAAAATGTCGTAATTGATTCCAATATATGCCAAAATATGTGCTAATACACTTGTACTGCTTATATTCTCATAGAATAGAAGCAGCAGCGTATGCTTGGGGGGGGGGGCAGGCCCCCTTACTATTCAAGGCTTTTTATTGTTATGCGTATTTTTCATTTAAAATAACCCTGGCATAAGCAAATGCTAAACAGTTGCCCCCCCCCCCCCCCCCACACACACACACACACTTTTTAGAGTCAGGATAAGCCACTGAGTAGAAGATATACCCATGCATTTGTAGAAGATTACTCGGTACTATGTACAATATATGAGTTTCAAAAATTTTTGCAAAAATAAAACAATGGCATAATAAACTGAAAATATCAATAATAATAATGTTTAAACCTGAAGACCATAATTGATATAATCCAGTCAAAAATGCAATATCGGTGAAATTTATTTTATATATATCTTTATTATTTAAATCGGAAAGGATTTAATAAAAATCAGCTGCCGTATAAACAAATTGGATTTAAATTTGTTGCTAAACGACATGATAAAATTTTCTTCAAACAAATTGGCGGAAAAAATATCATCTGCTAAATGCTATATGAAAGGTTTAATTGTTCGTTTTTAATTAATATCTGGGCAACCCCTGGTCTTAGAAACTCAAAACATGGACTAAATTTTAAGTCATGATATTTCAAGGCTATCTACAAAATTTCATTTAAATTCTGTGTGAAATTGTTCTCCCATGATCGTAAGACACACATTCAGACAGATTTTCAATTTTATTTATATAGATTTAGAGAAATACATTGAAAATAAGCAAAATGAGTAAACTTGCATTACATCTATTAAAAGTCTACATTTGGATAATTTTATTCCAGAATCAGTCATTCATAAATGATATGTTTCAGCTGACAAATGTAAATATGTCAATAGCTAGGAAGAAATTGTTATCCACTCAAAAATGTTACTCAATTTTGAATTTTTGTTATTTTCTTACATATTATTATCAGCTTATGTAGGAATGTACTAAAATTTGTATTTACACAAGACTTTACAGTTGTCTTGGCATGAATTGCCTTGAAATGAACGACTATGATTCTTAGAGTGGACTGTATTTATTCGTTGACCAACTACTTACAAACGTCTGTTGAAGACTTTTGTGCTTTACAAATTGCGGCATAATACATGCGTCCAATTGCTTATTCCAACTCTAAACTTTAGTGCGGTCGGATCGTCTGTCTTCCTTTCCATCCGGATGCGATGCCTCGTCCTCTCAGCGATTCTTTCGACTACGACGACTCCTTTCTTCTCCGTCTCGAGCCTTCAATATACTGGTGTTGCCACGGGTACTTCGAGCTTCGTAGAACTGCGTGCGCCGCGGTAGTCAAATTAGAGCACCTTTGCTTATGCAAAACTCGAAGGACTGGAAACAGTGCGTAGGCCGTAACATACCGCCCGGCGTTGAAATATGATTTCAAACCAACCTATATTACACAAAACATATGAAATGAAATAAGAAAATTTAAATTGTCAGTCTAACTGTAGAGGACAGCTTGCACATCTACAAATAATAAATAACTAATTTTACATTTTTTCAATGGGTAATACACAAACTTTTGCAATGGATCTTTTGATAAGTCCATTCTCAGTTCTTATCAGCACCACTCTAATATTACCATCAGATCCTGGAATGCCAAGTACCCACTTACAGGGCGGTAAATTGTCTTCCTTGATGAGAACCAATGCGTCCTTTTGTACATTGTTCTTTTTAAAAAACCATTTCGTTCTTTGCTGCAAGGTATTTAAATAATCTCTCTGCCAGTGTTTCCAAATTACATGTACGAATTTTGTCGTTCTTTGCCAGCGAGATAGATTATTATCCGCTATCTCCGAAAGATTAGGTTCTACAGTTGCGTTTATGGGTCGGCCAATTAAAAAATGCCCCGGTGTCAAAACCTCATGATTATTAACATCAGTAGACAAGGGAGTTAACGGCCTTGAATTGAGAATTCCTTCGATTTGGGAAGTTATTGTGGTAAATTCTTCATACGTGAGTTTACACATTCCTATCGTACGTCTCAAATGGTGTTTGAAGGATTTTACTCCTGCTTCCCATAACCCACCGAAATTTGGAGAACTAGGAGGGATAAATTTCCAACTTATTCCTTCATTGGAAAGATAATTAGCAATGTCTTCACTGGGAGAGCTAGTAATCGAATGTAGTTTTTTCAACTCAGCGTTCGCTCCAACAAAGTTGGTTCCATTGTCACTAAAAATTACCGAACTCTTGCCGCGTCGTGCAAAGAATCGTTTCAAACTTGAAATAAATGCCAATGAAGTCAAATCTGATACAACTTCTAAATGGATTGCCTTTGTCGCAAAACAGATGAAGATGGCAACGTAAATTTTTGATAAAGTCCCTTTTCTCTGATTTTTATATTTTATATAAAATGGACCACAAAAGTCGACCCCACTTAAATCAAAAGGGGCTCCAGGATTTACCCTTTCAGCTGGTAGCGATCCCATTATCTGTCTTGCATTCACTGGTTTGTTGCGAAAGCAAACAATGCAGTTATATACAACCTTTCTTGCCGTATTTCTGCCATTTAATGGCCAAAACTTCTGTCGAATACAGTATAGGAGTGTTTGGGCACCGACGTGCAAATTTATCAAATGATAATACTGCATAATCAAATAAGTTAACCGATGGTTACGAGGAAGTAAAATAGGGAACCTTTTATCTATGCATAATTTTGCCTTTTCCAGACGGCCACCTACTTTTAATACACCTATGGAGTCTAGAAAGGGATTTAAATTCCTTATTGGACTGCTTTTCAATGATTCTTGACCTTTTAACTTTTTTATTTCTTTAGAAAATTCTGATACCTGAACAGTCTTTACTAACTGGTTTCGAGCTTCTTTCAACTCCTCCGTCGTCAGATGACCTGTGCGTCTTATCTTGTTCTTAAGATTGTATATAAACCTGAAAATATAACTTAAAATTCTAATTAATTTCATATAACTATTACTCAAATCAAGAAAATCATTCCAGAATAACTTGTCTGTTGTGGAACTCAAAGTTATGTCTGAAAGTTTTTTGAATTCCTCCAAGTACTGAGAGTCTGTGGAGAATTCGATTGTTTCTTCATCGAGGGCGGTAGTTTCCGGCTCCTGAAGAAACATTGGGCCATACCACTACAGTTTCAGGGTTGAAAGTTCTTGAGGGTAACTTCTGTTATATTGTAATTTTCAATTCCCAATATAACATTGCTCTTCTGAAAGAGGAAGTGGACCTAAGAAGACGGTCCCTCATGAAGTGAGGCAATTTTTGTAACATTCCCTCCAACGCAGCTGCACCGGACATTCATTTCGAAAAGAGAGGGTGCTTCTCAAGTTCATGTCAGCGTTAGGTGCTACAACAAACGGAAGGGGTTGAACTTCTTGACCCCAGAGTCAATTCATATCACTTGAACCTTGGGAAAATTCTCGTGAGAACTTTCAACGATTTTAAAACTGGAGACTGCATATCTCATATTTCAAGGGGGCCTTGACCAATAATATAGCCTGAAGGGCGTAGCCCTTAATTTACTTAGCCAATTATGGACAGGGGCGCCTTGTTAAGGGGGTAGAGACAGAGAGCAACTTTGGACTTTAAGTTTTTGAAATCGTGGACTTGAATTTTGGTGAGTGAAAAGAAGAGGTCGCAAGAGCGACGGATCTCGGAGAGAGCGAGCCCACGGGACAGAGCCGGAGCGCGCTGTCATAAAGTCCGACATCGGCAGTGATGATCGAGGTAGGACAATTCTACACATATTTTTGCACTTTGATTATTATTATCTCTCTGACCCTCCTAAATAAGGTTAACCTGGGCCATTAAGACGTAGGCTTGTAAGAATAGTGAGTTAATGTACATTAATAGGTTAATAATTGTAATGCTCATATTATGATCATAGAATGAGGGGATTTGATTGTCTTAATGTACTACACTAAAGATGTTGGTATATGAAATTTACCAGATGTTTAATAGTTATTAAATAAGGTTTTATCTTAACGAAATAAATTCTTTGTTATTGTTTAAAATTAAGCCTCTTCATTTTAATTACTGGTATTATGTATTTCTTTATTTACTCCACTTTACGAGAACGGTCCACGTAGCGTCAATACATGACGTGTGACGACTCACATATCATTTTGGTGCCGTTTAAACCAGTTTCGAACCTGGACTCAAAATTATTGCACCCTTATCATATTGGTGATCATGACCAATCAAACCTGGATTCAAAATTATTTCACCCTTCTGGCGACTTTGCTGTTTTAGACCTGTTATATGCCAGAATTTAAATTTTAATGAAGAGAATAAAAATATTTGGAATTAATGAAAAATGAAAATATTGAATAAAAATTTTTTTTGTGTAAAATAAGGATTAAATTAAAGAAAGAAATTTAAAATTAAAATAAATATAAGTAAATTTAAGAAAATTTATTTCACAGTATGAGAAGCAAGCAAATAGTGAATCATTATGTGTTCTTAATGAGACATGCCATATTGTATGTGAAAATATAATTATTAGGGAACTTGAAGCTTTTAAGAAACTTTTGAATTATATAAATATTTGTGTAATATTTGAGGAGTTAATTATGAGGATTGAAGTATTTGCATGCGTAGATAGTGAAATGATTAGAATTATGTTTTTGAATTTATGTGATATTGTATTTAAATATTTTGGGGGAACATTTTGAGGTGTAAAAACAGGAGATAATTTTAGATATAGAATTTTTGCGAGAAAGTGAAATTTAGAATGACGGAAAGCGGAGAAAATCCTCCAGCAACGAGGGGCAGGTTACCAGGACTTATACACCTATTAGGGGAATGCAATGGCATAGAGAATGATGTAGAAATTTTTTTTGACCAGAACAAATCTTTAAGCAGCTTGGGGGATTGGTCAGAGGAGGAAAAGTTAGCAATTGTGAAATCTCGGTTAAGAGGGAATGCAAGAAAATTTTATATAGGGTCACAAGAATTAAGAAGGGAAACATCTTTCGAAAAATTTAGGGATAGGTTATTAGAGTTCTTTACAGAAAAACCGAACATTACAACAAATCAGATCCTTTTCACGACCGCAAAACAGACACAGGGAGAAACGATTAAGCAGCTAGCACACAGAATAACAACACTAACTTTAAATTATATTGGCGACACAGAGCACAGTGAAGCGACACAACAGATTATGGATAAATTAAGGTTAAGTAAATTTTTAGAGGCAGTAACACCTGAATTCCAGAGAGAAATAATAAAAACTAATGCCCAAAATTTTGATGAAGCTGTAAAAATAGCCACAAACTTGGAACAGGCAAATTTAGCTGCGATAACGGCAAATGTAAATAGTGCTACATATAGACAGGAAATTGAGACGCTCCGCAAAGAGCAACAGGAATTTAACGCACATATTTTAAATTCAATTACCCAAGAAATAAACACATTAAAAATCCAAGAAAAAGTACAAATTCCCACGACACAAACAAAAAAACCCGTAACATGTCACTACTGTAATAAACAGGGACATTTCATGAGAGAATGCCGAATATACAAAGCTGATCATTTTAAGCAAACCCAGAATCTAAACATAAACAACGCGAGAACACATTGGCATAATCAAATACAGTCCCCTCCCCACTCATTTCAAACCCAGCCGTATGATGACCACAGAACTTACCCCTCCCAGCCGGACACATACGATTATAGGCCAAACCACGCCTTTGGAAACTATCAACAGAGCAGAAATTACTATGCAGCACACCCCACACAAAGTACATTTTCTAGGGAACAACGATATAATAGGGACGAGTCAAACCAAAACAGAATCAGAGAATCGGGCGGGCAAAGAAACAATGGAAGAGAGATGAATACAAGATTTGAATACAGAAATTTCCCTAATAGAAGAGATAATTTAAACTAATTGTGGGAGCTTTAAATAATAACTTACAAAGAGAGAAAAATTACAGGGTAAAGTTCCCGAGAAAAATTGAAATTCCTGTACAAACAGAAAATAAGAAATTGGAGATACATAACGATGAAAGTACTGAAAAACGTGAGGAAACGATTGCATCGGTAGGAGAACAAATTGAAAAAACAGAATTGCCAACAATAATAGTTCAATTTAAAAATATACAAAGCGAACTCATGATAGACTCAGGAGCGAGCGTTAGTGTATTATCATTAGAATTGTTCAATAAAATTAAAGATAATGTCAAAATTAAATATGTGTCAAGGAGTGTTACAATATCAACTTTAACAGGACATAGTATTGAATATATAAAGACTGTGGAAATTCCATTCAAAATTCAGGGAAAACAGTTCAAACACATTTTTTTTGTCACAACAGCAAAATTTACACAAAAATTCAAGGGAGTATTGGGTTTTGACTTTTTACAGAAAAATCAAGCCATTTTGAATACACAAAAGAACATTCTGAAGATGGGCGACATAGAAATAATTTTAAATTCTGATAGGCAAATTGATAGACAAATAAATGAGATAATACAGGAAAAACCGAATCTAGCCAAAATTTTAAGAAAAGTACAAATCAAACCTAATTCGAGGGAGAATGTTGTAGTATATAGTGAGGAAAGTCTAGAAAATGGAACAGAGGTTTTGTTCGAACCCAAAGAAAAATCATACATTATAATGAATTATGGAATATACCACATGAATGAGAACAAATTTAAAATTGAAGTTCAGAATAACACGAATGCGACAATTACATTAAATAAAAACATGGCTTTAGGAAACATTACGACAGATTTTACGATACAACAACAGGACATTAAAGAACCAGAAATTAGTGAACGGACACATAAATACGAAGAGATGATAAATTTAATACAGGCAAAACCGGAGATAATAGCAGAAAGAAAAAAAGAGTTGAAAACAGAAGATTTTAATACTGACCACATGGACCCAAACATTAAACAAGATTTCCTCAAATTTGTAATGCAATATTCGGACGTTTTTTCAAAATCATTAAAAACTTTAGGAGCGACGGACATCGTAAAACCGGTGATAAAGCTTGCACATGACCACGCAATACGTTCCAGGTCATACGACGTTCCGTACGCACTGCAGGATACCGCAAAAACTCAATTAAAAGAGTTAGAAGAAGCAGGGATAATTGCCAGAACAAAATCAAATTTTGCATCACCGATGATTTTAGTGCGTAAAACAAGTGGAGAGTACCGCTTATGTTTAGATCTGAGATTAATTAATAACATATCCACTCTGTTTCCTTACAGAATTCCCTGTGTGAATGAAATTATAACTAAATTAGCCGGACATAGATACTTTTCGAAACTGGATTTTCATAGTGCTTTCAACCAATTGGTTTTACCTGAAGACACAAAAGAATTATTTGCTTTTACAACGCCCTATGGCAATTACCAATTTGAAAGACTCGTTTTTGGACACGTAAGCTCCGCTCCAATTTTTCAACAGGTTATGGACACCATTTTAGCGGACTTAAGAGAGGAAAACATACAAGCTTACATCGACGACATAATAATCCCGGCTAACTCTTATTCAGAATTAATACATAAATTAAAATTAGTATTCGATAAATTAAGAAAATACAACCTAACTCTAACACCCAGCAAATGTAAATTTTTTGTAGAAAAAGTAGCATATTTAGGATTTGAAATTAGTCAAAAAGGCATTACACCAACAGATGAAAATATAAACAAAATCACTTCATTTCCAGTACCAAAAACTTTAAGAAAATTAAAAAGATTTTTAGGCATTTGCAATTTTTACAGAAATTCAATAAAAAATTATGCTCAATTAACCGCGGTTTTATCAGACTTAACAAGAAAGGATAATAAATTTAAATGGGATAATGAATGTGAAGAGGCATTTCAGGCACTCCAAGAATGTTTTTTCAAGAAACCATTACTTATACAGCCAGATTTTGACAAAGACTTTTATCTGAATATCGATGGCAGCATTCAGTCCATAGGAGGCGCTCTTTTACAATACAGAGATGGGATTTTAAAACCGATTGCATATTTTAGCAGGAAATTATCGATACAGGAGCAAAAGTATCCGGCCATGAAAATTGAATTATTAGCTATGCATCAGGGAATGAAATTTTTTAGAAATTTCCTTTTCGGCCGAAAGTTTTTTGTGCTTTCTGACCATTTGCCGTTGGGACAGCATTTAAAAATACAAAACCCACCCAACGTATTACAGAGGTGGCTTTTAGACATATCTGAATACGATTATGAATTTATTCACGTCCCGGGTAAAGATAATTTATTAGCGGATTTTTTAAGTAGAGATGATTTTGAAAGTAAACAAACAGAGCAGAACGAGAGAAAACAAAACATTGAGAATCCAAGGGGAGAAATTAACCTGATAGAACAAATTAAGGGAGAAAACACGATGAAAAGAAATGGATATGTGAATGAGGATAGTGTCTATATTGCACAGATAAACACAATAACAGAAATCCCGGCATTAGATAGAATTTTAGATGAACAAATTAAAGATCCAAAATTAAAAATAATCAGAGAAAATTTACAAAATCGGAATTTTAAAGAGAGTAAACATTATGACACATTATATATTGACGAGGAAACTAATTTATTAATGCACGTAGGAAACTGGAAGGACAGACCTTGGAGAGACAATTTGAACAAAACTATAGTTATACCCAGAAATTTACAGAAAGAAATTTTAGCGATTACACACGTAACACATGCAGGGATTGATAAAACTTACAAATTATTATCGGACAGGTATTATTGGAATGGTATGTACAGTGACACACAAAATTTTATTACATCTTGCGAACAGTGTAGAAAGAAAAAGGGAAAAAATCAGCCCGTTCCCCTGGGAAGAAATCCTATACCTGATGGGCCTGTGCAAATTTTGTCGACAGACATTTGCGGACCATTTCAAACTAGCACTTCAAATAATAAATATGTGTTATCGGTGGTAGACCACTTCTCCAAACATATACAAATGTTTCCAATCCCGGATATAACGGCCACTACGGTTGCTGATAGACTCTTAAATTACTTTATGAATTGGGGATGTCCTAAGACAGTGTTATCGGACGCAGGCTCTCAATTTACATCTAATATACATCAAATTATGACAGAGAAACTCGGAATAGTTGCCAGAATAGCATCGGTACGTTCGCCATGGGTTAACGGTATAGTGGAGGTTACTAACAAACAATTGAAACACACCTTAGCGACATTAGCGGAGAATTCTCCATACTGGGATACCGCAGTACAATGCCACGTAGCTGTTTACAACGCGACAGTACATTCAAGCACCAAAGAAACACCAAACTTTCTTTTTTTTGGAAGAGACCTTCCAACTTTTTTTGAAACTAATGTAACAGAAAATAATACAGAAACAACATATCAGGATTATATATCAAAAAAAATAACAGTGATGAATAACGCATTTAAGGAGGCAAATAAAAATTTAATTCTCGCGAAAGAACGCCAAGAAAGTCAACAACTCCAAAGAGCTAAATTCAGGGATTTGGAAATCGGGTCCAGGGTGTTCATGGAAAACAATAATAATCGATATAAAAAGGGGAACCACACGGGACCTTATCGAGTAATTAATAGAATAAATAGATTTATATATGAAATAAAACTGTGTGACAAACCAAATTCTAAAATCATAAAAGCCCACATAAATAGATTAAGGACTCTTCCCGACCGCAAGCCACATCTAAAAATGCCCTACATAAACAAATACAAGTCACCTCTTCTCCCTACTCCTAAAAACGCACAAAACTCTGAACCAAAACCGGAACTAAAGAAAGACCGCGGTCAAAATGAGAATATTCCGCTTATCATGTTGGAGGAGGAAATAGCAAACGGACAGTACACAGAGTCACCACACCATCCGCACGAAAACACTCTTACTCTTAGATCCACGAAACCGGTTACCGCACAAGTGCAAAACGAAACAACTCAGAGCGCACGAGAGAATGCAATCATCCCTCCAAAAGATTCTCCGAACGCAAACATTCTTTCAACAGGGGGGGACTCAGGCAGACATAGCACGCTAGAAACACACGAGAATTTGGAACTTTCAGAACAGGGGGACTGTACACAAATTGAAGCAAACACGAATGAAAAGGCGGGAGAAATAGAACGAGATGCGCAAGAGGGACCAACACAAGTAGATGGGGGATGTATACAGATGGAACAGGAAAACGTTCAGGGGAAGGATGAATCAGCGAGAAATTCACAAGGGGACGATATAAGCAGTACAAATCGTTCACGCACAGTACTTCTTCCAACACCGGTTAGGCCGAAACACAGATATGATTTGAGATCTTTAAAGAATTTAAATTTAAATTGATTCAATTAAAACACGAAAGAAGTTTAAACATAGGTAAGAACGCGGACAAACCGTAATTCAAAATTTTGAAAATATTAGTGTCAAAGAAAAATCGCCATTCACAAAATGCAACGCGAAAGATGGAACGCAAATTTTAAATAAATATTGGATTGTAAATAAAGGAAATTTTAAATAAACATTGAATTATAAATTAAAGAAATGTAAATAAATATTACATTAATTAAGAAAGTGTAAACAAATTGTGAAAAAAAAAATTGAGGAAATTTTAAATAAAACATACATTAATTAGTTGAAAGTTTAAATAAACAAGAAAGTTTAAATAAATATGGAACTATAAATAATTGGGAATTATGAATAAAAATTGTGATTTAAAAAAAATAAATAATTGTTACAAAATAAATAACAAGTATTGTTGGAGGACAAAAGAAATTTTAGGGATGATAGGTTAAAGATGTGGATATATTAAATTCAAATTTTGGAAAGAACATAAATAACAGAGAAGATACGTCACATTTCATGAGAAAAAAAAAAAAGCAAAAGGGGGACATCGTTAGAATTCTATAAAAAGTCGTTATAACTCTATAAAAAGAAGGTTTTTTTTTTTTTAAGAGAACTTTGATTTCCAGGCAATAAAAATTTCGATGGATAAGATAATTAGGAATATTAAATAAAGGGATATTTTGAATTTCTAAAAAAAAAAAAAAAAAAAAAACTCTTTTCAAAGAACAGTGAAATTTTAAAACAAAGGTAAACTTTCTCCACGCGCTCTTCATTTAATTAGCGGACTGATCAACCATTGTTGGATGAATACGCGTGAGGAAATAGGAGTTATAGAATTATAGTTTAAAATAATTAGATAATTGGTAAATAAAAAAAAAAAAAAAAAAAAAAACAAATTTTTTTTTCTAGTTTAAATAAATAAATAATTCTTAATTAAAAATAAAAATTGGAATTTAAATAAATAAATAATTCATAATTAAAAATAAAAATTGTAATCGAAATAAATAAATAATTGGTAATTCAAAATAAAAGTTGTAATTTAAATAACTAAATAATGGGTAATTGAAAATTAAAATTAGAGTTTAAAATGGATAGAGAATTTTAATTAAAAATCATAATGGCAGTTCAAAGAAAAAAAGATAATGGTAATGAAAATTATACGCAAATTATAATTTAAAATGAATAGATAATTTTAATAAACACACGCGAATTGTAGATTAAATAAAAAGCATTTGAAAAAAAAAAAAAAAAGCTTTTCTACATATATTTTGATAGGGTCGCACATATAAAATTTTTGAGAGAGACACATTTTCGAAGGTAACGCTAGACGACGCAGATTTTGGATTTAGATGCTAGTGACGGGAATGAACGTGATATAATAATAAAATAGAATGTAAGAACAAAATAACACTAACCGCATTTTAATTAATCCAGAGAATGAAAGTGAGAATCCTAGAGGTAATCCGTGTAATTCCAGAGTTTTTAATCCATTTGGGGGCCTCGGTAGAGCACTTTCACATCACACAATCCATAAGCCACTGAACACTGACCAGAATGGCGGATGACGAGATGGACCATTTTCAAAAAGGCGACATGTACGAGCCATGTACGACTAATTGGCCATGGGAATTCACACGATGTAATGCCCGTATTAGCCGCAGGCCAGAAAGGGGAGCCTGTCCCGGGAAAATGACACAATAGCAAGGACATGTTGACCTTGTGCCCAAACAACATATAAGGAATAGGATCTTGGAAGAATTGGGAAAAATACATTGGAACGAATGGTTTGGAGACTCAAATAAATGTTAATGGTTTTTGAGAGAAAATTGGTAATTTTGTATGCATTGAGAGAATTTCAGTGAGTGATAAGATTTACGAAAAAAAAATTTAAGTATGGTTTCATTAAGTGGGAAAGTGAATAATTTAATGAATTCGGGAAATTCCGTATCCAAGTATAAGATTCGGATTAAATCAGGGGATATGTGAAAGAAAATGTATAATTATGGATAGTGTAATATAGAATCGCAGGGGAGTTATAAGAATTTAAGTAGGATGGTAATTAAATATTTATATGGGTTTTTCTGTCATCTCAGAGATTGTAGGAAAATTTTAAAGTATATTGCGGAAATTTTTGGAGTTATATAAGTCTTATTTTGATAGTATTTGAGAGGATAGTGTAATTGTTTAAGTATTTTATTGTAAGTATGTACATGAGTTATATTTATGGCATGTCCGGTTCAGAACACATGATGAAGTGACAAATATATGAATTAAATAAGAGTGGTGAAGTTTAATGTATAGAGAGTGTAAGAATTTGAATATTTTAAGTTTGAGTAAGGTATCAAATTTAAATGGATAGGATGAAAAAAAAAGTAAGAAGAAATGAATATATAATGTGGAGAGATAAAATACATAAATTGTTGGAATTTAAAGAATTTAAGTTTGAGTAGAGAAACAAATGTAAATAAAAGTGTATATATAGAATGGAAGGACATAAATAGATAAATAGTAGGAATTTGAAAAATTTAAGTTTGAAGAGAGTAGCAAATTTAAGTAAAAAATGTATATATTATGTGGAAGGATTTAAAGTAGATAAATGGATAGGATGTTAAATAAGAAATGTATATATATAATGTGGAAAAACATAAGGTAGAGAAATGTAAAATAAATAAATAGTAGGAATTTGTAAAATGTAAGTTTTAAGGGAGTATCAAATTTGAATAGAAAATGTATATATTATATGGAAGGATTTAAAGTAGATAAAGTGTAGAAATTTCAATGGGGCAATTTTTGAGAAAGTAAAAAAAATTTATAGGAGTATGAAAAAAAAAGAGAGTTTTTTTTGTAATGGTTCGTGTGCCGGGTGACAAATTAAAATTATAGAAATTGAATTTATAAAAAAATGATACTTAAGGGAGTTTTACGAGAAGAGAGTATTTTAATAAGCTTGAGTGTAATCTATGTGTATTGATTGTCCTAAACAAATCATGACACAGCGTACAGATCCGGTTGCCTAACGATTCTCAAATGGTCAGCAATTCCTGTTGATCACCGATTCACATTGCTCAACGATTCCTGGTGCACAAAGATTCTCATTTGGTCAGTGACTCCAGCAGTTCAGCGCCTTACAGTTCATCGAATTCCAGTTAGACAGCGGTCCAATCCTTCAGCGAGTTCCAGCAGTTCAGCGCCTTACAGTTCATCGAATTCCAGTTAGACAGCGGTCCAATCCTTCAGCGAGTTCCAGCAGTTCAGCGCCTTACAGTTCAGCGAATTCCAGTTAGACAGCGGTCCAATCCTTCAGCGAGTTCCAGCAGTTCAGCGCCTTACAGTTCAGCGAATTCCAGTTAGACAGCGGTCCAATCCTTCAGCGAGTTCCAGCAGTTCAGCGCCTTACAGTTCAGCGAATTCCAGTTAGACAGCGGTCCAATCCTTCAGCGAGTTCCAGCAGTTCAGCGCCTTACAGTTCAGCGAATTCCAGTTAGACAGCGGTCCAGTTCTGCAACGAGTTCCAGCAGTGGAGCGATTTACATTGCAGCGGTTTCCAAGTGTGCAGTGATATCAGTGTTTTTTTTTCCAAAGGAAAGATATTTTACACTTTCCATCATAACTACAAGGGGACAAAGTGATATTATTAGGGACCATATGCGTAAGTCCCTGATCCCAACAAGTATCCAATTGACGGTCAAAGTGACTTTGGTTATCATATGTGAACAATTTTACAGATATACACCTTGAACTTGTGTGGAACTATATTGTTTAAAAAAAAAAAAAAAAGACATATCACCAGTGGACGAACTTGTGCTTACATGAATAGACTTTTAATCGATATTAAGTACAACTGAACGACACAGATATCGTCATTTGCAGACACATTGAGAATTGTATTTTTGTATAGTATTTTCGTGTTCTTTTGATGGCATATAAGAGTATATATATGATAATATGATTTGTGTATATGTGTATATAGTGCATTTTTACAGTAGATACAGATGAGAGCAAGACGAGTTGTTGGACTACACAGTGGACACGCCTGCAGCAACTATGAGCTGGCACTTTGTAATTGGCTTTTTTCCCACCAAATTTTGGGGGGGGAAGAAGGGTAATTGTTATATTGTAATTTTCAATTCCCAATATAACATTGCTCTTCTGAAAGAGGAAGTGGACCTAAGAAGACGGTCCCTCATGAAGTGAGGCAATTTTTGTAACATTCCCTCTAACGCAGCTGCACCGGACATTCATTTCGAAAAGAGAGGGTGCTTCTCAAGTTCATGTCAGCGTTAGGTGCTACAACAAACGGAAGGGGTTGAACTTCTTGACCCCAGAGTCAATTCATATCACTTGAACCTTGGGAAAATTCTCGTGAGAACTTTCAACGATTTTAAAACTGGAGACTGCATATCTCATATTTCAAGGGGGCCTTGACCAATAATATAGCCTGAAGGGCGTAGCCCTTAATTTACTTAGCCAATTATGGACAGGGGCGCCTTGTTAAGGGGGTAGAGACAGAGAGCAACTTTGGACTTTAAGTTTTTGAAATCGTGGACTTGAATTTTGGTGAGTGAAAAGAAGAGGTCGCAAGAGCGACGGATCTCGGAGAGAGCGAGCCCACGGGACAGAGCCGGAGCGCGCTGTCATAAAGTCCGACATCGGCAGTGATGATCGAGGTAGGACAATTCTACACATATTTTTGCACTTTGATTATTATTATCTCTCTGACCCTCCTAAATAAGGTTAACCTGGGCCATTAAGACGTAGGCTTGTAAGAATAGTGAGTTAATGTACATTAATAGGTTAATAATTGTAATGCTCATATTATGATCATAGAATGAGGGGATTTGATTGTCTTAATGTACTACACTAAAGATGTTGGTATATGAAATTTACCAGATGTTTAATAGTTATTAAATAAGGTTTTATCTTAACGAAATAAATTCTTTGTTATTGTTTAAAATTAAGCCTCTTCATTTTAATTACTGGTATTATGTATTTCTTTATTTACTCCACTTTACGAGAACGGTCCACGTAGCGTCAATACATGACGTGTGACGACTCACATATCAACTTCCACGAGAGATAATGTCCGCTGGATTCAAACTGGATGGTACATGCCGCCAAATGCAATTTTTCGTTAAAGTTTGTATTTTTGTGACTCGATTAGCCACAAAACTTTTCAATTGATGAGGTGTTGTACGAATCCAAGCTAACGAAATTGTGGAGTCTGTGTATAATAGAATTACAACATCTAAATTAATGTTTAATGATTGCTGAACCTTTTGCATTAGCTGTGATGCTAACAAACAAGCACACAATTCGAGTCTAGGTATTGAGATGGTCTTTAGTGGGGCTACTCGAAATTGGCTAGACACTAGTTGGACTGATGCCATGTTGGTTGACGAGATACACTGAACATAAACTGCGGCCCCATGTGCTGCTTCTGAAGCGTCCGCGAAACAGTGTAATATGAGCTTTTTGCAATTGTCAGAAAGAATCCAACGTGGAATTCGTGGTTCTTGAATAGCCTTTAAAGAAGCAACAAATTTTTGCCATTCCAATGCAAGAGGTTGCGATAATGGTTCTTCCCAGTTCAATTTTTGTAGCCAAAGCTTTTGTAGAAATATTTTTGCTTTGCATACGACAGGACCCAAGAGCTCTAGTGGATCGTATAAGCGAGCAATAAGTGATAAAACATTTCTTTTGTGAACGATCGATTCAGTCTTAAAATCTACTTTGAATAGAAATTGATCTTTCTCGGGTTGCCAACTCATGCCTAAGGCTTTTACGATTGAAGGCTTATCTACTTGAAAACTCCATTTTTGATTTGAACTTAAGGAACTATTAAAAAGATTAGGTGAGTTAGAAGTCCACTTGTGTAGTGACATACCCCCTTTCTGAAGTAAAGCTATTAATTCATGTTGTATCTTTTGCGCTGTCTCAATATTTTGCGCTCCAGAAAGAACATCATCCATATAAAAATCCCGCATAGCAATTTCCGATGCTAATGGAAAGTGTAAGGATTCATCTTGAGCGAGTTGTCTTAAAGTTCTAATTGCCAAAAATGGGGCACTTACTGTTCCATAAGTAACAGTCTTTAACCTGTAAGTAGTAGGGTTTTCATTCGCATTGCGAGCCCATAAAATTCTAAGAAAGTCTCTTTGAGAGGGTTCAATAAGAATTTGTCGAAACATTTTTGTAATGTCTGCGGTAAATGCAAATTTATATGTTCGAAATCTCAATATTATGTCAAAATTATCTTCTACGACGTCTCCCTTTAATAGGAAGTCATTCAGAGACTTACCCGAGGTTGTGGGTGATGATGCATTAAATACTACGCGAAGTTTCGTAGTTGTCTTATCCGTCCTGTAAACACCGTGATGCGGAAGATAGTAATAGATTTTAGGAAGGGTAGTTTCGTCTACTTTTTCCATGTGATCTAATGCTTCATATACCTGCATGAAATCCCGATAAAGCTCCAGCATTGGGAAGTTTTTGGACAATCTTTGATGCAGCCGATTCAATCTTGTTTCAGCAATAAGTTTTGATTCCCCCAAATTATGCAAGTCCTGCTTCATGGCCATTTGAACTATGTAACGACCATCCTTGACGCGTCTGTGTGTCGCTTTGTAATGCGCTTCACAGTCTTCAGCTTCCTTACTTAAAATGCGTTCATTTAAATTTACGTCTTCCAATTTCCAAAATTTCTCTAGAGTAGTTTCAATATTGTTGACGTGCGATGTAAGCCCGCAAAAACTAGCTGCTTGATTGTGGCTTTCAATGTAACCACTTGCAATATACCCAAAAACAGTATTTTGAAAAAGGAGATACTTTAACGAAGTGCGAATTTGTTCGCCTCTAACAATTTCGAAGAAGATTACTGCTCCAATCAGAATGTTAATTTTTGATGGCTTTTCAAAACTTGGATCTGCTAACATAAATTGCGGAGGAATTCTTACATTTTGTATGTCTATCTTTTTTGCCGGAACAATATCCGTTATTTTCGGAAAAACTAAAAAATTCAATGAGGCCGAAAATGAGCCATTACCATTTGTTATGGTAGCAAATGCTTGCGATTTTATAGTTGTGGTGATCCCACCTAAACTTGAAACTGGAATGTTTATTTTTTCCTTTCTTAATCCTGCGTAATTAACAAATTCATTCGTTACGAAATTTGATTGCGATCCATTATCTAAAACTACTTTTGCTTTTACAAATTGTCCAGAGCTATTCTGAACCCATAAAACTGCTGTCGAAAGTAAAACAGTTTTCTTTGTCGTTGCGAGGCATGCCGAAAGTGTATTTGTAACTTCTATACTATCTTCACGATTTACATTACGATCTGTCGTAAACGATTCTGGGGTTTCTTTGACCACCATTCCATGCGTATCTCGCGCATTGAAAGTCCCAGTAGGCCGATGCAAAAGTGAATTGTGCTTTGATTTGCACTTGTTACAAACATTCTGGGATTGACATAAAGCAACTTTATGATTACTACTAAGGCAATTTATACACAAGAAATGCTTCTTAATTAGCTCATACCGTTCCACTGGAGTGGCTGCAAGAATTCGCATTTGAAAATTGCGTGTGGTTTCTTACAAATAACACAAGTCGAAGTGTTTGTAACTTTTGTTACTAAGCTTCTAGTTTTACCCCTTTGAGGAGAATGAACTTTCGATTTGAAGTGAGGTGCTTTACTTTGAATATTTTCTAAGATTTGGCATCTCTTTTCTAGAAATTTAAGAAATGTGTTCCAATCCGTTAAATCGGTTGAGGCTATTGTCATTTCAAACTGCTTGCGTGATTCCTTATCTATTTTTTGAAGCACAACATTAATTAACATAATTTCGCTCAACTTGTCTAGTTCTAATTGCATAGTTTTTAGTGCTCTTAAGTGCTTCTGTAACTTATCAATTAATGATCGCAAATCTTTTGCGGATTCAAAATGCAATTGTTCAATGGATAGCAATTCATTTACATGAGTATTTACTATTAATCTTTTGTTATCATATCTATTTTCAAGGGCTTTAAACAAGGAAGAAAATGTGTCTTCCACCGTTAGCATTTGCTTAGTTCCTATTTGAAAAGAATATCAGTTTACCCTAACTGTCGTAGAATTCAAATCTAATTTTCTGAACTTAACTCTTACCTTGAGCAGGATTTTTGAGCTTCTTATGATCCAGAAATCTAGGTGAAAACAATGAGCACAACACATTTTAACGTCACGAACAGTTTAATATAACGTACACATACACATATTTGTATATAGGGTTTGTTCACGTTTCCTTTACTTCAATTAATACATTTAAATCCAGAGCGCAGTACTTTATTATTAGGTTCTATGAACCTTCAATTTCAAAATCATTCCTAAAACTAATTATTAGGCCGTGAATTTGGCCTTCTAAAAGAAATCGTAAAACCCCATTCTTTTTTTCTGCGCTAACGCACCGGCAAAACTTCTTCCATACTTTTTATTTCATGAATAATAAAAACAACAAAATTATCTATTCAAAGCTGCTCGCCGCAGCCAGAGCCATCTATTGAGCTCTACAAAAATTAGTGAAACGTCAACATCCTCCCCCCCGATGAACTCCTGGAGTTCATCAAGAAGTTGGATCAAAATCACTAATCAACTCCATACTCTGTATTAAGTTTTCAGTAAGGAAATCGTGTAACATACAAAACACAAACAAAGAAAAAAATGAAATAATTGATACATTCTTAAACAATTTGATATTTAAATTCAAACATTTTTTCTTAGAAATAAAAGTAAAGTCTTATTTGGAGTTCTAATGAAAGTTCAGACACTTATCAGTTTATTTCCAAGGGATACAACAGCTGCATAAGTCGTCTTATCAGAGTTCCGTTGGGCAGTCTTATTGTACAGGCTCTAGTCTTTCCATCACGGCCCGGATGGGTCGTCTGAATTACACCGGTCTTCCACATTAAACGGGGTATTTTGTCCTCATGAATGAGAACAACTGAGTCTTTCACAATAAGTGATGAGTCTCTGCCTTTCTGGAACTGGTGTGCGGTTTTCAATTCTAAAAGGTATTCTCTTTTCCAACGCTTCCAAAACATCTCCACAAGTGCAAGACGATAGAGGTGTTTCTTGGTCAACTCATCTTTCGTTGAAGTTGAAGGCCTAATTTTTCCAGTGGGCAATGATGTTAATCTGCGTCCAACGAGAAAATGCCCAGGAGTCAATGGCTCTGGTTCTCCAATCTCACTGTAGACATAGGTTAGACGTCTCGAGTTCAGGATTGCCTCTACCTCGATCAAAGTGGTCTCCAGCTCTTCATATTTTAAAGATGTTCTCAGGAGAATTTTCTTCAAGCATGACTTTATTGATCTGATAAGTCGCTCCCAAAAACCGCCCCACCAAGCGGCTCGCTCAACAATAAACTTCCATTCAATTCCTTGATTTCCGAAAAAGTCCAAAACTTCGTTGTCTTTAATTGTGGTCCACAAACTTTTGAGCTCCTTATTTGTCTTTTTAAAAGTTTTTGCGTTATCTGACATTATAACTCGGCATATTCCCCTCCTTGAGATAAATCGTCTGAAAGCCAGCAAGAAATGTTGTGCGGTCATGTTGGAAACAAGTTCTAGATGTACGGATCTTGTCACGGCACAGGTAAACAGTACAATGTACGTACGCTTTCTCATTATTCTTTTGATACAATGATTCTGCGTAGTCAATTCCGGTTACTTCGAATGGATACGTTTCTCGCACTCTATCTGGAGGTAGTGGTGCAACATCTTGAGTCATGGGTTTTGCTCTAAACTTCCGACAAATCATGCATCTGTTTATGATACTTTTCACTCTCTGTCTTCCTTTCAATACCCAAAATGTTTCTCGGACTTGGGCTAAAGTTTCAGCAGTTCCAGCATGTCCAATCTTTTCGTGACTTCTTTTGATTTCAAGATCTGAAAAATAACTAAGATCAGGTAGTATAATTGGGTGAATTTCACAGAAGTTTAACTCAGCATTTTGCAATCTTCCCCCAACCCGCAAAACATTATTTTTGTACAAAAATGGATTGCACGGATAAATTTTGGAGTCTGGTGATACAGGTTTTCCATTGTTCAATGCTTTCAATTCCTCAGGAAAATGTTCTAATTGTGTAGTTTTTATCCAATAATTTTCTGATTCAGCTATTTCATTTGCCGTCAAAGGTCCTGATAATTTAGTATCTTTGTTTCGGGCGTTAGAGATAAATCTTTTAATTCATGAAGTAATTCTAAGAATTCTAATAAGTCTGCTAGAGAGTCAAAGAGGCTAAGAGGCCTCTTCTTCGGCCAACCATTTTGGTCCATGCCACCAATTTTTACTATTTCTTAGAACTTCTATTCTTATACCTCTTGTGACCAAGTCACTTGGATTTTCCTTTCCAGGACAAAACGACCATGATGACGGTTCCGTTTTCTCATGTATTTCTTGAACCCTGTGTTGGACGAAGGGTTTCCATTTTTCTGAATTTCCTTTTATCCAGTGAAGTACAATTGCTGAATCTGTCCAGAAATATGGAATTATTTCTAGTTTCTCGCCCAAACATTTTTGAACTGTCTTGGAAATTCTTGCTCCAATTAATGCTGCCATAAGTTCAAGTCTAGGAAGAGTAATTGTTTTCAGTGGCGCTATTCTTGCTTTAGAAACGACAAATTCGGTCTTCACGGTATCTTCCTTCGTGTATCTTAAATATAGTACCGCTCCATAAGCTTCTTGGCTTGAATCTGTGAAACAATGCAACTGCACAGTTTTCGTCAACTTTCTCTTTATAGCACCTCCGAAATAATGTCTTGGAACTTCAATATCCTTTATATCTTCAAGTTCATTACACCAACTCTTCCAATTCTGGTTATACTCTAATGGCAGAAGATCATCCCATTCTAATCCACACTTCCAAATATTTTGAAGAAGTATTTTTGCTCTAATAGTAAATGGATTTAAAAATCCTAATGGGTCATACAGACTTCCAATAATTTTCAAGACTCCTCTTTTAGTTTCAGTAGCACCATCTCTAATTTTGGAAACTAAATCTTTGATCTCAATTTTAAAGGAATCTTCTTGTCTATTCCAAATGTATCCCAAAACTTTACTCTCACTTGCATCTTGACTACAATTTTCGTTTTCGAACCAAATTTCCTGAACCTCTTCATTATTAGTCTTCCACTTTCTCATATTGAAACTTGCTTGTTTCATGACATATTTCATATCTTTATACATTTCTAATGCTTCTTCTTCTTCATCTGCTCCAGCAATCAGATAATCTACATACATATTATTTTCTAGCAACTGAAAAATCTTCGGAAACTTCAATTTAAATTTCTTAGCATGGTATTTTATTGTAGCTGCTAGTAGAAATGGACTTGACGTTGCTCCAAATATGACCCGAGTCATTCTTAGAATCTTCAACTGAGCTTCTTCATAATTCTCACGCCATAAAAATCGAACTGCATCTCGGTCTTCAGGTGACAGCAGAATCTGTAGAAACGCTTGTTCGATATCTGCTGTAATTCCAATTCTGTGTTTTCTGAAGCAAATCAGTAATCCTAGCAGATCTGAATTGAGGTTCGGCCCTGAGTCTAAACAGTCATTTAATGAATGGCAATTATTTGCATGAGACGATGCATCGAAAACAATTCTTAATTTTGTGGTAGCATGATCCTCTCTTAGCACTGGCTGGTGTGGCATGTAGTACAACTTTGGACAAGGATCCTCCAGCACTTCCTCAGCAATACCCCTTTTAAGATGGTCTTCGATTATTTTCTTGTAACGTTCATAGATGTCGGGATTCTTTCTAAATTTCCTTGATAAACTTTTCAGTCTGTTGAAAGCCACTTCATAATTGTTTTTCATCTCTATGATTTCCTCTTTCCACGGTAATCGAACTTCATAACGGTTGTCGCGATATTTGATTGATTTGTCAAAGTTTTTGAGAATTTCTGTTTCAGGTTCTTTTGATCCATTGTCATTATCGACGATTCCTAAACTTTCTAATTGCCAGAAATTTCGAAGTATTGAATTAGTTTCGGAATTTAGATCCGTGTGTGTGGATTTTATCGCGGTGTTCATTACGTTGACTGCAGATTGAACAATCATCATATTTGTTGCAGCGGTCGAACCGTTGACCGACCATCCTAATATAGTTTCTGAAGCTACTAATGATCCCGACAGTCTTCTTATTTTTCCGGTTACGAATTTCCAATAATAGTCCGAACCAATTAAAATGGCTAATTGCAAGCTATTTCCATTTTTACTTCTATCTGCTAACTGTATTTTATTTTCCTTGCAATAATTTCTTATATCTTCGCCTGGAACAGAAATTAAGGCATTGCTTATATTAGGAGCTTCAAGTGCTTCAATTGTTACTGTGTCGCGTCCCTCCGGACTTCGTAAATCGAGTTGAACCCTTTTTCTTCTCTCTATCATGGGTTCAGTCCTTCCGAAGGTATAAATATGAATATCTTCTTCACCTAGCACCTTTAAGTTTAGCTGTCTAGATACCTGCTCAAGGATAAATGTTCTATGGCTCCCCCCATCAAACAAAACGCGAAGATTCATATTTCTATTTTTTCCAAAAATAGTTACAGTGGCAGTTTGTAAATAAATCTCGCCACTTAATTTATTTTTTTGCGAAACAGAAGTAACAGCAGTATCTGATTTCGTTTCGCTTTTATTTTGATTATTTTCGTGCAATACTACATTATGGCGTCCCTTACATAGCTCACAACGGATTTTTGATAAACACTTAAATGACGTGTGAAATCGCTTTAAACATAGAAAACATCTACCCATTTGCTTTAATTTATTTCTTTTTTCATCAACAGATTTCCTACACTCCCGTGAATCATGTCTAGGGCCATCAATAAGATCACAAAATAAACACGCGGGAAATTTCGATTCATTGATGTTCAATGTCGCCGCAGTTGGGATTGTTTTGTTTTTATAATGAGGTTTGAAAAAATGTTTATCTCTTTGACTCAGCATTCGAGGAGACAATTTAGAATAATTCTTAGCGCTTTCGTTTCTTCCACTTGAGTCATCCGCATTACTAAACAAAAATGTTTTCTCGCGGTTTTCAATCTCGTTCTTTAGGAATTCTAAGAGGTCTGAACAATCCCACGATTTATCCTTTTTATTTGATCTGTTATAGTCCAACACTATTTCTTGTGGAATTAATTTTAATAGCATTGGATAAAGCAAACTACCATAATTATTCAAATTTACTCCTGCCGCCTCTAGACTCCGAATATGAACAGTACACTCATGATACAATCGCCGCAATTCTTTCAAGTGGAAACACGATTTTACTGGGCTCATACATAACAATTTATTTACACGAGAACGCACTATCGTTTCGGTTTTCCCAAATCTATCTTTTAATATTTCAATTGCGGTGTCATAATTACTATCCGTAATAGATAATCCCTGAATCGAAACCAAAGCCTGTCCCTTCAAAAATGACCTTAAATAGCTATGCTTTTCTATTTTTGACAGATTTTTATTTTTGTGTATTGCACACTCAAATTGATCCCAAAATTCTTGCCAATTTTCATGTTTACCATCGTAAACTTCTATGGTTAATTTTGGCAAACGAACGTTATTCCTATCAACCCTTCTCCCCACTTCTTCACTATTGTTCATTTCACTGTTTGCTTCTGATGTGGAACTGCCGATCGTCAACAACTCTAGCATGCCACTATTATTTATCGGAAGATTACCATCCGTCTTCAGTTCCGATACATTACTGTTATTTAAAGCTATTTTACTTTGAGATTTGAGTTCCGGTATCATTTTCAGAAATTTGTTTATTTTTGACTTTGAACTTAAAACCCTATCTCGGTATTCCTGACTCGAAATAATATCCAATTCCAATTCATCCAAGTCATCTATATAATTTTCTATTTCTGAATCTAACTCAAATACCTTTTCCGCTTTATCGTTTAATTGCTGTAAAAGCTCTTCTAATGTATTTTTATCAATGGATTCAACTTCAAAATGCTCCGATATCTTATTCTGAACTTTAGTCAAAAGACTTCTAAAAGTTTGCCGTTTTCTCTTCAATTTATCGAGCATTTTTTTAGTTTTTAACTCATCACCGGCAGCATTTGTTTCATTATTTTCTGTATCCGTACCTTGCATACTTAGTTTCGCTTTTGATAAATTTTGACCAACTAAAATAACATTCTAAAATTTTGTCGTTCGAAATCGAAACTACTGCCAATTCTGTTTCTTAATTTTCAAAAATATCTAAATGTCCCGTTTCCCGGGTTTCGGCACCATGAAAAGAATATCAGTTTACCCTAACTGTCGTAGAATTCAAATCTAATTTTCTGAACTTAACTCTTACCTTGAGCAGGATTTTTGAGCTTCTTGTGATCCAGAAATCTAGGTGAAAACAATGAGCACAACACATTTTAACGTCACGAACAGTTTAATATAACGTACACATACACATATTTGTATATAGGGTTTGTTCACGTTTCCTTTACTTCAATTAATACATTTAAATCCAGAGCGCAGTACTTTATTATTAGGTTCTATGAACCTTCAATTTCAAAATCATTCCTAAAACTAATTATTAGGCCGTGAATTTGGCCTTCTAAAAGAAATCGTAAAACCCCATTCTTTTTTTCTGCGCTAACGCATCGGCAAAACTTCTTCCATACTTTTTATTTCATGAATAATAAAAACAACAAAATTATCTATTCAAAGCTGCTCGCCGCAGCCAGAGCCATCTATTGAGCTCTACAAAATTTAGTGAAACGTCAACACTATTAAACATGACTGCAAATAATACAGTTTCTGAGATTCCGAAAGCTGAACACTTGATGTAACTAAAGCATTAAACTGGGATTTAAAGTTATTCCAGTCTTCGTAATAACCGGAAAATTTAGGTAAAGGAATTTCAGGCAACTTTACATGCACTTCAGAACTCTTCAAATCTTTAAAACTGTTATTGGTATCTTTTAAACTAGACAATGAGATATAGAAACGTTTGAGGTTTACCTCTATATTTGAAATGTCTGTTTCGATGTCTGCTAGTTGGTCCTCTACACTCTCCAAATCTTCATCAAGCGTGAACTTATAATACTCTAAGCGAAGCTCTTCTACTTGACCCAGCAACTTCTGTACCTTTTCTACTTTCACTTGCAACCCAACTGGTTCCAAATCTTCACTTTCTTCGGCATCTACGATGAAGGTGTGCAGTCTTCTTATTGCCGTTTTTATTCCACCTCGACGACTGTTGAGCGTTATCAGTTCTTCGTTCGCCATGTTTGCTGCTATCTTACTATCCAAACGAAAGCATCCACACGACTTCCAAATCCAAGTACTAGGTCCAACTCAAGATTCCAAACGATTTCCAAAGGTCAAGCTCCGGCTCGACGGACCATGTTTTGGCATGAATTGCCTTGAAATGAACGACTATGATTCTTAGAGTGGACTGTATTTATTCGTTGACCAACTACTTACAAACGTCTGTTGAAGACTTTTGTGCTTTACAAATTGCGGCATAATACATGCGTCCAATTGCTTATTCCAACTATAAACTTTAGTGCGGTCTGTCCTCCTTTCCATCCGGATGCGATGCCTCGTCCTCTCAGCGATTCTTTCGACTACGACGACTCCTTTCTTCTCCGTCTCGAGCCTCCCATATACTGGTGTTGCCGCGGGCACTTCGAGCTTCGTAGCCGCGGTAGTCAAATTAGAGCACCTTTGCTTATGCAAAACTCGAAGGACTGGAAACGGTGCTTAGGCCGTAGCAACAGTTATGTGCATATTTATGTTATTTTATATTTTTGACATAGCAATTGCATAATCTATATAAAGAAAATTGAAAATCTGTCTCATTATCACGGGAGAATGGCTGAACCTAATTTAATGAAATTTTATGGGTAACATTGGAATAACCCCACTTAAAATTTAGTACATGTTTCGAGTTTCTAAGACCAGGGGTTGTCTAAATATTAAGATATTAATTAAAAACGAACAATTAAACCTTCCATAGATATAGCATTATGCAGACTATATATCTTCCACCAATTTATTTGAAGAGAATTATGTTATGTCACTTAGCAATGGATTTAAATCCAATGTGTTTATGCAGCAGAAGAGTTTTATTAAATCTTTTCCGATTTAAATAATAAAGATATGTACATGTATTAAATAAATTTCATTGATATTGCATTTTTGACTGGATTATATCAGTTACGGTCATTATTATTATTGATATTTTTGGGGCTTATTGATAGTTTCAATTTATTATGTCATTGTTTTATTTTGGCAAAAATTGTTGTAGCATGTAGTACGTCGTACGGAAAATCTTCCACAAATGCATGGGTATATCTTTTAATCTATGAGAATATGTTATATCTTGTATTCATCTGACATAGGTAACATTTTAAAATCTCATGCATTTCATCCATTCTTTGTATTTTTATGTTAAACTATTTTATTCACCAATAAATAAAACTCGAAATAGAAGTTATGAAAATGCGAACATACCTGAATAATTTTGAAAATCATTATCATGTTTTATTACTTTCCTTATATACATAATGTATAAGGAAAGTATTGTGACGGTGTCGAAAATTCGAATTAGAGTTTTCGACGGGAGAGCACGTTTCAAGCATCCCTGATCACGAATCAAACATTTTTGAGGTGATATCTGTGTGTGTGTGTGCAAGTGAGACTGTGGAGACTATAACTGACGAACTAATGGACCTATTCGAACCAAATTTGGTACAAAAATCACAATCCATAAACACTGGAAGCCTATTGTTTTTATACGCAATCGAATGTTCAGAACCCCTCTAAATTTTCGAATGAAATTTTGAAAAAATTGTCAAAAAATCAAAACCACTAATAAAGTTACGCAAATAGACATTTCTTATGTAATGTTTCATTAAAAAACGATTGACATAAATTTTAGAACGCTAACATAAACCGTTCTCGAGATATTGTACATTTTTCAAAAAAATTATCAAAAAGTCATATAAAATAAAAAAAAATTCCTATTGAAAAACATGTTCACTTTTCATATGTAATACCATGCGATAAATTGGGTGACATCATTCTCGTGGATCTAGCTCGTTCCATTCATGAAAAAAGATACTTTGAGTAATACTTTTGTATTTGTACGCCAATAGTCATTTATCAGCTGTATGAATAACTTATTTCTTAGTGCATAACGCTTGGCGAGATTTTGGCGACGAATTTGGCGGAATGTCGCCAACTTGGCGACTTTTTGAAATGTTGCCAAATTAACAAAAATCCCGCCAAATGGATAAAAATGACGCTAAATCAATGAAAATGACGACTCATTGTCGAAAATTCAATATCTTGGAAAGAATATTAGTATCTACTATAAGAAAAACCTATTTTTTTACTTTAAAAGTAGTAAATTCATTACATTATATAAGGAAAGTCATGTGTTGCCCATATCAGATTTTTCTTCCATGCCTTGAACAGTGTGCAGATGATTTCGAAAATCATCCGACTTCAGTGCCATAAAATTACAATTTATTTCTTTACAAACATAATTTGTTTCTTCAGCAACTGGTGAACATTTTTTTTATGTCTGTAAAAGGTAGATTTACTGGAAAATGTCTTTTTGTAATTGCACATTTTAGAAAACTTTTCCGTTTTCTGTGAGTTTTTGGCTTGTGAAGTGTTTGGTCCATCCTTAAGCTTTGGATCAAAATTCATATTTCTCAAAAAGAAAAAATTCACAAAACTAAAATTTGCCGCGAATGCTAAATAAAAACTCCGCTAACCAGAATCAACGCGTACCCTACGTCATCGGCTACGTCAATCGCATCATCGTCAGTAGTGGTTTCTTGTTGGTCGAATCGGAGTGGGTCCGGTGCTAAGAGCGATCCAATGCAAATGGTTTTTGAGGCTTTTAATGAAATAATGACCAATGAAATAATGTCACAGTATGAAGATAAGAACCACACCTAGAGATTGGAGATTAAAGGCGCTTCGCGCTTGGTGCTCTGTTCTGGACGAAACTCTATTGATGGCTTTTAAATTAATCGCGGAATTTAATAAAAACAGTGAGAAACAAACCCGCCATGAATAGGTCCCAAAAAGAAAGTTTTAAAATAATATTTTGGAATGCGAACGGCATATCTCCAAGAATAAATGAACTTAGGAGCTACGTAAATGAAAATGATGTAGATGCCCTGCTAATCCAGGAAACTAAAGTTAGAGAAAACAAAAAACTAAATATAGCAAACTATAATAGCTATCATACCCTTAGCTCAAATATAACTGCTAGAAATCCCCATGGAGGAACAGCAATATATATTAAAAGTAATATTCCCCACGAGGAAATAAACAACATAAATCTTCAAGGTATAGAAAATACTAGTATAAAAATTAAAATAAATAATGTAAACCCATTTATCCTAACTTCAATATATGTCAAAAACATGAGTGGTATAAATGTAGCTGCGCAGCTGGAACTGCTTTTCTCGCGATATCCAAACACAATACTCGCGGGCGACTTCAATGCACACCACCGAGCGTGGGGCAGCAGGAGAGCCAACACACGCGGTACACAGATACATAGATTGCTAAACACAACAAACACTGACATCATTGCACCGTCGAGACCAACCTGCTTCTCAGGTGCCAATGGCTCATTCATAGACTTTGTCCTAACGAGAAACATAGAATACGCTCACACAATTGATACCCTGGATGAATTCGACTCGGATCATCTACCGGTACTGGTGACATTCGATTTGAACACTCCCCTTCCAGCCTCTCTGGGACAAGAGAGGGTGAACTGGAACGTTTTCAAAAGAGCACTTTTGGAGCCGCATTTAGCAGTACCCAACATTATGAGCACGGCGGATATTGACTCTGCCACGCACACACTCACAACAGAAATCAGGAGAGCTATTGCATCTGCCACAACACATCGTGAGTCATCAAAAATGCCAACACTTTCCCACCATGTCAAACAGTTAGTTAAACAGAGAAATAGAATGCGTAAGACATGGCAGGCTAACAGAGACCCTACCCTTAAAAGGGAGCTTAATAGACTCACGTGTAAAGTCAGTGAAAAAATTGTCGCAGAAAAGCAGCAACAGTATAAAGAATTAATCGAATCCCTTAGCCAGGAAGACGTATCGCTCTGGCAATTCGCTAAAAGACTCAGAAAACCTCAAATTAAACTCCCGCCACTAATAGATGGCGCTAATATTGCGTACTCAGACGAAGAAAAGGCAGAGGCGCTTGCTAGGCATTACGAAAAGCAATTTGAACCAAACCACGATCTAATGTGTCAGGACACCCTAAGAATGGTTGGAAGTTGGAAACCCAGACCACACGACAGACCCGAAGGTTTACTGTAGCTAAGTGTGTGGCCGGGAACTTTATTATTGATTCAAGAAATTACAACACATATAAAATTGAATCACAACACAATAAGTAATAACAAGACAAGCAAAGACACAAAAAACACAAAAGCATAAAAGAACATATAAGAAAAACAACAGGTTAAAGCAAAAAGTAACTGTGAAAATTTTAAAGTACAAAGCAATAAGGCTGCACAGGTTTACCAAAGAGACCCTGGAGGGATATTTAAAAAACTTTAAATTTACTTAAAAAAAAAAAAATAAATAAATAAAAATAAAATAAATGAATAAAAGGAATTAAAACAACCAGGGGAAGTTACAAAAGGGGGGGGGACAATGAGAGACCAGGGCAAAGAACAAAGGGGAATATACAAAAGGAGGGGACAAAAGAGAGAGCAGGGCGCATAAAAGAGCAAAAGAAGGGTTATATAATGCCAGCCAGGACAATAATGCTGGACAAAAATAATATAGACATTGAAGGATATTTAAGTAACAGAAATATAAATTATCTGTTAATGATACAAAAGTAAAACTTTTGTGTTTGTGGACTATCTGTATAATCCATAATTTACAATATTTATAGATGTGTACAATATTTACAGATGTATAATTTGGAAGTAATATATGAGATTATAAATATTTACAGAGTTAAAGTATAAATTAACAGAAATGTATATAAATGGGGTGATTATAATTTTGTTGTTATATTACAGACAGATATGAGTGATTATGACTTTGTAGATGTATATACAGACAGAGACACAATTTTGTATTGAGAAAATATGTACAAAGGTATCACTTCAAAGTGTAAACATGTTTACATTTCCATATATAAGTCGCTTATTCACATTGTTTGGCAGGTTTGTATAACAGAAACAAGACTATACCGTTTTCAGGTGGTGACGAGACAGTTAACACAACGATAAAAAACAGCAAAACACAAAAATAAAAACAAAACAAAGGGGAACCCAGGAACAGCAGGGGGAGGGGATTGATCACCAGAGACACGGGGATAGTAGGTACTCACAAGCTTTTCAGCGAACACGGTTCGAAATATCACGGGCGACGAGAACACAGTTCTTGAGTTTATTAAGTAATGTCGGATGTCGGCAAACCCCGGAGAACCAAGCTGCACGGGAAGCGGGGACAGGTTTAATTAAATGGTATTCTTTAGTAAAGGGGCAAGAGAATAAATAATGGTCTGCATCACCATATGCGTTGCAAGGGCAGTTGGAGGATGATTTATGTTTAAAAAAGTTAAGGTAATCTAAGAAAGGGCCATGGCCAGTTATAAAATATATGAGGTATTTGTTAAAGATTTGAATTTCGGGGTTAACAATAGGTAGAAATAGAGAAATACGTGAAGGGTCATGAGTTCGGGGTGAGACGTAGTTGTTTAGAAGATGTTGCCAGGAATTCAAAAGGGCGGATTTGCAGAATGAAGTAAGAAGGGAATAAGGGAAAGGGACGGAAAGAGGGGTACCAGAAAGGGTAGCATCTTTGGCAAATTTGTCTGCAGTTTCGTTTCCAAGGTTGCCAGAATGGGCTTTAATCCATTGAAGGTTAATAAAATTTAAATTTTTTGCCGAAAGTGCCAAAAGTTTCGTTTCACAAAGGAGGTGAGATTTGTTTTTAATTGATTTGAGAGCCAGAATAGAGGATAAGCTATCAGAGTATATATTGACTTTAGTTGAGTTATCTAATGCCCATTTGATTGCAAGTTTAATTGCTGAAAGTTCTGCTTGAAAAACTGTGTTCTCATCACCGAGCTTATACATGAAAGTCTCAGCCAGGCGTTCACCTCTAAAAATGCAGATAGAAAGGCCTGTGTGATTATCTAGTTTTGAACCATCTGTATAAATGGAGATGTCAGAAAAGGATAAAGGGTTAACAAACGGAAGGGAAACTATACGATTAGAGGGAGGGATACTGGAGAGGGGACAGTTGTGATCAAAAAGGGAAGGGGAAGGGAGGGAGGAATCAGGGAAAAGGTTGGTTTTTAGATACCAGAAATTAAATTTTTTGTATAGATTTTGTACTACAGGGGGGATGCCAGTAATTGAGTAAAGAGAAATGCTCGAAGTTGTTCTAAAACCGGTTGAAATTTTTAAAAGGAAAATCCGTTGCAAAGATGTTAGTTTAGCGATATGATTTCCGGTAAGACGTTTTCCCCAAATTCCAGACCCGTAAGTAATAATTTTTTCGATAACAGTGAGATACCATGTTTTAAGAAAAGATTTATTAACTCCCCAGTTATTACCCGAGATTTTCCTGAACGTAGAAGAGAGCTTAAAGCATTTCTCTTTTAAATAGAAGACATGAGGACTCCATGTTAGGTTGTCGTCGATTATAATGCCTAAGAAGTTAAGATGACGGGTAATTTTGATGCTTTTGTTGAGAATTTTAACAGGTGGGGTATATCTGCGCTTAGCTTTAGTTCGATTAAAAATAATACATTTGGACTTTTCAGCGGAGACCGAAAGGGAAAGGGAAGAGAGGGAGGAAGTAACGGAGGAAAGGTTAGAAGTAGTTTTACGGGAGATGAGGGGAAGGGAACTTCCAGAAGTCACCACCGCCAGATCATCTGCGAAGGCCTGTATGCAAAGATCGTCACTATTTAGTTGTAAAATTTTATTGAAATATATGTTCCACAGGATAGGGGATATAACCGAACCCTGTGGAGCCCCAATTGATAATGTTTTTTTAGTTGAGTAAATGCCATCTGAATAGGCTATTGATCGGGAGTGAAGATAAGAGTAAATAAATGTTTTATATTCTGTATATTATCTAGGGTAGAAGGCAGAATGTTCCAGTTCAGATTGTCAAATGTCCACGGTGGCGAGAGATACGTACTGGCCGGACCTGAGACCCTCAATGGTAGAGATGAGTAGCTGTTTCACAACTGGCCTGAGACCCTCAATGGTAGAGATGAGTAGCTGTTTCACAACTGGCCTGAGACCCTCAATGGTAGAGATGAGTAGCTGTTTCACAACTGGCCTGAGACCCTCAATGGTAGAGATGAGTAGCTGTTTCACAACTGGCCTGAGACCCTCAATGGTAGAGATGAGTAGCTGTTTCACAACTGGCCTGAGACCCTCAATGGTAGAGATGAGTAGCTGTTTCACAACTGGCCTGAGACCCTCAATGGTAGAGATGAGTAGCTGTTTCACAACTGGCCTGAGACCCTCAATGGTAGAGATGAGTAGCTGTTTCACAACTGGCCTGAGACCCTCAATGGTAGAGATGAGTAGCTGTTTCACAACTGGCCTGAGACCCTCAATGGTAGAGATGAGTAGCTGTTTCACAACTGGCCTGAGACCCTCAATGGTAGAGATGAGTAGCTGTTTCACAACTGGCCTGAGACCCTCAATGGTAGAGATGAGTAGCTGTTTCACAACTGGCCTGAGACCCTCAATGGTAGAGATGAGTAGCTGTTTCACAACTGGCCTGAGACCCTCAATGGTAGAGATGAGTAGCTGTTTCACAACTGGCCTGAGACCCTCAATGGTAGAGATGAGTAGCTGTTTCACAACTGGCCTGAGACCCTCAATGGTAGAGATGAGTAGCTGTTTCACAACTGGCCTGAGACCCTCAATGGTAGAGATGAGTAGCTGTTTCACAACTGGCCTGAGACCCTCAATGGTAGAGATGAGTAGCTGTTTCACAACTGGCCTGAGACCCTCAATGGTAGAGATGAGTAGCTGTTTCACAACTGGCCTGAGACCCTCAATGGTAGAGATGAGTAGCTGTTTCACAACTGGCCTGAGACCCTCAATGGTAGAGATGAGTAGCTGTTTCACAACTGGCCTGAGACCCTCAATGGTAGAGATGAGTAGCTGTTTCACAACTGGCCTGAGACCCTCAATGGTAGAGATGAGTAGCTGTTTCACAACTGGCCTGAGACCCTCAATGGTAGAGATGAGTAGCTGTTTCACAACTGGCCTGAGACCCTCAATGGTAGAGATGAGTAGCTGTTTCACAACTGGCCTGAGACCCTCAATGGTAGAGATGTTTCACAACTGCTCAATTCTCTGAAGCCAAATTGCAGTGGATGAAGAGCCTCCGAGGAGGAAAGCCAGAAATTGAGTTTATTAACAAAGAGTTTTTCAAGAATTTTGCCGAAAGTGGGGAGAAGGCAGATGGGGCGGTAAGAGGTAATGTGGGCGGGATCTTTACCAGGTTTGTTTAAGAAAAGAACTTTTGCAGTTTTAAGACAAGTAGGAAAATAACAGAATTTAAAACAGAGGTTGAAAATTTTTGAAAAAAGGAAAGGAAAGGAAGTAAAAAGAGATTGCCAAATCTTAAAGTCTATGTTATCAGGGCCAGGAGCCTTACCAGAGGGGAGACAGTTAAAAACAGAGGAAAGCTCTTCATCAGAAATTTGGCCCAGACCAATGTGGGGGGCGGGAGACCAAGGGAAATCAGTGAATGAAGGGTCATTTTTAAAATAGTGGTCCAAAAGACGTTGTATCTTAGTCTAAATTAGGTTCATCCGAAAATTGTAATGATATGTTATTAAATTTATTGTGCTTTTGGAAGGCAAATTTAAACTGAGTGCCGAATTTTGAAGAACAGTTAGTACAGAATTTTTTCCAGGATTCAAGTTTAGCATTGTTTATTAATTTTTTGTATTTGGCACGATTCAGTTTGTATTTAATTTTTGCCTCGGAAATAATGTCCGAGGGGGCAGAAGTTCTCTCAAGTGATTTAATGCGTTTGTAAAGGGCGGTGACAAAATTACGGAAAGTGGCAAGATTTTTGTTCCACCAATTAAATTTAGGGCGGGAGGTAGATTTTTTCTTTTTAATATGGGTAAATGCGCAATTTTGAGTTATTTTAATAAAGTTTTCAATAAAATTATTCAGCATGGAAGGAGTTTCTACCTGGTCCAGAAGGAGAGAGAGGGGTTTTATGTTGGATCTAAAATTAAAAATGAATTTACCAAGGTTATATTTAGTTTTAAGAAAAAAGGAGTAGTCAATAAGGGGATCTATATTAAGAGAGATTTTAATAAAATGGTGGTCACTAAAAGAATCACTTGGGAGAACTTCCCAATTTTGAATACAGTCGTAAAAGCCAAAGGAGACTAGTGAGAGATCTGGGAATCCTTTACCAGAATGAGAACTGAATGTTGGACCACAAGCGGGATCGTTGAGTACTATTAAATTGTTCTCAAGACAAAGGTCTATAACATCGTATCCACGGTGATCAATAAAATCATATCCCCACATCTGTGCCCTGCCATTGAAGTCGCCAAGGACCAAAAAGTCAGAATGAAGAAAGTCGAGGGCAGAAAGCTCAGCCAAGTGGGGAGGCAGAGGATCACGAGGAGGAAAGTAAAGAGAGACGATATTAAGGGGGGCATGAGAGGGGAGAAGAATTTCGATAATAACAAAGGAGTTTGATTGAAGTTTAAGTGTGGATTTAATATCAGGGTTAATAATTAAAATGGCAGCTTTATTAGAAGTGGATCTGTATTGTTTGATGCCAAAAGGGGGAGAAAGAATGTTTTCACCGGAGACGTAAGGCTCCTGTACGCAGATCAAATCGTATGAATTTTCTATGCCAAATTGTAAAAGGTTATTGTGGGCTGCCAGAGAGTGATTGGCGTTAATTTGAAGAATATTGAGAACCATGAGTGCAAGGAAATGCCAGGACACAAAGGGGGGGGAAAAAGGGCAAACATATAAATACAAGAAAAATACAAAAAGTACTTAAAAAGCATTAAATACATAAAAATACAACAACAAGGAAAAATAATGAAAAAGGTATCAAAGGGAGCGCTGGAGGTCCCGAATTCTGCTAAGTTCTTGTTTCCAAGCGCTACAAGAGTCTCTATCACGTGAGTTATGATTAGTCTTCCACTTAAGAGTGGGATTGTCTTTGTTAGCTTGTGCACAGTTGATACAGGTAGGGTCAGTGACCTTACAGTTTTTATAGTTATGACCACTTTTAGTACAGTTACTACATTTCCCGGATGTCCAGGGGCAGTAAATAGCGGTATGTCCGAACCCCTGACATTTGAAACAGAGTTGGAAGCCTATGTACTTTTTAACCAAAAAGTATTGAAAATGGTGGAACAGTTTTTTGGCTTCAATCAGATGTTTGGCAGAAGGTTCATCCACGAGAAAGATCCAGTTGACCGAACCGTTACGGTTTTTAAAGTTCCGGATAAGTCTGAGTTCTTTGAGAAGGTCAGTAGGAAGATTTTTGGAGATCAGTAGTCGGACGTCTTCTTCACGGAAATTGTTAGGGATGTTGAAAATGATTAGATTTTGTTTTCTTGAAGGTTGTTTAGAAATTTTAAATTTTTCGCCGATGGTAGAGTTGACAAATTTTGGGAGAAGAGCGTCGACGTCTCCATTACAGCACGTGATTTTAAGAGTTCCGTTACTTAAGGCTGAGACATTTTTGATGCGGACGTCGGAGGGACACCGGAGAGAAAGCAGGTCTGATTTTAACTGAGAATTATTCTTGGTGCGATCTTTACCTTGTAGAAGAATGTTAGAATAAGAAGGCTTTGAAGAGTGTGGAGGAGGCTGAGATAGGATAGAAGGCTGAGCAGATGAGTTATTGAGTGAAGTTGTGATTTCTCCCAGGTGTTCCTTGACTGAGTTGTTTATCATAGCTGGAATGTTGTCAGTAAGATTTCTCGTAAAATTTTCAAGGTTGGTTGATATTGAATCCTTTAAGGTCTTCAACTCATCATTCATTGTGCTTTTTAAATCCTGGAAGGTTTCAGCAGGGTTGGGTCCAAGGAAGGCAGAAGGATTCTGTGTCTGGCTCTCAAAAACTGTACATGCATCTCTCAGGAAGGATAACTTTTCATCGAGATATTTGCGTTGGCAAGGAGTTGGTTTAATGTACCTTGAAATATAGTTACTTATTTGGTTGGAAAAACGTCTAACTTTGAGGAGGAAGCAGTTGTTGACGTCGGTGGAGTCTTCAATAAGATCGACAGTTGTAACGGAGGTATCATCATCTTCCTTAGAAGTTTTTTGTGATTTTCCATTTTCCTCTATGTAATCAGAAGTTAGGTCTGGAGACAGGAGTTTTTGAAGTCGGTTAGTAGAAGTTGCTGTAGGAGGTTTGGAAAATACCGTAAATTGGTGTTTAGGGGTGGTAAAGGCAGCGGATTTAAGAGGAAGAGGTGGAAGAATTGTGTGCGGTGAGGTAACAATAGTCGAGTAAAGCATATCAGAAGTTGAAGTGGCAGAGGCTCGGAGATTTACTAATTTGACAGTTGGTTGAGGGTTGGAACTGATGAGTGATGACATACTTGAAGGAGATGAAGAAGCAGTGGAAGATTGCAACTGGACATCCGGGGAAGGAGAAGTCGTGGAAGTTTTCAACTGGACAATCAAAGGAGATGAAGAAGTAGATGTTGGCACAGGTACAGGAGAAGGAGAAATGAGTCTATTGGAACGGGAACCACCAGCAAAGGGGAGGGGAGGGAATTCCGAGGGGGGAGAATTATCCATATCAAATAACAGTAAAATACAATACAAAAATATATATAGAATGAAAAATAATGACAGTTTTCAATTAACAATGTAACTTAAATTTCATTTTCTCAGCAAACTGAGAGGAGTAGTTGCTTAAATTTTTACTAAATGTATATATAATAGATAACTGGTGATAATAGTAATTTATTACACCCAAAAAAGGCGAAAAAAAGTCGAAAATTGCAAGAAAAAAAAAAAAAAAATTAAGTTGAGCAGGAGGAGTGGTGAGCAAAAACAAGTACTACCCTAACAAACATGGGTATCAAAATAACGGTCACGAAAAAGTAGATGAAGGTTTTAGGTCAGGAAAATTTTTGTCAAAATTGAGCTACGACCCTTAGTTTTCGGGTAAATTAAGGTTAAAGTTTTTTCAAAAATTTTAAAATTTTTTAGAAATTAAATAATTAAAAGAACCTAGGGACATGACCATTTGAAATAATCAGCTTGAAGAGAACCGTTCGAATCTGAAAAAATCTCGCATATAAACGTCTTCAATCTCGAGAAAAAAACAAAAAACCAATGTAAAAGGGAAAAGGGACGAAAAACGAAAGCATTTGAAAATATGAATTTATAAAATCAATGGAAAAGGGAAGAAAAGGACGCAATGTCAAAAAGGCGGGCAAGCAGAAGAATTCACTAAACGAAAAAGGGCGATACACAGCAAAGTAAAGGAACAGGGAAAGGCTCACCACGAAAAAAGGGGGGGAGCGCGGAAACCAAAGTACAAAATGCAAAAACAGATGTTTTTAAAATGTAAAATACACATATTTAAACTGAGCCTGGGTTCAAAAAAGTTGTCAATAAACAATAACAGATCCTCAAAATATATATGTATACACTTTAAACACAAAAAAATATTAGGATATAGTATGTTTTACAGGTGTATGATGTGTCCAATTTGGACACATCGAGAATGATTCCACATTACAATTGCAGCGTCGATAATGGCTTTCAATAATAGAATATTTACAGATTCAAAATCAATATATCTCACCACAGGGGCCGAGTAGAAGAGAATAAATGGTATCAAAATGAAGCTCAAGGAAAGGACAACGATAAATAAGCACTTTTCAACAACTACAAAGAAGAATCACGCATCTACGGATCAAAAAGACAGAGCATCGAAATAAGCGTCATAGACCGCCCACGCACGTCATCTCCACCCTAAGAATGGTTAGACAAACTCTAAACAATTTCAGGAACTCCCCGGTCACGGCTGAGATTAACCCAGCCACCCCGCAAGAAATAGTAGATATTATCAAAAACCTTAAAAACCGTAAAAGCCCAGGGCACGACAAAATCAGGAATATCGCGGTAAAAAACCTACCCTTAAATATAATATTTTACTTGACCATCTTAATAAATAAAATACTAGAACTAAATTATTTCCCCAAAGAATGGAAGGAAGCGATAATTATAGCGATCCATAAACCTGGTGAGGATGCCTCAATTCCAGCCAACTACAGACCAATCAGTTTGTTGCCGACACTTAGTAAAATTACTGAGAAAATAATTCTTAAGAGACTGAACACGCACCTTAGTGAGAATGACATTATCATTCCGAAGCAGTTTGGATTTCGGCCAAAACACTCCACCACTCATCAATTGCTGAGAGTGGTAGAGTACATTTCTTCTCGTTTTAATAATAAGACACCCACAGCTGCGATTTTTCTTGACATCCAAAAAGCCTTTGATAAAGTGTGGCACTGTGGATTAACTTACAAATTGATCACTCTAAAAGTCCCTGACGCACTTGTCAAACTTTTAATTTCATACCTAAATAACAGACACTTTCAAGTCAGAGTAAAAAATAACTTATCTACACCCAAGCTCATTAAAAGTAGTGTACCGCAAGGATCCATCCTGGGCCCGACACTCTTTAACATATATCTAAATGACATTCCCAGGACCCCAGACACGGAGCTGGCACTCTATGCAGACGACAGCGCGATACTTGCAAAACACCCTTACGTCTCAGTAATGCACAGACAGCTACAACAACACTTAGACATACTCCAAACATGGCTGGAAAAATGGCGAATAAAATTAAATCCCAATAAATGTCATTGGATTTATTTCTCAAGAAAACGTAAACCTCCGCCTCCTCTGTACATAAACAACCATGCCCTAAAAGCGGAAAAATCTACTAAATACCTAGGTGTAACGATAGACTCCCACCTAACTTGGAAACTGCACGTAACGAACATAATCAAAAAAGCTTATAGGAGCCTTATACCCAATAGCCATAGGAGCCTTAAAAGCCATAGGAGCCTTATACCCAATGATAGGAAACGGAAATCTAAGTTATCAAAATAAACTCCTAATTTATAAATCGGTCATCTGCCCGGGAATGCTGTATGCAGCACCCGTATGGGGATATGCCTGTAAAACTACCATAGACTTATTAGAGACAAGACAAAACAAAACCCTAAGGATTATAAGGAAAGCCCCTAGATACTTAAGAAACTCGGTAATTAGGAAAGACTTCAAAATAAAAACTGTTAGAGCCCAAATCAAAAAGCTAGCGCTTAAATTCTACAAAAATCTGCCATCTGTCCCAAATGAACTATTATTTAATCTGCATGACTATGATCATCGCAAGGCTAAATCTCGTAAGAGACCCCGCTCGGTACTTAACTTTGATATTCGGTACTAGGAACGTCCCACCTTAATCAGTTGATATTAAAGAAAACTCGCGATCTTTGGTTTTCTACAAAATGTTTAAAATCCTAAACTGCTAAAATGCTAGGTTACCCTCAGATCTGCATCAACCCCCCCAAACTGCTTAAACTCTTAATGTGCAACAAACTGCCACACTAGGAGCTAGGACAAATAATAAAAACAGTAAATCAAAAACCTCGAACCTCCAACTATGGACCAATGAAATAATGTCACAGTATGAAGATAAGAACCACACCTAGAGATTGGAGATTAAAGGCGCTTCGCGCCTGGTGCTCTGTTCTGGACGAAACTCTATGAAGAAGGGTCCGGTGCTATTTATCCGCTCGTGTTTCAACAAGGTGTGTTTCAACAAGCTGTGTTGCAGAAACTCGAGCACGAAGTTATGCCTTTTTTAACCCATAAACCTATTCTTTTTGCAATGTTATATTCATGATGTTTTTATTATTTGGGGTCATAGTTTAAAGGATCTTTTTAAAAGAAAAAACTGAAAAATTTTAACCTTTAGAAGAAAAAAAAAGATAAAAAAATCATTTCTACAATTGTGGAAGTACCAATGTTTTATATAAGGCCATATAATTGATGGATACGATGATTAATGCTGGAATGTAAATCCTCATGGGCCATGGCAATGTAGTATCAAACTTTTTCATATATTTAGTTTAATATAATAGTATAAAAATGCATTAAAATACTTTCAAGGGCGATAGCAGGATTCTATAAAATGTGATGAACGTATTGTTGAACTGATGTTTGTTATGGATATTATTCTACAAGGTTCAATCCTTAGCTAAGATAGTATTGGGAGACTGTGCATCTTGATTACTCAGAATATAAAAAAGGTGCAATTTTCAATTATACCCCTTTTTTCTCCCCTTGTTAAATTTGAATTCTTTAATTAGTTGCTTCACTGTAAAATATTTAACCAATGTAGTCAAATAACTATAAATAAATTTTTCATTCTTAAATATTTTCAGATACATGATAAGGAAGTGCAGCACCAGCTTGCACTTATTTGTATCTTAGAATATTGGTATTCATGAAGCACAATTTTGGGAACGCCGATTACAAACCTTCCAATGTTTTCATGCAATATTACCTACTGTTAAAAAAAATGTGTATTGCACGCATTTATTACCATTTAACATAAGCTGTCTGCAAGTTACATTTTAATGCATTTACTGATAAGGTGAAAATCTTAAGAGAAATTTTCTAGCTTACAGTATCAAATACAGAAAAAGAAATTTCACTTTGTATTGTCAATTGACCGTCTAACCCCATCCCAATAAATAAGCAACAGCGTTTACAATTTTAAGCTTTATAGGAATAGTGGAGTTGTGCTAGAAATGTATCAAATATAATACTTACCCTTATTTACATTTTCTTCAATATTTTTAAAGTGATAAAGTGTTTTTATGTATATTCACAGCTAGGGTTGCTGTGGTACTGGTCTTACGCCAATATTGTCGAGCATTGGCTGCACAAACGGACGAAAGTTCGCCAACCACTGCAAATCGCATTATCATATAAACGGGCAAATTATTGAACAAAATACAGAAACATTGGATTTACATGATTAAGCTAAACCCCTATTTTCTCCTGTAGTCAGAAAATGTAAAATATTCGGTGTAGGAAATAAGAAAACGGCTTTTAAAGTACACCGATCGCTGTGCGACGCCTCTATAGCGCCATCTATTTCACAGCTGTGAAACTAAAACTTTATAATTTTGTTTGAGTATTTTATTTATAGATAATTAATTAATTGATATTATACGAATTTTCTGACTACACAAGAAACTACATATATCATTCTATCACTCGTACAAATTCCAAAAGGATTTGCACAGCCGTTCTTTTGCGGTTATGATAATAGGAATGGCCTATACTTTAACATGGGTGGAAAACGACCGAAAACCGCCTTAATCGCTTGCGGTTTCTGCGTGTCTATTCGCTTGTTGTTACAAGAAGAATACGATTTAGAAGCGAATTATCTTCTCAAATGTATGTACGCGTATAATATAATAAAATCAGTAACAGAATTGAATTACATATCTGAGGATCGCGCTAACGAAGTAATAATGGTAAATAAATTGTTTGCCGTTTTAGATAGCTAAGTAAAATTTTAAAAAGTCATTTTTTCAGCTCCGCGCCAGCATGGCGTCTGGTAAAGGAAAGAGAAGAACTGAAGAAGAAAACCGAGAATTCAATCAGGATTGGACGGAGTCGTTTGCATTCATATGCAACACAGATGGCCTTCCGACTTGTCTCATTTGCCACGAAAAACTCGCACACAATAAGAAGTCAAATTTGGAGAGACACTTCACTACAAAACATACCCAGTTTGCTGGTAAATATCCAACCGGTGACGCATGAAAAAAAGCTGTTGAAGAGCTCCAAAAAAACAACAACAGTCAAGTTCCATGCTAAGTAACTGGGCGCAATCTTCCAAAAAGAGGAAAACCACTCACAGATGGTGAGTACGTCAAAGATTGTTTTATACGTGCATCTGGAGAACTGTTTCGTGATTTTAAAAACAAAGCAGAAATCATGAAAAATTCAAAGATTTGCCATCATCTGCTAAAACAGTACAAGATAGAACTGCTAAAATGTCTTCAAATGCAACACATATGCAAGTGGAAGACATTCAGCCGGCTTCTGCCTTATCACTTGCTATAGATGAGTCTTGCGACATAAAAGACACGACACAAGTTACCCTTTTCGTCAGGAATATGTCGTCACAAGGTCCAAAAGCAGAACTGCTACCGCTTTCAGGGCAAACTCGTGGAGAAGATATAGCAAATGCTGCGCAAAAATGCCTGGAAGACAATGGAATCGATATAAATAATAATAAATCGTTTCTATAGCAACTGATGGAGCCAGAAGTATGAGAGGAATACATAGAGGGGTAACATCAATTCTTCAGAAAAAAATAAACCACTAAATTCTAACGTTTCACTGCATAATTCATCATGAAGCGCTTTGTGCCCAAACATTTCCGGCCGAAATAGTTGAGGTCATGAACTTGGTAATTAAGATTATTAACAGCATTTTGGCAAAAGCACTCTACCATCGCCAGTTTAAAGATCTCCTTGCAGAAATAGATAGCCAGTTTTCTGACCTACTTCTGCACAATAAAGTGCGATGGCTTTCCAGAGGTAACGTATTGCAACGTTTTGCTTTGTGCTTGAGTGAAATAAAAATATTCCTCAATGAAAAAAGCATTGACCATCCCGAATTGGAAGAAAACAAATGGCTGCAAAAATTCAACTTCATGGTAGATACCACAATGAAACTAAATCTAAAACTGCAAGGAAAGGGCAACTCAGCCTACGCCTTGCTTGAAGAAGTAGTTTGTTTCGAAAAAAAAATTACTTCTTTTTGTTGAAGACATGGGAAGCGGTAAATTACTTCATTTTAAAAATCTGAAGCAATATCGCGATGAGACTAATGCAACTATTGACACGAATTACTTCAACCTAGCTTTAAAAAACATGAAGGATGGATTCGCTGAGAGATTCGAGCAATTCAAAACAAACAAAAGTACTCTCGCGTTCATAGTAAATCCTCTCAACACAAATGCAAATGAGATCAACATTGAGCCATTTGGAATTGATGCTAGATCGCTCCAAACGCAATTGCTAGATTTGAAAAAGAAAGACTTGTGGAGTGGCAAGTTCACAGAACTCAAGGGCCAGTTGGAAGGGTTGGGGGTCCAGAAATGCATGCACATCGCGCAGCACAAGTGGACAGCTCTAAAAGAAATTCCTAGAGTTGAGGCCCTCATATTCGGCGCATGTAATAGTCTTCCAGAATGCTACAGTGAGGTGAAGAAGTTGGCATATGGAGTGCTGACGATCTTCGAGTCGACATATTCGTGCGAGCAAGCGTTCTCTTGCATGAATATAATAAAAAGTAAAGTTAGAAGTCAACTAACAAATAAAAATCTAGAGTCGTGCTTGAAACTTAAAATAACAAGTTATAAGCCAGATTTAATCAAACTTTCAAAAGGCATGCAAAGCCAATGCTCCCATTGATGTACCTATCTATATTTGTGTTTTTATATGACTAAATAGCATTCCGTATTTAAAGCCGTTTATTTTAAATCCAAATCCAATATATATAAGCAAATACTATAATATTGAAACGAAAATTTTTAGTGGCTCTTTAAAAACTGGGAAATTTTGTAAATTGTAACTTTTGGCTCTTCCGTTTCAATAGGTTGCCGACCCCTGGTATAGAGGCATTATCTCGATCTCTGGTTTAATGTATTTCACTATTTTAAACTCGGGTTAAATCCGAAATTAAATGGGTGATATTATTCATTTTCATTTCCAAACATCCCACAGATTATCTCAATAACATACTAAAATACCATTTTTTTTATTTTGATAAATTCATTTTTATGGAAGTTATCATACGAATGGATAGACAATAATTAAAGTCAAATATTTTCTAACTATGTTGGAAAGTGTTAAAAGTGAAACAACCAGTTTCCTTAGCTATATGAGTTACTTCATCAATTAACTTTTAAAAACATGTAAAACAACTGTAAAAATATTAATGTATAAAATACTTTGAAATTATGTAATGTTGTATATAAAGCAAATATGAGAGAAACAATCGGTTTCAGAAGTTGAATGAGCTAGATCATCAACTAACAGCGAAAAACATTCAATCATGGAGAATTTTAAGTGCCGGGAATGAAAAAATCATTAAAATATTGAAAATTTAATCCTGCTTGAAACGTTTAAAATAAAATGCAATACAAACAGTCTTGGAACAGTCACCTATTTTGTAAAACAATAATAGTATAGTATAATAGAGTATAGACAAATAGAAAGTATAAGGCAGTTTCTCTCTTATTCAAAATATATAATGCAGTATACATTATATAATTTATTAAAATTAATTGCAAAAAATTATATTTTCAGCAGTTGCTTCCATTCATTGATCAATTGAAGAAAAACATGCTTTTTTGAAGGGGGAGAAGCTAAGACATTCGCAACTCAAATATATATATTAGTGTACATTGTTTAATAATTAAAGTGTCTATTTCAATCTTTAAGCATAAAATTAAAGACAAATCATAGATAAAAAGGTCATTTAATCAAATAAAAACCATCCTATAAGACATACAAATATTAAACGGCCCGAGTGCTTTAGTGCATAACCATACCATTAAACAAGCTATCAAAAACTAAACAATTACAATAAAAATGTTATAAACAGGAGATTTAAAATTTAAACAAGTGTTGAAAAGACAATGAAACATGCCCAAATTTCAGCCAAGCATCAATTCCATTAAAATGAAACATCACAGATAACTGTGTAGAGGTTTGACACACATAGAGTCGACCAGCCACATAAATAGTCATAAAAAACTGAAAGTCTGCGGGTCAGTTGTGTGTGTGGTCTGGGTTTCTCACACCACACAATACTATAATAGTCTGTGTTTCACACATAGAGTCGAGAACGAGTTGCCAAGAGTAACTTGAAATTTGCACAAGATCAAAATCACAAATGGAATTACGGGTACATATAAATAAACAGGGATTCATAAAGAAGAATTTTACAAATTAAAAGGAAAGTTTTTTCAAAAAAGGCTTGAAATTCATCATTAACAACAGATTGGGCCGTAGAAAGTTTACTGTTCTTGACGTCACTAGCATGTTCAGATAAACGTTGGTATCCAACAGTATCTTTAGTACTACCAATATAAAACTTGTAGTCATTATCAGGAGTTAAAAGTCATGTCATCATTATTAGTACATTGTTTACTCTATCAAAATATTTGCAAAAATTCTATTTTAAGCGCATGTTTTGGTTGATTAAATGAAAATAAGACATGCATTTAGAAAAACAGGGGGAGTTACTGAGCATCTCGAACCCCCTTCTAGAACTCACAGTTTGCATAAATGTGATACAATATGCTTTATTTAAATGGTATCAAAATGTTTACAGAAATTATCTGAGAAGTTATGTTCATTGAACAAATGAAAATTATATTCAAAGCTCTTCTTCTGGGTCCACGCCCGATTACAGTTATGTTTCCCTTTATAAATGTTTAAATCTAGAATTTTAGGATTTCTTGTGCTGAATGAATATTTCATAATGCAATGCATCATGAAATAATGCATTTAACCATGTACAGTACGCGACCTCTTATCCGGCGTTCCAATATCCGGACTCTCCCAAAACCGGAATACGGCAAAATAATGCCAAATTTTGCGCCAACAAGTGATTATTTGCTAAATATTGCGCTAAATAGCGATTTTTTGTTTAAAATCCCGCCAAATGCTTTTTTGCTTTAATTAGCAATATCAATAAAAAAAAAAATACATTGAAACCTACTATTTTAGAGGGTTTGAAATAAGACGCGCAAACTGCGCACGAAATTCAAAATTCCCGTGCAGAAAAAAATGCCGCGTGCACTCACCGCCGCTGATTCTTCTTAAATTTCGAAAACGAACGCGAGGAATTTTCGCGATAGCGAATGAAAATATTCCATGGATCATGTTTTTTCCGAGAAGTTCCACAATTCCTCTTTTTCGGAAAACATCCGAAGTAGCACCGTTTTCCCCAAAAATTTCATAAGCGGCTGCATCCGTCCGTCACACCCGATAGTAGCTCTCGGAGGTGACGATCCGGCTCGGGAGAGACCGTCACATTGACGGCAAGACGTGTCATTCCATTCTTCACTAGTTTCGGATAAGTCTCCTGTATAGTATATAGGAGCCGCGACTTGTCCGTAACTAACTCCTGTATAGTATAATACAGGAGTTAGTTATGGACAAGTCATGGGAAGGTGCTTTTTTAATGGCGTTTCATTTTTTTTCTGGGTGTATAGGGCAGAGCACACTAGGCATAAAGGTTTAGATTTTTCCGAATTTGTTACATTTTCTTTTCTGCTCTTTGTTCCGGGACTTTGATTTTCGGTAAAAGTATTCCAACTTTTTCGCTAGAAATATCCTGATATCGCTAAAGAAATCCTACGCTCTTCAAACGCGATGTGCCGCTCAGAATTCACACTATTTTGCACAATTTAATAAACATTTATTGGAAAAGATGAAAAAAAAAGAGTCATCAGTGCATTTACGAGAGGATAGAAAGTACGTTTAAGTAAGGAATTCCCGAAATTAATGAGAGTTAACTTTTGCCGAAATGCAAAGAAAAGTATACAGGGATCATAGCAGATTTTCTAAAAATTTTAGGTAGGAATTTAAGGTATTTTTTTCAAAATGTTAGGAAAATTTTAGGAGCTAATTTTTATTATTTCTATTATTAGTACTTAATTACCGTTCTTTTCATTAATTAAAGGAGAATTGATACAAAAAAACAAACATCATTGAAAGAAAAAGGTAATCTTTTGAATATTTTTCCTATTTTATTTCTCATTTTAATGCTCTGTAGACTTGAAAATAAAAATTATCACTTAGTATCCAGTGGCCACTTTATCACAGGTATCTTTTATGTAAATATATACATACATACACACTATATATATGTATGTTAGAAAAATGTTAGTTTAGTTTTCAAACAACTTTATATAAACAGAAAAAGAAAATCTTAATATAATTAACAAAAAAGGAATCCAAAAAGCTAAAAATCACATTTCAAATTTTTGAAGAATTGTAAAATAAAATACGGCCATAAGAGCAAAAATCTAGCTGATAAGTTAATAGTTATTGCATGTAATGTACAAGGATTGCATGCACCCGCGCAGCGGGCGGGCTTAAAGCAAATAATAGCCAATTTATTTTGGGAAAAGTGTTTATCTGTTAGCCTTGAACCCTCGTAATGGGCTGGAACGCGATTGACAGCTATTTCACATCTATGCGAATTGCATGTGCCCGCGCAGCGTGTATATCGTTATTACATGCGGTAGAATTGTCGTTATTGCATATATCGTAAATGGATTGCATGTACCCACTAATAAAAGACGATTCATTTTATACGCAGCAGCTGTATCATTACTCGTGTGCCCGCATTGCGGTCGGAAATGCGATTGACAGCTACTTAATGAGTCAGCCATAACTTCCGCGCGTAACTGAGATGTGTGATCGACAGCAACTTCATAAACGGCATCATTAGCCGTGAATTGCGCATGTTGCTACATCGTTAGCCATAACTTACGCGCGTAGCTGAGGTGTGCGATTGACAGCTACTTCATGACCTGCATCGTTAATTATAACTTTCGCGCGTAACGGAAACGATCAACAGCCACTTGATGAACTATATCGTTAGCTGTAACTTGCGCGCGTAGCGGAGATAGCTACTTCACCAACTGTACCGTTAGCCGTGACTTGGCCGCGTAGCTGAGGTGTGCAATTGACAACTGCTATATCAACTGCACCGTTAGCCATCACTTACGCGCGTAACGAAGGCGTGCGATCGACATCTACTCCATGAACTGCACCGGTAACCACGATTTATGCGTGTAGCTGAGGTATGCGATCGACAGCTACTTAATGAACTGAACCATTAGTTATGACTTGAGCGCATAATGGAGACGTGCGATCGACAGCTACTTCATGAACTACATCGTTAGCCGTAATTTGCGCGTGTAGCTGAGATAGACAGCTACTTCATTAAATGTACCGTTAGCCGTGACTTGTCCGCGTAGCTGAGGTGTGCGAATGACAGCTACTTCATCAACTGCACCGTTAGCCATGACTTGCGCGAGTAACGAAGGCGTGCGATCGACATCTATTCCATGAAATGCACCGCTAGCCACGATTTATGCGTGTAGCTGAGGTGTGCGATATACAGCTACTTCATGAACTGAACCATTAGTCATGACTTGAGCGCGTAACGGAGACGTGAGATCGACAGCTACTTCATGAACTACATCGTTAGCCGTAACTTGCGCGCGTAGCTGAAGTACAAGATCAACACTTTATAAACTGCACACTTAGCCGTGGCTTGCGCACGTAACGTAGGTGTGCGATCGACAGTTACTTTATAAACTGCCCCATTATTTATGGCATGCGTCGCAGAAGTGCACGATCAACAGCTACTGCAAGAAAGATATTGCAAGTTAAAAAACTATTTTAAAAACAATAGGGCTGGTCGCCGAAGGCAGTACTTAAATAATATGAGGGAAATAAGTTATCCTATATTTCATCAAAGCTACTGCAACGCGTTAATCTAGACACAGCTATTTCCCTTCAATCATCCTCTGTTTTGATAGAATCAACAAAAACACATACACAAGTTCCAGCGGCTCAAAAGAATTCTAGTCCAGAAAACTATATTTTTAAATATTGGTTTTTGAGCAAAAATTCTTACAGACTTCAAATCTTGGTACTTTTCATCCCAGATGCATACTAAACATGGAATAATTTGACAAAATTTTAAGTTTAAAAAGAAATGAAAACTGTTTAAAAGTTTTATCTGTTGGAAGCGGGAATGTGTTTATTTAACATTCTTCACATTTCTGCTCTTTCATTTATTTTTTATGGGGAGCGTGGCGATCCAATTGCGGGACATCCCTACTATGCCGTATTTTATTTTATCCATTGCTTTTCTTCATAAACTGCTATGTGGTCCGGGCCCCTACGCAATGCATCCTTTTGAAGAGATATCCTTTAATATCATCAATGCCTAGCGAGGTTGCTAACAGCAGACAAAAATTCCTTCTCTACTCTCCTGTTTTGTCATGATGTTGATCAAATATTACGTAATGAGGGGCGTAAGAGAATCATAATCTGGCTAACTATATTTGTATTATTGGATTTAGACCTAAAATTCTTCAAAATTTTTCACAATTGATTCCCAACAAAGAATAGTTGATGAAAATTTTAACTTTGCAAAGAAAGAGAAACTTCGTGATTTATCTAGTAAATATGAAAAAAGCACACTATTCAACAATCGAACCCGTCTTTTTCTATTTTATTTCTTGTTGAGTGCTTCAGCACAGGCACCTCGTAAGCATTCGTCTTGGCTTGGCTTTTATTTCTTTGTGAGGTTAAAGGCTTCTAGGTTTGTTAGCTTGCGCTGGAGATTCCCACTCCGAGAAGAATCTCCCCCCAAACTCCGGTCGTAAATGATCACGTGGGTCACCATCCGTCTTGCGATCGTACTTCACTAAAACCGCCCGCGGACGGAGAATCGGCGATTTTGTCGTGATTGACACTTTTGTCGTCTTTGTAAAAGATGAGTGCTATTTTGAACAACATTTTAATTTCTGAAGTCTTTTTAAACATCGATTGCCGTATGAATGGAATGCATTCGGGCGATAGTAGAGTAAATTTGGCGCCGCAGCAAAACATTACAAAATTTTAGGAATTCAAGGGAAGCTTCAAACTTTTAGGAATTTTAGGACGAATGCGATCCCCGAGTATAGCAGCTATAAAATGTCATTCAGGGCCTTCTGATTGATCTCTTTAAATACTTAACCTAAGCAATAAACTTGTCATTTTCTCCGGAAAATCAATTTTTTTTTATCGCCGTGGAAATATACACATCTTCAATATTTTTAAAAAAGTTGATGGAATTCCAAGATCAAAATCATTTTCAATTAAATCCTATTATTTGGATGAAAATGGCTATTTTGGACCGAAAATTGACCCTAGCAAAAAGTTCCATGTTACATTTATTAATCAGTAATTTATAGAAGACAGTAGCAATATCGCGAAATTTTTTTATTTAAACACGATCGCCGGTATATTTCGTTTTATTTTTAAATATTTTCCATTTTTTCAATCTGCTTCCATCCACTAATATTTTTATATTTTTTGTGCTTTTTATGCTGGGATAAACTGCTTTTAAACATATTGTTGGTGAAAATGAGATATGTTTAGGATAACGAAATTAAATTTTTTTTATTTATTCAGGCATTTAGAATTATATGGTTTATTAGAAATACATTTGAAGAGCATAAATTAGAATTTGATATATTTGCACCCATAGTTGAATATGTCATTTCAATTAAAAATGAACATCCTTCTCATCTTAATTTTATTAAAAGTACTTTAAAATATTTTGAAACGTATGAACAAAGGTGCGTCCGCCAAAATATTAGATGAATATGGTGAGGGTCCACTTTAGTTGAAATGTTAAAAAAAAAAAAGACTTCTAATAACTACCCTGAATAATCAACTTTTTTCAGACATTTTTTTCTTTCAAAATTTTTCTTAATCACTAAATTTGATACTATAATTACATGTAATTTGCATTTTAGTTAACCCATATAGATTGTTTTAATACATTTATGTTTTTAAAATGAATTATAATTTTCTATAACGACATTTGAGAGCATTCCAGTAAGTTTTGGAAAAAGTGTTCCGAATTACGGAAAAACCCCTTATCCAGAATGCCTGAAGTCCCGAGCATTCCGGATAATAGATCCTGTACTGTAATTGTAATGTACCATATTCTTGTTAAAATTTGTTCTACTAACAGTTTATTAATTTCAATTTTTAAACAACATTTAGCAGTTTTATATGCATTAACATTTAGCAAATATGTTTGATAATTCTGCTGGAAAAGTAATATTTTTAATAGGAGGGTCCCCAAATAGCAGAGAACTTTGATTTTGATTGAACACAGGATTAATTTTTCAGAATACAAATAGGGCAATGAACTATATTTATCTAAACTGTTTATGTGCTTAGGATCCCTATGCAATGCATCCTTGCTCCCTGTTGGTGTCAAAAAGAGAAAGCCATAATGAAACGTCCTAAATGAAACGAAGTTGTGTATAGCTTCATATAGTTAGATTTTCTGATGAGCCCTTTGGATTTTATTTTATGCCCGTACACTTTTTAAAAAAAAATATTGAGAAAATCAAGCAATGCTGTCCATTAAATTGCACTATCTATTATATTAGTTTCTTTTGAACCATATATGTATATTAGTATGATTATTATCATGTATTTTCCATGATTTATAAAGCTAATATTTAGTGTAGTAACTTGCACATTTTCTGTAGCGAGGAAATTATCCAGAAATGTGCATTTGAAAATTTAAAAAAATGAATTGAGTTTTAATCATTTACAAAAACTTCAAAAAGCCCCAAATTTAGAAAAAGAAAGATGCATGTCCCACAATTTGCAAAGTCAATTTTTGACCTAAGAAACTCTTGGATTATTAAGTGTTAAGCAATCATCTGGGAATGAGTTAAGTGCATTCAAAAATTAAAGAAAGCCCAAAATTTAACACTTTTTCAAATACATTAAAAATTCTGCTAATTCTTGCCCAAGAAACTCACCTGCTTTTAAATGACGGATAAAGAGCTGGCACAACACATTCGACAAGTAAAAAAAATGTTTAATTACTTAAAAAAGTCCCTACAAACAAGCTTCAAAAAAAAAAAAAAAAATCCTTCTGTGATGCATTTAAAATGCTAATTTTCATAGGAAAAGCTCGCAGGTTTTTCTTTTTCTTTTAACTAGGTTAATGATTTCGACATGTATACAAAACATTCGAAAATTAAAGAAACAAATTATAGCCATGCAGTGGACCAACAATGTATTTGCTCAACAAAAGTTAATTTATTTCTTTATACAGTTGAAAAATTTCAATACTAGTCAGAAAAGTCACCCCCCCCCCCCAACACACACACAATCAAGATTACCCACTTACGTCCCTGTATAGAAGAGAAATTTGGGAACAAAAATTGTAATGTTATTATAGACAAAAATGAACACAAGTAGTAAAAGGATATTTTTAATACACTCTAAATACAAAACAAGGTGAAACACTGAAGCTTTCTAGAAATCTAAGATAATGACAGAAGTAACAATATCTTGAGTGACTGCAAAATGAAAGAAAACAAGGATTCATAGGATGCATCAGCAGAGGCATTTTTGGGGGACTGAATTTTGAGCCACTTTATTTACAACAGCATTTTCCAAAGAAGATTTTGTTGCAAAATGTCTGTACATGAATGGAGGCTACTTCAGAAGAGGTGAGGAAAAGTGCATTTTATTTGACCTCCTAGATTTCACGTTTCTGTCAGAAAAAATATATATAACCAAAACATTAGCAAATACAACAAATATATATTACAAACAAGTAATTGAAAAAAAACAACATTTTTTTAAATTCAGTAATTTATATATTTTTAACACTTTACAACAAAGTTGAAAAGTGTTTATGACTTTGTTCATTCTGTCTGTCTGTCTGTCCGTTAGCACGATAACTGCCGTAAAAATGACTTAATCAAAATGAAATTTTAGTATGTTGTTCAGACGGTCTGTAAAACCTATGGGAATATAAATGAATAATATCACCCAATTAGTTTTGGATTGAACCCCGGTCGAAAAAATGAAATACATTGAGCCCTATGGGACCTAATTTTTCAAACATTTTTTAAGCGGATTTAAAATTCACAAATTGCTTCGAAAATTTTAGGTAATATTCAAATTGTTCCATAAAATATATAAAAAAAAAATTCAGCGAAATATATTCAGTAGTTTTTTAAATAAAAATTAAAATAATAATTACACCTCCTATATGAAGCGATCACGTGACCATGATATGAAACGATCACATGACCCACTTCAAAATGATATATGGCATCCATCTTGTTTCAAAATCGTGATTTTTTTAAGTTCTTTTTAATTCATATTGAGTGTTGTATCGGTTCTAAAACTACTTTATTTTTGCTTAAATTCTGTGCATCTACATACTTAAACAACGCAAATACAATATATTTGAGTTTAAATGATTATCCAAATTTGATTATTTCTAAAACGAAGCCTATTTTTCACCTATGTAAAATGTAAACAGCAAAATATATAGAATGAGTTGTATTAGAATTCCTGAATTTTTTTAACACAAAATAATATAGTCCATGGAGTCTGCATGGCTGATATGAATGAAATATTAATTGATTTCATAAAGAGAAGGACGATTTTTTTCGATGAAGTTTCAAGCATTGAGTTTAATTTTTTGTAGCTCCATGGTCTTTAACAAAATGTTTAAATAAAATAAATTATTATAGTATTGTGATGAATGAAATGAATGGGAGAAAATTATGAATGAAATCCTGTTTTTATAGAGAGATCCAGGCGTGTTATTTTTTCTATGACGTCATTTGAATTAATTTCAGTTGTTTTCAATGAAGTTTTCAAATATAATAAATCATCGTAGTATTATGATAATTCTAAAACTATTACCGAGGAATGTATAACATTTTAGAGATGTTTAAACCAGGCAATTTATATTTCAATGCCGTCATTTGAATGAAGTTCATTTTTTTCGATGAAGGTTTAAGTTTTCAAATATAATAAATTAATGCAGTATTGTGATAAGTTTCAAAATATTACCGAGGAATGTATTGCATTTTAAACTTGTTTAAATGAAATTGCATTGAAGTTGGAAAGTGTTTCATAATCAATGCTTTAAGCATGATTGATCTTTCTGGTTTTTTAATGCATCCTCCTTTTGTAATGAATACATTAAAAAAACCCTTTATGAATTATAAAATGCAAGGCTAAAACCACCGTCAACAATGGTCATTAATGGAAATGCTTATATCTTATATCTAACTGTGGTTTGGTTGTGTCCAAGGTAAATTCTAGGTCATAAACTATGATCACACATGCATATGAAAACAAATGTCACACACACACACATATATATATATATATATATATATATATATATATATTGATAAGATAAATAGAAAATAGAAAGAAAGGCTACGTAAAGTGCTTACAAAATGTCAGTAAGGGTTTGTGACCTTACTCCCCAGTTGTCAACATGCATGTCTCTAATGTTGCGGCATTGCACTCCTGGTCGCCAGCACTTATGGAAGCCAACCCCCGGAGTGATAATCACAATTAACACAAGACCTTTGCATAAGCGGAGAGAGATATCAAATATACCATATGTTGTTGTTGAAACCCAGACCGTCCGACCTACCAGGAAGGTGTAAGGTAACTGTTTGGACGGTCGGGAAGTGCCACCCAATTTAGACCGGAACCCAGTGGGGGAGGCATCCACAAGGACCGTACCCTCCTTCCCCTACCACCAACCTCTCGGAAGGACTTTCGGACCCACATGTTTAACGTGATCGTACTCCGCATGAACACGGCGGCAGTTTTGGCAGTGGCTGGAATCGAACCCGGGCCTACCGAGTGCAACTCCAGCGCGCTAACCAATGGGCTACCGCGCCCAAATATACCATATGTGGTGAAGAGATTGAACGAAATTCTAAACCGATGCATTTTCTTAAATACAGTAACATTATAACAGTTCAGCATTTTTGTAAAGTTGCCGTGCCTGTGATGTCGCAATAGATTTCAAAAATGCGCACAATTTAAAACCATATTCATCATTCCTGCCATAGTAAATTCTGATGTAATGTTTCATAAAATTTACAGGATAGTTCTGTTTAAATGCTTGTTCAAGGAATGCTTTATCACTGTTCAATCTTATGATGTCATTGCTTACAATTTTCTTCGTTCTTGATAAACTCCTGATAAACATATTTCTGAATATAATAAAAAAATATAATAAAATAAAGCTTGATATAATAAAAAAATATAATTAAAAATAAAAATAGTTAGACTAAGTTAAAACATGAACAGTGTCATACCCTGGTTCAAAAACAATACGGAGGAAAATTAAGTAAAGATGATATGAAAGGAAATATCAGACAAAAGGATATTATATATTGATTATATATATATATATATATATATATATATATATATATATATATATATATATATATTATATATATATATATATATATATATATATATATATATATATATATTATATATATATATATTATATATATATATATAATATATATATATATATTATATATATATATATAATATATATATATATATATATATATATATATATATATATATATATATATATATATATAATTGATATATATTTTATATATATATATAAGAAAAAAAGGTCTGAAGATCCAATGAAAGAATAGTGAGAATCTGTAACACGAAAATTCAAATATCTAACAGGCTTACGAAATAAAAGTATAAATCAACAAATCCTCAAGCAAATGGAAAAAATAAAAAACAAATAAATAAAATAAATATCGAATCAACAAGTCAATGAAAAGTATCAAAATACAAAGGTATGGAATTGAAAAAAGAATAACAAACGAAAGCAAGCACAAATGCTATACACGTGGACAAGGCTCTAAGCCTAAATCATGAATTGTTCACTTCCACAAAAATCGTATTCATACTCAAGTTTTTTGTAGAAGCAAACACAAAAATGTATGTTTCTAAAGAAATAGACAGATTATATCTATAAACTATTTCTACTCGGACGACATGCATAAAAAATAAAAATAAAAGGAAAAATGGATACCAAAAAACGGACTGAAAAAACACACTAACCTAGTAAGCATGGGAACACAGAAAGAAGTGACAAGTGTTGCCATTCACAAAGAAATAAGATATACTGTTGCCATTTGTAAGAAATAAATATCAGTAATGCGAAAAGACATGTACAACAGATAATATAGCATCAAGAGGTGCAATAAAAAAAAAGGCTAATGTCAAAGTGGACGTATAAATAAAATATTAAAACAAGAGAAGGGAGAAGTCAGTCAAAATTTTAAAGCAATATTAAATAAATAAAATTCAAGAAAATCCAGCTATTCTAAATTTTTTAACTATACCATTTACAAAATAAGAGGGATATTTATATAAATTGCTGGTAATTTTTAGATTATCAATATGTAAAGCATGGAACTTTTTATCAGATAATCTATATACTATTCTAAAAAGCTGATTAAGAATAATATTTCTAAACAATAGAAACGAGTTGCAGGAATTAAATGGTAAGATTTTATTAATTTTAAAATTAAAAGAGTCTTTTTTATCATATAAATTAGTAACAAATCTATTAGAAGGTTCAACAAAAATATTTAAATCCAAAAAATTAATATTTTTACTACAGCTTCATTAGGAATTAATTCCAAATTATTAGGATAGAAACCTATATTAATGACACAATTTTCAGTATGTACTAAGCAAATCAGATCATTAACATATCTGTATATTGTATAATCTATTGAAGAAAAGGACTGTTCAAAATGATAAAGATATAAATTAGCTAACATATATATATATATATATATAATAAAATAAGATAGAAATAGGATACAAATGGAATAAAAAATGGATGGAAAGGCTAACGGGCAATATGCTAAAAAAAGCCTAAGGGGGGATTGTGACCCCTTAAATCCCCAGTTACAGCATGCTGCTAGGTCGCGGCACACTCCCGGTATGGCCACAATTCCCGTAGCACTTCTCCAATGCCTGTAGCTCGAATGAATAGACTTTGATTTTTCAAAGGAGTAAAGAAGAAATGATACCTAATTCCTATAGAACGTTGTTAAAATCCAAAGACAAATAAGAAGAATTCATCCTTCCCCCTCATTATTATAAAATTATAAACAGTCATAAACCTTACCATGTTTCTCTCTCCACTAACTGATGCCTGCGCCTTGACGGGGTGGTGGAGCTTGTGTGTTCCGATGATCCTAAGAGCTATGCTGGCGGTAGCTTCGGCTACTGGTAGGGTCTCTCTTGCTGGACAGGTCGAAGGTGAGGTTCCGGACTAAATGAGGCATCCTGGTCCTCCAGGTTGGGGGTTGGAAGTGAGGCACCTAGTCTCACTCTGTAAAATCCTCAGGGATCCATTTCTTTTGTGGATACGGGTGTTGCTATCCCGAGGTACCCTAGCAAACTTTTTCTTCTAGCTGCAGACTGCATCAATGCCAAGCCCCTAGTAAACTTCACTTCTGCCTTATGGGCCTTAGTACCACTCTTCGGCCTCTGCTGTAAGGTATACCGTTTGGGCTCGGGAACGGGACCAGGTGGTTGTGTGGCGAAAAGGGCAAAGCGGCGTGCATCTGTAGTATTGCTTTCAAGAAACGTTTGTAGTAAACGGTTCCAGAGGTCGAATCCCTTGGTTGTGTTGGTTGGATGGTGGGGAGCATTTCATATCGAGAAATCCCCCTTGGATCCTTGTTGATCCCTGGGCCCTGTGTACCTGGTGCACGTTATGGTCCGCTCCTTATCATCTAGCTTTGCGAATGACTCCGGCGGTTACACTTTTCACGTTAGAAAAGTGTGGGGAGACGAGGCCTAGCGGGGGCTTCGATCGAACTGGAAGTAATCCGTGGTTTTTCTCTCTCTCTTATGGTTACAGCATGGAAAAATCAGATTGGACTCTTTCGAGTTTTCCTGGTTCTCCGTGCTGCAGCAGCGTAAATGAAGAGGTGATGAAAGGATTGGGTTCATCTTCGGATGTCTCCCAATCAGCCATTGAAACAACCCCTCTGGGGTTGGATCTTGGCAAAAAGGAGGAAGCCTGCAGTCCGGCTGTGGAAGGAAGTGGAGTCGCGAACCTCGGTGACCGACACACTGAAACCATGGCTGTGACGCAGGGTATACTCACCAAAGCACAGAGGCGCAGGAGGAGGCGCATGCCTAGGCAGTTGGACCAGAGGCTTGCAAAAGCTGGCACTGTCACAGAGAAAGTTGGAGGCACCAAACGACTTAGGTCGGTAGGAGCCACACCTTCTCCAAGAGATCTAGTCGTTAAGAAGAGATCGAGGACGGACATCCAACCTGGAACATACGCTCAAGCGGTCCAGGTTATTAAGATGGCTATCGTCAAGAAGTCCTTCCCTTCTAGTAAGCTGAGCAAGGAAGAGGTTGACATCATCCAGTTGGTGACTCTCGATAAAATAGATGGGATCCCCACTGGTGAGCAACTTCCGAAGATCCATTTCTTCAGCTCAAACGCTGGAGCTTTGGTTCTTCATTGCAATGATGCAAATACTGTGGAATGGGTCAAGAGAACCTTCCATAATGACAGTCAGGTTTTGGGAGAGGCACTTATGGTCTTGAGTGCTAATGACCTTCCCAAACCTGTCAAGGTGGCATTCAAAACCAGAGACGTGTACACCAAGGAGCCGAGTGTTTTGCTGAAACGGCTGAACCGTTTCAACCCGGAGCTGAAGTCGGAGGAGTGGAGTGTTCTGCAAAATTTTGTGGAACCCCACTCTGTAAGATGGATCTTCGAGGTGGATTCGGAGGCTGCGGATGCGATTCGCAAAGCTGACCTTGGTGCATTTACCGGTTTGGACCGTGGAGTCTTTAAGATTCTTCGTGATCCAAACGAAAAGCCTAAAGGGAAGACGGAGATGGAGGAACAGCCAGCAGACCGGGCGACCTCCTCTCAGGTAAGTATTGGTAGTCTTGAGACTATGATACCTAAACTTAATGAGCTAGAAATTGCTTCTGGTTCCGATAATACACTTCATGCTAACCCTCCGATTTCGGATGATGAGTTGGAAAAACGCATGAAGGATTTTGACAATGATATCATGCTTGATGCTGATCATTGTCATGATACTAGGTGAATTTCTTTCTCCTAGGTTTTCTGTGCCATTTTCTTGTTTTTGCTTATGGGCTGTCTTGAGGTTGTGCAAATTAATCTGCATCATAGTCGATCTGCCTCTGCTATTCTTAGCAAAAGGCTTTTCAACGGTAGAGCTGATATTGCTCTTATCCAAGAACCCTGGACCTGTAATGGAAAGATTTTGGGTCTAGGGATCAAAGGATTCAATGTCTTTTATGACACATCCTGCACCAGACCCAGAGCCTGTATTGCTGTCAGCAACAAGCTCAATGCTGTTCATCTGGTTGGGAAATGCAGGATGCAATGCTGTTCATCTGCGTGGGAAATGCAGGAAGCTCTTTAATAGAGCCAAGAAGAATGGTGATTGGCAGACTTATAAATCTGCCCTCACCTCCTATAATAAAGCAGTTAGGGATGCCAAGAGAAATTCCTGGAGAACATACTGCGAAGGTATTAATGATGCCCCTGCCGTTGCAAAACTTGTTAAGTTGATGGCTAGAGACAGAAATTGTAAACTTAACACTGTCAAGAAGTCCAATGGTGACTTTACTGTTACTGGTGAAGAGACCCTGACTGAGCTGTTCAGAGTTCACTTTCCGGTTTCTCATCCTGTTGTTCAGTGTGACAGTGGTATTGCTTGCTCCACGTCCTTGTCTGATGACAATAGCTGGAGTATTGCTAGGAGCATTGTTACTCTTGATAGGGTTAAATGGGCAATTAATTCCCATAAACCCTATAAAACTCCGGGAACTGATGGCATCATTCCAATTCTTCTCCAGGAGGGAATAGTGATGCTTGCTCCCATTCTCTGCAATATTTACAGAGCCTGTATTGCCCTTGGTCATATACCAAATGCGTGGAGGCATACTAAGGTTATCTTCATTCCGAAAATTGGAAAGGACAATTATTATGAGGCCAAATCTTTTAGGCCTATCAGCCTTACGTCTTTTCTTTTAAAGACTATTGAAAAGCTTATTGATAGGTATTTAAGGGAAGTGATTCTGGCCTCTAAGCCCTTATCTAATTCTCAACATGCCTATCAACCGGGCAAATCTACGGACACTGCTCTTTACAGTCTCTCCTTTATTTTAGAGAGAAATCTCAATGCCAAGGAAATTGCTCTTGCTACCTTTCTTGACATTGAAGGTGCCTTTGATAAAGTACCCATCGACACCATTCTTGTTGCTTTAAACAGAAAGGGTGTTGATACCACGATATCTTATTGGATCAAGAACTTGTTATCTAACAGGTATATCTGTGCATCTTTACTTGGTGAAAGTATGACTGTGCATGCACTTTCAGGCTGTCCACAAGGAGGTGTGCTCTCACCAATTCTCTGGTGTCTTGTTGTGGACTCTCTTTTGGAAAGCATTAATATCTCTGGTGTCTCTTGCATTGGATATGCTGACGATGTTGTCATCATTGCCAGGGGCAAATTTGGCAACACTGTCTCTGACATGATGTCTACTGCTCTTAGGAGGGTTGAGACATGGTGTAAAAATGCAGGCCTTACGGTTAATCCGCAGAAGACTGCTTTAGTTGCGTTTACAAGGAAACGCATACTTAATCTTGGGAATATCTGCTTCTTTGGACAGAAGCTTATTTGCTCCAAGGAGGTTAAATTCTTGGGAATTTATTTTGACAAGGAACTTAATTGGAAGAGACACTTGGACTACTGCACAACTAAGGCCAGAAGAATCTTCTGGTCATGTAGGAATGCTATTGGGAAAACCTGGGGCCTTAATCCCAGAGCTATCCATTGGATTTACTCGATGATAGTCTGTCCTATCATTTCTTATGGATCCATTGTTTGGTGGTCCAGAATTAGAAGTGAAACTGCTAAACTTGATTTAGTTAAGCTTCAAAGGATGGTGTGCATTGCAATCTCCGGATGCATGAAAACCACTCCTACTGCAACTCTTGAACTTTTACTTGGCTTGCATCCGCTCTATATGCGTATTGAAGCAGAAGCACTTATCTGCATGAACAGACTCAAATATCTGAAACACTGGAAAGATTACTCTTGGGGCGAACTTAACAGTAATGTTGCTAGGCATCCTTATTTCTGTATGCCACCTGATGGCATACATGTCAAATTTACGTTTGATAAGCCTTATGAAATTCTTGTCCCCTCGCGGGATGATTGGAAGAGGACTCCAACCTACAATAAACATAAATGTTTTGTATGGTATACAGATGGCTCGAAGATTGGCACAAGTACTGGTGCTGGTGTCTGTTGCCCTGATGATGGCACTGAGCTATCTTATCCGCTTGGCAATTTTGCTACTGTCTTTCAGGCTGAAGTATTTGCCATTCTTATGTGTTGTAGAATTTGCTATGACAGAAAGTATGAGAATAGCCAGATTTTCATTTGTTCTGATAGCCAGGCTGCTCTTATGGCTCTGGGGAAGTTCACTGTGACATCTTCCCTTGTCTGGGAATGCTATAATGCTCTCTGTAAAATTGCTAGTAATAATAGTGTCATTCTGTACTGGGTGCCTGGTCATTCGGGCATTCCTGGCAATGAATTGGCAGATGAACTTGCTAGGAAAGGCTCTAGTACTCCTTTTGTGGGCCCTGAGCCGGCCTTGGGTATTCCCAATGACCTTGTCAGAAGAATTGTCTATGACATCTTCAGGAAGCTTCAATGTAAGAACTGGCGTGACACTAAGGGACAAAGGCAAGCGAAAATCCTCAACTGCAATTGCCCTAGTACACGTCAAAAGGAACTTTTCAGGCTCAGTAGAACTGGCATCAGGAGAGCTGTTGGGCTCCTTACTGGGCACTGCACCCTCAAGAGACATCTTAATATTATGGGTGTCTCCAAGGATTCGCTTTGCAGAGGCTGCAATTACAGCGAAGAAACTGCAGCTCACATTCTATGTGAATGTGAGGCCTACTCTGCTCACAGATTCGAACACATTGGTCGTCATGTGATTGAACCCTGGGAGCTGAATGACATACCTGGGAGCTGAATGACATATCTTCCAATCATGATGCTTTTAATGTCAAAAATTTTCCTATGCTCTTGCACTTTGTGTTATACAACAATTATATTATCCAAGGTGATAACATTTATTTACAAACATCTGGTGTACCACAAGGTGGCTGTAGTAGTAGTATACTCGCTAACTTATATCTTTATTATTATGAATGTCATTTTAACTCTAATTCATATATTATATATAGATATGTTGACGACTTAATTTGTATTATCATTGATGATTCCTATCCCATTTATATTGATTTTTACCCGTCTAACCTAGAATTAATTCCTAATGAGCCTTGCGTTAGTCAAACTGTTAATTTTTTAGACCTCAATTTAGATACCCTCAATAATCATGTAATCACCAATCTATATGATAAAAAAGATTCTTACAACTTCACTATCATAAAGCTGCTATCATATCAATCTTGTAATTCTATTCAATTGTTTAGAAACATCATTTTAAACCAGCTATTTCGAATACATCGACTTTCTGATCCTCAGTTTCACTTTCTCCACATCAATAAACTTAAACGCATTTGTCAAAACTACCTATATTCAGAAGTATTTGTAAATAATATTATTAATAATTTCAAATATACCACATAATAATTTTACACATGCATTATTTATCTTTGATTGGTTAACTCATTTTTGAAAATTCACCCATTCTTATCACCTTACTTACCACTTGGCCTGAGTCTAATACTGTTTACTATTTTAGAATGTCTATTTTCCACTTGTCCTGAGTCCTATACTGTTTACTATTTTCGAAAGTCTCCATACTTATTATGTATCGTTCAATTGTATTCATTCCCACTCGCATTGACGAAGTGAGGTGAAATGCTCACCCACTCGCATTGACGAAGTGAGGTGAAATGCTCAGTTACTAGTTTATCTTACACGTGCTGCTATTATTTCACATTACAGTTCGTGGAGGTATTGTTTTTCAGCTTTTGTATAATTCAATTGATTTATTTTTCTAATTCCACTAGCCAGTAGACAGCTCCAATGGTGTCTATAGTTAAATACTATCGCCATTGTCAGAAACTGGCTATTCTATCGGTTTTAATTCGAATTGTATGGCTGTCCTGATGAGAATGCAATTTCGAACTGACCGCCATTTTTTGTGTTGTTTCGATTGATTGTTCTCTATTCTTGATCTCTTGTCTTGAGCTGATTATTATTGCCTATTCTCATTTTTGCAGAGTTTTATTTTTATTTACTTTTATATACTTTTAATTGTGATTTTTGAATCCTAATATTCTTCTCATCCCCCTTTCCAATGTAGTGATATGTAACCTTCTATCTTTATCCTTAGACTTGGCTTATAGTTACTCATTTGTAACAGATATGCTAGAGATGGGTTTTTTTGTACATACAGTAGTTTATGCAAAAAATTTTCGATTAAAATCATTTAATTTTTATTGATATATATATATATATATATATATATATATATATATATATATATATATATATATATATATATATATATATATATATATTGATATATATATATATATATATTGATATATATATATATATATATATATTGATATATATATATTGATATATATATATATATATATATATATATATATATATATATATATTGATATATATATATATATATATATTGATATATATATATATATATATATTGATATATATATATATATATATTGATATATATATATATATATATATTGATATATATATATATATATATTGATATATATATATATATATAGATATAGATTATATATATATATATATATATATATATATATATATTGATATATATATATATATATATATATATATATATATTGATATATATATATATTGATATATATATATATTGATATATATATATATATATTGATATATATATATATTGATATATATATATATATATTGATATATATATATATATATTGATATATATATATATATTGATATATATATATATATTGATATATATATATATATATATATATATATATATATATATATATATATATATATATATATATATATTGATATATATATATATATATATATATATTGATATATATATATATATATATATATATATATATATATATATATTTTTTTTGAAACCCCATTTAAATGATAGTGAATCAATCAAACTCAAAAGATTTAAACGAGGAAAGGGACATTCCAAACTTAATGATCATAAATCTGAGATTATAACTCTACATAATCAATTTAATAGAACTTTTCAATGGAAATGCATAAGATCCTGGGTTTTTGTAGTAAAGAAAAAACATTTAAATAAGGTTTATGCCATTTTTTTAAAATTAAATCTTGCTAATGAACATTTTAATCATATTTTCTTTGATTTGCTTATTACAAGATCACAGTTTTTAAATTTAAAACTAAATCAGTTTCATTATAATAATACAACTACTAATTCTTATTGTGTTATCTCTTTCAAACATCCTATATATAATTCTATAAATTTTGGACATCTGTTTAACAAGTTTAAACATTTATTGCCTATTGGTGATTTATTTGTTTCAAAGACATTCAAATACAATAAGCCTATTGGTAGGTCTATATTTAATTATAATGAAGTTTCACAATCGCTCTCTATTGAACATTCTTCTCAGTCAATTGTAGATAGTGAATGTATTTGTAAATTAAATAAATTTGCTAAATTTCTAAATCCAGACTTGGGGCACATAGTTACCGGAGATTTAGACCTTGTTAGTGACAATGTGTTAAGAACCATTATGTCATTTGGCACTAAATTTAGGATACCTTCTTGTAATAATTCTTTTAAAGTCTTAAAATCAATTAATCTAGATCTTGATAAATATATATATAAATTAGCTTGTAAATACGCTCTGCCATTAGAGGCATTTAATATGTGGAAATTTACTATATTAGAATCAATTAAAAACGCTATTAGTGATATTAAATTGTCTAGATCTTTATATAATATTGATAATATTAAACATTCCATTAATGATTTACAAAGATCCTTTGTTATCACCTATGTTGATAAAGCCTCTAATAATTATGCTATTATCTGTAAAAAATTTTATATTCAATTCCTGTTAGATTATTTAAAAAATAATAGTCTTTTTAAACCTGATTTACATTCCATCAATAGTATTAAATTGAAAATTATCAATATGTATAATGATTTAAATATTAAATATAAATATCTTAAATTTCCTTATATAGTGCTTATTCCAAAATTTCATAAAAATCCTATTAAATTTAGAACAGTTACTAGTGGCCATAATACTTACTCTACTACTGCGAGTAAATTATTACTAAATTCTTTAAATCTAATAAATAATAGTTTAAGCCAGACTAGCAATAACTACCATATTCTAAATAATAGTAAAGAATTAAAGAATAAATTAACATCTCTTAGAAAAATAACAGGATTTCAAACTTTTGATTTTAAAGATCTTTTTAATAATATTAAGATATCTGATCTATATGATGTAATTTTAGCTCTATATAATGCTTATATTACACCTCTTTCAAATCAAATTAAATTTATAAATTTTCCTAAACTCCTTCACTTTGTTATTTTCAATAATTATATTTTTCAAGGAAATAAATTATACTTACAAGTCTCAGGAGTTCCACAGGGTGGCTGTAGTAGCAGTATGCTAGCTAATTTATACCTTTATCATTATGAAATGTCATTTACTTCAATAGATTATACTTTTTACAGATATGTAGATGATCTGATTTGCTTAGTACATACAGAAAATTATCTCATAGATATAGATTACTATCCAGACAATTTGGAATTAATACCTAATGAAGCTACTATTAGTAAAAATGTTAATTTTTTGGATTTAAATCTTTTTATTGATCCTTCTAATAGAATTGTTACAAATTTATATGATAAAAAAGACTTTTATAATTTTAATATTAATAAAATCTTACCTTTTAATTCCTGTAACTCGATTCAATTGTTTAGAAATATTATACTCAATCAGCTTTTTAGAATTTATAGATTATCTGATAAAAAATTTCATGCTATGCATATCAATAATCTCAAAATTACTAGTAATTTATATAAATATCCCTCTTATTTAGTAAATAGTATTGTTAAAAAATTTAAAATAGCTGGATTTTTATAATTCTTTTCATAGTATCATATAATTCTATTCTTAGTATCTTATATTAGCCAGACATCTCCATTCTTTCACTTCCCACTTCAGCATTACTATTATTTGCCCCTCTTTTTAGTAGCTCTTTTTGTATATTAATACTTTTTCTTTACATTTCGCTTCACAGTTTTTCAATTCTTATGAATGGCAACAGTAAATGGTTTTTTATTTTTTCTTTACGAATGGCAACACTAGTCTCTTCTATCAGTGTTCCCTCGATCCCAGTATTGAATCGACTGTACATACGCTGTGCTTTTTCCAGGTATTCATTTTTTCTTTTTTATTCCTTCTTTATGTATGTCGTCCAAGTAGAAATAGTTCATAGATCTAATCTATCTATTTCTTCAGAAACATACATATTTGTGTTTGCTTCTACAAAAAACTTGGACATGATTAGATTTTTGTAGAGGTTAACAATTCATGATTTAGGCTTAGAGCCTCGTCCACGTGTAAGGCGTTTGTGCTTGATTTCGTTTGTTATACTTATTTCGATTCCATACCTTTGTATTATATATTTTTCATTGACTTGTTGATTCGATATTTATTTTATTTATTTTTTCCATATGCTTGAGGATTAGTTGATTTTTACTTTTGTTTTGTAAGCCAGTTAGATAGTTGAATTTAGTTTAAGTTTTTCTTTTTTGTTTCCATACCTTTTAATTTGGTTGATTTTCAGTAACTTGATAGCTAGTGTTTTGTATTTTTAATCCATTTGATTGATGATTTGCTGTATTATATTTTATTCTGTGGGTGTTTTTAAAAAGTTAGGTTTATCGTGTTACATCTTCTTACTTTTCGTTCATTGGATTTTCAAACTTCTATTATTATATATATATATATATATATATATATATATATATATATATTGATATATATATATATATATATATATATATATATATATATATATGATATATATATATATATATATATATATATATATATATATATATTGATATATATATATATATATATATATATATATATATATTGATATATATATATATATATATATATATATATATTGATATATATATATATATATATATATATATATTGATATATATATATATATTGATATATATATATATATATATATATATATAGATATATATATATATATAGATATATATATATATATATATATATATATATTGATATATATTTATATATATATATATATATTGATATATATATAAATTAGTAAATCCAAAGTTAGAATGTATGTAGTAACTCATAATACACTATTCCAAAATTTTCTACAAAATACAAAGAAATATAAGAAATTAAGACATAAAGAGGAAATAATAAAGCGTAATGCAGGTCATAAAGACAAAGACAATCAACAAATTTCAAAAATGAGGAATGCAAATAAGAAAACAAAAAAATCAAGCAAAAAAGCTTGCACATGGAAGAGATTTAGGCTTACGATAAGTTCATTTCGAAAAAATTCTCTTCGGATCCATATATCCCTTCAAAATGAACACAAAAATGCTTGTTTCTGAAACACAAGATACACTTGTGTTATATGGACGACAAGCATATAGATTGGAACAATAAAGAAAATATAAATACCTCAAAACACACCTCATCAGCGCAACCATGGCGAGCAAAATATGACTAGAGCAATGTTGCCATATGCCAAAATGAAAAGATGTGATTTGCTGTTGCCAAAGAGAGTAATAAAAACAGTACTGCGCAAAAGCAATAAAATGAGTTATTCAACAGTTAAAGCTTCAAGATAAAAAGATGAAAATATAATTTCAAGAGAATGAAGAAGTACGGCTAAAATAAGATAATAAGGGGAGAATATGAGAATTTTAGGCTAATCGAAACTTATTAACTATACTATTTACTAAATATGCAGGATATTGATACATTTTACTGGTAATTTTGAGGTTATTAATGTGTAAAGCATGAAATTTTTTATCTGATAATCTATAAATTCTAAAAAGTTGATTAAGTATAATATTTCTAAACAATTGAATCGAGTTGCAGGAATTAAAAGGTAATAATTTATTAATATTAAATTTAAAAAAATCTTTTTTATCATATAAATTAGTAACTATCCTATGAGCAGGTTCTATAATTAGATTTAAATCCAAATAATAAATATTATTACTAATAGAAGTTTCATTAGGTATTAATTCCAAATTATCTGGATAGAAATCTATATCTATGACATAGTTATCAGTAAATACAAGACAAATCAGATCATCTACATATCTATAAATTTTATAATCTGTTGAAGTAAAGAATTTTTTATATTGATATAGGTATAAATTAGCTAACATACTGCTACTACAGCCACCTTGTGGAACACCTGAGACTTGTAAGTATAATTTATTACCTTGAAAGATATAATTATTGAAAAGAACAAAATGGAGAAGCTTAGGAAAATTGGTAAATTTAGTAAGATTAGAATGATTAGTAATATAAGCATTATATAAAGCTAAAATGACATAATATAGATCAGTGATCTTAATATTATTAAAAAGATCTTTAAAATCAAAAGATTGAAATCCTATTATTTTACCAAGCGTTTTTAATTTATTTTTTAATTCTTTACTGTTATTTAGAATAATGTAGCTATCATCAGAATCTCGTAAATTACTATTTAGTACATTTAAATAATTTAGTAATAATTTACTAGCAGTAGTAGAGTATGAATTATGACCACTAGTAACAGTTCTAAATTTAAAAGGATTTTTATGAAATTAAGGTATAAGCACAATATATGGAAATGTCAAAAATTTATTATTAATATCTAAATCACTATACATATTGATAATTTTCAATTTGATACTATTAAGAGAGTGTGAATCAATTTTAAATAGACTATTATTTTTTAAATAATCTAGCAGATATTGAATATAGAATTTTTTACAAATAGCATAATTATTGGAGGCTTTATCAACATAAGTAACAACAAAAGATCTATGTAAATTATTAACATATTGCTTTATATTATCCATATTATATATAGATCTAGATAAATTAATACTACAAATGACATTTTTAATAGATCTCAAAATAGTAAATTTCCACATATTAAATGCCTCTAAAGGCAGAGCATATTTAGAAGCTAATCCATAAATAAATTTATCAAGGTCCAGATTGATTGACTTTAAGACTTGTTTAGAATTATTACATGAAGGTAACCTGAATTTAGTGCCAAATGGCATTATAGTTCTTTTACAATCTTTTTAAGATTTATCTTTTACAATGGCTAAGTCACCAGTAACTATATGACCCAAGTGTGGATTAATAAATTCAGCATAATTATCAACACTACAAATACATTCACCATCTACATTTGTTGAGGAATCTATGTCGGCTGAGAGAGATTTTGAAATTGCATTGTAATTAAAAATGGTTCTTCCAATAGGCTTGTTATATTTAAAAGTTTTAGTACCATTCAAATCCTTTACAGGCAAAAGATGATGGAAATGATTAAATAAATTCTTAAAGTTTATGGAATTATAAATAGGATGCTTAAATGATATTACACAATAAGAATTAGAACAGTTATTATTATGAAATTGATTAAGTTTTATTTTTAAATATTTTGATCTAGTAATGAGCAAATCATAGAAAATATGATTAAAATGTTCATTAGTAAGATTTAACTTTAAGAAAATAGCATAAACTGTGTTTAATTGTTTTTTCTTAACTGCAAATACCCATGATTTAATAAATTTCCATTGAAATGTGTTATTGAATCGTTGATGCATACTTTTAATCTCCGCTTTAAAATCAAGTTGGGAGGAGCTTCCTTTACCGCGTTTAAATCTTTTGAGTTTAGCCAATTTACTATTATGTAAAAGGTGATTAAAAATAGAATATTTATTATCTACAAAATTATTCTTAACAATATTACCATTGAGATATAATTGATTTAATCCATATGGAAACAGAGTACATTGTGATTTAATATAGAAGTTCTCAAAGAATAATCTATCAGCAGTATTTGTTTTAATGTCCAAAATATGTATAGTTATATTTTCAAAACCATGATGAGCAAAGTGTTTATATTCGATTTTATTAGAAGTAGGAAGAAAATTATTATTATGGATATATTTTTTAACATGATCTCTATGCACATTCATATGTAGATGAATAGGATTACTGGTCTGTCCTATATAAGATATATTACAAATATTACAAGATAATTTGTAGATGCAATTAAAAATTTTACAGAAAGTCTTATGACTATTTAGATTAGTAATTTGTGAGTTAGAAGCAAATGGGCAGGTTTTACAATTTTTATTCTTACATTTATTGAAGTTATAATTTTTAGCTGGGCAATTATTATATCCAAAACAATCCATGGCACACTGTTGGTAAATTGATAACGGTCTAAACAATTCCCAACAAAATTGAAAATACCGGGCAATATTTATCAAATTTTATAACAAGAATAAATATATTTGCATTTCAGATTATGGGGGTGTTCATTATAGAGGGAGATTGGGAAATACATGTACGTAGTGAGTTTATAGACTGTATAGAATACTTAGCCTGGTTAGCCATGCCAGTTACCAAGATGGAGGTGCTGAATTTAGATTTGGCGGCTAGTTCAATGTCAAACTAAATTCAGTTGGACCCAGTGGCGGATTTTGGCCTCTTGTTTGGGGGGGGGGGGGGGGGGGGCAATCTGTAGATCGAAATGTTCTCGGAGGTTTGTTCACTTTGGATTTTCTTAACGGCTTCCTATATACGGATATTTGACATTTTTGAAATAACTAGAACAAATTCGGAAGTTTATAGTAAGTTCTTTGCAGCTTATAAAATACGGCCTATCATATTTTTAAGACCAAAGCAAAACAATGAAGATTGGAAAAAAAAAAAAAATTACGTGACTATATAAGGAAACAACGAAGTTCAATGCTCTACAACTTTTGTTGCACGGGGACCCTAAAAAACCATTTTTGAGCGAAATTGAAGAACTTTAAAAACTTAAATAAAAAAATGTTTGAAAAATTTTGCACTTTTCATTATTTAATAATTCACAACCCAAAAATGGGAAAAGAGCTGTAGGCTGAAAGAAAAAACTCGTAAAAACTAATTTAGAATAATAAATTTGATCATATAAACATGAGGAGCTATATCTTAATGATTTTCCATGATTAAATTTATTATTCCAAATTAGTTTTTACAAGTTTTTTCTTTCAACCTCTAGCTTTTTTCCCATTTTTTGATCGTGAATTATTGATTGTGAATTATTTATAAACAATGAAAAGTGCAAAATTTTTCAAATATTTTTTGTTTTGTTAACCGTTTAAAGTTCTTTAATTTCGCTCAAAAAGGGTTTTTCAGGGGTATCTGTGCATTAAAATTGAACTGTGTATTGAACTTCGTATCCCATTGAAATAACATGGAAGTGATTCCATAATTTTTGCCAGGATTAGTACCTATAACACTATTCAAATGTGTTATAGGTATATGCCAATTCAGCTTATTGTCGATCATTATCCCTAACAGCCTTACGGGGTCCATCGCAAAAACCCTGGCGCCGTTAACCTCCCAGGAAGGATCCTCATTATAATATCAACTCAAGTCTTCTTGCTTTTTCTTTAGCAAATCGATCTAAAATTGTTACTGGTGAAATTGCGATATCATAATGCACATGCAACAAAGTCAATCCCACTAGCAGATCTTCTCTAATTGTGTTTCGAAGCCATGTCTTCAATCGTTTTAGTGCTGAGAAGCTACCCTCGGCGGTTGCTACAGTAATTGGTAATGCTACAAGAACTTTCAGTAACACGTAGGTCACATGGTACACTGCAGGATCACAGTTTTGTAGTGCTTCAAAAGCAGACTTGTGTACTCTGCCGGTATCGGTATTTTCTCGCATCCATTTGGTTCTCCAGTTAATCACCTCAACTTGAAGTGTACTGTTCATTTCTTCCGCTCCCAGTTCGGCTATTCTGTGATACTTCTTGCATTCTCTGTCCAAGATGGGAGGAGTGACTCTTCGTCCGCGTTGATTTTCGCTAAAAGAGTCGATGGTATTAAATCTTGTAAATATAAGACATCCTGATTTTCCTGTGCGAATCGGTCTTTTAAGTCTTCTTGGACGGAGTTTAACAAAGGCACGTAAACATTTATTCTGCAATAATCTTCAGGAGTTATGTTAGGAGCAGTTGATCTATGAACTTGGCGTCCAGCAGTACGTGGTATTTTTATTTCAATTCCAAGATCATTACACATTCCCTCAACCTCTGCATATATTCCCGAAATCGGATTCCACATTTTTCTTAAATTCACTTATTATCGTAATTGCATCAAAGACAGCATCTCGAGCTTTCTTTTTACTTTTATTATGGGAGTGAGATTTCGTGGATAAACTAAGGGAGGGAGAGCAAGACCAAAGTATCTCCCTAATGATATATATATTTTTTAATTTTATAATTTATTTGATAAAACGTCGACATTAGTCAGACGTTTGGGGGGGCGATCGCCCCTCCTTAAATCCGCCACTGGTTGGACCTGTACTCTACCATCTCATTTGTTTGTTTTTTTATTAAAAGAGTTTTACAAAACATATAATAAAATTACATAATTACAGTATACACTTATTACAGTACATAATGAATTACTTCATGAAAAATGAGTAATTTTAGTCTGTTTTTGCATTGTGCATGCTCGTGCAACGTACATGTTATCTAGTTGTTTAAGAAGGCTTCTGGGTGGTGTTCAGCCGCATCAGGTCCTGAATCCATATTGCTTGAAGGTAATCGTACTTCTTGTTTCATCAGTCTCTTCTGGTTCTGCTTCTTCTTCACTATCCTCTTTCTCTTTAAAAATGTTGTTGTGGAAGGCTTACGTCGGCTTCGAGATAAGCTCCAGGTTCAATTTCAGTATGAAGCTCCTGAAGAATTGACCCCAAGTCACTCACAGTTGTTGCTTCTTGGTCCTCAATGATTCCCCCTTCTTACACGGGAATCCTGCTTTGTAGAAGCATATTTGAATAGTGTAGGGGGTTACTTCATTCCAAGCCATTGATATCCAATGGACAGTATCCATGACATTGACCTTCTTCATTAGTTGGGTTGCCGAATTTGCCTCCTCCATCACCAGGGCCATTTTCTTCAGAAAATGAATTCGGTAGTGAGCTTTAAAAGTCTGAAATCACTCTGTGATCCAGTGGTTAGATTATAGAAGTACAGTTCGGTGGCAGGAACTTCAGACTCACGTTGCTCAGCTGCATGATTCCATGTGATGTGGCATTATCCACCAAAAGAAGAATTCTTCTTCCTTCTCTCTTCATCATCTCGTTAATGCCCTCCAACCATTGTGAGAAAATTGTTAATATCATCCAGGCTTTTCGATTTGATTGATAGAGCACAGGCAATGATGCGAACTTCACATTTTTAAAGCATCGTGGTTTTTTACTTTTTCTGATCACAAGTGGTTTGAGCTTCTCACCCGTAAAACTGGCACAGAGCATGACGGTAAGCTTTTCTTTCGACATTTTCCCGCCCACGCATTTCTCACTTCTTTGTGCTAGGGTTTTACTTGGAAGAGTTCTAAAAAACAGGCCGGTTTCGTCGGCATTGAAAATATCAGCGGTGTCGAAATCCTTCGTTAAGTCCTGAAGTTTAGTTTTCCATTCCTTCACAGTTTCCATATTTACGTCTGCAGCTTCACCATTGATTACTTTGAATTCGATGTTATGCTGACTTTTGAAGCGAGTCAACCATCCTTCCGATGCCTTGCATTCTGTGATTTTCTCCTTTTCTGCAAAATCCAGAGCAATCTGCTTTAGCAGGGGTCCAGTGATAGGAAGATGCTTCGTTCTCACTTGGCAAAAAAAACTTCCACATGTGTTTGTTTATGTTCTCGTTTTCTTTTCGAAAATTCTACACTTTGAAAAAGGTTTATTTGCTTCAAATGCAGCTATAATTTCTTTCTCTTTCTTGCTGATGGCGTTGACTTGGCCTACTGAAATTCCAAACTCAGATGCAATTTTCCTTTGACTTACTTTTGATTTTAATTTTCGAACAACTTCGTATTTTTCCGGAAGCTTCAGTTCTTTCCGTTTTCCTACTTATTTCTGACATACTGTATCTGCGTAAGTACTGTGCTTCTTTCTCGGCAACAACAGCGAAATGGCGAAAAAATTTTCCTTTGCCGAGCAAAAAGGAAGAAAAACAGAAGCGACAATGGTGTCCAATCAGGTGCGCGGAAAAGAAAGCATAACCCTTTTTTGACCACTCCCTCTAACACGTGGTGAACAACTGTTGTCACTTATCTGTGATTGGGGACTGGGAGCGGGACAGGCATTTCTCCGAATTTCTCCTCCGATTGCAAACACACTTTCAGTTTCCGTTCAGTTTACAGAGAGTTAAAGGGGGGAATGGGGATCAAAAGTAGCGTTCGTAATACTGGGGTGTTCATATTAGAGGGTGTTCAGAATACAGAGAGTTCATCTTATGTTAAGTCTATGGAGTTTCGCCGGGACCGCCGTAATGTGCTCATAATACTGAGATGTTCACATTACAGAGTGTTCAGATAGAGAGAGTCCACTGTACATATATATATATATACATATATATAAAATACGTTGTTAACAAGACGTGCATAAAAATACACAACATACTAAAAAATGTAAAGTAATAAGGAGTACGAAGATCATTATATAATTAGCGCTATTGCAGCTAGATAATATAATGTGTTGAAAATATAAATTAAAATAACAAAAACTAAAGTGCAAGAGTGTGAATCAGTAACCACAGTATCAAACCGCGAGCAAAATAAAGCGTGTTGTGAAGAGCAAAAAGCAACGAGGAAGGGCCGAAAAAGTAGAGCACGGAGAGGCCAGGACAAGGAAAACATATTAAAGAATAGTATATCTGCCAGAAACGTCTTCAGGGGCACATTCCAGACAGATATACTAAAATCCGTTGTTTCTATGATTGCATAAAAACACGTGGTTAAAATATTATGCAATCCGTGCCCAACAACGGAATAACAGAGAAAAAAACAAATAGGATAAAATTCAATAATAGAATATAAAATACCACATAAACATGAAATATAAAATACCACATAGACATGAACATGAAAAATATAGCGCACAAATATACGAATTTGCAAAAAGGAGCAACTCACATGTCGAAAGGTCGTCACCGTGAAAAATCTTCAAATGAGTCCACCACATGCTACAATTTGAACGCTTACCTCGCTTACTACCACGTGGGAATAATCCAGACCAGAGGAAGTGGAAGTGGCAGTACATACTTTCGGAGAGATAAACCCAAGAGTTTAGAAACTGACCGAGATGTGACCACGATTATCGAAAACTTTGAAAGAATGGATAACACTATTTTTTGGAGCCGTAGCCTATTTTTTGTTTTATTAGCTTTTTAGATATCTGCCTTAATGGTTTTAATAGTGTTTTAAACTTTTTTCTTTACCCGCTTTTTTGTTTTTAGTGTAATCGAAATTACTGTTTTTTAATATTTTTACATTTTTATTTTTGCCCGCCGGGGCGGTGTTTAGTTTATGGTGTTTCCATGACTTTAGAATACTGTACTTATACTGCGATCTACAAATAAGGGGGGGAAATTGTACATAAAGCAAAGATTTTTGAGACGATTAATGTGTGTTAGTGTACACTTATTACTATCCAGGCGTTTAATGCGGAGCAAATAGCTAGTGATTAGATTTCTAAAAACTTGGTTGCTAAGGCAAGAAGAGAAATGTGGGAAGAATTTTACATTAAATTTAAATTGATGTCTCTTATCATAAATAGTAGTAGTGAAAGAGTTACAATGTATATCAATGGTGATGTCAAGATAATTTACAGATTTGGAAGGGTGGGATTCATTCGGTATTAATTCAAGATTGGATGGATATATATTAAGTGTGGGTAAAGAATCGTGTGCAGTATGAAAACAAAGAAAAACATCATCAATGTATCGAAAAATAGAAATGTTACGAGTGAACAGAGTGGATTTTCTTTTGTAGAAGTAAAGATAAATATTGGCGAGCATGGAGCTACTAGTGGATCCTTGCGGTACTCCAATCGTTTGGAGGTATACAGCATTGCCATGTACAAGATAGTTGTGAAAAAGCATGAAATGCAATAAATTATTGAAGGTGGACGAGTCATATTTAGTAAGAGTATTTAATTTGAATTGATCGAAGAGTTGTTTAATGACAGAAAATAAATCTTTGATGTCGATGTTATTAAAAAGATCTTTAAAATCTAATGTTTGAAATGAATCAATGGCAGAAAAGGATTTCAGTTTATATACAAATATATATATACATATATATATATACATATATATATACATATATATATATATACATATATATATATGCATATATATACATATATATATATATACATATATATATATATACATATATATATATGCATATATATACATATATATATATGCATATATATACATATATATACATATATATATATACATATATATACATACATATATATACATACATATATATACATATATATATATACATATATATACATACATATATATACATACATATATATACATACATACATACATATATATTATATTGATATATATATATATATATAAATATTGATTTATATATATGGGCGATTCCACTGTCACGTGCGGGACATTCAGACTACATTTTCAACTATATTTTCTTGCAGACCTTTTTTGTAAGAATGAAGTTTCAGAATTTGTTATGGTCTGATGAAAGTACATCAGTTGGCTGATTTTATAAGCACAAGAAATTTTTCTTAAACTTTTCAAATCCCAAGTTTTTTAATTAAATCTAACTGTCATGTGCAGGACACACCATTTGACAGGACTTTTTATTATATCTCCTTCTAATAAAAATTTCTCTGAATCTACTATAATCACGTGACTTCAGCATTTTTTTTTATTATATCTCTCCTAGGTTCATATTAATTATTCATAAATTTTTAAAGGAGGTAAGGTAAGCCTATACCCAGGTAATTCTTTTTAAATAAATGTCACGTGTGGGACATTTTGTGATTTGATTTGTCACTTAATAAAAATACAATTGCTGTATTAATTCCAAGAAGTTTATTTTAATGTGAAAGTACTAAACTATTATTATAATATGAATATTAATTATTTATTATTAATAATATATTATAAAAAGAAAAACACAATTTGAAACAAAAATTAAAGCAAAGCGTTTACGTTCCAAACAGAACTATAAAGTATTTAAGTCATAGTATTTTCTTTGTAATGTTTGATTACAGTTTTACAGGTCAACAAATTTGTAAGAGCCTCTACTATTAGCAACAGCTGAAATAACCTTCCCTATCTCTTCACATTTGTAAGGAATTTTGTCATGATGTTTTGGTCACTTGAAGCAGCCCCTGATTTTTGACTCTTCCATCACGTTTACTACAAATGTACCCTTTTCTTCTTTTTTGGTAATTTCCCCTGGATAGAACTTGTCCTCATAATTTACAATGACGCATTTTCACATGCCAGGTCTTCACCAGAAATCAAACATGGTGAATTGCTGTTTCCAAAGGTTATATTTTCAGTCGAAAGAGAATGGGTTCGACAGTTGATGACGCCCTCTCCTTTAGATTGAATTACATGCAAACGTGATATACCAGTAATTGGAATTACACTGTTTCATGGGTTCTTCTGTCATATTTTCACTTCTATGTGATCATTTCCAATGTAGAAGATCCTTGTACTGTGTGTAAGTTGGCTTGCTAAGTTAGCAAAATCTTTGACAGACTGGACAGTGTGTATCTCACCTTGGTTCATCATCTTTTGACGTACAAGTCTCTTTATATTACCCCCACTCCATCCACCACTCTTTTACTGTGAGAAGTAGCAAAATACTTCCACGTAAAATTTGTTCCTGTGTACTTTTCCGACAACATACATAGAAGTTTGGCCATGTATTTTTTTTTTATATTCGGAAGATGGCCCATCACTCCAAATGACCTCTTCTTTTGGTTGTATTTTATCCAATTGGAAAATGTCTTCATAAAGAAATTCTATGAAAACAGAAATAGTGTCTTTATCTTTATTTGATGTATCTGAATATATGAGGTAAGTCTGATACTTGCCTTTATAAAAAGTTGCAGCCGTGAGAAGTACACTTGCTCGTGACCATAGTGCGCTTTGTACATCGTTCTGATATTCACAAGAAAATGCCATTGCAAAGTCTATTGGCAAAATTGATTTCGTATTTCAATATCTGTATTTTGGGACTGTTTCGCAATAATGCCTACTAAGGTCTAAGTTTAAAGTTGCAATTTAATGGATACTTTTGGCTTTTAAAAGATTAGAAATATATATACTTATCAACCAATATTTTATTTTAAATCATTTTCTAGTTATAACAAACATTTATGTTTGAAATGTCCCACACGTGATGTCACGTGTGGGACAGAATAAAATGTGCTGTAATAAATTTCAGAAATGAAATTGGTATTTTATATTTTAAGGAAAGTTTATACATATTTAGGTTATTTATAAACTTCCATGGCTACAAGGTAAACTACTTGGTTCAATACTAATTACAAAAAATACTATAATTTCAGTCACGTGTAGGACATACATTTGTATTAACTTGAATTTTAAATATACACAGTTAAAATTGAAGTAAACCTGTTGAAACAATGCATTTAATAGAGAATATACTTGCATATTATACCGAAACAGCAAAAGTATTTTTAAGTGTAACAGAAAATAAAGTGGAAGCTCATAAAGTCAACACTTTTTCAATTACATGAGATTCAGTTGATGGTGGCCATATTGGAATCAGTGTTGCCACTTGTAAAAAGTAAAGTACTTTATAAAACAACAAACATATGAGTGTAGTAATATAACATATTTAATTTATTTTACATTAGGAACAAAGAACAAAAAACAAAACAAAAAGACCCTTAAAAATTAATTATAAGTTTAATCACTGTCATCACTTTCATGTACTATCAGTCTTTTCTTTTTGATAGGTATGATGTCACTTTCATCACTTGAGCTTTCTTGATGCGATTCTGGCTCAATGTTTGACGAATTAGGCAAGATCTCGGGTTGACAAGACTTTGTCATGAAATCGGTAATTAACAATTGCGTAGGTTTTTTTTGCTAAATCTTTATAGACCTCTTCATATTGATTTAAGCATTTACGAAGGTCTCGCTGGAATTGGAGAGCTCAATCAACATTTGTGTCATATTGTAAGAAATGGTTGCCCAATTTTCTTCCCAAATCAAGTCCTACGCTTATGATTCTTGCTGTGAACGCAACTGGTTCAGATTGTTTTTCATCAGAATCATTGTCTTCATCATGTGTTTGTTTGTTTCACGAATCATGTTAATTAAATCATCATTCAATTCTTCATCAGCCATTATTTCTTCAATATCTGCCTGAGCTAAATCTTCAAAACCTTCTCCTCCTATAGTATGGGCCAACTCAGTGATCTGAGAATATTCATGCTCTATTGGTGATTTATCATTTCCACTTTCAACAATATCCGGCCATATTGCTTTCCAGCAGGCGTTAATCATTGATTGTTTGATCTGAGTGTATGACAGTCCAACATGCTTAACACAATCTAAAATTGTAAATTTCTTCCAAGTATCCATCAGAGTAAGAGATTCATCATTCTCCATTTGTTCTAAGATATACCTGAAAGTTTGTTTGATGTACAGTGCTTTAAAAGTCAAAATTATTCCTTGATCTAACGGCTGTAATAAGGAAGTTGTATTCTTTGGTAAAAAAACAACTTTTACATTTTCGTGTTGTAAATCTGGAGGATGACCTGGTGCATTATCAATTAATAGAAGAGCCTTAAAAGGCACAATCCCTTTTTAGTTAAATAATTTTTGACATCTGGAACAAAGAAGTTATGGAACCATTCATTGAAAGCTATGGCAGTGACCCATGCTTTTCTATTAGCCATCCAATAGACGGGAAGGTTTTTGATATTTATTCCTTTGAATGATCGTGGTGATTTTGAATTGTTAATCACCAAGGGTTTCATCATATACTCGCCAGAAGCATTGCAACACAAAAGAATTGTTATATGACTTTTCGCTACTTTATGACCACTAGCTGATTTGTGAGCTTTGGCTATACTGGTTCTTTCCGGCATTTTTTTCCAGAATAATCCGGACTCGTCAGCATTGAAAACCTGATCAGAAGTGTAGGAGTTAGCGGCAATGATTTCAGCAAGTTTTGCCGGATATTGTTGTGCCGCATCCGAATCAGCAGATGCACTTTCACCTTTCATTCTCAGATTATGTAAAGAATGTCTTTGTTTGAATCTCTCGCACCACCCATTGAGTTTGGTCTTCTTTCCATCTTTCACTTCTTTCCATCGGTTCACTTTTGAGTTTGGTCTTCTATCCATATCACTAAGGCTTTTTCCATATTTTTCATTGTAACATCTCTAACATACAAAGTCGTACTCATACTGCTGCAGTTTCCAGCTGCTACACTTTTCCTAATGGAGTCTTCATTTTTTCTTATTGTGGCTTCATTCATGGAGTAAAATTTAGCAACATCCGTTACTCTTTCTCTATTACGTAGACGGACTAATATTTGCATTTTAGTTTCTAAAGAAATAACTTTCCTTTTCATTTTATTTTTCATCAAATCTTTTGACATTATAGAACCTTAACAAATTTACGCAAACTATAAAGATGCAAGAAAAACTATAAATGTTGAAAACTTACCAGTTCAAAAGATAAACGTACAATAATATAAGCTTTGCTGCTAAAATGTTTCTGCACTATGTACTTGCATGAACCAGATAGCTTTATTGTTGTGAAATACATATGGGGATTACCCTATTATGGGGATTTCCCTATACGGGGATTCCCCTAAATGTATATATTTTACAACACCGGGAATCCCCTGTTGTTTTCATCAGTGTTACCAAAGGAATAAAATTCAAAGATGTCATCAAATCTTTGTATAGGCGTATATGGAGCGGAAAATAAATTTTTATCAATTTTTTGAAATCTGTTAATTTATAAACCGTATAAAAGTGAAATCGTGTAAAACAAGTGCCGTGTAAATCGGGGGATAAGTGTATATATATATATACATATATATATATACATAATTAGGCTTCAGTTTCTACCCTGATAACTTGGATCTCATAGAAACACACATGGAAAATAAAAATCAAGTTGATTTCCTGGATATTAGTATCCTTTACGATAAAAACAATTGTTTATATACCATTTTATACGACAAGAGAAATACTTTCAAGACCAGCATCAATCACGTTATCGATTGGAACTCAAATTTGAGTAAAAATATATTACGTAATATTATAGTCAATCATCTGACACGCAATCAAAGAATCCATACCTTCAAAAAAGATCGAACTGAAAATGACAGAAAAATAATGCAGGAGGCGACAAAGAAACATTATCCCGCAAATTTCCTTAGACATTATTATAATACTGTATACAACGATGTAAAAAATGCTTATTTTAAGGATATAACTTGTACACACCTATGATGGTAACTGTACGATTCACCTACACGGAACTTGTTGATAGCGAACCCTAGTGGTAGTATAATGCTATATATGGATTGCACTCTCCTTTGTTAACGACTCTTGGCCTTTTTCATTATGTGTTTTACTTCGGTTTTGTACTTCGGACTTTCCTTCGATTCTTGAGTTTTGTACTCACTTCCACGGTCAGTGTCTTGTGCTCGACACCTTTTCGGAGGTCAAGTTTCGGCAAAGTATTTGGTTCCGGGAGTGTTACCTAGGTGTAATAGCATGCTATAACCGGGAACGAGGGGTCACAATCCCCCTCGGCCATTTATGCTTTCCCGTTGGCTTGATTCCCATTTTTTCCTTCATACTTTTATTTGCTATATAACTGCTTTACGTACTTGTGCAGCATTGCGCCATCTACGTTAAGCCTTTTTTCATACTTATGTATGCTTACGTTTTCTTCATCTGATTACTTTTGTATTATATTATATATTATGATTATCGTCCAATGCAGCATTGCGCATACGTATGTCATATCTACTACACTATACCTGGGTACTTCTCGGACCATTTACGTGTTGTGGTGGTCTTCCGTATGTGGTTGAGTTTGGCACTTTTGAACTTCGTGGAAAGAGAATAGAGGTGAGTCGCTCCTTCTTTTCGTTGCATTATTATTGATGTATTATGGGTATGATTATAGTTCTTTCTCGCTTTGCCTCAAGTATTTATATATAAGCATTTGATTTCATATGCTTAAAGGATTAGTTTTAGGTTCTGCTTGTCTCTTTTAACTCTTAAAATTTGTTATGTTTGTTGTATATAGGTTGTAAGTGTTATAGATTGTATATCTATTGACGTGTTCCTTTTTAGGGTTTTGAAGTTTTACATTTTAAAATTTTAAATTTTGAACGATATTTATAATAAATCATTTTACTTCTTGGTGATTGAGCTAATACGATTACGTGTTTATATCCCTTGAGCTATTGTGACCAAACAAAGTTAAAAAAAGTATAAACTTATTGCATGGTTGTAATGAAAGGATACAATGCTTTTTTATGATTTCACGTTGATTTGAAATACATGTTAAATGAATCTTGATGCATTATGCTATATACAGGATATCCGACAGGTTTGGATACGTCTTGTCATGTGAATTGGACTGAATCTTATATCATTTCCACTCCTCAATATGAGTCATAAACTATTGAATTTATATTTATGATAAATACATATTTACATTTTAGCGACTGGCAATTATATAGTAATTTCTGTATATGCTCGGTAATACAGCGATAGAGGGTAGCTGTATGATCGTCAACCTGTTACCCTTACCATGTCTAGTATATTGCATTATTTCAAGCCTATTTCAAAGCAACCTTCGTTACAGCCAGTGGTAAAACAAAAAGTGTCCGTAATGTGTCGAAAGCCCAGAACGACCAACTCATCCGAGGACGTGAGCAGCAAGATGGTCGTCTGGGTGTCCGTAATGTGTATAAATGTTCTGATGACAGGATCTATAATCAAAATAGATCAAACCTTTTTAACAATTCATACAGTTTTTATTATAAGAACATCAGGAATTTCAAATATAGTAGATGCACTTCTAAACGCTGCAAATTATGTCCAGTGGCAGACCCCGGACAAATTGCTGAAAATGTTACCCATTTCCGCCCATTCTGTAAAACGTATAACTGCATATATTGCATTACGTGCAATACCTGCAATAAAAAATATATCGGACAAACGAAGAATTGCCTACATCTACGTATCAATCTTCATCGAAGTCAAGTTAGCAAAACAAGAAAACAGGACGCACCGGTTACTAATATTGAATTAAGACATTTTGATTTTCATGGATTTGATGATATAATGATTAATATTATTGACATCGTACCAAAATTGGATGAAAGAATTTGGTGGGAGAACTTGCACATCAAACAATACGGAACGGCATATCCATACGGACTCAATTCCATAAATTTCTGTAATACCCATAATTTTGAATACTGTAATAATGTTCATCAACCATCTGTTATGCAAGATATACCTACAAAACGGATTGCAAGATGGTCAAGAGGTGGAAGCAAAAATAAAGTGTCTTTTCACGATGCGTTAAAACGTGTAGAAAATTTCATTGAGAAACTTAAAACCTTTACGGACAGTAAAAACCGATGGATTAAAAATATCATTTTTGGAATCCCAAAACGTTATATAAAACGCATATGGAAAATAATATATGCATACCCTTTTATTTCCGATCCCATTGTCAACAATGATGTAGCAACTACTAATTATGCGGTACTTCTGGACACATTCAAATTAAAAGCAAAATTGCTCAATATTGACTTGACTACGCAAGAAAAAAAGCAGACAAATAAAGAATATTTCGTTACGACATTCAGAAACAAAACTTATGATCAAATTCCTCTTAAAGCATTCTTGAAAGACATGTCTCACCTTATGCCCATACCTAACATCGAAATTAAATTGGCTTACAGATTTGTTAAGACGAATGGTCGAAAAATTTTCAACTACAATCAAATTGGGCAAAATATTGAAAAGTACAAATCCAGTGAATGTGTTTGCGAAAACAGTGTGTGTACCGATCGTCATCATGGACACATCATAACAGGGGACTTGAATTTCATCCAAGATACCAACCTGAAGTCTATTTTGCAACTTGGAACAAAATTCCGTATTCAAGAATTTGCAAATGTAGTGAATAATTTCAAGAAGGATCTTAATGATTTTATATATAGGATGGCCGTGAAATACAGTGTACCATTGGACGCATTTGAAGAATGGAAATTTAATATTACGGGGTTATTCAATTTTCATTATCATGGCTTACGTATTGATAAAAATCAACGTACTGACAAAAATCAAAGCAAGATCAAAGAAGACATTTTGAATAAATATTGCAACGATTATGTAATAACTTATACCGACAAAGTCGCTTCTAATTATACACTTACATGCATCAAATATTACGTGGAAGTTCTTTGTAATCATTATCAAGATGAACTTATGTATACAAAATTACACCTTACAGGCCGTACTATAGAAAATAAAATCAAGGCCTTATATAAACGGATTGATTATGATTTAAAACAAGTTAAATTTCCTTACCTCATCCTGATTCCGAAGCTTCATAAAACCCCTGTGAAATTCCGTCCCGTAACTGTCGGTTTCAAGACTTATCTGACTATAGCTAATTCTAAACTATTAACTCTGCTGAAACATGTCATGACAAAAATCAAGCATAAATGTTCCATTATAGTAAATAATAGTTATGAAGTACTCGACAAACTCAAATTCTTCCCTGATCGTATGAATTTCCGAAGTTACGATTTTAAAGATCTTTTTAATAATATTGACCTTGATGATCTTCTTATTATTTTATTAGAGATTTATGAGATTTATGAATTACAGGAATATATTATATTAAGTAAATATAAAGCCATGATCAGGATTGTTCTGTTCGAAAATATACTATTTAACGGGACCAACTATTATCAGCACGTCAAAGGCATTCCAATGGGGGGAGGATGTTCTTCACTCCTTGCAGACATCTACCTGAATAAATACGAGGAGGGCACTCACATATTAAATGAAATACCATACTTTCGTTTCGTGGATGACATCCTTGTGGGCCAATACGAACAAATGCCTGAATTTGACTTCAGTTTCTACCCTGATAACTTGGATCTCATAGAAACACACATGGAAAATAAAAATCAAGTTGATTTCCTGGATATTAGTATCCTTTACGATAAAAACAATTGTTTATATACCATTTTATACGACAAGAGAAATACTTTCAAGACCAGCATCAATCACGTTATCGATTGGAACTCAAATTTGAGTAAAAATATATTACGTAATATTATAGTCAATCATCTGACACGCAATCAAAGAATCCATACCTTCAAAAAAGATCGAACTGAAAATGACAGAAAAATAATGCAGGAGGCGACAAAGAAACATTATCCCGCAAATTTCCTTAGACATTATTATAATACTGCATACAACGATGTAAAAAACGCTTATTTTAAGGATATAACTTGTACACACCTATGATGGTAACTGTACGATTCACCTACACGGAACTTGCTGATAGCGAACCCTAGTGGTAGTATAATGCTATATATGGATTGCACTCTCCTTTGTTAACGACTCTTGGCCTTTTTCATTATGTGTTTTACTTCGGTTTTGTACTTCGGACTTTCCTTCGATTCTTGAGTTTTGTACTCACTTCCACGGTCAGTGTCTTGTGCTCGACACCATTTCGAAGGTCAAGTTTCGGCAAAGTATTTGGTTCCGGGAGTGTTACCTAGGTGTAATAGCATGCTATAACCGGGAACGAGGGGTCACAATCCCCCTCGGCCATTTATGCTTTCCCGTTGGCTTGATTCCCATTTTTTCCTTCATACTTTTATTTGCTATATATATAAACTGCAGCAGTGACTAGAAAGAGATATTTTGGAAAAATAACAACATACGACTTTTCAGATATCGCCTAGTGGCTGTATTGTAATACATAGAAGGTGGCGCGGTTTTATGCAAAATTGAGGATCATAAATCTGATAGCTCTATATGGCTAAACATAGGTATTCTATGGATGGAGCTATTTTTTGTAGATACATTTCAAGTGATATCCAGATTGTATGTTCGGGATTATAAGGGTTTTCTGAAATATCGGACGATCTTTTAATATTCACTTTAGTGTTAAAGTTAAGGAGATTATACGTGAAAGTGGTATAACATCAATAAGTTACCTGTTGTTCCATGGGAAGGTGTATTGCGAAGAGTCTGGACTATAGCGTATTTATGTGTTAAATATTTATATGGTGATAATATTGTCAAATAGGTCTTATATTCAATATTTAAATATAACCTCTCTGACTGGGATGCCATTAGTCTTGAATATATTGATTTTAAAGTATTAAATAATCACGTGTGAAGTAATTTCATACATTAGGATTTATATGGCGATAATGATGCCAATAGGTTTTGTATCCAATTTTTAAAAATTACTTCTCTGACTTGGATTTCATTAGTCTTGAATATATTGTTTTTAAAGTATTAAATTACCATGAGTGAAGTAATTTCATACATCAGTATTTATATGGCGATAATGCTGCCAATAGGTCTTGTATCCATATTTAAAAAAACAACCACTCTGACTTGTATTTCAAACATTAGTTTTTGAATATATAGTTTTTAAAGGATTAAATAACCACGAGTGAAGTAATTTCATTCATTGGTATTTTTATGGCAATAATGTTGTTAATAGGTCTTATATCCAATTTTAAAATAACCTCTCAGACTTGGATTTCATTAGTCTTGAAAATATTGATTTTAAAGTATTAAATAACCATGAGTGAAGTAAATTCATACATTAGTGTTTATATGGCAATAGTGTTGCCAATTGGTCTTGTATCCAAATTTTTAAATATAACCTCTCTGACTTGGATTTCAAACATTATTTTTTGAATATATTGATATTAAGATATTAAATAACCACGTGTGAAGTGATTTCATACATTAGTATTTTAAATTAATTGCTATATTTTTATAGTGTGTCCTTTTTGGTTTGTTTTAGTGTAGAATAGTAAACATTTGGATTTTTATAAGTTATTGAAAGTGTATATGTATGTATGTAATTTTTTACGGTTTTATAAGAGTCATGAAGAAAATAGTGTAGGGAGTATCGGCTACCGGGAGCGTTTGCAATGGCGGAAAAAAGCTTTAACCGGAGTGTTGGGGGGTCGCAACTCCCCCCGGCCGTTACTTCCGTCACTTATCTAGAAATTTTACGAGTACATTGCTACTTGTCCTATTTGGGAATTTATATATATATATTTTTAGATTACAGCTAGTGTTTTGTTGATTTTCTGAGTTACAGTATTTCCAGAGTAATTAAAGCTTAAAATTCATTATTTTACTTCCTACCTTCAAAATTGCATATTAATTTATTGTTATATATTTATTTTGGTTTTGTAAACTTCAATTTCCCAGCCTGAGTAAATTTCCAATATCCCAAATTACAAGTAATTGTCACCAAAAGCTAAATATATTCATTTCTCTAATCATTTGCCAATATGCAGGTGTCCCCTATGGATAAAATACTTCATTCAAGAGAATTATCAGAAATGCAAGTTCCTAAGGCTCAGGGAATGATCGAAATTGAGATAACATTTTTGGGGTTATCATATAGAGAGCCCCCAGTTACGCATGTCCGGAATGAGGCAGTTAGCTTTGCTTTTGCTTGGCAAGGTGTGTGTTTTTGCCTGGTGTATGCAATGTCTCGCACTGCTACGTGTGGGAAAATACTCACTAAGGTTTGGTGGCTCTTGGAAGAGAAAATCTATTTGGCAGGACGCATTTGGTGCTGAGCTTTTGGTACGAACATATGTGTGATTTTGGTGGCTAACCACTCATTGCTACTCGGTGCCCCATCAACCTGCAATAACGAATGTGATTTTGCTGTGTCGTTTTCGACAAGTAAATACAATTTTATTTACAATTATTTATATAACTAGAATTTCTTTATTTTTACTTCTGGATTTACATATATCTATTATACATTAAATTTAAAATACTTATAACTTTTATAATTTATAATTATTTTAAAACATGAAATCTCTTGAAATAATTATCTTTAACAATAACATTTGAGTTACAAAAGCAAAGTTTCTTAATAACCTGAATTTAACGTTTATAATTAAAGAATTGGACTTGCAAAAAAAAGGAATGATTGAGAATGGCCATAAAAGAAAATAAAAGCTGAAATTATGAAATTAGTCATTAAGATCAAATCAAAACAATTGAAGAGATAATTTTGAACAAAAATAAAAGTTTACTTATAAAAACTTAACAAGTAATGTAAACAGTTACAGGCAAAGTGGAGAACACTGTTTGGACATGGAATGCATAAAACATAAATGTATGTGTCGCAGTATGATAATCATACTGGACATATTTTGGCAGAATTATGGTATTTATGTCAAATTTTTAAGAATCTATATTAAATTGAGAAAGTATTAAAATATGGAATATGAATTTGGAACTCGAAAGAGAGCGAGCGAGCAAACAGGTGCAATGACATTCACATAGCAAGGTCAACAGTATTGCACGAAAGGTGAGAAACACACCTGGAAACCTCCATAAAAGTGCCACTTAGTATGAGTGATGCTAAGACATTAATGGCACAGCTCAGGTGCAAATATAATGCTAGATATACAGTTGCTAAGGGACTTTGAAACTTAATGGATTTTTGTGACAAAAGAGAAAAGCCTTGAGACAAGTTAAGATGTCTCAATACATATTCCTTGCTTCTTTATTGAACACTAGCACTTCTAAATTAGACCTTTAACGTTGTTATGGGGGAGCTAGGGCCCATAACCTGCTGGTATAAATAATACAAGGTACATAATGTTCTAATTTAAACAAATTAGAATGTATCTCGATGAAGTTAATAAGCTGCGAGAGCAAATTAAAAATTTCAGTTGAACAACTTTGCTGGTATTTAAGCAGAGTAGCAGTAGTAACAACATCAATGGCAGTTGTAAACAAATACAAATTAATTGTAGAGGTGTTGAAAAAAGCAGTTCCAATTTCATTCAAATCACTTTTTATTAAGAAGCGAATCCATTGCATTTGCTTACATGATATTTCTGGCATTGTAACACAAAGCAAGCATACTATGTACAAATATTTGAGCTCTCAAGCTCAATCGTAAGATTTCAGTTATAGTTCCATGCTCAGACACATTCTAGGTTTAAGCAATCCTTGAAATACACGGGTAAGTAGAACAAAAAGCTTTTTAGACTTACATAACTTCGTGCATTTCCAGATGCCACCAATAGCTGGTCACATGCTACGGCTAAAACTTTAAACTTCAAGGATTAACATTGCATAAAGTTCACAACACGGGACAACATGGTCTCCTTGACTGAGAACCATAAAAACTTAAGATCCACCATTACTTGGATCAAACATCCGCGTCAACGATAAACATTATCAATACATTCGACAACTTCGAACTAGACTCAATGTCGATCCGTCTTAACATCGATCTAACGGACCATACGATCAATACACCAATCCGTATTAAAGTCAATCTATAAGTCGATCCATACCAACTATCTGTCTGAAAGTTGATCGATCTGCTTAAACCAAAAATATGTCCAGCATTTATATCCGACGATGGGTGCATTCCGGAACACAATCGTTGCCGGCAATGCCCTCTGAAGCGGCGAAAAGGTGATTTGCAAGCGACAGGTGAAGCGTGAGCAGCGAGAAGGTGATTTGCATGATAAGCCCAGTTTGTTTGCATCACGATTCGTTCACGAGAACAGAAAAATCATTTAGGATAATGACGTCACGCTCTCGCAAAACCAGAATCGCGACGTAAACCAAACCAAGTTTCCAACACGTTTTTGCCAAAGGTGGAAAAACCAGTAAAAACTATCCCAACAAAAATACATTTTTGCCACTTTTTGTCGCAGTGGCAAAAATAGATATGTTTTATTTACAGGAATGTAATTAAGTTATTTTAATTTTTACTAATTTTAACTCTAATAATATATAACTTTAATGTTTTTTTTATAACTTAGAATGTTCAATGCATCATTGAAATAGTAATCTAAATGCTAGTAAGTTTGTATTGTTTTAGTAAAATATTTTTTTTGTTAATACTATGAATGCAGAACATGAGAAAGGAGAGTGTAAATAATAATAAAGTAACTCACTGGCTTTGGTTTAAACAGTCATAACTATTAAACAACTAATTCTTATGCTTCAGTTAATTTTTAACAAAGTCTGAATAATAATACGAATTTTGCTATATCAGAATCAGAACAATAGCAATTTGAAGATACAAAGTATATTAAGTACTATATAATATAAATATTAAAAAAAAGTATAGCTCATATAAAATTATAACTTTAATTATGAAAAGAATTACAACATAAAATAATTAAATTTCATCAAATTCAATTGAATTTTCTATATTCACATTCTGTTTTTTCAACATTGCATAGCAATAAACAAGTTTTGAAACACTATCTATTCCCAACCTGTTTTGAATCTTTGAATGCACAAATGAAAAATTAGAGAATATTTTCTCTATTGCAGCACTGCTTGAAGGGCATGTTTGGAGATGTGCAATTAACTTTTGAAAGACAGTTCATTCTCATTTCCTATGATCAAATTTTATTTAGGTCTGCAGTTCTGCATGATGAGAATGGGAAAAATGGTGAGAAAATCACCTAAAAGATTAATTTGCCTCTATTTGCAACATTAAATAATCAATTAAAATTATTCCATCCTCCCCAATCTTATATATATTAATTTTATCTGGTCCATATGTTTTTTTTTTTTTATAATAATTAAAAAAAAAAAAATGTAGGAATTCTAAAAGATTACTTCTATAAATTATTCATAAAAGTTATACCTAGAGGTTCAAATAAGGATAAAATGAAGATTGATTTCACAACTTCTTATTAATCAATTAATGTTTAATTATGTTTTATCATTTTAATTAATCAAATTAATATTAATGAAATAACTAATTAATATTGTGATTTAAGTCTCAATTATATTATGTACAAAATTATATTGTTATTTGTAAATTTTTTTAAATCCAGCCATTTTTTCCCGTTTTTGCCATTTTTATCAGGTTTTTGCCACTGTCCTAACAAAAATATTAATTTGCCGGCAAAATGACCAACTCTAGTTTGTAGCAGGTAAGTGTAATTGGCGCAGTTTAGCACAATTGGAGCAGGTGCACGGACTCTGTACTGCTGTATTAAAAGATGTTAATGATCTTAAAATGTTTATAAATTTATCAAACATTATGATTTGAAGAGTATACTGGAAACTTCTTCGACCCAGACCGTCCGACCTACCAGAAACATGTAAGGTATCTGTTTGGACGGCCGGGAAGTGCCACCTAATTTAGACCGGAACCCAGTGGGGGAGGCATCCACAGGGACCGTACCCTCCTTCCCCTACCACCAACCTCTTGTAAGGACTTACGGACCCACATGTTTAACGTGATCGTACTCCGCGTGAACACGGCGGCAGTTTGGGCAGCGGCGGGAATCGAACCCAGGCCTACCGAGTGCAACTTCCGCGTGCTAACCACAGGGCTACCGCGCCCATACTGGGAACTTGACATTCTTTTATGTCACGACTCTTAGAAAATTTTTTTTGAGTACTATTATGTATGCATGTTGGAAAATTTAAAATTTGAAGAAGCAAGATGAACAGCAAAGTACGCACTGGCATAGAGTAAATAAGTGTTGGCTGGGTCATAAAAGTATGCAGATCCAGTTTCAAAGAAAAACATCGTTCACTTTATTTTGTGAGAAACATAACTAGGCAAGTTACGCATTCCAGGTTTCCATGCCACAAAACATCAAAAAATACTATGTACAAAAAGTTTGCAGTTGTAAATAACCAGACAGAAATTCCTTGAAGCATGGGTAGTAAGTAAATATACTACCTCTATCACTTGCGTGTATTTGCAGCCACCATTGAAGATATCACACTTGGCAAAGGAAAACCAAAGGATAAGACATCAGAAGAATATTTAACGTAATTTCCGGACACATGTAAGTAAATTTAATGTTCAATACATACTGGTCTAAACTGACCATCTCTGCGTCCGTCTCGACTAAAAACCGTCGTCAAACGATATCCCGCAGTGCTTCTGTCTAAAGCATTTCTGTCTGTCTGCATCAGACCATCAGTGTCTATGTCTTGCAAAGCCTTCTCCGCTCCGTTCTGGATCAGACTGAGTGGGAATTCTCTCTGATGATGATTTTTGCTTCAAGAAATCTCTGCCTTATATATCCGAGAATGGACTGTTCCAGAAACGCCCCCGGATATGCAAATCAGATGCGTACGCATTGAGAACTGATTTGCATGAAACCTCATGTTGAAAAACGTCACGGTTCACGCCGGTGAACGGGAAGAGTCGTTCATATTAAATTTGCATAAACGCCCATTCACGGGAACGTGAATCGCGATGTATTGATTTTTTCCAACAATCGGCCCCCTCATGCAAATCCTTAAGTCTCAATGCATATGCAAAAGGAAACTTACTCTGAGAAACCAAGGTATATCAATAAACACCAAGGCCCCCAGTATTCTATCAAACATATAATGAAGGAATAAATTTAAAGTATTATATCATTACTAAATTTAAAATAAAAAATGCATAAGTACTTATAGCATCTGAAAAACAGTTAAGTATTGTCGACAATATTGTAACAACAACATTTCACATGAAGTAGAAATTTATATACAACACAACTTCAATGCTTAAGTATTAGCATTCAAAAATTTAAATTTTAGTTTAAGTTTAATTATAAGTATCCAAAATTTAAGTATAAGCATATTATCATATTTAACAAGTCAACTTCAAAAGATTAAGATTTTGTATAAGCATAGAATTTAAGTTTACTTTAAATTTGAGTATAAACACTATAATTCAAAAAGCTTAAAAAAAACTTAGTCTATTAATACAATACAAGTATACATAATTAATACTATTAGACTGCATTGATATACCAAATATTTAAAAATATATGATGCAAGTAATCAGATAATAAAAATCCTTTATCAAAAACTTTCAACACATACTTTTTACTAAGTTGAAAACTACAAAATTTTATACACATAAGCTACTATTTAGCATTATGCGGGTAATGGAAAATGGATGTATATTCAAAGGTGTAAAGTGAAAAGATTCAATATCACAAAAATTTATACTCAAGATATACTATCTTATATCAATGAGGTTTAAGATAAAAAATAATGTATATATATGACATCTTCAAAAATTCCCAAGTTGTAAATTCAATTTAGTATTTACAATTTTCTTTAGACTAAACATTTAATCTCAAAAAGTTTGATTTAGTTTTTAAAAAAAAAATTATTACAAAATTTAAGTATTATTTCCTTAGTCATTGGTTTAGTAAAGTGATCTGCTAAGTTATCTTTACTATTTACAAATTTAACATTAAACGATTCATTGACTATTAAATTTCTTAGGAAATGATATCTCACATCGATATGCTTAGTTCTATTGTTTTCAATTGGAGAGTTAGAAAAATTAATGGCTGTTTGGTTGTCGCTTATGCGGGTACTGTTACTTTTATTAAATAACACTGTTACTTTTATTAAAGTTTAACCCAAGTAAATGACACTCTTCAATTATGTTTCGTACCCATACCATTTCCTTAGCGGCTTCAGTTAGTGATACGTATTCAGCTTCCATGGTTGATAAGCTGACACACTTATGTTTAAAGGTACGCCAAGAAATAGGTACATTGTCAATAAAGAGTATCATGCCTCCAAGTGAAACACGGTCATCTCTGTTTGCAGCAAAGTCAGAATCTGAGTAACAATTTAATTTTAACTCCTGAATGTTAGATAAATTCAACATATAATTTTTAGTCTTTTCAACATATCCTAAAAGTCTTAACAATGCATCCCAATGCTTAATTCCAGGGTTTTCTTGAAATTGAGATAATATATTGATGGCGTAACAAATATCAGGTCTAGTCCTACTAGATATAAAAGCCAAACACCCAATTAAGCTCCTGTAAGGAAAACTTTGCATTTGCTTTATTTCTTCACTTGTCTTTGGACAATCTATTTTACTTAGAATATTCCCTTTAGAAATGGGAAGTGAAGTAACTGGATATTTATATTGTTGAAACATTTGACATACTTTATCTATATACTGACTTTGATGTATAGAAAATTTATTGTCACACTCTTTAAATTCCACGCCTAAAAGTTTTCTAATTTTTCCTAATACATGGTTATCAAATTCTATGCTAAGTAATGAAACAATGTGGTCTATGTCCCTTTGATACTTTGAGAAGAGAATTATGTCATCCACATAAACTAGCATAAGAACTTTGCTATTGTAAATATAGGCACAATTACACCATTGAAGTTTTAAAAAGTTTAATTCTTTTAATTTGGTGTCAATTTCATTAAACCATTCTCTTCCACTTTGATGAAGACCATAAATGGCTTTCTTCAACAAACAAACATAATCAGACTGTTCCTGATTGACATAACCTTGAGGCTGTTTCATATATACTTTTTGACTCAATTTAGCATAGAGATAGGCAGATTTGATATCTAACTGGAAATGCATCCAGCCAAGCATGCATACGAAAATTGAGAAGAATGCTCTAATTAAGTTGAAGTTAACAACAGGGCTAAAAACTTCATCGTATGATTCTCCTTTTTTCTGACCATACCCCTGAGCTACCAAACGAGCTTTAAATCTCTTGATTTTCCCATTCTCGTCTTTCTTAATAGTGTAGACCCATCTATTGCCTATATGCTTTTGTGAGGTGGATGCAGGAACTAGTTCCCAGACATCCCTCTCTTGCATTACGACCATTTCTTCATCCATAGCATTACACCATTTTTCGGACTGGGAGGGTTTAATAGCAGCGTTGTACCCTTTTGGTATATTTATTTCAATATTGCTTGCTTCTGGTCTGCCTTTGACCCTTTTAAGACCTTTATTTTCCCGAAAATTAAACAGTTGCTGATCAAATTGTATATTTCTTTTATCACAATATTTCTTAACATCATTGTGCGACCTCAGCCTTTTATTATCTCCTTGAGCGTAATAATACACATCGGTTCTACTCCCATCGGGTCTTGAAACCGTCTTTCGCTGCCAAGCAATATCCAAGCAAGGAGTCATACTGGAGTCAGCAGGAGAGTCCGTTTCCTCACTGGATTCAGACGGATCGTCACCAGTGTCTTCACTCTCTCCTGCCCCCCCATCAGACTGTCCTCTCGAATATTCCCCGTCCGAGTATTCTGAAAGGTTATCTCTTGATATCCCTAAGGAGATATTTCTGGGACAAATTGGGTCCAGGATGCCTTCCACTACTTCACCCTCATCAAACCTCACATTGCAGGTCTCAATTTTTCGTTTTTCTCCTGACAAAAATATCCTATAGCCTTTAGTTTTAGTAGCATAGCCTACCATCACCCCTTCTGTAGCTTTCATGTCTAACTTCTTTCTGAGCTGACTGGGTTTGCCTACATATACTCTACAACCAAAGGTTCTAAGATGGCTGACTGAAGGTTTTCTACCACTGTAGAGTTCATGTGGAGTTTTAGTCTTAAATTTGTGACATATTCGATTTTTAGTGTATGTAAAACACAATATTTTTTCCGCCCAGAATCTGTCATGCATTTTGCTCTCGTTCGACATGGCTCTAACACAGTCAAATGCGGTTAAATTAAATCGCTCCGATACTCCATTTTACTGTGGAGTATATGTGTTAGTCCTTTCAGCCTTAATACCGATATCCCTCAGGTAATTTTTGAACTTATCATGGCAGAATTCCATTCCATTATCCGTTATAGAATTTTAGTACCTAATTGCCTTTCCTCTCTGGCCTGAAACTCTTTAAAATGTGAAAACACTTCTGACTTCTGTTTCATAAGGTAAACAAAAACTTTTCTACTATAATCATCTGTTATAGTTAAGATATACTTATTTCCACCGTATGAGGCTGTAGGTAAAGGACCACACACATCCATGTGTAACAATTGCAATAGTTTAGTGGACCTTATTCTACCGGTGGGTTTATACGATACTCTCCTAGACTTAGCCAATTTACAAGATTTACAATTTAACTTTTTGTATTTAAGCCTAGGAAGTCCGTTTACAGCAGAAACTTTGCTGGTTTGGAGGAGATATTCAGCGTTTATGTGGCAATATCTTTTGTGCCAAAGACAGTTTGTACTGTTAAGTTCAGTTACTGAACTGCTAGGTTTAGATATTAAACTATCCCCATTTTTATTCTGCTTAATTTTTGTTTTGTCAGATTTAAATTTAGTTTCTTTAAAATTAGGTGCTATTTTTACATTATCTATTTTTCTGGAAGCACTAGGATCCCTATCTTTAGATTTCTTATCCTTTTTGCGTTTCTTGTCTCCATCTCGATCCCTATCTTTAGATTGACGGTTTTCTATGTTATGTTGTTCCAGGGTACTATACTTAGGTTTTAAGAAATACAACCCATCCTTTCTTTTTGCATAAAAGAATTTCTCCCCTTTGGGTGTAAAAAACCATAGCACCCCATTAGCTCCTTGAAAACTAAAATTTTGTTCCTCAAGAACAGATGCAGCTAATAAATTTCTCCTAAGTTTAGGAGAATACATAACATTTTCCAATTTGATAATACGTTGTTTATCCTTAAATTGGACATACATCTCCACCGTCCCGATAGCCTCAACTGGACTTTCGACATCCCCTACTGGTAGCGACATTGAAGTGCCTTTGCACTCATTAAATTTGGAAAATAACTTAATGTTATTACAGAAATGTCGCGTAGCAGCAGTGTCTATCGTTAGGATCGATTACAGTATTAGCTTCAATATGTGGAGATTCAAGAAATTCCACAATACTAGATCCATTATTTTTAGGGCAATTAGCTTTAGTATGACCTAGTTTGTTACATTTAAAACACTTAATTTTACTTTTAGAAATATTTACATTATGACTAGAAGTATTTACATTAGACACATCTTGAGATTTAAATTTAGACACTTTTACTATATTTACACATTTCTTAGAAGTAAGATATGCAGAATTTAGACTCACAGTTTTAGAGAAGTCATTTGCTTGTTGACGAAGCCGGCTCTCTTCAGCTGATAGCTCTCCTTGTATTTTGCTGAGCTTGAAGTCCGAGTCACTCCATCGATAAATTAATTGAACGATGCCCCGGTATTCTTCCGGAAGGTATCTGATAGCTTGGAATGAAACATATAGGTCCTCAATGGGGTGATTCACGTCTTTAAGCCTCGTCACGGCCTTTCGCAGTCTTGAGCAAAATATGTCAACAGGCTCGTCTTGCTCCGGCCGGATGTCGAAGAACTCGTCTAGTAGGCGCACGAGATTAGCTCGGGAAGGCGCTTGAAAATGTTCTTTTAAAGTATTCCATACTTGACTAGGTTCGTCAGTGACGTTTATCAACTCTTTGTATTCCGAGGATAAGCTTTGGTAGATGATAGCAAGCGCTCTGTCTTTCCGTCGATAAAAATCATCGTAGTCTCGGCGACTTGCGTCTTCTTCTATAGGCTTAATAGATCCGTCTACGTGTCCGAAACATCCTTCTTCCTTGAAGACGAATGAGATGTCGGTGCACCAGGTGACGTAGTTGTCTCGCGTCAGCAACTCCGTTCTACTTGCCTCCATGGCCACTTGTAGATTTGAAGAAGCAGAAGTAAAAGTCTTTTGTACACTGTTTACGTTTCGTTTTTGTTATTCACACGTACTTCAAAATGGTGCCAGGCACGGTCCCCATCTGAACACTGGAACAATGATTCTTTAAAATACTTGCACTTATGATTCTATTGGGCGTTAAACTGGGCCCATAACCGTTTCTTGTTGGAAAATTCAAAATTTGAAGAAGCAAGATGAACAGCAAAGTACGCACTGGCATAGAGTCAATAAGTGTTGGCTGGGTCATAAAAGTATGCAGATCCAGTTTAAAAAAAAAACATCGTTCACTTTATTTCGTGAGAAACATAACTAGACAAGTTACACATTCCAGGTTTCCATGCCACAAAACATAAAAAAATTCTATGTACAAAAAGTTTGCAGTTGTAAATAACCAGACAGAAATTCCTTGAAGCATGGGTAGTAAGTAACTATACTACCTCTATCACTTGCGTGTATTTGCAGCCATCATTGAAGGTATCACACTTGGCAAAGGAAAACCAAAGAATAAGACATCAGAAGAATATTTAACGTAATTTCCAGACACATGTAAGTAAATTTAATGTTCAATACATACTGGTCTAAACTGACCATCTCTGCATCCGTCTCGACTAAAAACCGTCGTCAAACGATATCCCATCCATCAGTGTCTATGTCTTCCATCAGTGTCTATGTCTTACAAAGCCTTCTCTGCTCCGTTCTGGATCAGACTGAGTGGGAATTCTCTCTGATGATGATTTTTGCTTCAAGAAATCTCTGCCTTATATATCCGAGAATGGACTGTTCCGGAAACGCCCCCGGATATGCAAATCAGATGCGTATGCATTGAGAACTGATTTGCATGAAACCTCATGTTGAAAAACGTCACGGTTTACGCCGGTGAACGGGAAGAGTCGTTCATATTAAATTTGCATAAACGCCTGTTCACGGGAACGTGAATCGCAATGTATTGATTTTTTCCAACAATGCATCGAATTTAACGGATTGCCTGAGGGGGCCGATTGTTGGAAGAACGTAAACAAACGATCGTGATTCATGTTTCTCCTGAGTGATATTCAAAAACTCTAATTCATTTTTGACTTACTTACTTCGTTATCAGGAATGACTCACGGGTTCTTTCAGCAGCAGTCTTCAAGGAAAACCAAATATCCAGCGTGTACACAAACTCATTTGCATATTTTTTAGGAACATACCTCGGAAGTCATTCCGTGAGGTACCGGTCCGGTTCTATATAAAAAAGTTCATATTGGAAGCATCTTATGTTGTTGTTGTTTGATGGTGATATAGATTAGACCATTGAATTAGAGATGTGGTATTAGTCTTCAGTTTAGACATGGTGATAGAGATCGAGGTAGAGATCGTGTATCGAGTCTGATAATTGCAATATCTGTTTAACTTCGATGTGTCAATAACTGATCCAGTTTTCTGACGAAGTGAATAGCGATGGGAAGTCAAAGTTTTTCCCGGTGTTAAAATGTTTTTAATCGTTATTGCGAAACGTATCTCTATCTAGTCATTTACCAAATTGTATCAGAGTTAATAGTGTTCCAGTATGTGGCCTACATATGGTTGAAAGTGAACAACATACAGTACCGTGTGTAATTATACTGATGCTTATTTCCAATTTAAACTTCCTTAGACATTGATTATCAACTTTCAAAGTTCTGTAAATATGTTTATCAGCTGCATACCTGTTGAAGTAGCCAGCCTGTATTGCAAGATTCTTCAAGGCAAAGATTCTTATGTTTAAATAAAACATAGATTTTGTTCAGACAAAATGGACTCCAGATTTTATTTCCTCTTAAGATTCTGCAACACGGTTCTCCAATACCCAGGAGTAGTATTGAGTTAGGTAAATACTTCAAGCAATTCACAAGAATAAAAACTGATTACACAATGGTACTGTTTATACAAATATAATTAAAATAATAAACCAGAATATGAAAATATGCTAGTTTAGTTGATCTGATATGCAATATTTAAAATATGAGATGGATAGGAAAATATACTAATGGACTCTCGGCGATTCATGAGAGCATAAACAGAATTGTGCAATTGAACTGTATGTGAAAATAATTTTAAAATTAATGGTTTAGTGATTTATGCAGATTTCAACAACTTTTAAAGAAGCATATTTATTACTTCCATGAAAAAAGCGATATTAATTTACATTACATGCGGGCCATGGCCATAAATCCCCATTGTTACACGGATTGGCATTACTGTGCACACGGCCATAAATATACATCGGCCTGGATAAAAGGCAATTCTCCGTAGAAAACTATGCAAATTCCATAATCCATTGTATGAGAATGTTTTCCACGAAAACTATTTAGAATCTATAGTAACTGGCATCGGTAAAACAAAAAGGTCTTCACGGACAACGTTGTAGATTACAGTGAAAAAAATAATTGAAATGAAACATAAGCGTTTCTGTCCACCTTCGTTTTAAGAAATTTTTTAAAGACAGAAATCCATCTGTGGATGGAAAACTTGCACCCATGAGTCTAATTAGGTGTTTGGAGATCAAAGTTTAAGAGTTTCCTGAAAACTATCTACAGAAAATCCTGGCAAACCCTGTCTAATAGTCAATGCTGTTGAGACTGAAAATAAATCATCCTTACCTTGGTGTAAGTGGAGTCCTTCCAAGACTGCCACTTCCAGGTTTCTGTACAGAAGCGTAGATAGGTCCTAGCCGTGTTACTTTGGGTGCTAGAATAGGAGAAACATAATAAAAATCTTCAAATAGATCAAACATAAAGCATTGCAGGGATAAGATCCTTTTAAGTACTTCCAAATGAGAACTAAAATATGTCTTCTTTCATAAAAAGGGATGGTTCAGGTTTTCACATACATTTTTAATTAATCTAGTTAAAACTGAGCAATCTTTAATTTAACTAAATACATAAAACTCACATGTTATTGTTTTCTAGTAAATTGCTCAGATCAAATAATGTTATTCACTTTAATTTAAACAATTGTTTACCTGCTTAACAGGACTTTGTGATCATTCTAAATACACATTTTTATGGTAAATATTACACCAACTGGAAATCCCCCTCCTTTCCAAAAGTGTGAACATGAAATTATCATCAAGCAACCCAAAATGCAAAAACACTATGTAACTAATAAAAAAAACCATGAATTTTATAACCATTATGTGTCTATTTACACCCTGCGTAAATATAACAAATTTTAAATGTCGTATATCTAAACAATGTTTTAAATAGTATGTTTTTAATACCAACTATGTTCATGTTTTGTGCTCCACTTCATACCTTTATGCTCCACCATGGAGGTTTTCGTGAAATTCATAAAATCTTTCCCAATATCCAAGTTTTTTTCAAGATGCAGTGATGTGATTACAAAAACTCTTTTGGAGCAATTTTTGAAGCAGCAAATTTTTGAAATTGTAGCAACTTATAGCAGACAATTTTTTGAAATTGTAGCAGTCTGTAGCAGGCAATTTTTCAAAATTGTAACAGTTTGTAGCAAGTGATTTTTCGATATTATAGGAGTTAGATGAGATGCAAAATATTTTTTTATTTCAGCAGTTTGTCATATATACAACAGGCATAAATAAACCAAGACAATGAAGTTTTAAAAGTCTAATTAACAAAACTTAAGTATAATAATCTAGAACTTTCAATTAACTTTTAAATAAGCTAAAACAGTATATCAATTACAGTAATAAGAAATGCTTTTTTGTTATAAAATAAATCTTTTTCTCAATACATATTCTTTAATATAAAAATAAAACTTCAATAAATAATTTTAGTAAATATCTATAAAAATTTTAAGATTGCAATAAATAATTTTAAAGACCTAAATAAATTTTATTGCATCAAATATTAAGAAAATTTAAAAAATATCAATAAATGATTTTAAAACAGATTTTAAAAAATTAAAATAATTAAAGGTCTAAAAAAATGTTATTGTATTAAAATTTTTCAAATAATCTAATAAAATGCAATAAATAATTTTAGAAAAAAAAAAATCAAAAAATTTCAAATAAATAGTATTTTTAAAAATAAAAAAATTGTAATAAATAATTTTAAGAAAGGTCTATAAAATAAAAAAACTTACAATGAATCATTTTTGAAAAGATTTAAAATAATTTAAGGGAAAAATTTAAGTAGTTTTTCTTAATCTTGTAGATGGACATTATTTCCTACTTGGTTATCAAATTTCTTTGTTCAAGATGTTTAAATACATGATCGAGTGTGTGTTCAAGATTATCAGTTGGTATTTTTTTTTAAGTCGATCTGTCGACACTCCACCCCCTCAATTCACGGATGAAATATCTCCATATTTTTATTTTTAATGTGACACTTCCCCCTTCTCTCCAAAACGAAAAACAAGTTAACTAGAATGTGGCTCAATTCGACTTTTTCATACCAGAATGCATTTTTAAGCAGCTTGTGATATATATATATATATATATATATATGTACAAAAAAAGGGGGGCGGAGGGTTGAAGTCTATATTGTTGTTCTAAATGATCCCAATTATAGCATGTTACCCCTCATTTTAAAGGGTTGGAAAAACCTTTTGATTAATACAAAATTTAATAATCAGGGTTGGAACGGCTAAAGAAGCAATTTGGAGCAGCTTTGGGAGCAGCAAAATTATCAATTTGCTGCTCCCATTAATTTGGAGCAGTTACGAGTAGCAAAATTACTAATTTGGAGCAGTTTGGAACATAAAATATTTTTTAATTCACAGAGGACCAAATTCTTTTAAATAATATACTGTTTCGAAGCAGTGGTTTATCCTAGTTTCAGAAACTAAGTCGGGTGTTAAAAAGTTTTTTTGGGGGGGGGGGGGGGGGGGGGGGTAAAGAAATTTTTAGGAGGGTGTGAATACAATTATACATTGTATCTATACAAGAAATATGCAAGTTTTGGAGGTTTACAAAAATTTTTAGGGATGTTTCGGAGTAATTTTTAAAATTTAAAATTGATATTTTGTAGCAGTTCTGAAGATAAATATACCATACCATTTCATATAAACTTAAATTTAACATTTATAACAATATAACATTTTACAGTAATTTAAAAAAAACCATTTAATGGAAAAAAACGTTAAATGCAAAAACAACAAGACTTCTTTAATGATTCAGGTATTGACTTGGCTGAATTGTACATATCTACAAAGGAAAATTATCAGAAAGAAGAATATCTTCATTAAATCTATTTTAACAAGTTTACAGTTCTGCAACTTTCAATTAGAAAAAATGTTAATGAATTGATGTGGCTTAAGGCAAAATTGATCATTCTTCAAAAGATGTAATTTAAATCTAACTTCCAATTTTCTTGACTTTCCCTGACTGAAATTAAGTAATTTCCCGGACCAAACGCAATGAACAAATTATTGAAGTTTTGTATAAATGAGGACTTTTGTGCATTTAATATATTTGACTCGTGATTTCAATCCAATGATTTTTTTTATCAGAATTAGACCTTTGCTTTGCAGAAATTTTGTTTTATTTAGCAGAATTATTTGTGTTTCAAATTTAGTATTTTCTAACTTCTTTCAATGAAAAACCTAGCGAATTAAAAAAAAAATGTGTCTGTCTATATTATTTCCATTTTTGCAGTTGAAAATTAAAAAAACAGTTACAATTAAACTTTTTAAGTTCTTTTCATACAATTTTTTTTTTATTACATCCATAACTATTTGAGAAAAGTTTTTCTGACCATTTTTCATTTCTCTGACTTTCAAGGATTTTCCAGGTGAGTGGAAATCCAGAAAGGAAAAGGGCAACGTGGAAAAAATATAAAAGGAATAGGAATATAAAATTTATGTAGTTAACATCATTAGTTGCAGATTTTTCTTTTCTTATACGTCTGGCCATCTTTTAATTTGTTCTGTTGTTCCTTGTTTTTTTAAATACTTTTTTAAATCAATGGTATCTTTTCTTTAGATGCAGTAAGCAGAAATTTTCCAGCTTTGATTACCACAAAATCTTCCTTTTCCAATTCTTCAGCTATATTTTTCTCAGCTTGACTTAACAATGCCTGTGCTGAAGCAAGTTGATTCTGCAGCCTTTATTTTTCATAAATTATTTTGCATAGCTGCTCTGCATGTGTCGTATATTTCTCTTAAATTTCTTTGGATAATTTCACATCCTCGATTCTTTTTTCATACATCTGTCTAGAATTCTTTACAGCCTTTAGCAAATTAGAAGTCATAATAGCATTTTCCACTTTGTCCCCTTTTCTTTTTAAGAATGATCTGATTTGCCTTAAACCATTTACACTATGTACATTTAAATTAGATCCGCTATTCAGCAGATGCTTGTTTTCAGAGAAACCTCTCTCAAGGTCAGCATTCCCATGAGAGAGAGTCTGTGCTGCTTTCACAAAAATTGCAACAACTTTGTACTTATGGTTTCCATCATTATTCTTCAGATGAAAGACACCTTTCCAAAAATGATCGATTCGCTGATTAGCAGCTTTTTTAGCTTCTAATCTTTGCTCTAAAAATTGCAACAACTTTGTACTTATGGTTTCCATCATTATTCTTCAGATGAAAGACACCTTTCCAAAAATGATCGATTCGCTGATTAGCAGCTTTTTTAGCTTCTATCTTCACATTCACTCAAGTCTGTGTCATTGGAACAGTCATCAGTAAACTTAAGGTCCTCCATTTGCACACTAATTCATTCATCCACCAAAGTTGAAACATCTTTGGGGAGTACAACAGTTGGCATCATAGCAGCAAGAGCTTTTGCGCAATGAACAGAAGATTCCTCAGTAATGCATAGAGGATGGAGACACTTAGAGTTTTTTAAGATTTTGCTATTTAAAGGAAACTTGTTATGCTTGTTAGATGCAGAAAGATCTTGCTCCTAATCTGAAGTGTTTTTGCTCATGTAATGGTAAGAATGAAATTTCCTGTTGAGTGTCTAATCCTAATTCCACATTCTTACACCAATTTTCACCATTTTCAATTTCAACTTTTGCTAAATTAATATCATTAGCATTCGTGAAACTTCAAGCGAGCAAAAATCGACCCATAACTTTTCTCAATAATTGAGAAAGCTCATCATATAAAATATGTATAAGGGGTTCTTCCCATTGAAACAGATTCAGTATACCTATAAAAAGGCCTGCTGCATTTAGTTAAAAAAAATGCCTTACACTGTTTTATCTTTTGAAAAGGCTTCTAAAATTCTCTTGCATCTTTGATATTCTAATTTCGTCACACGATGTACCTTGAAAAAGGTTTTAAGTCCATCGAACTGTTCTATAAATCTGTCCAGGCTACTGTGTAACGTCAGTCACCTATTCTGAATGTGCCGTATAAAAACGTGTTCGGGAAGACCAAGTTTAATTTGACACTGGGTGAATTCTTCTATCTGCACTGCTGAGCATTTAAAAAAGTAGTACAAATCAATTATCAGTGCTTCCACGTCACCTCCGAAGCTCACTAGTCCTTTGGAAAATGAGTTATGGATTATATGTAGATTACATAAGCCTATATCCAGAAAATTTGGATACTCAGATTTCAATCTTGTCTTGAGGCTTTTCATGACATTGAGACCATCACTAAAGAAATTAACAAATTTTTCTTTAGGAAGCCCGGACACTAAGTCACAAACTTTTTCGAACAAAATCTCTGCAGTAGCATGGCCAATGTGATATGACTGCAGATGATGACAGACAATCTCTTGATTAATTTCGCTGAAAACCTTGATCATCACATCAAGCTGCTGAACCCTTTTTTCAGATATAGGGGTTTCATCTAATTGAATTGAATAAAAGCAACTATACTTGTTGATTTCAGATATCAATTCCTGTTTCAAATATGGCACTCATCTGACACTATACATGCCACAAGAAAAGTCTTTAGTTATTCTGGTGCCACTGAACATTATTGGAATGAACACTGAATATTACTGAATTGTGTTGCAGTGTCACTAAACATGTAGGAGATGCCATTTCTAGCTACACTCAATGTAAATATTGTTTCTGCAATTGAAACTTGTTCGGTGTGGGAAGTACATTTAACACCTGAGCCTGAAGAAACCGATAAAAATCCAAGATGAGCAGATTTTTGATTTTTTTAATTTTCCATCCTCCTTTCTGCTTTTCTTACAATTTTCAGTATGTTTTACATTACTTGTAGGTCTTTTAATTGCTGCAATGCCATGTTGTCCACAATTTATAGGCACATTGCAGATGCAGCAAATTGCTTCAGATGGCTTCAAACCAGCAATGAACCATATTCCAATTCTGTCGCCATTTACATCTACTTCATTTAAGACATCCGGATTGAATTTGGTGCAACGTGATCCTAATAACAAAATGAAAAATATTAGAATTTTGCATATTAAAACTAAATTCTAGTTAAAAGGTTAGATGCATTTTTCAGGGGGACAACATTGGGGCATAAGCAGGTTGTTTCAGGGAGGGGGCGGGGGGGGGGGGAGCATTAGGGATGTGCCCAGGTTTTTTAGGGGGAACAAAAAATTTAATGCATTTAAATTTTTTTTTGCCTCCCCAAAAAACTCTGGGTACACCCCTGATGTTGCCCTCCAAAAAAAGGCATTCATATCCATACCCTTAAATTTTGGCCCCCCCCCCCCCGAAAAACTGTACTCCCGAAGCTCCCCTTCCCCTACACAAAAAAAAAAGTTCAAACCAACGAATTTAAATTTTTTTTTGTCCCCGCCTAACAACAACAATAAAAAAAAAAACCGGGAATGCCCTCCTAATGGAGTCCCCTACCCCCTACCGCAGCAATCTGTCCAAACTAACACATTCAAATTTTTACCCACCCCCCAAAAAACTCGCATATGCTCCTGATGTCCCCCAAAATGCGTCCAAAGCATTATTAAATTTTTTAACAGTAGTAATTAATCAGAATATGAAAATAAGCTAGTTTAGTCAATCAAGATTGCAATATTTAGAAGATTGAGATGGATGGACAAAGATACTATTGTACTCTCGGCGATTCATGAGAACAAACTGAATTGTGCAGTCGCACTATTTATGCGAAATTAATGAACAAAATAACATTTTAACGATTTATGCTGAATTAGACAACATTTAAAGAAGTATATTTATTACTTTCATAAAATAAGCGATTGTGATCTTAATTTACATTACACGTGGCCGTAAATCTCCGTTAATTTGATTGGTATTATCGTGCATTTTATTATGGATTTGCTACGATTCTGGGAATGGTAGAAATCGGTGCTAAAAAAGTGGAAAATCAGCGTTTCCAAGGAATTATACCATGTCTGGGAAATTGATAAATTTCAAACAAAAAAAAGCTGGAGAATTTCATTAGTAATCCAGAGGCCGGAGAAGTAATGAAAAATCTGGAGAGTTGGCATGTCTGAATTAAGGAGTGAGCCAAGAAACCTGGTTATCCCCAGAGCTCGTCTGCTCTTAGAATGTTTTTCTATATTTATATTTTTATTCATTTTGCACCAAGAAATTACAGGTAAAAAGAAAGAAAGAAAAACTTACCGTTTGTTGACAAGATGAATTCATTCAGAGAACTTCAAAACTCTTCTTGAAGAAAGAAAAGAAAATGTGAATATTAACACTGGCATAAAACAATCTCTTTGAAACATGTGCCTACCGAGGCCCTCAATAAATCACATGTTTAACTGGCAACTGCATTGGGCATCATGGGGCATTCCGTATGATTTTCAAAGCACCGTCTACTTTACTTTTCCCCAATAACCTATCATCAAATCAATGACATCGTTCTTTAGCTTTAATGTCCGGCGATTCTACTGTTCAGTCACATAGATAGCAACTCACTTTGATCATCAAGAAAACTGGAAATGTATAACAACTTTCAAAAAAATTTCGTACCTGGATTTCGAAGGGAAGTTTCGGCTCTACAAGGCGCAAAGAAAAAACTTAACTTCGGTGCAGTTCGGCTTGTTAGAAAACTTAAATGTAAACAAGCAATACGTACATCGGTCGAAGTATGGTCAAAATCCCAAAAGTTACTGTGTGCTGATTGGCTAATCACCTTAGGATCACTTGTCAAGAAGTTTTAATCCTATATTCTGTTTTCCTGCAAATTGAGACGTCAGCATCCGGAATATGCTAATTTCTACTTCATCTAATTAGAGATTGGCATACTCCGGAAACATTAACTTCTACTTCTATGACGCGGCACTATTTAAACTTGTAGATGTGTCAGTATAGGTGTGATCTTATACACTGGTATGGTGTGGATATATGGATATGTGTACTTACTGCATATTAGTGTTGCAGTTTCTGATACTGGTAAGTTGTCCCGATAGTATTCACGCTCTATATATATTGTAATGTAAATCTTTTAAGTATGTTTGCCGGTAAATTGGCAAAATGCATGGCCATTTTGTTAAGGCCTAGTTTTACGTCTCATGTAAATTTTCAAGACTATGTGACTTCAACTTTTGCAAATACCGTATCAAAGAAAATGATACACGTATTATATATGTTATCTATTATGTTGCTTTCATGAAAATAAACTTAATTATTTCACGTATGGTCTCTTCACTTCAAAAAAATATTACTAAATAAGAAGCCACTGCTACTTCTGCTGAATCTACAAATGGCAATGTGCAATAAGGAATGCTTTTAATCTTTAAATTCTTGCATGCTAACAAGTGGTTACGGGGCCAGAAAACACTGTCATTATTTGGCGATTTTTGAAGTGCAACCGAGCTCCGAGACGGGAGTTGCAACAAAGAAAAAATAACTGCATTGAAACATGCAGACACCTGAAATGGAGAAGCTGAGCAGAGACAATTTCTCAACGTGGATCGTAGACATAAAATTTGCACTAATGAATGATGGCCTGTATAGTTTTATCACAGGAACGGAGGAAAAACCGGGAGAGGATACTACGAGAAAGGAAAAACTGGAATATCAGAGATGGAAAGAAAAGAGGTTATCGATAATATATTATAGCCTCGAAAACGAGTACTGCGACCTGATTTCTTCGGTGAATGAACCATTAAAGGCATGGGAAATTTTAAAAGAACAATTCGAGCCAAAGTCCAGGGCTGGACTGATGAGATTATTCGATAGTTTTTTCAATGAAAGACCAATACCGGGTGAACCCATTTGACTCTTCATTTCCAGGATAAAAAAGTTAGTGTCCAAGCTGAAGGATGCCGGCCAAACAATGGCCGAGGTCTTAGTTTCATTCCAGATTATACATCATCTTAGTGAGGAATACAAAGGAATAGTGCAGACCCTCTACGACTACCTGATGACGCTAAGGCACATAGAGACAGAGTTAATAGCAGAGCAGGACCGAATTGCCCAGCAAAGACATGATGAGCAACAAAATGGAAGTAAGACTTTAGCTTACTGTATGCCTAAGCCTAAATACTCTAAAAATGCTAAAATATATAATCCTAAAAATGTAAATTACAGAAATGTAAATTTAAATAAACGAGTAGGCCCTTGCCATATATGCAAGGCATATGGCCATCTAAAGGCAGAATGTAAATTGTATCAGGCAAAATTAAGTGAAATTCAATCATGCATTGAAAATTGCAATACTGAATCGTCTGACAAATTCGGTTGGGTTGTTGACAAGGCAGCCACTAGGCATTTTTGTAACAATTTGGAATTGCTTGACAAATTTAAAGAACTTGAAGGGACAACAATGTCCTCAGCTGCCGGTGATCAAAAAAGCCCAATTGAAGGTGTCGGATCGATCAGTATGTATGTCAAAATGAATAATGTTAAAAATTTAATTCACTTAACTGAGGTTGTGTATTCACCTAAATTGAGGAGAAACTTAATTACTGCTTCGATTCTAGAAGAGCAAAATTGCAATTTCACAGGTACAAATGGTACAATTACTTTTTACAAACCAGATGGTAGCAAATGGTTTTATGCCAAAAGGCTTGTATTTCCTCAGACCTCAATAAAAGCCAAAAATTTTAATTAAGTAAAATTATTAAGCCTAAAGCCAAAAATGTAAAGTCTAAAATTTCTAGTGACTCTAAAAGTAAAAGTAATTTTAAAGTTAATGATTCATATGCTTGTAAAACTAAAAATTTTAATCATGATTTTAAACATTCCTGCACGTCTTTTAAAAATCTAAATGTGAATAGAAATTTTAAGACTTGTAAACCTGTAAAAAGTAATGACAATTGCAGTAATACCAGTAAAGTTTTTAAAAGTAAAGTTGTAAATTCTAGTGTTCGTGTTTTTAAACCTAACAAGCTCTGTAAATATGATGTATTTAAAAGTTCTAATCATGTAAAATCACCCATTGAAGCTGGGGTAAATACAAGGCTATGGCATAAAAGATACTGTCACATGAACTTGAACTATTTACACCATACATGTAAAGTATCTGCTGTTAAAGGACTGCCAAACATCAGTGTTAGAAAAATCAATTGCAAATGCTGTAAATTAGCAAAAACAAGAAGCATTTCTTTTAAACCCATAGGAAGAATTAGATCTGATAAATCATTGGAACTAATCCATATGGATGTTTGCGGACCTATGCCAAAATCTTCGCGTGGAGGAGCTAGGTACTTCCTTAGCATAATCGATGATTTTTCATGTAATGTAACAATTTATCCGATGAAAAGGAAGTCAGAAGTTTTTGATAGATTTAAACAATTTCAGCATAGAGCAGAAAGATTTTTGAATTCCAAAATTTTAAGTGTCAAGACTGACAATGGGATAGAATTTTGCCACACTGAATTTGAAAAGTTTTTAGAAACACAAGGCATTAAAGCAGAAAGGACTAACACATACACACTCGAACAAAATGGGGTTTCAGAGAAGTTTAATTTAACAGCTTTGGATTGTGTTAGGGCAATGTTAAATGACAGTAATTTAAAAGAAGACTTTTGGGCAGAAGCGTTACTGTATTTTGCATACGTTAAAAATTGGATCTGCCACAAATTCAAGAATCTAATGCAGATCGAGTTATACAACGGCAGGAAACCATCAGTTTCCCACCTCAAAGCATTTGGATGTCAAGCTTTTATAGGCAAGTCTAAACAACTTAGGGGGAAATTTGACATGAGGGCACAAGAGGGCATTATGGTAGGGTATGCGTTAAAAACTCGGGGATATAGGACATGGCTCTTGAATGAAGGGAAGATAGTCGAGACTAACAATCTAAAATTTAATGCAGAGTGCAATACAGAGGAAGACGGTCTGGGATCCAATGTTAATGAGAAACCCAAACTAATAGAAAAATTTACTTTTTCCTCTCACAAGCCTACCTAACTAGACTCATGAGGAAACGGGATCCTTCGGTGATAATCGTCAAATTCCTGATCCAGATACTACTTGGGTCAGAAAAATTATTCCAAGAATGACAGGATCTAGAAAGGAAGTTTATAACTATTATAAAGGAAAGGGACCAAGGTTAAGGTCACTCAAAGATGTAAAAACTTTTTGTGAGAAAAATAAAATAAAATTTAGTGAAAAGCTTTTCAATTTCAAGGGCGATCAGGGAATCAGTCAGAAGCAAACACTGTACAGATCAAAATCCCTAGGAACTACAAGGAAGCGGCTAATTCACCCCAATCCAAAGAATGAAATATAGTCATTGCAGATGAATTAGGTGTCATGAAGGAAAGAGGTGGCTGGGACTTAGTGCCTGCACCTGTTTCCGACAAAGTAATCGGTTGCCGTTGGGTATACACAGTCAAAAGAGATGAAAGGGGTGAAATTAGCAGGTATAAGGCTAGACTTGTAGCACAGGGGTTTAACCAGGAAAAGGGCAAACTTATGAAGAGGTGTTTAGACCGGTGATTAACTCTACAATTGTTAGAATGTTTTTTACTATTTTTGTATGTTTATTAGGGTGGTTCCATATACAGTTTGATATCAAATGTGCATATTTATATGCCAATCTCAGTGAAAAAATATTCATGAGACAGCCCCCAGGATTTTTTTTGACAAAAACAAAAGTATGTATGTATGTCAGTTAAATAAATCAATCTATGGTCTGCACCAAAGCAGCAGAGAATGGTATCTTGAGTTAGACCACGTTCTCAGAAACTTAATTTCATAATGTTTAAATGGTACAATTGTGCATATAATTTCAACAGTAAAGCTTTATTAATTATTTATGTAGATGATATAATATTATTTGCTAAAAATCAAAATGATCTAAATTCTATAACTTCTCTTCTAAAGTTTAAATTAGATATTAAAATGTTAGGTAAAACAAAAATGTTACTAGGTTTTGAATTTGAGAAAAAACATGATAAACATTTCATAAATCAAAATCAATACATTACTAAAATTTGTGGTAAATTCTCAAAATTTAAATATCCTGTTTCAAGTTTACCCATAGCAAAGAGTGTAGTTCAAAGTAGATTGCCCAGCAAATCATTCTGAAATTGAACAGATGAAAAATATACCTTACAGAAACTTATCAGGTTGTTTATCATTTCTTGACAAAAAAAACTAGACCTGATATAAGCTATGCCGTAAATATCTTGTCCCAATTTCAAGAAAACCCAGGCATTAAACACTGGAATGTTCTACTTAATCTTCTAGGGTATGTAGATAAAACAAGGGATTTTAAATTAAACTTATCTAATATGCAATCTGTAAATTTAAATTGTTATACTGATTCAGACTTTGCAGCTAATAGGGCTGATAGAGTATCAATGGGAGGCATGATATTTTTTGTAAATAGGGTACCTATTTCATGGAGGACATTTAAGCATAAATATGTGAGTTTATCTACAATGGAAGCAGAATATATCTCATTGACTGAATCTGCAAAAGAAATGGTGCGAGTACAAAACATATTACTTAAATGTAATAAGCTTGGCGCTCAGTTAGGAAACAGTATAATATTCTGTGACAACCAAGCAGCCATAAACTTTTCCAATTCACCCATTGAGAATCATAGAACAAAACACATTGATGTTAAATATCATTTTTTGAGAAACCTAGTTGAAAAGAAACTCTTTGAGATTAAATTTGTAAACAGCAAAAATAACAAAGTTGATGATTTTACAAAACCTATTACCAAAGAAGCAATCTTTACATTCTGTGACCTGTGATCTGATGATTTACTGGGCAACTTCTTTAAAATGTTTAAATTGTAATTTAAAATCAATTTTTTTGTAAATTGTATTTTCAAATTAACTTCAACACTTTTTTCAAAACCCACATTGTGTAGTTTAGATTTTTAAGGTTTTTGATATATACTAAAAAGTAACATACATTTTTTCAATCCCTAATGTAGTAGTTTAGATACTAATGAGTTTAAACTGTGTGGTAAAGGTTTAAATGTTTAAAATTTTTCAATGTGATATACAAACTTTTTGACATTCCCTCAACATGTAGTTTATGTACTGTTGAGTTTATACAGTGTGGCGATGGTTTAAGAGTTTTTGCATTTAAAATTGTATCTCCTGTTTTTTAACATAAAGATATTTCAACTTTGTGTTCTCATATAAATTGTATCATGATGTGTTTCTACTTTTTAAAACATTGTCTTGAAATGTAATTATACACTAAATTTTAGACATGATATTTTGAAACTCTATAAAGCAGTATGTATTCAACATAAATTTGAAATTTGGTTATAATTTGTATTTTTGTGGTTAAGCAACTTAATATGCAGGAGGGGGCCGATTGTTAGAAAACTTCAGTGTAAACAAGGAACACGTACGTCGGTTAAAGTACAGTCAAAATCCAAAAGTCACTGTGTGCCGATTGGCTAATCACTTTAGGATAACTTATCACTAAGTTTTAACCCCATGTTCTGCAAATTTCCTGCAAATTGAGACGTCAACATCTGGAATATGCTAATTTCTACTTCAACCGATTAGAGATTAGCATATTTCCAGAAAAACATTAACTTCTACTTCGATGACGCAGTATTTCGATGATACAGCACTGAAAACCACATTAGTCGGATTGTTATTTGATTTATAAATAATCAAATCAGTATTTGAAATACAACTGTATACTTTGATAAGTTTCCTAACATCTTCCCTAATAATCTGATACAAATAATCTTCTAAATAATCTGATACAAATAATAATCTTCTAAATAATCTGATACAAATAATAATCTTCTAAATAATCTGATACAAATGTATCTAAAGACATTCTTATACGCAATCCGATATACAATCAAATTATGAACAATATCCTTTATTAAAACAATTCGTCTTTCCCTCCAATTGCAAGTGTTGCCAGAATAAACCAGAACTGGCGGTACAACGACATTTGGCGTGTGGCGTGAGAGAATAGTTCTGAATCGGCATATGGTTTGACTTATCGCGTCTGATACAGTTCAAAATTGAAAGAATTAAAATATGCCCCAAAATAAAATGCTATATTAAATGCAGATTTCCTACTTGTTCCGATTTTCAAGTTATTCTCTAAAAACGGATATCTTCTTTTTGTTGAGCTACTGATAGGATAGCCCGATATGGTTTTAAATTCAAAGAGTTAAAATATAAGGCAAATGACAAAACATGAAATTTTTAGATACACCTGTTCTTGAGTTATTCCTCAAAAATGGGTAAATTTCTAAGGCGGCTCCAAGAAGGGGCTAGCCCGATACAGTTCAAATTTGAAATAATTAAAATATACTTCAGAAGAAAAGGATATAATAAATTTAGATTTCCTATTTGCTCTGATTTTCAGTTTATTCTCTAGAAACGGGTATAGTCCTATGACGGGCCCACGGCAGGCTAGTTCGATAAGCTTCAAAATTGAAAGAATTGAAATATACCACAAGAAAAAACATCATACTGAATTTCACATTACTGTGATGAATAAACCTGATTATTTTGGACCTCAAAAGTTTGAATGAACCCCAGATCAAGTTAAATAAGATTAAAAAAATACAAATATATCCTTAGCTGAATATTTCTGAAAATCAAATGATGTTTTGTGTATACCCCTTGCAATAATCACATCAAATTCTTCAGTTATTTCCAAAGTTATCGATCATTTCATTTGCATTAAATTCCCATTAGTTTTAATGTTGACTTTTGATCTCTTATTCGAGACCAGCGCTATCTGGCAGTGATTTTAGGGAACCTGTTTTTCACCTTGGTCAGCACACTATCTCTTCTAGGCACTATATGCAGTGCACACAGTTATAAGGCAGAAGTCAGTTCACTTATTTGATAACTGTTTGATCAAATGTTCTTCAAGATTTGCATGATTAATATTATAATTTAAAGAGGGTTTTTTCTCTATATGAATAAACATTAGATATTCATTTAAGAAGTATGCCTTTGTCACCATATTTATACTTCAACAATCACGTTATCCTATGTTATTTTATTCCAGGCATAATGCAAAATATTTAGTCCTTTTAAAGGTAAATTATTGAATACTGATTAATTATGTAACAAAATAGTGGTTAATCTAATTTATTCTAAATTCAGTACTATTAAATATAAATGATTGATAAATTCAGTAGAATTTTCTAAATTTGCCTATTGTGAAGAACTGTCAATTGCATATTTTAATTTAAGAAAGAAATTTAAAAAATGACACGATACTTTTGATCTTAAACAAAAGTTAGGAAATTACCCGGTGTCGTTTCTGGAGTTTTCACAAAGGGAGGTTGGAAGACATCAGCTTCAATATTTAACAAACTCTGCCATGAATCCGGAGCTATAGACAAGAGGCGCTCCATTACCTAAAATAAAAGGAATCATCATTATAGCTTTAAATGGGTCACTAACCATCTGGCAAACAACTTTTAAATTACTGCATTCCATGAGGTTAAGCAACATTATAATTGCTTTTAACACTCACTCCTGTGCAGAGTCAGTTTTCACTCTGTACAAATTACAATCTTATAACAGTATTACATCTTTCAGTATCTACTGATAAAATTTAGAATATTACTTCTTTTACAGTGAAAAAATGATGTATGAGATCTATGGCACGTTTTTAATGTTGAATCGCACATTTTCCAATTTTTCGGATGACAACATGTAAAAATATTTGGAAGTACTCAATTAACTTATACACTGGCAGAAAGTAAAATCCCAACACTAAGAAGAAATTAATTTAGAGGAATGAAATTTAAGCAAAGCAATTGTGTAGGTAACATATTTATTTAATTAAAGTTTCAAGGTCATAGGTTAAAGTATGCATGAGAAGAGCCATTTCAAATGTAAAATGGTGGTACATTAATAACCGCTGTAGTTGTCACGATTTTGAATGCAAGCATGCAAATGTGCATGTATTGTGTCGTATAGGTGCCGTATGTCATTTTGTGGGATGGAGTTCCATGCCTGTTACAATTGGTCAATCAAATTAGTAAAGGTTAATGCTGGTTGCGGATGACACTGGACTTGTCTTCCAATAATGTCCCATACATGCTCGATGAGAGAAAGAACTGGTGATCTCGCAGGCTAAGGCAACATGTCGACACTCTGTAGAGCAGGTTGGCTGAGAGCAGCGGTATGAGGATGAGCGTTATCCTGTTGGAAAACACCCTCTTGAATGCTGCTCATGAATGGCGGTACAACCAGTTCAATCACTAGTGTACACTAGGTACACCGGTTCATTCACCTTCGATGGAATGGCGCTGATTTGAAAGGTCGACGATTTTTGAGCTCCAGATGTGTTTATAAATAGTATGTGTTAAAGTGATTATAGAAAGTTTAAAGTGCTTGTTTAAGATGCAATAGGTTATAAGGTTTCAAATGGTATGAACTTGGTATATTGGTGTTTGTTAAATATGATTATATAAGGGGATATAGATTTGACCTTGACACCAATGATAAGTGATTTGTTGGCTAATGTTATTCTCTTTGCAAATGGCTGCCTTCCTACGCAGATGTTTTGAACTTGGAATTTTTCTCAAGTTTTTCCTTGACTTTATGTGCTCATAATTGTGGATGTAAAGTTATCTGAAGTGATTTATTATACTGGAAAAATCAGAAATAATATATTGCTTGTGATATGATTATGGACATGTAGATACGCATAGAATTGATATAAATAATGAATATATAGTTTTCTGCAGGGCAGCTTTTTATATAACTCTTCAACTGATGTAGTTATAATAAAGGAAGAATTTTTTATTATTGCCATGTTGGTATATAGTGGATACTGACCAAGACTGATGCCCCTAACAGTGTTGGTATAATTGCTATGAATTTTTCTATATGTTCATGACGTCACTTGCCTCTACTACTTTGACTCTGAAGTTTTTGAGGAGTTCCAGACTTCTTGATTTCTGCTCCTACCACCGTGCTTTTGAAATTTTTCTGGAATTTTTCTTGTCTTTAATGTGCTTATATTCCCGGATGCAGAGTGAATTGAAGTTATTTATAATATTGAAAAAATCAGAAATATAACGTTGCTTGTGATATAAGTATGTACATATGTGAGTGCATGGAATTGTTATAATTAACGATTATATTTTTTATTTTTTTATATAAAATTTTTAATATAAAAAAATGATTTTCCGCGGAAAATTAGCTTTTTGCATAACTCATTAACAAGTGTAGTTATTTTAAAGTAATAATTTTTATTAGGCTAGTAGTTACTTTGGAGAAGGAGCGCTTTGAGTGCTGGGTATTGAATTCTGTGGTGATGTCATCTTTCTAGTTGATATCATATTTATTTTGAGATATTGAGGAATTGGATTGAGGTAATTGATGTATATTGATTGATGCATTTAAGTGTAATTATTCATTATGATTATGAATTTTGAATGTTTTAAGGAATAATTAGTATTATAAACTATAATTATTTAAATATCTTGTTACATAGCTTGTTACTGTATATTATGAATTCCGTAAAGATGGCGTGTGCTACTGAGATTGAGGATCTTGTTACTCTTCTCCCGCCTCCTGAAACGCTCAGGATTGATACAGGTGAAGAGGATTTTTGGTACCCTGTTAGAGAACTTGGTGCAATTCTGGAGCCCTTGAGGTCCTTTTGCATTGCAAAGAGAGGCACCCATTTGGCTAGACCACTGCAGACTTTAATGGCTAATCAATTTTTTAGACCGATTATTGAGTTGGTTTTGAGGCTTTGCCAATCTGCTTGTGATAGAGAGGCTGCTTTAGATAAAAGTATTGGCGAGTGCTGTGTGGGAACCGTGGAGGTGCGAGAATTGAAAAAGGCCATAGTTGCTAAGGATAAATTGATAACTACACTTGAAGTTGATGAAATAATTAGGAAAAGGAAAATTTCCCGGTGTAGCGATAAGAGTGTTAGTACAAACAAGGATGTATCTATGGGTAATATTGAAAGCGGTATACTAGATAAGTCTCTGAATAAACTGGAGGAAACTAGACATTCCTTTGGTGCCATTAGCCTTATTTTGGAGAGACACTGCAGGGCCATGGATGGCTTTGCTTCGAGTCTTGATTCTTCATTGGCTGGTCTTAATCACATTATTGAGCATATGGGGGCTGGTGAACAGGCCACATCTATCCCAGTTAAGAGTGGACTATTGTTAGATGAGCAATAGAGAGAGAGGATTGAGTGCTTAGAGAAGGACAGGTCAGAGCTTTCTGGTATGCTTAAGGAGTCACGCACTAATTATACTTTGCTATGTGTGGACTTGGAAAAACAAGCTGATGGATTCGGAGCACTTAGGAAGGAGCTTCTCCGTTTGGCTGTCCGTGAGAAGGATGCTGAAAGAAAAGCTGTTAGGAGCCTTGGGAAGGACTAATCTAATTAAACCTGTAGATAAGCAATCTTTTGAGGAACTGGAGTTAAACCTAAGGATATAGGAGTAGGGATTAATAAATTTTATGGATTGCCTGACGGTAGAGCGATAATTGAGGTACCCGGAGAGGTAAATATGTTTAAAATTATGAATGGTTTGTCTGACGACCCGGGACTTAAAGATAGGTTTATATTTGATAGAACAATAAAGAGCCCCCCCCCCCCAATAATATTTTTTAATGTTCCTGAAGGTTATTTTAAAGATGATTTTGTAGAGAAAATTATCTCTCAAAATCCAAGACTTAGTGGACTCAGGGATTGTTTTGCTTTTAGATTTTCTCTCAAGGCTAGGACTGGCGCGCACTGGGTTTTTGATGTTCGTACACCTGCTTTTGGAGTGCTTAATGAGCACCGATTTGTTTATGCCAGCTGGCAGAGGATTAGATGTCGAGAATTCTTATGTATTTTACAATGTATGCATTGTGGGGCGTTGGGGCATACGACCAAGCGGTGTACTGATGAAAAAAGGTGCTTTAGATGTATGGATGTGCACCCTGGTACTGGGTGCTTTGCACCCCCAGGTGTGTAAACTGTGTAAGGTATAATGAGGTTAAGAAAGGTAATCGGCCCATCAGACATTCCTGCCGGGATGCTCTTTGTGAATCTTATAAGAGGAGTTTGGCAATTTATCAAAGGCATACAGATTAGGGAAATTAATTATTTGGCTGGTTGAGAATTTTACTTCTCAGGGCACTATTTTTGTTTTGTAAATTACTGAATATTATAAAGAAATTCAATACTGGTGTAAAAATACTGTTGATCAAATATATATATTATCTTCACTATGAATCATATTAGCAACAGTGAATATATTGTTTCACATGTAGATACCATTCTGAAAGATTTTGAATATTCACTTCAGTCGAACAATTGTACGATAATCAAGACATGATTGCATCAAAATGTATATCTATATATGTGAGTGTAGAAATAAATAATGCATTCAACTCATTGAGATAAGAAATACCAAATCACTTCAGTTGAACAAATTATACGATCACCAAGACCTGATTACAATTTCATATCATCATTCATGCACTGATCTTTTAGAATATGTATACATCCAGCCAGCTCAAAGCTCAGGTGAGCATTGAAGGACTCACCGATTCTTTTTTAGAATCCATCCAAAATTACAAGCATATACACACAGTTGACTGATGAGTTGCAAATTCTTGTTATAATTATAATCACAAAATCAATTTCATTTTTTTTAAATCATTTTTTTTTCTTCTTTTCTTTTCTTAAAAGCTTTCCTTCAGAAAAAATATCATCACATTCCTTGACCGATTTTCATGTTTTGATTAACAACAACACAAACTATTAGTATTTTGTGTAATTGAAGTTTGATTTATAAGGATGATAAAAATACACTACATAAAAAAAAATTGTTGGGTTCGCCATGCCTTTCCAAGACAAAGACGAACCCACCAACAGCTTCTCACCTAACCTTCACATTCGAAATCTTTTCAGGAGACTGAATCAGCAAAAAAAAATTATCCCGCTCTCTCAAGCCATTCACACGTTCGAGAGGGAAGATCCAAAAAGGGGTTGATTCAACCCAAGCAATCCACATTACTGTATCCTCAATAAACAAAAACCCTACCAACTGTCAGAAATGGGATACTACTATTCAGCCATAGTAAAAGGAGGCATTCCCAGAACAAATGAAAACATAAATGAACAGCAGCGCATTATAATTTAATTTAAAAAATGAGACAATTGGCTTATTAATGAATATAAAAAATAAAAGCAATTTTGAATAATAAATTAAATAAAATAATAAAAAATATTTAATGAATTATAAAAAAAAAATCAATTTTGAATAATAAAATAATAACGTGTTGTGACGTGTCACAACAGAACGCTACAGGCCGTCTGGCTGAGATGTCCCTCAAATAATCAATTTTTTACAGTTCGCTGTGTCACTCTGGGGCCAACAAAAGCTCTAATTGTTGCTGCAGATGCAGTATGATCCACCACAGCCATGCGGCAAATACGGTGGTCTTTCCTCTCCGTAGTGGCCTGAGTGCGGCTCGACCCAGGTCTTCTTGAGACAGTGCCTTCCCATAACCACTGCTGCCAACAATTATGCACAATGGATACATCTCTGCCAAGTTTTTCTGCAATATCGCAGAAAGAAAATCCACCTTCTCACAGTCCTATTAAACGGCCTCATTCAAACTCACTAAGCTGCTGATACTGCCTTCTTCATCTCTTTAAAGGCATTCTTGACTCAACCTAGTTCACAATGTCCAATCCGGACGATATATAATGCTCCTAAAGCAGTGGTCTTCAAACTTCTAACGCCTTCGGAACCTACGCTTAAAAAATTTTTGTGGAACCCTAGTACAAAAAATCTCGTTGCCCCCTCTCCATTATTACTTTTGCAGGATCAAAATTTACTACAAAATAAAATAAAACAAAAGAATTAATTTCAAATTGATACTACATTAACAACGTTTGTTGTTGTTAAAAACATTGTTAAAATTTATCAGCTAAATCTAGCGAAAACAGCCGATTTTGACAAGTATATTATTTCGCATCTACTCAAATATACATACCTTTTAGTTGAGAATGATGTATTTATTCACTGCAAAAGTCCGACACTTTCTAACGGTAAGTAAGAATGTTTAAGGATGTGCAGAATGAGACGACTGGGACTGACCGATACGAAAAACAACGCAAAACAAAGAAAGAACGAACAGCAAAATACACGTGTATCAAGAAACATCAACAATCAACAAAGAAGCCTGAGTGGGGTGTTACCAGTGTACGTTAATATACTTCCGGTAGCACCTCCACGGGGATCGGGGAAGGTTCAGAAAGACTGTGATAACTCAACTCAAACAACTTGATTCTCAATCGAATCATCCATAATTTTGTAAACGGAAAAATTGTCCCGTCTGAAAACTTTGAGCAGGAAGAGGAGAATATATTACTAACTTTACTAGTAATTGGAAGAAAGAGAGGGAATCAGTATCTCAACAGCACAGTATAGATATTTTAAAATGTGCATGCAATTTATAAATTGTTTTTAAAAAAAATTAAATTTAATTATCGAAATTTTTGAATAACAAAAAATTTAATAAAAATGTTATAAAATCTTATAACATAACAAAAATCTAAAATTTTATTAAAAAAGTCGTGGAACCCCTGAAAACGTTTAGCGGAACCCAGTTTGAATATCACTGTCCTAAAGTTAACATCACGTATTTAAAGCAAATGTGATTTGCATGATCATAGTGGCGCTACTAGCGCCACTCTTATTCGTCTAGCATAAAATTTGAATAGGCGTAATCTTTCATATGTGCAAAAACGTGCCTCCCAAATTTTGTTTATCTAGCACAACTCCTTCTTGGTGTTGGGATTTTATTTCCCGCCAGTGTATTTTATGCAACTCTAAATTGACAATCTAGCATAATAAAGGAAGATACCTGTCTGTGTGTGCAGTCCGTTGCATTGAAATCTAAGCGTCATATAATCATAAAATTTGGTGCATAAGTATTTCTCGGCGTACATAAGTGCACCTTGGTATTGTTTCTTTTAAATTTTAAATTAGTTTTTAATTATTCTATGTTTTACTTCAATTTAGGCTGATATTTACACAAATCAACCCCTTAGCGACCTGAAATATTATCACAGAGTTTATATCTTGACAACATCGGAGAGATAAAAAAATTCCTTTTCAAACAAACTTTGAACAGAGTCCATACGATAAATAAACAAATTTTAATTAATTTTAAAAATATTGTTTTTTTCATGCGTTTTAAACTTCTCTGATTTTGATATTACAATATATAAAATTTGATATGCTATCTAAAGCCGGGTTTACACTATTCACTTTGGATGAATCACAGTGAGGGAAACCGCTGGATGAAATGATTTCCGTTTATGCATGTTCATCCAAAGTGAATCAGCTGCTCATTTATTCCAATATGGCAGAATCTGAAGTAGTACAAATTATATGAGTGAATTATGCCCAATTTGCGATTCCAAAGGAACTGTTGCATTCACCTTTGCTCTGCAAAAGTATGATTTTTAATATGAAATCATTAAGTAATTAGTTAGCACGTGCTCCCACATTATAAACAGTTATTCGGAATCTCCGAAGTATTTTGTTCAATGTATACCGGATTACAAGAAAAAAGATATCTCTTTAATGAGAGGTAAGTGTTAACCTATATTAATTATGTAGGGAATGAAATTATATTTATTTGTCGCACGATACAAGCTACAGTATGTAGTAAGCTAAATGTGTATTTCATATCATTAGCTTTCTAGGTATTTTTACTTGTTCTTGTATATGAAGAATTTTATAAATTTTAATGCAATATTAAGTGTTTTATTCACACAATAGCAAATAAAATCCATATCTCCAAATTCGCAATTGTTTACCTAAATGTTTGTTGATTTTATCATTTGATGTTGAATGCATACATATTTTGCAAATTATATGTATGCATTCAACAGTATGTTTTAAAAATCATATTACATTGTAATTAAAAAAAATATTTTTTGTGTAACCATATTTAAAGTATAAAATTTTACAACACAATAATATTTCAAAATGTGAAAAGATTCATTATTGAAATGCTACTTTATGACCCATAAGAATCCTCAAGGCTCAAGGTATGAGTTTTTTAAAGGGGTGCCTTATCTGGGTAAAATTTCCAGTCTAATAAAAATGGAAAAAATCGAAATAAAGGGAAGCTACGAAAAGGAAAATTAAAACAAAATAAAGGTTACTCAGAGGTTTTAAAAACTGCCAAATCTTAAGATAAAACTTTATTTATTATTTTTAAATTCTAAGTGCAAAGAAAACCCAAAAGCGTAGAGGTACAGAGAATTTAGAAATGAGAGTGCGCTTAAGGGCGGCGCTTAACCTTGAGCAATGAGAAGGTGAGCCAGATGTAGTGGGGATGAATGGGGGAGGGGGGGGGGGGGGGCAGAGAGATGGTCGAACAAAAATAATTTATCCCAAGTGCACGGGAGTTCAGAGGAATGACATTTGAAGGTTAAGAAAACTGGTATAAAGCTATTCTATCTGCCTATGCTTTGGATGCAGCAGAATATTATCACAATGTCCCAGAAGGGCTCGCGGTTGCTTCTTGCATTTAGGAAGCCAAGGATCGTAGTTTGATAAGTATTTGATAAGTCTGATCTCAGTGTGCGGAGCAGTCCCCGCTGAAAATTTCCAGAGGGGGCGTAGCCCCCTCTGGGAAATGCTGGGTTTGTAATTAAAAAATACTTATTTCTCAAGGATAAATTTAAATTAGAACAGCAAAAATTTCTTCTTACGTGAGAAATCCCTAAACTGCTGAAAAACCTGCATATTATATTAAAAATCATGCAGATGTTGACCTAAGAACAAGACTATATAGTAAGTATATATGTTATAATGGCACTACAAATTTGGATCGCATTCTGCAAAATTGTACTGATAGGTACTTTTGAATTAAATAATATATCTATATTAGAGTTTTCATTTAAAAGGCTTGGTGAAACATGACAATGCAACAATTTTAGCAGAAATAGCTGCATACAGCTAGGTATCATTTCATGGAAAAATCCCAGTTCGGTGAAAAATGTCGCTAGTCATGTTATTGTTCCAAGCCCTTTGTATGTTTATGTTTTCTGAATGAAACTTGTTTTTACATATCTTACACAACTGATGGAATGGACACAACCAGATTTTTATATATTTATATGTGATGAAATCTTAAGGTTTCGTCACATATCCTAACTCCAACTTTGATTTTTATTGTTTTTCAACTTATTATATTTTACCCTCTATGGGTGTGAGCCATGTCCGAATACTAGCTCCGAGATTGGCATAGGAGAAACAGGCCATAATCGTCCTTTTTAACTTCGGCCCATTGTGCACATTATTGATAACGAAAAATTAAATGCAATGGACCCAGCTTAACGGAAAATCTCCAGAGATCCCACCGGCTATATCTAGGTATAGTGTTATTAACAAACAATATTCTGGAGAGCATTACGTGATAGACTCTTGTAGTCCTCCCCCTTCCTACTTTCAAGCCCCAATTGCTCCTCAAAGGGAGAAAAATGCAATGTGTAGACGATATGGTATCTGGTAAGTCAACGAGAGAGCGAGTTTTGGAGTCTAAGAAGTCAAGTTGTATAACTGGTAAACTAGAGTAGTGCAGGCCTAAAAGGAGTTTTTGTATAACTTTGTTATACAATAAATAAAACTGCTGATTTCTTTCTTTCAACCCAGACCGCCCGACTTACCCAAAAGTGTCAGGTATCTGTTAGGCAGCCGGAACATTGCCACTCAATTTAGACCGGAACCCAGTGGAGGCGACATCCATGGGAACCGTACCCTCTTTTTCCAGTCATCAACCGCTCGGAAGGACTTTCTAACTCACAGATTTAACGTACCCATACTTTGTGTGAACAAGGGGGCAGTTTGGACAGAGTCGGGATGTGAACTTGGTCCTCTGAGTACAATTCTCGTGCCTTAACCACTGGCCTATCCCACCCAAAAACTGCTACTTGTAAAACAATAACTAACAAAAATTTCTTGAAGAAAGCAGACATATATCAGTTAGGCGACTACAGTTGCTTCAATGGCATTATAACAGTATAAGCCCTTAGCAACCACTAAGAACGAATTGCCGTTCGTTAGGCAGTTCAGTCTTGGTTGTTAAGGGTGCATAATGTTATTTTGGCCTAAAGTAGGGGGCTTATAATGTCCACGAACCAATTTAATCACCTAACTGATATATGTTTGCTTTCTTCAAGGAAAGTTATTATAGCTTTATAGATCTTTGAATCTTTTGTATAGCTTTGTTGGATTGTGTTTTGTTGGTTTGTATTGTTGCTTTGTTGGTTTGTATAGCTTTGTTGGATTGATATTTAATGGCTAGTGATGATGAAACTCGGTTTTTTTTTTCCTTTTTCCTTCTGTGCGGCTTACTGATTGCACATGTCACAGGCATATCTTGTCGATATTATTTAAATAAGAAATAGATATTATATTTATAATTTACAGTTGAATGAACTTTATAATGTATAGATAAATGAATAAGAAAAGTCATGTTTGGATGAAACGGATACTAAATTTTTGGTTTCTTTTATGAAGTGATTGAGGTTAGCTTTATTTAGGTTTCAGTAATTCATATTCAGAACTTTTAACTACTCGAAGTTCTTCAATTATTTAAATTTTCTAAAGTCAAGTTATGTAAATTTTTTCGGAAGTAATTTAGTAAACTATGTTTGGGTTTATTTTTTTTGTTTGGAAAAAGGGAGTGCACCTGTTCTTAGAAAAGATGCTTAGAGACATTTTATTATTTCGGGAAGTATTTGCTTAATTATTGGGCCCCATGAAAATTAAGGGAGTTTGCGCTGGTCTATAGGAGTTCCAGTTCGCTACAGTTTGGTTCAATTTGAGAAATCCACAAGCAGTTATGGTAGTTTTCCTTGTGGTAGAGTTGAATTATTGTATTTATATGTAATTAGGGGATTGGAATATTCATTATACCAGGCACTAGCTATATTGAGGATTCTTTCACAAGGAAAGACAGGGAAGTTTGATTGATATTAATATGCAGTGGGTAGCAGACCCCAGAGTAGTGTTGGTAGTGCAGCCTGAAAGTTGGCGCACTGGGTATAAGATTTGTTATTTCCACAAATGCTCCCTCGGAAAGGGTTTATTTAGTGTATTTTTTTATGTAACATTGCTCTGGTACTGCTTTACACTAAGCAAGTTTGAAATGATTCAAGTTTTTCTTTTTTGGGAGGAATAAGTTTAAAATTTTTCTTTGGTGATTGGTGTACTTTCCCTGGTATGAATTAAATTTTAATGTACTTCAGATTGCAGTTTTTGTGAAAATTGTTTTTGTTGCAAAAGTTCAGTTTTATAGGTTTAGCAATTTTAAGGTTATGATTTGAAATTTTTAAGGTACTTAAAATTGCAGTTTTTATAAGAAATGTTTTTTGCTTTCGAAAGTTGTTTTATAATATGTTTAGTAATTTTACTTAAGGTTGAGGTTTAAACAGATTTTTTTTTTTACAGGGTGTTTTCCCTGTTGATAGATTTGACTTGCATCTTATTGAGTCTCAAATTTAGATAGAAATTTTTTTTGAAGGGAAGGAATCCTTGACATTTACATATGGTTTAGTATTACAGGGGATTTGGTTGTTTTTTTTTATAAGGTTTACAGTATTATTTCTTTTTTTGCCTTTCCATGGTACTTAAGTTTAGAATGGTTTTATTCCAGATCAGTGTGCCTTCCATGAGTAACAATATGGGTTGCCAACATTTTCAACATGTGATCCCAGGAGTCGTCAGGCAAGCGAGCATTTACCGTCTGGTTTCAGATTCACCCCACTCGAGGAGAGTTTTTCTTTTTGGCTGTTTTGATGCATTTATTTAAAAAATTTTATTCTAAAAATTTTTTCCTGAGGCGTAATGGTATTTGTTGTGCTTAGATTCAGAGATTTTTATTTTCTAAGATTATTAATGTTCGAAATTCGTAATTTTCCCCCTTCCCTTCAAAATTCTAAATTAATTTATGGTTATTGAGTACTTCGGCAATTTATCTCGTATTAATGTTTATTTATCCTCCCTTTCATGCATTTTTATATTCTAAATATATTCTTTTTATGTTCAGTTTTATATTCTTTTTTATATTCTTTTTATATTAATTTTCATATTCTTTTTATACTCGTCTTTTTATATTCAGATTTTTGGAATTTACGAAGTGATGGCTTTAATAAATTCCGATGCGACAGAAATCTTTCGATGGGAATGACTCTGAGAGGTATGGCTAAGATCTTGAAATGTGCTTATAATGATGACATTGTGACTATCAAAGCCCAAGTCGATGCAGATTCAGTTAACTTTGTCTTCAAATCTCCTAGAAAAAGTGTTTGTCAAAGTGTATCTTTGTTCATAACCGGCCTTTTCAAATCTATATTTTCATCAAAGGTGTTTGTCAAAGTGAATCATTGTTCATAACAGGCCTTTTTAAATCTACATTTTCATCAAAGGTGTTAGTCAAAGTGAATCGTTGTTCAAAACAGGCCTTTTTAAATTCTACATTTTTCATCAAACTGTTACATATTTTTGCAAGCCAACAAATAAGTATATTTTTTAAAAAATGTGTGTAGCTTTGTGGGTTTTATAGAAGTGTGCGACATCATACGTGTACAAATTGGAATTTTGCATTTTACTATTTAGTGTTTGATTTTATTATTTTTGAATTTTGATCATTTGTAATTTTATTATTCACACTTTGTGTTTGGTTTTATTATTTTGGGATTTAACATTTTTGTGGACAGCTCATCCAGACAGACCAAACTCTGGTCTTCAGACCAGAGTGGAATCTGAACCTGGGATTTAAATTGTTCTTCTGGGTTTTAATTGTGTTCGTTTTGAGTAACGCAATGTACTTTAAATATCCACTATACAATTCTTTTTTAAGTTATAACAATTTGGAAGATGTTTATTTTTGTAACTTCTTTTGTTTGTTTTCGTCCTTAAGGTAAAGTGTTGCAAATAAAGTTTTTTTTTCATTACAACAATTCATAGCTAATTCAAATAATTTTTTTGCAACAAAATAAAATCACAAATTGTGAATAAAACGCTGAACTATACAAAAAAATCAGCAGCGGCTCCAATAGGAGTCAGAATGGACCGAAAATTCACGCTGCTCGACCCGACAATACCAGTACTTAAACCCAGCCCGAAGACCATTGAGTCTTGGCGTAATCCGGTCTAAAATAATTTCAATTCATATGTGTTAGAAACATGAATGTGTGAAATTTTTCTACGAAGACTTGAGTTTAAAAGTTTTTTTTTTTTAAGCATTTATCTTTACATAGCTGAAAAAAAAACAATTTCATGCATTCAATTAAAACTCATTTGAAAAGTTTACAAAATTAAATATATTCAGCCCACCTGTACGTTTTAAAAGTCCGAGCCCGGCCTGAAACAGAGTTGTACTCTGGCACGGCCTCAGTCGAAATTATTCTGTGTGAATAACATTTTCCTAAGTAGGTAGTTTATTTTCTTTGACATATTCAAAGCAAACCACCTTTTCAAAACAGTTATAAAGTATCGAAATTAGAACCCCCCCTGTTCAAAATATTAAAATATCGAAATTGTTGCCATTGTATTTCAAAAACTAAGAATCCGATATAAAGTCCAATTATATACTTTTATATGGTTTTCAAAGGGCTATCAATTACCTAATATAGTTCATGACTACCACTTTTAGTTTTTGAGAAATGAGCATTTTTAAACTTGGTAATAAGTATATAAAACGGGAAATTTTCAATCTTTTTGAACTGAATAAGACGATTCCTCGAAAATTATATAGGTTCTATAAAAACAACAAATATTAATCTAGAACCTGGATTTCTTACGAAACACTCTTGTCACTTATTGTCTTTTATAATTTAGAAGATACTTCGAGTGAAAGCAAAGGGAGGCTAAAACTCGCTCTGACAAAAACTTTTTTTTCTAAAAAAAAATGTCAATATACAGAGTGATTATAATTAAAGTTCATGGTTTGAAAATGGTCTCAAATAAAAAGCACTGGTCAGAATGATTTGAAATTTTGCGTGAACACTTGTGGAGCAATGGAATTTTGTTTGGTGAAAAAAAAACCAGTAGTTCAAAAAGTCGCCGCTAGGAGAATAATTGGCGCTTTACTACACTAGAATGAAATACAAAAGTAATAAACATTGACTTACTCATTGGCTAATGATGTAATAAATGTTCAATATGCTGTCCTTCGAATACTGAATTAAAAGTCAATCTTTCATCATCATATGCATGCAAGTAATGAAAAAAAAAATTCATCCATTGAAACAATGTTAAATTCTAAACAAATGCAAGCCATATCTTTTTTCACAAAAAGTGGATTTAACTGGTTTTGCATAATTGCTCTTCAAATGCTGCTGCAAATTTGTATAAGACAGTGACGTTGCAATAAACATTTGCTATAAAAAATGAAGAGCGGAACTTGTTTCTCACAACTCAATGAAAAATCTCAATTGTTCTGTGGCAATGACTCTATCATTAAAAGATCGTGCTCTTCTTGTCAAATTGTTTTATGAGAATAACAGCTCTTGTTTAGTAGCTCTTAGAAAGTTCAGAACGTTGAAAAAGTTAAAATCTGGTCCTCTGTGTGGCAAAAACTTGGGCAAAATGATTTTAAATTTGAAGAGACTAGCTCTTTGGACATCAAACCTGGCAGGGGACGGAAAGCAGCCGATGGAGAGATAGTGGAAGATGTAGCTACAGCATTAGAAGAACGTAACGCTAATGTATCTACGAGTGCACGTGGAATTGCCCGATCATTAGACGTACCCTCCAGTACAGTGCAAAAAATTTTGAAACACATTTTGAAATGTTATCCTTACAAACTGACTCATGTTCAACAGTTGCTACCTGCGGACAATGTTGCACATGAAATGTCCATACTTCATATTCTGGCTCGGATACAATTGGACGATGAATGGCCCTGGAATGTTTTGTGGACTGAAAGAGCACACTTCTATCTCCACGGAACTGTTAATATGCAAAATTGCAGAATCTGGGCAACAGAAAATCCACAGGAACTACGCCAAGTGCCTCTTCATTCCCCAAAATCATTGTGTGGTGCGGATTTACAGCAGCGTTTATTATCGGGCCTTTCTTTTTTGAGGAAGTTGGTCCTCATCGCCCCGTCACCAGTTCTGTAAATGGCCATCGATACAAATGTCTTTTGAAAAGTCACGTTATACCCACACTGCAAGAGCATCAGTGTATCGATAACACTATTTTCATGCAGAATGGGGCTCCACCACATATCACAAAAACAGTGAAGCGGCTACTTCGCAGTCATTTTGGAGATGACAGAATCATCAGATGCCATTTTCCTGTAAGATGGCCAGCACGTTCCCCTGACCTCAATCCATGTGATTTTTGGCTTTGGGGGCATATGAAGAATGTGGTGTTTAATGGACACATTACTATTTAGAGGAATTTAAAGCTAGCATCACGCATCACATCCACAACATCTCTACAGAAACACTCAAATCTGTTGTTGAACACGCTATTTTGCACTTTCAGCTTGTTTCAGAATGCGAAAGACAGCATATTGAACATTTGTTACGTCATTAGCCAATGAGTAAGTCAACGTTTATTACTTTTGTATTGCATTCTAGTGTAGTAAAGTGCCAATTAGTCTACTAGCAGCGACTTTTTGAACTACTGTTTTTTTCTTTACCAAACAAAATCCCATTGCTCCACGAGTGTTCACACAAAATTTCAAATCATTCTGACCAGTGCTTTTTATTTGAGACCATTTTCAAATTGGGAATTTTAATTATAATCACCCTGTACTAAAATATTGAAATAATTTCTATTCAAATTTCTCGTTTCTGGAGATTCTTTGCTTTGTACAGCAAAAACTATTGCATATAAAAATATGAAATTTGGTATATCAAATGAATGAGGGGAAAAAAAACTCAAGGCTTCTTTTTTGCTTGGTTTTCCTGATGATAATGTATTTAATGTATTCTTTTCTAAATTGAAATGTATTCTTTTAGATAATGTATTCTTCTAAAAGAATACATTTCAAGAATACATTTCATTCTTCTCTTAGATAATGTATTATTTTCTAAATTGGAAAAAAAAAATATGCACGTGTGAAATTATTAATATTTTATAAATATTTTAATTCATATTTGCAACTAATTATTTAAAACAATTTATTAAATGAATTTTTAGGGATGATAGCAGCAAATAATTTCTACAAATATAAGAATTGAAAATCATTGTGTTTAACTTATAGCTGCATATACTGAAAAAATTGAAATAGGAAATATATGAAAAATTGAAAGTTTGATTAACTTAAAATGTTATTATTTTTATAACTTAAATAAAGTTACTCTCAAACTGCAGTATTTTTTAAGTGATAAATACTAACAGAACTCACCAAAGAGAGGCATTTCAAAAGATAGGAAAGTGCTCCCATTGCAGATTTCGACATCTATACTAGAGTTATCCTAGATTTGGGAACGTCTCCTTTAGGCAGGTTCTGTAAACATTAGTGCTTGGTTTTGACCACAGTCCGTAGACAAATTGTGCTGTCTGCCCTCAATCTTTGTGAAATTTAATGCAAACTGCGGGATAAGACTGAATTTATGTGTCTATATAGTTCACAAATTTGTGGAATATAACTAAGTTTTCGAGTTTCCATTCCACATCATGGTATATGTGCAAAGCACTAAAAAGCGATCCACAGATATTGTTATTTTCAAGGGGAACGCAATCCTTATAGAATACAATTGGCTGATATAATACCAGAAAAATTAACGTTATTTACATATTTGTATTTTAAACTATTTGTGATTAAGGAATTTAAAGTAATTTACAATTATTTAAATGCGGTCGTCATTCGTATAAGATTTTATATATTCGTGTTGAAATAAAAATGTCTTATTAATTCCTTCGAATAAATCAAATGCATGATTATATGTATATGTGTATGATTTTCTTTATTTTATGTTTTACTTATGTCTTCTCAAACAGAATTCTCCATTTTAGTTGTTCCTCCTCGGTGTACTGCCTGTAAACTTAATTTTCATATGTAATCCTATAAATAATCTTTTATTTTTTTTGTTTCAAATTTATATCCTTTTATTTTGTTAAATTTATTCTTGATATGCACACTTATTTGAAGCAGTATCCATCAATAAAGTGGAAATGATGCAACTTAATACTGGTACTAAGTTCATATATGGAAGAAACAAAATGGCAGCAGTAAGTTCGGTCAAAATTCCATTTAAGAGAATTTTTATTGAAAAATTCCTAACTTTATTCTAAAAAAAAAAAAAAAAAAAAAAAAAAAAACTGACAAAAACAGAGATATTTTTTGTCTAAAATCAAGAAACCGGGATATATCATCCAAAACTGGGAATTTCCCGGAAAAACCAGTAGAGTTAGCAACTGTGCAATATGGATCCACTGTAGTAAAAAAGAACACAAACACATGTAACTCAAATTGATATGGATCCACTGCAAAAACAAAGAACACAAACACATATAATTCAAATCAATATTGATCCACTGTAAAAGTAAAGAACATAAATAAATGCATGAAATTCCAATCAATATGGATCTAGTGCATAAGACCTACCTTGACCTGAAGTTTTGTCTCCTGTAGCATATTAACATCCTTTTCCTCTGATGAGGAAAAACCGACAATGGTGGGACCAAGTACAGTAGCAAGGTTTCCAATAGGCATCTTACAATCAGAAGACTCAGCAATTCTGAAATTTAAACAGTTATTAACAAAATGCCATTTCAGATGGGGTGATCCTGAGTTTTGTTTACAAAAAAGGGCTGTAACTACTTTTCAGACAGAACATTTATTTTGACATTGTCGCAACATTATGTATAGACATTGTCACATAATTCTATCATTGTTATAGTTAAAACCGACCAATATGCGGCCTAACTGAATGGCTGGAACGATAAAAAACTACTGAAGTAACCCTTATCACAAGATTACTCACCAAAAACCCAATTTTTTAACTCTAAAGAGAAAAATTGCCTTCATTTAATTACACATAAAAACAAAAAATAAAAGAACATCAAGTAAATACAATACATAATCACCACCATTACCAGATCACTAATCACTTACACTCTATAACCAAACACATAATGATCTCAGCAAGAACTAAGCCCTACACTATCAACTCAACCATCTTTATTTATACTTCTTATTTGCCGGTATCGTTCATAACATTCAGTTATGGTTATTTGGTGAAAACTCTTAGCAATCTCATTCAAAAACCCTGGTGGATAACCTTATTTAATTGCTTCAGTCAAGTAGGCCACATCGCAATTATATTGGTCGATGGCTCTAGAATTTAATTCTTTACTACGCTTTAATTGATTTAAAACTATGTTTCTGAACACATTTTTATGTATTCAGAAACATAGTTTTATGTTATATGAGAAAAGAAACAATTTCAATTTTAAAATTAATTACTTAGCACCATGGAGTACTTGCTTACTTAAAAATGTCTTCAGAAACATAGTTTTCAATCAATTAAAACGTAGTAAAATATGAAATTCGAGATTCCTTGATTTTATGTTTTTATGTGTAATTAAATGAAGGCAATTTTTCACTTTTTTGGCTTACCATGTTCTTATACCTTTTAGACTAATTAACAAAGGGAACACGGTAAGCAAAAAAAAGTGTAAAATGTAATAGTGTACTAAAGACGAGCAATAATACAACATTTTTACTTAAGTTATTATCATAAAATAGCAAATTTCAAATATTGCAAATGTCATACCTGCCAAACTGGGAAAATTGGAATGTGTAAAATTTTGTGTGAATGACATTTATAATGATTTTTTTTTTTAAACTACATGCGCAAATGACATTTCTAATGAATTTAACTCTATGTACAAGTACCTGCATTAAATATCAGGCTCAGTACTGGTAGAATATGAAAATTCAGGACACCAATTTCATAAAATTTCAGGACAATAAATTATAAAACAAAAAATATATAAAGGTTTTCTCCGGTGAAATGTGAAAATTATCTTATAATGAAAACAAATATTTATGTTTGGTAAAACAAAGGTTTTCACTAAAGAGAGTAACAAATATTGATCTTTTTAAAAAAAAAAAAATAATAATAATAATATAGCACTGAATTACATTCCTGCTAAAATGGTTTTCTTTTTATTTGCCTAAATCACTGCTTTAACACCACATTTTGGAAAATATCCCTTCACAGAGTTTATACCCAATTTTCAAAACAGAAAAATTTGTATTATGCAAATATAATTAAAAAATTAACCTTAATAATTAGCCATAATATGAAAATAAGCTAGTTTAGTCGATCTAATATGCAACATTTAAATGATGGAGATGGATGGAAAAAGATACTAACGTACTCTCGTCAATTCAACGCGAAATAACTGTATTGCGCAATCGCACTGTTTAAGCAAAAATAATTAAGAAATTAACCATAATAATTAATCAGAATATGAAAATAAGCTAGTTTAGTCGATTTAATATGCAACATTCAAATGATGGAGATGGATGGGAAAAGATACTAACGTACTCTCTGCAATTCAGGCGAAGTAACTGAATTGCATAATTGCACCGTTTAAGCAAAAATAATTAAGAAATTAACCATAATAATTAATTAGAATATGAAAATAAACTAGTTTAGTCAATCAAAAATGCAATATTTAGAAAATTGAGATGGATGGAAAAAGATGCTATTGCACTCTAGGCGATTCATGAGAACAAACTGAATTGCACAATCGCAGTGTTTATGGGAAATTAATGAACGAAATAACATTTTAGTGATCGAGATCTTAATTTACATTACATGCGGCCGTAAATCTCCGTTAATTTGATTGGCATTACCCTGCATTTTATTATGGATTTGCTACGATCCCAGGAATGGTAGAAATCAGTGGTAAAAAAAAAACAGAAAATCTGTGTTTCCGAGGAATTATACCATGACTGGTTAATTGATAAATTTCAAACAGAAAAGAAAGCTGGAGAATTTCGCCGGAGATTGATTTCCTAATAATATTAAAAAATTCTAATAAATGCGGAAATGCGTAAAACATAGCAATATATGCGTAAAAGCGTAAAGAGCAGTTAAAATGCGTAAATTTTACGCATAACGCGTAAAAGTTGGCAGGTATGAAATGTGGTTCAAAATGATGAAAACTATGTCCAAAGGCAAATCCTAGTCAAATATCACTTGATAGTAATTATAGAATATTTTGCAAAACTTTCAACTGCATATACTGTATCACATGTGTAAAATGTGATTTAAAATATACAGGACAAAAGAAACACCATCTTAATATCAGAATTATCTTCATAGAAGTCACATTTATAAATTACAAAGTAATAAAATGGCTGAATCTACTTATGAAATACGACACTTATGGAACATGGTTTGGACTCTATACAGATATCCATAATAGACATAGTTATTAACGAACAAGAATATAGTGTGAAAATAAACATAATGGTCAATTCAACACTCTTTATCCATACGGACTGAATACTGTACAGTATAAACACCAAATAAATAACAATCATATTAATAAATTCGATTCGGAAATTGTAGCTAAACCTAATTACAATAATTTAAAAAAAAACCAACCATGATTTTCACTTGGCGGAAGAAAAAATAAAATAAGCTATAGCGTAACATTAAATAAGTTAAAAGATTTTGTTGAGAAACTTAACCTAGATAATAAACCATCAAGTTGGATAAAAAACTATATTTTTGGTGTTAGAATTAAATATATACAACAGATTTGGTCTTTTTGTATAAGTAAAGAATTCATGCTAATGTAAAAAAAATGATTCAACTATAGCAGCCATTTTTATGGATCTAATAAAATTATGAGCAAAACACCTAAATTTAAAATTAAATAATAGCAAACAAATAGATCGTAAAAAAGAATACTGTATAATACATTATAAAAACAAAAAATATGATTCTATCCCTTTTTCAGGAATATTACAAAACTATAATAACTTTATGCCAATACAAAATATTAAAATATATGTAACTTACAAATGTCAAACCCCATTATGTCGGAAAATATATAATTATATTAGTATTAGTAAAACTTTAGATAAAAACAAAATTTATAATTGTACTTGTACTAGGGATAATGAATTTTATGATAAACATCATGAACACATTATTACTAGAAATTTAGACATAATAAAAATGAAACAACTAAAAAACTTATTAAAACTAGGAACCAAATTTAGATTACATGAATTTAAAAATGTAAAAAATACTATTAAACAAAACATAGATGAATTTACATATAAATTAGCAATGAAATATAGTATACCAGAAGAGGCTTTTAAAGAATGGAAATCTCATTCAATTCAAACTATTACACATAGATACCATTCTCCGGCCGTCCATACAGTTACCTTACACCTTTCTGGTAGGTCGGACGGTCTGGGTCTCAACATAGATACCATTCTCGGGTGCGGTAGTCCAGTGGTTTACGTGCCGCCACAACTGCCATCGTGTTCATGCGGAGTACGATCAACTTAAACATGTGGGTCCATAAGTCCTTCCGAGAGGTTGGTGGTAGGGGAAGGAGGGTACGGTCCCTGTGGATGCCTCCCCCACTGGGTTCCGGTATAAATTGGGTGGCACTTCCCGGCCGTCCAAACAGTTACTTTACCCCTTTCTGGTAGGTCGGACGGTCTGGGTCTCAACAACAACATAGATACCATTCTGACAGGACTAGAATAAGTTATACTTGAATAGATAATTACAGGATAGTTACGTTATAACTTATGTGGACAAAGTCACCACTAATTATGCATTTACATGTAACAATTTATATCTTAAATTAATGCATGCAAAAATAAAAACATGTACAGTAAACTAAATCAATCAACACAAGAAATAAAAAATCGTATAATAGCACCATATAAAAAATCTGATGTAGGCAGCACATGACTTTCCCTGCAGACTAAAATTTATTTTTTCTTTATTTCTTTAATAATTCATTGAATTTAGTTTAATTGAACAAAATCCCCACTGAATGATGTTTGCGCCTTGTCGTGGTAGTGGGACTTGAGTGTTCCAATGATCCTGAGAGCTATGCTAGTGGTACTTTTTGCTAGTGGTTGGGTCTCCCATGCCGGACAGGTCAAAGGTGAGATTCCTGACGAAACAAGACATCCTGGTCCTCTAGGTTGGGGGTTGGGAGTGAGGCCCTGTAAAATCCTCAGGGGTTCACTTCTTTAGTGGATACGGGTGCTGCAATCCAGAGGTACCTGTGCTATCTTTTCTTCTCAGCTGCAGGTGTTATCAATGCTGAACCCTTAGTAAACACCACTTCTGCTCTATGGACTCTAGTATCACCTTTCGACCTCTGCCGTAAGGTATACCGTTTTGGGCTCGGGAATGGGTTCATGCAGATGTGATACGAAAAGGGCAGAGCGATGTGCATCTGTAGTATTGCTTTTAAGAAACATTTGTAGTAAACGGTTACAGAGGCTGAATCCCTCGGTTGCGTTTGTTGGATGATGGAGAGTGTTTCATATCGAGAAATCCCCCCCTTGGATCCTTGGGATCTGTGCACTAGGTGCACGTTATGGCCAGCTCTACATCATCTAGCTTTGCGAATGACTCCGGCAGTTACACTTTTCACGTTAGAAAAGTATGGGGAGACTGAGCCTGGCGAGGGCTCCGATCGAACAGGAAGCAATCTGTGTTTTTCTCATTTAGTGGATACAACATGAAGAGCTCAGATGTGCCATTTCCTAACTCTTCATGTTCCCATAGAGATGTTTCTTTTAAAGGATTGGGTACACCTTCGGGTGAAACCCGATCAGCCATTGAAATAAACCTTTGGGGTTGGATCATGGTAAAAAGGGGGAAACAAGCAACCTTGCTGTGGAAGGAGGTGAAGTTGCGAGCCTTGGTGAGCAACACACTGAAACCATGGTCGAGGTGCAGGGAGTACTCCCAAAGTCAGAGGCGCAAGAGGAGGTGCACTCAAAGGCAGCAAGATCAGTGGCTAATGGAAGCTGGAGCTGTTAAAGAGAAGGTCTGAGGCACCAAACGACTTAGGTCGGATGGTACCACACCATTTCCAAGAAGCCTGGTCATCGAAAAGAGACCAAGGACAGACATCCAACCTGGATCATTTGCTCATGCAGTCCAGGTTATTAAGATGGCTGTCACAAAGGATTTCTTCCCTTCTGGTAAGCTGAGCAGGGAAGAAATTGACCTCATCCAGATGGCGATTCTCAATAAAATACCCCACTGGTGAGCAACTTCCTAAGACCCATGTTTCCGGCTTAAATGCGGGAGCCTTGGTTCCTCAGTGCGATGATGCTACAACTGTGGAATGGGTTAAGAAAACCTTCCACAATAACAGACAGGTTTTAGGCGAGGCACTCAAAGTCATGAGTGCCAATGATCTACCTAAACCAGTCAAGGTGGCCTTCAAGACCAAGGATGTTTACACCAAAGAGCCGAGCGTTTTGCTGAAGCAGCTTAACCGTTTCAATCCGGAGTTGAAGTCAGAGGAGTGGCGTGTTCTGCAAAATTTTGTGGAACCCCTCTCTGTAAGATGGATCTTCAAGGTACACACAGAGGCTGCTGAAGCTATACGTAAGGCCAACTTTGGTGCATACAAAGGTTTGGACTGAGGAATCTTCAAGATACTTCGGGATCCAAACGAAAAGCCCAAAGGGAAGATGGAGAAGGAGGTTCAGCCAGAAGATCAGGCAACCTCCTCTCAGGTAAGTATCACAAATGTTGATACTGACTTACATAAGTTTGATGAGTTAGTTGGAAATTGTTTGCAGCTCTGAAAGTACACTGCATTCTATCTTGCCACTATCCGAGGATGAGCTGGAAAGACGTATGCAGGATTTCGAGAATGATGTTGTGCTTGACACTGATCATTCTCATGATTCTGGGAAGATCATTGCCTCCTAGTTTCCGCTGTCCTCTTTTTGCTCTTTGCTTATGGACAGTATCAATGTTGTGCAGATTAACTTGCACCATAGTCATTCAGCCTCTGCCATTTTTGGCAAGAGGATGACAAATGGTTAAAGTTGACATTGCTCTTATTCAGGAACTCTGGATCCGAAATAATAAAATTCTGGGTCTAGGGATTAAGGGCTATAATGTCTTTTACGATGCATCTTGTATCAGACCTAGAGCCTGTGTTGCTGTTAGTAACAAGCTCAATGCCTTGCACTTAGTGGAATTCCTGGACGGTGATAATGTTGCCGTCAGGGTGAATTTTAAATCCAATGAACATAAGGATGAATTTATCTTTGCACCTGCTTATCTTCCTTATGAAGAAAGGGAAACGCTCACTAAAGTGGCTATTAGTCTTATTGAGCACTGTAGTGTAGGGAAAAGACTCATCATTGGTTGCGATGCTAATGCTCACCACACTGTGTGGGGCAGTAGTGACTGCAACCGACGTGGTGATGATATTTTAGAACACATTCTTAGCTCTAATCTTTTTATTCTTAACAAGGGCAATAAGCCCACTTTTGTTACAATAAACCATAGGGAAGTCATAGACTTAACCATATGCAATGATATTGCATATGATGTAATTAATTGGGATGTTTCAGATGATATAACTTTGTCTGATCATAGCTTAATTACTTTTTCTGTTAAAGTTCAGATGGTAGGAATCCAAGAAGAACTAATTGGGTTTCCTACAAAGATCTGCGTGCTAGGTTTGCTAGTCAATCCGGTAAGTATTCTTCAACAGCTGAGTTGGATTTGGCTGTTGACCAGGTGCAACAAGCCATTATATCCTCTCTTATCATAATAATTGTAAGACCACCAAGGTTGAATCCCCAAGGCTGATCCCTTGGTGGTCAAAAGAACTTAGCTAGCTACATAGTAAGTGTAGAAAGCTCTTTAACAGAGCCAAAAAGAATGTTGAGTGGCAGACTTATAAAACTGCCATCACTTCCTATAACAAGGAGGTAAGAAACTCTCAACATGCCTATCAACAGGGTAAATCTACTGATACTGCCCTTTACAGTCTCTCCTTTATACTGGAGAGAAAAATGCTAAGAAAATTGCCTTAGCTACTTTTCTTGACATTGAAGGTGCTTTTGATAAAGTGCCAATTGACACCATCCTACATGCTCTTAATAGGAAAGGTGTCGATATGACGACTTCTTATTGGATCAAGAATTTGTTATCTAATAGGTACATCTGTGTATTTTTACTTGGTGATAATATGATGGTGCATGCTTTGGTAGGCTGTCCAAAGGGAGGTGTTCTTTCACCAATTCTTTGGTGTTTAGTTGTAGACTCTCTTTTGGAGAACATAACTAGTTTTGGTGTATCCTGTGTCAGATATGCTGTTGTAATCACTGCTAGAGGCAAGTTTGGTAATACTGCCTTTGACATGATGTCCACTGGTCTTAGGAGTGTTGAGTCATGGTGCAAAAATGCAGGTCTCTCTGTTAATCCACAAAAGACTGCTATGGTTGTGTTTACAAGAAAACGTATTCTTAATCTTAAGAGACATTTGCTTTTTTGGTCAGAAGCTAAATTGCTCCAAGGAGGTAAAATTCCTAGGAATTTACTTTATGGGTCTCAATTGGAAGAGACACTTTGAATACTGCAATAACTAAAGCCAGAAGAATTTTCTGGTCATATAGAAATGATATTGGAAAAAAGTGGGAATTGAATCTCAAGGCTATCCGTTGGATTTATTCTATAGTAATATGTCTCATCATTACCTATGGCTCTATTATATGGTGGTCTAGAATTAGATGTGAAATTGCTAAATTAGATTTAATTAGGCTTCTAAGGATGGTGTGTATTGCGATTTCTGGATGAATGAAAACCACTCCTACTGCAACTCTTGAACTTTTGCTTAGATTGCACCTACTCTACATGCACATTGAAGCCGAGGCTCTCCTATACACAAACAAACTTAAATGTCTGATACACTGGAAAAATTACTCAAAGTATTCATCTTGGAGCAATTTGAACAGTGATGTCATAAATCATGCCTTACAAAATTCAGGTCCCTTCAGAGGATAACTGGAAGAGGGCTTCTACCTACAATAAGAAGAAATGTATTGCATGGTCCACTGATGGCCCTAAGCTAAGCGCTGGTGCCGGAGTATGCTGTCCGGATGATGGCACAAAACTACTTTACCCTCTTGGCAGCTACACTACTTTCTTTCAGGCTGAAGTCTTTGCTATTCTAATGTGTTGTAGAATTTGATCTGACAGGAGCAACCAAATCTTTATCTGCTCTGATAGTCAGGCTGCTCTTATGACTTTAAGGAAGTCTACTATGATGTCATCCCTTGTCTGGGAGTGCTATACTACACTTTGTAAGATTGCTAGCAAGTTATGCTATACTGGGTGCCTGGACATTCAGACATTCCAGGTAATGAAATGGCTGATGAGTTGGCTAGAAAAGGTTCAAGCACACCTTTTGTTGGTTCCGAGCCAGCTTTCGGTGTTCCTAATGAACTGACTAGAAGAATTGTTTATGACATCTTCAGAAAGCTTCAGTGCGAGAACTTGCGTAACACTAAGGCCCAAAGGAAGGCGAAAGAACTAAACTGTAAGTGCCGTAGTATGTGTCAAAAGAAATTATTCAAGCTCAGTAGAACTGGCATCAAAAGAACTGTTGGGCTCCTTACTGGGCACTACACCTAAAAGACACCTAAATATTATGGGTGTCATTAAGGATTCGCTTTGCATCATCATCATCATGGTACTACAGCCCTTGTAGGGCCTTGACCTCCTTTAAGATTTTTGACCATTCCTTTCTATTGGCCGCTTTCCTCTTATAATTGTTAACACCAAGCAATTTCAAATCCTCCTCTAGCTGACCCTCCTGGGTTTCCTTCCAAAAGTCGTCTAGTGACTCTCCTCTCCTCCATCCTCATCATATGTCCGAGCCATTGAATTCCTTTTTTTCTTATAGTTGTAACAATATCTATCTCTTTATATCTCTCATAAACCTCTTTATTTGTTCTACTCCTCCAATGTCCATTTTCACATAATGCTCCGAAAATTTGCCGCAGAATTTTTCTCTCCCATATTCCCAAAAGATCGGTACCTCTTTTAATTAAAGTCCAAGTCTCCGATCCGTATAGAACAATTGGTCTTATTATCACTTTATAGATGAGTATTTTGAGTTTAATATTTACATAGCTTGAACTCAATAGTTTCTGTAAGGCAAAATAACATCTGTTTCCAGCAGAAATTCTTGCTATAATTTCTAGTTTAATCTCATTATTATCAGTAACAAGTGAACCCAAATATTTAAATTCCTTAACTCTTTCACAGTTTATTCCTTCACAGTCAAAAAGTTTAATACCTTGAAATCTTTTGCTATTTCTAGTATTTACCATATACTTAGTTTTTGAGTCATTCACACTTAAGCCAACTTCCCTTGAAAACAAAAGCAGATCAGAACAACACTAGCTGAGTGCCCTTTGGTTGGATTCGCTTTGCAGAGGCTGCAATTATAGTGCAGAAACCACCGCACACATACTCTGTGAATGTGAGGTGTTCTCCGCCCATAGGTTTAAATACTTGGGTCAACATGTGATCGAACCTTGGGAATTGCATGACAATCGTGTCAAGTGCCTGATGATTTTTGCTTCGGCTACTGGTCTCCTTTCTTAGGGACTTTTTCATTTCAGGGGATATACAATAGACCTCTGGTCACTGTGGTAGGCTCTCTTGGAGCCACCCATCTTCATGTCACTCATTCATTCATTCATTCATTCAATTGAACAAAATAACACTAAATTTGCATTTTTAATCCAATTTCTGTTTTTATTTGGTAATTGGACATTTTTCCAATGTCGGCATAAAAATGCGAAAAATCTCAAATATTTCAAGAACAGTTTATCCTACAGTAATAGAGTTCCTCTTATTCTTTTCCTCGTCAAAATTATGCATAAAACAAGCATTTAATTGATACATTTGAACATATGTAGTATTTTTTTTAGATTTTGGTAATTTTGGCAGACCATTTCATAAAAAAAAAGGCATGTTGTTCTTTTCCAAATCAGAGTATCCCACAAGTAAGTTATCTACTATATTTGGGGAAATTTGGTCAATTAGTATTTCAGCTAGAGTGGATAATACATGAGATTTTTGAGGGCCATTTTGCAAAAAAAAAAGAAGGGTTATTTCTTTTCGAATTGTACCACAAACTAATCAGCACCAGGGTCACTTACCTACCAAATTTTATGAAATTGGATCCAATAATTTTTGAGTTAGAGTGGATACATATATTGCACAGACAGACACACAGATGTCATGCTAAAAATAGTTTTTTTGTATTCTAGAGGTCCCAAAATGTGTAGATCCATCGAAAACTCGAGTTGAGATTTTCGGCATGATTCCAATGCTTTCTCTATCCATTACCATGTATTACAAAGGAAGTAAAAAGCAGGATACACAATCAATGAGACAAAATTTTCTTACATAACTTTAATACCAAAATTGCATAAGAATCCTATAAAATTTAGACTGAACACTATTAGCTATAATACTTATCTAACAATAGCAAAAAAAATTGCATAATTTGTTAAAAATAGTTCTAATAAAATTAATAAAACAAGGAGCATATTTTATTTCACATAGTTACGAAGTTATAAAAACTTTACAACATATAACAGACAAAATTTATTTTAAAAGTTATGATATTAGTGATCTATACTAATTATAAACATTATCGAACTATATAAAATAACTATAGGCTTATACAATCAATATGTTCTACAAATGTATACCCCTTTAGGTAGATAGACAGTCTTGCACGAAACTATATTATGTAATGGCCATTCCCACTATCAACAAATTTATGGTACTTATACCAATGGGCGGTAGTTGCTCATCAATTTTGGCTGATATTTATCTTAAAAAATATGAAACTGGCACATGCTAAAAGAATTATTATATTTCCGTTACGTTGATGACATTTTAATAAGTTTTAAAAAACCAGAATTCCTACCAGATTTTAGATTTTACCCAGATAAATTACAATTAATAGAAACTGCGTACAATTACGATAATAGTTTACACTTTCTCGATTTATGTATTGATACAAATAATAACAATACCAACTTTAGATATGATAAAAGAAAAGATTTTAATTTCGATATTAATTACATAGTTTCATGAAGTTCAAACCTACACAAAAATGTGTTCAGAAACATCATCTTAAATTACTTAATAAGAAGTCAAAAATTAAATTCAAATTCAATAGATAGGGATAATAATATCAGAATTGATTTTGCAGAAGAAATAAAACAAGGATATCCTCAAAGATTTATATGTAAAGATGCAAGTAGTTTTTTTAACATACCCATAACTGAAAGTAAATACTATTATTTAAAAAAAAAAAGTAATATAAAAGTAAAACTGGGTGAAAAACACCTCATTCAGCATATTTAGTTCTCGAAAGGTACGTGTTTATATAGTACGAGTCTTTAAGCAGTTTAATGTAGTGTCTAATTGTAGTATATATTCCTTATAGTGAGTGAGTCATATTTCTTAAGGAGAGGTTTTATATTTCAATGTTAGTTTTACAATTATATATCATTAATGGGTAATGTTCCGGATCCAGGGAGTGTTGCCGCAGCGTAAAGCATGCTTAACCGGGGAGTGGGGGTCACATCACATCCCTCAGCCAATTTGTGGTACTCTTACTCTTCTAGTCTCCAATTTGTATTGTATTCCATTTTTCCATTTGGATAGCTATGTTAGTATACGACTGATTTCAGCAGCTTTGCACCAACATTTCGAATATTTATATTCTTATCATTTATTTAGTAGTATACTAAATTGTATTACATTTGTATAGTATATTCAGGGATGTATCTACAGTGGTCAGTGGTAGTCGGGGTTTCCACCACTCAGAATTTCCGACCACCACTCATCCAAAAAAATATACATATTATAATTACATTTAAAAAAAGTTATATTCAATTTTATCAAATGTTTTTCTTTAATATAAAAGTATACAATACTAATACTGTTTGTGAGTGCGAATTAACGTGAAGCTCGTTTCGAAATTTTATATTCTTAATTATAATTGTTCTGGAAAATCAACCACCACCCATATTTCTCTAGATACATCCCTGTATATTATATATATATATATATATATATATATATATATATATATACACCTGTCCCCCAATTTACATGGAAGATAGGTTCTGCACAAAATCGTGTAAATTGAAATCTTTGATTTTGCTAAGTAAAATCGTGTAAAACGAAAATAACCCCAAAATGTGCATGATTCAGTCATTTATTTAAGTAAAACAAAAGTAAGACATCTTAGAAAACTTAATATTATACTTAGTTTAAAAAACATCAAACATATAAATGTAGTAATATAACATATTTAATTTATTTTACATTAGGAACAAGCCGCCCAGGCAGTGAAGTGGATAGCGTCTCCGACTGCTGTCTAGTGGGCTTGGGTTCGAATCCCGAGTAAGGCATGGGCGTTTTCTTGAGGATAAAGTCAGTCTTCCGCCTTCTGGGTCCTCGCCAAATGTGAAGCTGCACCCCCCCCCCCCCAGACCTTCGTCAGTGATGCTTGTTTGTGTTAATAAAAACTTTGTGATCTCGTCTTATGTCATTCTTTATCAGGCATCACTGGTCCTGTTTGTGGTTCGACCGAAACAGGAGATTATGAGCAACAACAACAACACATTAGGAACAAAGAACAAAAAAACAAAAAGACCCTTAAAAATTAATTATAAGTTTAATCACTGTCATCACTTTCATGTACTATCAGTCATTTCTTTCTAATAGGTATGATGTCACTTTCATCACTTGAGCTTTCTTGATGCGATTCTGGCTCAATGGTTGACAAGACTTTATCATGAAATCGGTAATTAACAATTGCATAGGTTTTTTTGCTAAATCTTTATAGACCTCTTCATATTGATTTAAGCATTTTCGAAGGTCTCGCTAGAATCGGAGAGTCAACATTTGCGTCATATTGTAAGAAATGGTTGCCCAATTTTCTTCCAAATCAAGTCTTACGCTTATGATTCTTGCTGTAAACGCAACTGGTTCAGATTGCTCTTCATCAGAATCATTGTCTTCATCATGTTTGTTTCACAAATCATGTTAATTAAATCATCTTCATTCAATTAATTCATCAGCCATTATTTCTTCAATATCTGCCTGAGCTAAATCTTCAAAACCCTCTCCTCCTATAGTATGGGCCAACTCAGTGATCTGAGAATATTCATGCTGTATTGGTGATTTATCGTTTGCACTTTCTACAACATCTGGCCATATTGCTTTTCAGCAGGCGTTGATCGTTGATCTGAGTGTATGACAGTCCAACATGCTTAACACAATCAAAAATTGTAAATTTCTTCCAAGCATCCATCAGAGTAAGAGATTCATCATTCTCCATTTGTTCTAAGATATACCTGAAAGTTTGCTTGATGTACAGTGCTTTAAAAGTCGAAATTATCCCTTGATCTAACGGCTGTAATAAGGAAGTTGTATTCTTTGGTAAAAAAACAACTTTTACATTTTCGTGTTGCAAATCTGGAGGATGACCTGGTGCATTATCAATTAATAGAAGAGCCTTAAAAGGCAATCCCTTTTTAGTTAAATAATTTTTGACATCTGGAACAAAGAAGTTATGGAACCATTCTTTGAAAGCCATGGCAGTGACCCATGCTTTTCTATTAGCCATCCAATAGACAGGAAGGTTTTTGATATTTATTCCTTTGAATGATCGTGGTGATTTTGATTTAATCACCAATGGTTTCATCATATAATCGTCAGAAGCATTGCAACAGAAAAGAACTGTTATACGACTTTTCGCTACTTTATGACCACTAGCTGATTTGTGATCTTTGGCTATAAAGGTTCTTTCCGGCATTTTTTCCCAGAATAATCCGGACTCATCAGCATTGAAAACCTGATCCGAAGTGAAGGAGTTAGCTGCAATGATTTCAGCAAGTTTTGCCGGATATTGTTGTGCCACATCTGAATCAGCAGATGCACTTTCACCTTTCATTCTCAGATTATGTAAAGAATGTCTTTGTTTGAATCTCTCGAACCACCCATGGCTTGCGGAAAAAGATACCTTCTTTTCATCGGACGAAGTCAACGGCGACTGATTCTTAAGTGATTGATAAATCTTCAAAGCTTTATTTGTAACAGCATTGGTATCGATCGGGATTCACTTTTGAGTTTGGTCTTCTATCCATATCACTAAGGCTTTTTCCATATTTTCCATTGTAACATCTCTAACATATGAAGTCGTACTCATACTGCTGCAGGTTCCAGCTGCTACACTTTTTCTAATGGAGTCTTCATTTTTTCTTATTGTCCTTATTGCTTCATTCATGGAGTAAAATTTAACAACATCCGTTACTCTTTCTCTATTACGTAGACGGTCGCATATTTGAATTTTAGTTTCTAAAGAAATAACTTTTCTTTTCATTTGATTTTTCTTCAAATCCTTTGACATAATAGAACCTTAACAAATTTACGAAAACTATAAAGATGCAAGAAAAACTATAAATGTTGAAAACTTACCAGTTCAAAAGATAAACGCACAATAATATAAGCTTTGCTGCTAAAATGTTTCTGCACTATGTACTTGCATGAACCAGATAGCTTTACTGTTGTGAAATACATACGGGGATTCCCCTATTACAGGGATTTCCCTATACGGGGATTCCCCTAAATGTATATATTTTACAACACCAGGAATCTCCTGTTGTTTTCATCAGTGTTACCAAAGGAATAAAATTAAAAAATGTCATCAAATCTTTGTATAGGCGTATATGGAGCGGAATATACATTTTTATCAATTTTTTGAAATCTGTTAATTTATAAACCGTGTAAAGGCGAAATCGTGTAAAACAAGTGCCGTGTAAATCGGGAGATAAGTGTATATATATATATACATATATATATATACATATATATATATATTATTTTAAAGCGGAGATTAAAAGTATGCATCAACGATTCAATAACACATTTCAATGGAAATTTATTAAATCATGGGTATTTGCAGTTAAGAAAAAACAATTAAACACAGTTTATGCTATTTTCTTAAAGTTAAATCTTACTAATGAACATTTTAATCATATTTTCTATGATTTGCTCATTACTAGATCAAAATATTTAAAAATAAAACTTAATCAATTTCATAATAATAACTGTTCTAATTCTTATTGTGTAATATCATTTAAGCATCCTATTTATAATTCCATAAACTTTAAGAATTTATTTAATCATTTCCATCATCTTTTGCCTGTAAAGGATTTGAATGTTACTAAAACTTTTAAATATAACAAGCCTATTGGAAGAACCATTTTTAATTACAATGCAATTTCAAAATCTCTCTCAGTCGACATAGATTCCTCAACAAATGTAGATGGTGAATGTATTTGTAGTGTTGATAATTATGCTGAATTTATTAATCCACACTTGGGTCATATAGTTACTGGTGACTTAGCCATTGTAAAAGATAAATCTTTAAGAACTATTATGTCATTTGGCACTAAATTCAGGTTACCTTCATGTAATAATTCTAAACAAGTCTTAAAGTCAATCAATCTGGACCTTGATAAATTTATTTATGGATTAGCTTCTAAATATGCTCAGCCTTTAGAGGCATTTAATATGTGGAAATTTACTATTATGAGATCTATTAAAAATGCCATATGTAGTATTAATTTATCTAGATCTATATATAATATGGATAATATAAAGCAATCTGTTAATAATTTACATAGATCTTTTGTTGTTACTTATATTGATAAAGCCTCCAATAATTATGCTATTATTTGTAAAAAATTCTATATTCAATATATGCTAGATTATTTAAAAAATAATAGTCTATTTAAAATTGATTCACACTCTTTTAATAGTATCAAATTGAAAATTATCAATATGTATAGTGATTTAGATATTAATAATAAATTTTTGACATTTCCATATATTGTGCTTATACCTTAATTTCATAAAAATCCTATTAAATTTAGAACTGTTACTAGTGGTCATAATTCATACTCTACTACTGCTAGTAAATTATTACTAAATTATTTAAATGTACTAAATAGTAATTTACGCGATTTTGGTGATAGCTACATTATTCTTAATAACAGTAAAGAATTAAAAAGTAAATTAAAAACGCTTGGTAAAATAATAGGATTTCAAACTTTTGATTTTAAAGATCTTTTTAATAATATTAAGATCACTGATCTATATGATGTCATTTTAGCTTTATATAATGCTTATATTACTAATCATTCTAATCTTACTAAATTTACCAATTTTCCTAAGCTTCTCCATTTTGTTCTTTTCAATAATTATATCTTTCAAGGTAATAAATTATACTTACAAGTCTCAGGTGTTCCACAAGGTGGCTGTAGTAGCAGTATGTTAGCTAATTTATACCTATATCAATATGAAAAATTCTTTACTTCAACAGATTATAAAATTTATAGATATGTAGATGATCTGATTTGTCTTGTATTTACTGATAACTATGTCATAGATATAGAATTCTATCCGGATAATTTGGAATTAATACCTAATGAAACTTCTATTAGTAATAATATTTATTATTTGGATTTAAATCTAATTATAGAACCTGCTCTTGGGATAGTTACTAATTTATATGATAAAAAAGATTTTTTTTAATTTAATATTAATAAATTATTACCTTTTAATTCCTGCACCTCGATTCAATTGTTTAGAAATATTATACTTAATCAACTTTTTAGAATTTATAGATTATCAGATAAAAAATTTCATGCTTTGCACATTAATAACCTCAAAATTACCAGTAAAATGTATCAATATCCTGCTTATTTAGTAAATAGTATAGTTAATAAGTTTCGATTAGCCTAAATTCTCTTATTCTCCCTTTATTATCTTATTTTAGCCGTACTTCTTTATTCTCTTGAAATTATATTTTCATTTTTTTATCTTGAAGCTTTAACTGTTGAATAACTCAATTTATTGCTTTTGCGCAGTACTGTTTTTATTACTCTCTTTGGCAACAGCAAATCACATCTTTTCTTTTTGGCATATGGCAACATTGCTCTAGTCATATTTTGCTCGTCATGGTTGCGCTGATGAGGTGTGTTTTGAGGTATTTATGTTTCCTTTATTGTTCCATTCTATATGCTTGTCGACCATATAACACAAGTTTATAGATAAAATCTATCTTGTGTTTCAGAAACAAGCATTTTTGTGTTTATTTCGAAGGGATATATGGACCCGAAGAGAATTTTTTCGAAATGAATGTATCGTAAGCCTAAATCTCTTCCATGTGCAAGCTTTTTTGCTTGATTTTTTTGTTTTCTTATTTGCATTCCTCATTTTTGAAATTTGTTGATTGTCTTTGTACCTGCATTACGCTTTATTATTTCCTCTTTATGTCTTAATTTCTTATATTTCTTTGTATTTTGTAGAAAATTTTGGAATAGTGTATTATGAGTTACTACATACATTCTAACATTGGATTTACAATTTTATATTTATATATATATATATATATAATATAGATATATATATATATAATATATATTTATATAATATATATATATATATATATATATATAAAGAGAAATTTTTTTAAAACTATCTAAATAACAATGAGATTCTTATGGGCCATTCTGGATGTGATTCTGGGAGAGTGGGTCAAAAGTCGGGGAAGGAAACTCAAATTTGATGAAATGTTGTAATGTTGTCACAAATAAGTATGTGTGCAAAATTTTAAGAAAATCAGCTTAGTAGAAGTGGATCAAAAACTGATTTCAAGATTTGAGCCAAACAAACAGAGAAACCAACCTAAATGTTAAAAAATAGTGGCACAGTAAAGCTGAACATTGAATTTATTTTTAATTTATACTTTACAACAATCGTTATTCATTCCACTGTTGCAAAATGCCATACGATATAACAGGGAGACTTATTCCAATATGGGCCAGATATCGGGTATAAAATCACCTCCCCAACCCTCCTAAGGAAAAATTTCAAGTATTGGGAATTTTCTGGTCAGTTACATCACTTGAGCCATCTGTGTACCAAATTGCAAGTTTGTACTCCTTCTAGAAGTGGGTAAAAGTGGGTAAACATTTCACAGACTGACACGCATAATACAATATTTCTCTTTTATATATATATATATATATATATATATATATATATATGAATATAAAAAGTATAAAAAGAATTTTAGAATTGAAAAAAGAAGGAAGGCTTAGCGAGAAGCTTACTTAATGGCGGTAAGGGGTTGTGATCTTACACCCCAGTTGTCAACAAGCTTGTTATAAATGCCGCGACATTGCAGTCCTGGACGCCAGCCCTGGCTGAAGCCAACCCCCGGAGTGACAATAACAATTATCACAAGACCGTTAAAAAAGAAAAGTCCAATGGTAATATGAAGATCATCACTGGATGAGCAACTAGCCCTTTAGACCACAATGACCTGTATATAACTTCGTGTTATCGTTCTGCGGTCCTGTTATTCATAGTATGCGAACCTTCATCTGCTAAATGATATAAAATAGATTTTAACTTTGAACAATAAGCATTATTGTTACTGTATAAATTATCAATATAATGCAGCATAAAAGGAATGGGGTATTGCTGTAGATATGCTTGCTGTAGAAATGTCCGATCAAAATCAATACGGATGTCTTCATTGTAGATAATTCTCTGAATTCTAGCCAATCCCCCCAAGAATACATTCCTAAATATATTCAAGTAAAGATTGGAATTCCAATTGATCAGACTGTTTATAGGTAAATTAAAACTTTTTCTTTTATCATAGATAGTAAAACTTACAGGTATTTTACTGAAATCTATACTTAAATCTAAAAATTCCACTACATTTTTAAGTGCAGCAGGATTTTCTTTCAAAATTAAGTTTGGTGGGTAGCAATAATCAAGAATGGGTAGCAATGGTGGGTAGCAATATTCAAGCAATAACCAAGAATGCCATTTACTTTACTCACACTTTCAAGATCATTCATTCAGTAATATCAGAGCTTCAATATTAGACTTCGTGATCAAACAAGAAAATTGCATTTGGTGGGAGAACGTGCATATTCTACAACGTAACACTGTATACCCCTACGGACTCGATTCTGTTATGTTCAACAAACTTTATAACAACGATTATTATTTTTCGTCCCAAAACTTTAGTATTAACTACAGCAATGTTACAGGGCGTAAAAGATGGTTCTGCAGTACTAAAAGGAAAAAGAAAAATATAAATAATTGCATTGAATCTTTTAAAAGTTTTTTACAGGATGTTTATAGATTTGATACACACAAAGCTGATATCATGCGTATTTATGTTTTGAGTATACGTAAAAAATATATGCAAACCCTTTGGACAATTTGGTCCAAACAAATTAAAATTTGGCAAACTAAAGAATCAACTTTATTCCAAAAACTTAATTTTGCCACCCTCAGTGATTGGTTAAAAAAACTATCAAAATTTCTTAATCTTAAATTGAAAAATGATGAAGTGGATCAATTTAAATATTCTGCACATCTTAATATCCTGTTTCAAAACAAAACCTTCAATCATATTCCTTTTAGAAGAATTTTGAAAGAACATCAATATCATCTTCCTATACTTAACTTAAAAATCAAGACAACCTACAGATATGAAATTCCATTGGGAAGAAGAATTTTTAACTGTAACTTCTTAAGTAAAAATCTACAAACTGAAAATATAACAGCATGTAATTGTGAAAATAATCCATATTCTGATCCTTTGATAGGACATATAGTCACTGGTGATAGTGCTGTCCTGGAGGATAGAAATTTAATACGGGCCTTTCAACTTGGTACAAAATATCGTAATCCTCATATAGGCAATTCATATGAAACTTTTCAGCAAGATATTGATAAATTTATCTATGATCTGTCAATTCGATTCAGTATACTTGACTTCACCTTCAATCAATGGCGTTACAGGATATGCAACGACTTCAAGTTTTTTTTTATAAAAATTTATATCAACCACATGACATTTGCAAACTGAACTTTAAGTATCTCAAGACCATTCAAGATAAGTTCATAATTACATACACTGATAAAGTTTCAAGCAATTACGCATTTACCTGCAAATTCTATTATATTCAAGCCTTAAAAGAAAAATATGAAAATGTTATGCTATATCGAAAAGTTATCCTTCCCCACCAAGAAATTACTAATAGGATTAAAGCCTTATATCAAAAAACAGGTATTAAATACAATGGCATAATTAAGTACCCATACTTAATTAATATTCCTAAATTGCATAAGTGCCCTACTAGTTTCAGACCAGTTACAGTCGGCTGTAATACTTATCTTACAAAAGCTAATTCTATTCTACTTAAACTTTTAAAACCTCTGTTGCATCAAATCAATAATAAAGGTAGTTACATCATCAAGAACAGTCAAGAAGTTATAAAGTCTTTAAAATATCACAAAAATCCATTATACTTTAAAACCTATGACTTTCAGGAACTCTTCAACAATATTGATCTTGAAGACTTATCTAATATCCTAAACCTTTTATATGAAGAATACGACTTGAAGAAAACAATAGAATTCATTAAATATAAGACTTATAGAAATTAATAGTCATTAAAGAAAACTACCTTTTTAATGGAATTTCTATATATCAGCAAATTAAAGGCATCCCCATGGGAGGGGGGTGTTCTTCTATACTTGCTGATCTGTACCTCAATTTTTATGAAAGCCAATCACATCTTAATAATGAAATCATATACCTACGTTATGTGGATGATTTGATAGTCGGATATGAAAATGAAGATTATAGTATGAATTTTGATTTCTACCCCCCAGACTTAATTTTGAAAGAAAATCCTGCTGCACTTAAAAATGTAGTGGAATTTTTAGATTTAAGTATAGATTTGAGTAAAATACCTGTAAGTTTTACTATCTATGATAAAATAAAAAGTTTTAATATACCTATAAACGGTCTGATCAATTGGAATTCCAATCTTCACTTGAATATATTTAGGAATGTATTCTTGGGAGGATTGGCTAGAATTCAGAGAATTATCTACAATGAAGACTAGGCTTGGGCGATATGTCAATTTCCATATCGCGATATATCGGCAGTGTAACATCGCGATATCACGATATATCGTGATGTTAACCACGCATTTTATACATAGTAAAATTAAATCTTGTTCCTATAACACCGTATGCACATTAGTAGATATTCAAAACTTTTGATGTAAAACATACTGTCTATGTGTAATTACTTTTTAATATTTTGTGCAATTCATATATATAAGTATATATTTACCAACCAAATAATATATGCATTATTACCTATGTCAAGAAAAAAACATTATACATTACATATAGAGTAACTATTTACCTCACAATTTAACAGAAAGTCTAAAAGTGGAATGAAAACAGAATAAAATAATTAAAAATTTAAATATTATCTTTATTTTGAGCCAAAAAAACCTGCATCTCTGCATTGTTTGGAAGCAATGCTGCTCTTTGCCTAGTAATTACATTTCCTCCTGTGCTAAATACTCTCTCCGAAGGAACACTTGAACCTTGGATTGCCAAATATTTTCTGGCAAGAGTTTTTAACACTGGAAAAGAGTCTTCGTGCAACTTCCACCATGTTAATGGATTTATATTTAATCCAACTTTAGGCATTGCCAGATAGCTATTTAATTCAGCTTCGGATCTTTTCTCAGGCAGCGTTGAATCAAAATCATCAGTAGGTTCATCCTCGAGTAATTTCGCTAAACCATCTTTCATTGGTATATACATTTGGCTAACTGAGGTTTGAGGTTGGAATGTGGAAGACTCGTCAAGAGATGCATAGATGCTAGCCATCTTTTCTAGGGCCATTGTTTTCATTTCATCTGCAGAATCTGTAAATTTAAGACGGAATCTTGGGTCACAAAGTGAAGACATCCATAAAATAGACGTCAAAGATTCCTTCTCATAGCGTTCCTTTAATGCAGATAATATTTCAAATTTCATTTCTCTGCACAAGTCACTATCTCCATCTTGTAACTGGAGGCTTCTTTTTATTTTTCTGTACAGAGGCAGAATTGATGAGGCAGTTATGTACTGTTCTCCAGAAAGAGTTGTTGTGATCTCTTCTAATAACTTTGTAGTGGATACAAAATCTTCTAATGCTGCAATATCAGAACCCTCTGGCATAAGATGCTTTTTATCAGGGTAGTCCTGTAGCATCTTGCATATAGGTAACTGATTTCCAAGAAACCTGTGGATGAGTTTTAACGTACTCCACCACCTTGTCGGACAAGCACTGGGAAGTGTCACAACGTTCATTTGAAGAAATTCTTGAGCTTTTGCAAGGTCCCGTTTCATTTTCCAGATATGTGAAATTGAACTTTGAAGCTTCTTTAGCCTTGCAACTGCCTTTTTTAATCTAGAGAGCCCCAAAGCCCGGTTAATCCCAATATTTATATTATGTCTAAAGCAGGAAATATGCGTCAACTGAAGGTGTGACATAGCTTTTAAAATGTTTGAACCATTATCTGTTGTACAGCACGCAATATTTTTAATATTAAACCCCCAATCCGCCAAAAGGCTTGTCAACATATCACATATGTTGTCATATGTATGATTTTCTTCGAAATGTGCACAACTCAAACATGCAGATCGCAGATCCCATTGGTGGTCAATAAAATGTATTGTGACTGCAATGTATGGGGTGTTTGCCAAAGACGTCCAACAGTCTGTTGTTATTGATACTGCATCCTCATTAACCCCAGCAAACTCTTGTCTCATTTTCTCTACTGTATCATTATACAATTTTGGAATTCCAGTTTTGGAAAAATATTTACGACTAGGAAGTTTGTATCGCGGATTTAAACTTTTGACCATGTCAATAAATGGCTTTCGTTCAACTAAATTGAATGGCTGCATAGTGAAAGCTAGAAATTTTGTTACTGATTCTGTACAAACTTTTGAGGAATGAGAATCTAACGGCTGAAAGTCCAGCAAAGTTTTCTGCTTTTTCTGAGCAGGATTGCTAGGTGCTTCAGGTGGCTCCATGGTACAAAGCTCATTTTCTTTGGAACTACAGGGATGGGGGTCATCAGCATTTTTAATATCTGACTGAACTGGCAAACGTCGTTTACAGCCTTTTGATATGTCCATATATTTTAACGGGTGATGAAGTTTCAGATGGCTGATCATATTGGAAGTGCTTCCTCCTTTTGCCGAGACACAATTCATGCAGATCTTGCAAACTGCAATATTATTGTCGACAATCAGTCCATTTTCATCAGCAGGCAATCCGAAATGACTCCAAATGGGACTACTGGTCTTTTTTTTAGAGACTAATTTGTCATACTTTGGGCAAACAATATTTCTAGACATCCTGTAGAGGGCTCCTGAAAATTAGAAGTAAAATAATTTAGTAATTAAATTTTGCAATGACATTTATAATGTATTTTAAATATAAAAATAAAAACATTGAAACATCTCACACAACTAGATATATCTGTTACTTTGCTCTATACGTACACCTCCCCGCAAAATAATATTTTGTTTTAAAACAGGTAAAATATTTTATTACTTGGGGTTCATACTCAGTTTCGATAATACATTAAAAACTAGGGACTTTATAAAGACCTGATGCATATTTTTAAACATCTCACAAATAGAAATTGTTTCAACAGTTTTTCAACAAGATTTTTAATTATTTTAACAGTTTTAAATATTTCTTTATTTCCAGGGACTAGATATGTATTTATGCATGTTTTCATTACTTTTTACAGTTTGGTAGCATTTATGCAAACTAATTATTAAAAAACTTTATTTAGCCAAGATAAAAAATGCTAATTTCGTCGAATTAATGTGCAATAATTATTAAAAAAAGATGGATAAAAAAAAATATTTCTGGACTCTTGGTAATGCACCAGAATACAAACTGAATTTCGCAATCGTATTATTTATGCTAAAATAATCAAAAAAATATCTTGGAACTTTAAACGAAATATAAAAATAATTTTGTCAATAAAAGGTGAAATAAAAGGATGAAAACAGATAATTGTGTTACTCTCGGCAACGCACGCGAATAGAAACTGAATTGCGCAATCGTACAATTTATTCAAATAGTATTTTGGTTAGTAAAATATTTGTTTATTTTTACTCGCATTATAAAAATAAAAAATATATATTGCTCTAATATGGTATACTTAGATGATGAAAATGGATGCAAACTGATACTTTTGGGTCAGCAATGCGCGGAAATATGAACAGAATTGCGAAATTCGGCCATTTCAAATTCAATAATATAAGAATTTATAAAGTAACTGCCGTATTTCAGTAGTTCCCGCAGCAGCCTACATACTAATCGCGGTATTTCATAACGAGATCGGCACTTTCCCGTAAACTCGTACATTTAACAGAAATAAGTTCTTAAGTATTTTTAAGGACCGTAAAAACCCCGTAACTAATCTAAAAAAAGTGAAATAGAAACTAAAGTAAAAAAGAACTTGTTAATTAATTAAAGAAAAACAAATTATAAAACTTACCGGGATAAATTCAGCCAGTAGAATTCTTCTCTCTCTTGTAGTTTGAAACTGTTTCGTTCAATACTCGTGTGTACCGCCGTACTATATCTCTAGAATTTATGCTCTAAGAAAATCACAAAACCGGAATTATTGGTCTCAAGATCGGCACTAACAATGTCTGTGATATCGGAATATCACGATTCACAGGCGATGACGCCGCCGGGAATTTGAGCATGCGCAAAGAAAATCCCAAAACCGCAATCGTCGGTCCTAAGATCGGCTATAGCGATGTCTGTGATATCGGGTTATCACGATTTACAGGCGATGACGACCCCGGGAATTTGCGCATGCGCGGAAAAAATCCCAAAACCGGAATCGTCGATTCCAAAATCGTCCGACAGCGCTGGTTATGAACATCGGGAAATCGCGGCATCGGGAAACCGCGATGTTACGATATCGAGTGCGATATCGCGATGTATCGTCGACTTGTAATTTACGAAACCGGTATGGCGATGTTGACTTCATACCGGTATCTCACGATGTATCGATACATCGCCCAAGCCTAATGAAGACATCCATATTGATTTTGATCGGACATTTCTACAGCAAGCATATCTACAGCAATACCCCATTCCTTTTATGCTACATTATATTGATAATTTATACAGTAACAATAATGCTTATTGTTCAAAGTTAAAATCTATTTTATATCATTTAGCAGATGAAGATTCGCATACTATGAATAACAGGACCGCAGAACGATAACACGAAGTTATATACAGGTCATTGTGGTCTAAAGGACTAGTTGCTCATCCAGTGATGGTCTTCATATTACCATTGGACTTTTCTTTTTTAACGGTCTTGTGATAATTGTTATTGTCACTCCGGGGGTTGGCTTCAGCCAGGGCTGGCGTCCAGGAGTGCAATGTCGCAGCATTTATGACAAGCTTGTTGACAACTGGGGTGTAAGGTCACAACCCCTTACCGCCATTAAGTAAGCTTCTCGCTAAGCCTTCCTTCTTTTTTCAATTCTAAAATTCTTTTTATATTTTTTATATTTATATCGTGTATAGTATTTGTAGCTGCTTTGCGCATATATGCTATAACACTTCAATATCTTTAATAACTTCCATTTTCCATCTTATATATTATATATATATATATAGACTAGAAAATGCATCCAGCATTGCCTGCAATTTAGGATGTAGGGCCTGTTGGAAAAAATCAATACATCGCGATTCACGTTCCCGTGAATGGGCGTTTATGCAAATTTAATATGAACGACTCTTCCCGTTCACCGGCGTGAACCGTGACATTTTTCAACATGAGGTTTCATGCAAATCAGTTCTCAATGCGTACGCATCTGATTTGCATATCCGGGGGTGTTTCCGGAACAGTCCATTCTCGGATATATAAGGCAGAGATTTCTTGAAGCAATCATCAGAGAGAGATCACACCCAGTCTGATCCAGAACGGAGCGGAGAAGGCTTTGTAAGACATAGACACTGATGGTCTGATGCAGGCAGACAGAAATGCTTTAGACAGAAGCACTGCGGGATATCGTTTGACGACGGTTTTTAGTCGAGATGGACGCAGAGATGGTCAGTTTAGACCAGTATGTATTGAACATTAAATTTACTTACTTATGTCTGGAAATCACGTTAAATATTTTTCTGATGTCTTATCCTTTGGTTTTCCTTTGCCAAGTGTGATACCTTCAATGGTGGCTACAAATACACGCAAGTGATAGAGGTAGTATAGTTACTTACTACCCATGCTTCAAGGAATTTCTGTCTGGTTATTTACAACTGCAAACTTTTTGTACATAGTATTTTTTGATGTTTTGTGGCATGGAAACCTGAAATGTGTAACTTGCCTAGTTATGTTTCTCATGAAATAAAGTGAACGATGTTTTTCTTTGAAACTGGATCGGCATACTTTTATGACCCAGCCAACACTTATTGACTCTATGCCAGTGCGTACTTTGCTTCTTCAAATTTTAAATTTTCCAACAGGGCCAAACATAAAGCGAAGACGCGACGTTGTAGAGTATCCATTACAGCGGCAAGCATAGATTTTTTTACAAGAACATACTAACTATATTTGCAGGAACATTATTAAAATAAAGCTACATCATAACAGCGTGCAGGTAGCATCCGAGATACGAATGTCTGAATGTATTGATAAAGTTCTGAGGCTCACTTATAAGAGCCAGGGTAGAAGGGTTGCGCATGTGGCATATGCAAATCTAGTCTCTGTGGAGAGCAAGAAAGTTTTATGCTAATCGCTTGATCAGTGTCTTTATGCAAATCACTGGAGGCATGTCACCATAAGCACTTGCAGAGTAGCTTTGTACGCACCCATGCAAAAGTTTGTTTTTTATTTTATTTTTGTTATAAGCGAGCATATTGTTAAAATGCTGGTTTTCAGGAATTCACTGGGCAACTTTTATCAGAGGTTTGCTTCTTAAATCCCATGCAACACCAGAGACATTTTGTTTTTAATAAATTTCAGGATAATTAAAACAAATCACTTTTTTTCAATAGAAATTTCTGAAATGGGGTAAAAAGCACACAAAAATTAAGAAACTGCTAGTTAGATTACAGAAAATTAATATATAATTTTATAAATATGTTTGTCCCATTTAACAAATAACAACAAAGATGGTCAAAGAACAGTGGAATAAGCTTCCAAAGGTCGACTCTTGAAAATCTGTTACAATCTGATCAAATATGTGTCACATTTATAGTCAGAGCTTGTGACATTTAAAGAGAGCAAATTTTTTTTATATCAGAAATGATCCTAAATAAAACAGCATTCATGGATAACAAAATTGAGCAAACCAGCTATCTTATAACATTACGAAGTCGATAAGCATTTTTTCAGGAATCCCAACAAACATTAATGTCTTGGAATAACACCTACTTTTGGAAGTGCAAAATGAGAAAGACCAAAGTGTCTCGATTGGCCTGCGGGAGCTCCCCAACAGCATCATGCAAGAAGTTCAAGCTCTGTGAGACATCTGGCAATGCTGTAGGGAATTCAAAAAGAAGAATATTAAAATGTCACATCAGTTCAAATTACAGAAACAAATATTTTATATAAAAATAGGGATGCAACGGATATCCGGCTATTAAGCCAGATATTTGGCAGTAGCCAGATATTAGGATTATCCGGCAGGATACCTGGTCATATAAATAATATGCAAAATAAGTATTTTTAATAACTCAATAGTAATATTAAAATTTTCAGGTTTCTCAATTTTTATTCTAGTTTCTTAAACTAAACCTTCATTTTATTAATAAACATTCAAAATCTCTCCTTTACATTCAATATCTTTGACAATGAATATTACTTTAACTTACAATTTACATTATAAATTAAAAATAAATTTCCCATCAACAGCATTCTTTTTCTTTACATTATTAATTAAACATTCAGAAGACACAAATATACAAATATTTCAAATGTCGTAATTTTTTTTTTTAAATTAAAAATTTGTTTCCCCTTTTAAAATCTTAAAATTACGATGAAAAAAGAGTAGTTTTCTGCATTTTTTGGCAAAGTTCTATTTCTCTTTCTTTCATACATGACTCCTGCTTCAGAAAACAGTCTTTCACTATATACACTAGTTGATGGTATATATAGTTGAAAAAAAGGGGGTATGGGGGGAGGTAGTATTTTTAGAACAATCTTTTTTGGTGAAAATTAATTCAATTTTAAAATTAAGCTTATTTCTTTCCCCTAAACATTTATAATTAAGTTGTTGACATCACAACAAATTACAATGTTGGAATTAAAAGTACTAATGATTTCTATTTCTATTATTTATCAAGTTATCTGTGACATTATATAGGAATTTAAAGAGTGATAAGGTTTTTAAATTCTTTGTTGCTATAATCAAAACTGGAATTTTATTTTAAGCAGTGGCTACTAAATATTAAGAAGTTAACAAGTGTAATTATATTAATAACCAGTTGATAATCATTAAGTATATAAACGCTTAAGCTTTAATGGTCATTTTAAAAGTTTTAATAGTCTAGTGGCCACTGCTCCTTTTGATTTGCATTAGTTGCTTTAAAATATAATAATAATTTTAAAATATGTATTTTTTCTGAATTAAGAATTTAACTTAGCTATAATCATGAAAAAAAAAAGACAGACAAATGAGAAGAAAATTAAATAGGAACCAGAAATTTTTTCTGGAGGGGAGGGGGGTATTCGCTATATAAAGGGGGTTACAACCTTGAAATTAGCACAGAAATTACTATTTCTTTATATAAATTGAGGGCTTCTGGGCGAGGTTTTTTTTAAACCTTAACCCCCCCCCCCCCCTGATTGCACCTATAAACAGGAATAATGAAATAGTAACTATTTAGGATTTCTAAAAGAAAATTATACTGTTGGCTGGATATCCCGGATGTCTGATTTTAAATTCAGGTTAAACATCCGGCATCTGGTCAAACTGACATCCGTTGCATCAATATACAAAAATTAAGACACTCAAAATAAATGCAAATTTATAATAAGAGCCATTTTGTACATACAGAGAATGTAAATGAGCATACTATCGAAACACTAGTTTGTTTTAAAGACTAAATATGATTTTAACCCTTTTAGTACTACATATACAGGGTAGAAATAAGAGATGTTTGGGATAAGAGAATAATTTGGGATAAGAAATTCTGGGCAAATCTAGTTTATGTTAAACTTTCCAAACTTTTTCAGTTGAAAACAAAATCAGCATTTTATTCAAAAACGACAGTCTTGCTTAGTTGAACAGGCTGGCTGCGATATTAAGCATGCAGCTGATAACATATATACAGGCTTTGAAATTGAGAAAGTATGGCTAGGAAGTTCAATTTGGAAAACATCAGTAAACATTGTTTTCCACTGTATGTCGTTCGACTTCCACCCATTCAAAGGTCATATACTGGAACCTGAGTAAACTTGACACATTTCTAGATGACTAGAATGATACATGAAGGATAAAAATTGTATAACACAGGGTAAAAAGTTCAATCGTGATTAGCACCATCGCTAATGTTTCCTCATAAACTTCAGGGCTCCACGTAAACTGCTGGTAAACTAAGCTTCACAAGTAAACTGGTGGCCCATAACCTTGTTGGGAAATTAAAGGAAATTTATACTTTTTAATTTAGCAGAGTGTAGCAGAGTATGCCCAGTGGTAAAATGAAGATAAAGTCAAGTTTCAAAAACAAAAACCACACTTTATTGAAAGACGTAGGTATCTTTGTCGAAAGTACATCAAGGCAGTTAAGGCAATTGCTGTTTGAACAATACAGCTTGAACTTATATACATTTCTTGGAATTTTAAGCACACATAGGAAGTCCACATTGGATTATTTAGAGACACTCGAATCTGTTACGATGATGTTCTTTTCCACCTTCTAACGGTCACACTTTTGGGATCTGAAGTGTCATCGGTTGATTTGACTAGATAAAACATTCTTTAAGCACAGTCTAAAAACACGATTTATAATAACGTCTAAAAGAAATAATCACAGGTTTCCATCAGATAATACTGCAGCATCACTCTAACACCGAGATTTGCCCTTTTACTTAAGGCCATCTTTAGTTGCAAACTAGGCTTTCGGAAATCACCTGTCCTAGTTGGGTTAAAATTTGGAGAGGACAGCCAATTTTCGGAAGTTTCTGTCCTCTCGGACGGCCTTCAGATTAGAGATTCCGTAAAAATAAATAAATAAAAATAACAAATCATCGTAAAATTATGGACAAAATCACTCCTTCCTGTGCCATGAATGAAAATTGAAATGTCGTCATCTGCAAATCCCCCTCACCCCATAAACTTAGCTAGTCTGCATTATCAATGCCTTCTTTCTAGGCGAGCCATCAGATCTGCATTATAACCACAGGGGCTAGTTATTTTCTCTCCCCTCATCCTCCACCCAGTGACCGATCACCAAATGCAAATGCGATAGTGTTGTGAAGAAAAAAAACTTGCTTTATATTTTATTTTTGTGAGTTACTAAATAATATTACTATTTCTTTTTCATATCATACTTCCATATTTTATTTTTAATTTTAATATAAGTTAATGAAGTTTCTTTTGTTTTAATTTCTATATATAAGTTACTAAAGTTTCTTTTGAATGTATTAATATTCTCTGTTTCTTTTACTAATTAATATTACATTGCTTATTACACTTCAATCAATATTAGAGTTTCTAACTTATTTTAATAATGTTTCTTTTACTAATTGCTTTTCCCACAGTTTGGCCTGTGCATATTATTTCGTTGTTAACCTTTTATAATTATCATCAACAATCAACAAATTCTCTAAAACTTCACTTACCTTTAACCCAGAATTAAATAGAGCACAGCCAACAAAGATACACAAAAGAAAAACTCAACTCAATTATATGTTAAACTAAAACTTTCTTTATTAACACTTTAAATTTACGAACAAAAAAACATCTTCCAAATTGTTAATACTGATAATCCGTATAGTGGATAGTTTAAGTACATTGCGATGATCAGAAAAGAACAATTAAAACCCAAATTAAATAACCCAGTTATCAATTTTAAATCCCAGGTTCAGATTCCACTCTGGTCTGAAGACCAGAGTTTGGTCTGCCTGAGCTGTCCACCACTAAAAATGTTAAATGAATTACTCAAATTAACAAAAACAAACACAAATTTTGACCGCAAAGAGTTACGAATGATTAAAATTCAGAATAATAAAAACAAACACTAGATAGAAAAATGTAGAATTCCTGTTTGTTCACACATCATGTCGCACTCTAAAAACATGCAACAGTTTGATAAAAATGTAGATATGAAAAGGCCAGTCATGACCAATGGTACTCTCTGACCAGCACTTGTGATAAAAATGCAGATCTAAAAGGCCCGGCCTTGGACCACGATTCACTTTGAAAAACACTTTTGACGAAAATGTAGATTTGAAAAAAACCTGTTAAGAACAATTCTGAATGGTGCTCTTTGGCACACACTTGCAGTAGGCATATTGGTGGATGTGGAATTCATCTTTAGAACAAACACTTGCAGAAAAACGCACACCATCTCTTTACTTTGAAAAACCGTTTTGACGAAAATGTAGATTTGAAAAAGCCTGTTAAGAACAATTCTGAATGGTACTCTTTGACACACACTTGCAGTAGGCATATTGGTGGATGTGGAATTTGTTGTGATGAAAAGGCTTTGTCATGAACAATTCTGAATGGTACTCTTTGACACACACTTGCAGAAAAACGAACACCACAGTGTCATCAATAGAAGCACATCTAAGCTTGCGTGGGCGAGCCCGGGCGCTCAGCATGAGCCCTGGCTTGGCACTCCAAATTTTCTTCCAACCTCTCTGATCTGCTCTTAGAATCCAACTAAAAACTTGCCAACCAAATTACCACTTCCCAGGAGACGCCAATCTTGGTGAGTGAAAAAAACTTGCGCCGCACACAGAGTGCCTCACATACCTCGGGGAATTAAAAAAAGGGACACTTCGCAACGAAAGTGCCGCCAAGCTAGCTACCACGTTTTCCCGCCAAACTTCATTGCTCCGTTGCTCCAACCCTACAGAATGCCTGGCACCCCACAAACATGTGGTATACACATCAACTCAACTGATAAGCTATGAAATGGTCAAAAAGGAGCATTATTTTTCGCTTTCAGAGGAATATAATTGCTGCTCGAAAGTGAAGGCGTAAGGCCGAAAAGGAAAATTGTTGGGGCACAGGCGAATAAGTAAAGGATTCTATGAATACTTTTAGATTTTGTAGATACTTCGCGTGCGTAATTTGGAATATAAAAATGTATGAAAGGGATAATAAATAAACGTTAATACGAGATAAATTGCCGAAATATTCAATAACCATAAATTAATTTTGAATTTTGAAGGGAAGGGGAAAAATTATGAATTTTGAACCTTAAAAACCTTAGATAATGAAAATCTCTGAATCTAAGCTCAACAAATACCATTACGCCTCGGGAAAAAAATTTTAGAATAAAATTTTTTAAATAAAAGCCCCAAAACAGCCAAAAAGAAAAACTCTCCTCGAGCGGGGTGAATCTGAAACCAGACGGTAAATGCTCGCTTGCCTGACGACTCCTGGGATCACATGTTGGAAATGTTGGCAAACTATATTGTTACTCAAGGAAGGCACACTGATCTGGAATAAAACCATTCTAAACTTAAGTACCATGAATAGTAAAAAAAAAATAATACTGTAAACCTTATAAAAACAAATTCCATGTAATATTAAACCTCACAGTAAATGTCATGGACTTTTCCCCCAAAAAAATTTCTATCCAAATTTGAGACTCAATAAGATGCAAGTCAAATTTATCAACAGGGAAAACACCCTGTAAGAAAAAAAAATTCATTTAAACCTCAACTTTAAATAAAATTACTGAACATACCAAACTAAACTTACGAAAGAAAAAAAAATTTCCTCATAAAAAAACTGCTATCTTAAGTATCTAAAAAATTTCAAATCATACCCTTAAAATTGTTGAACCAATGAAACTGAACTTTCCCAACAAAAAAAAATTCACAAAAACTGCAGTCTTAAGTACACTAAAATTTAAATCATCATACCTTAAAACCGGGAAGTACTCCGCTCACAAAGAAAATTTTTAAATTCATTCCCCCAAAGAAGAAAACCCTTAAACATTTCAAACTCTTTTAGTGTAAAGTAGTACCAGAGCAATGTTACACATAAAAAAAATACACTAAATAAACCCTTTCTGAGGAAAACTGCCCATCTGTGGGAATACCATATCTTATACTCCGTGCGCCAACTTCCAGGCTGCATTACCAACACTACTCTGGGGTCTGCTACCTACTATATATTAATATCAATCAAACTTCCCTGTCTTTCCTTGTGAAAGAATCCTCAATATAGTTAATGCCTGGTATAATGAATGTTCCAATCCCCTAATTACATATAAATACAATAACTCATCTCTGCCACAAGGAAAACTACCATAACTGCTTGTGGAATACTCAAACTGAACTAAACTGTAGTGAACCGGAACTCCTATATACCAGCGCAGACTTCCCTAATTTTCTTGGGGCTCAATAATTAAACAAATACTTCTCCAAAATAATAAAACGTTTCTAAGCATTTTTTCTAAGACCAGGTGCTCTCCCTTTTTCCAAACAAAAGAATAAACCCAAATGGTATTTACTAAACTACTTCCCAAAAAAGAATTTACATAACTCGACTTAAAATTTAAATTAATTGAAAAACTTTGAGTAGTTAAAAATTCTGAATATGAATTACTGAAATCTAAATAAAGCTAACCTCAATCACTTCATAAAAGAAACCCAAAATTTAGTATCCGTTTCATCCAAACATAACTTTTCTTATTCATTTACTACAAATTATAAAATTCATTCAACTGTAAATTATAAATATAATATCTATTTCTTATTTAAATAATTTCGACTAGATATGCCTGTGACATGTGCAATTAGTAAGCAGCACAGAAGAAAAAAAAATTGAGTTTCATATCACTAACCATTCTATAAAATTTACGTTAAAGAACACATGTCCCACCATCACGCTCTAAATCCAAACAGGCTGGAATGTGCAGTTCCGAAATAAACGTAAAAGAGTTCAAAATTTAGCAAATAGAACAAATAAGGTGAAGTACCCAACAAGCAAATAAATGAGGAAAATTAACTTTTAAAAACTGAAGGATTCGAGCAAGCGAAATCCTAATAGAACTATTGTAGTGCTGTTGCAGTACACCTCCCTACATGAAACTATTAAAGGTCTCAAAAACAAAAATTTTACCGCTGGAAAAGATAAACAACAGTGGAACAGAAGTTCAATACAAATATGCATAAGTAAGAAATCCTCCTGTGGAATATTTACTCCCCCTAAAAAATCTAAATTTCCTAACAAGTAGGACTACACGCAGATCTCTCTTTGGCTTTTAGATCATTTACACACAATAAAGTACACTCAAAACGACATTATGAATCGTTTAAAAAAAATAATAATAATCGCGTCTTTGCTATACTCAGCACTCTTATCTCGCGTTGCAACCTTTTCTATTCATTACTCTCTATATCTCTTTATCGAAATATTCAATAACCATAAATTAATTTTGAATTTTGAATGGAAGGGGGAAAATTATGAATTTTAAACCTTAAAAATCTTAGATAATGAAAATCCCTGAATCTAAGCACAACAATAGCGCACTCACGATCAAAGTGACATGTTCTGTTCTCCTTTTCGAGGTCTACATGTGCTGAAATTTCGGATTTTCACAAGACCGACAATACTAATGCTTAAACCTGGACCAAGCCTGAAGAAATTTATAAATGTAGAATGAACTCAGTCTGAAGATAACTTCTCAGCAGGCCCGAAATGATTTGTATTCAAATATGTTAAAAACAAATTTGTTAAAATTTTGTACGGAGAATTTAGTTTGTTTTCTTAAACATTTATCTTTACATAACTGAAATAAAAGCAATAAGTTCATGTATTCAATTTAAATCCATTTTAAAAATTTTCAAAATAAATATGTTCGGCCCGGTTGTAACGGACGTTTAAACTATAGAAAAAGATTCAATCCGGCCTGAAACAATAGAAAACTTAAGCCAAGCAAAAATCTTGTTACCACCTTCACAACACGCCGGCCAGGAGTCGAATGCCCATAGCAACCGTTCGCTTCCCAAGAGCCGCCAAACTTGTCGAGCGAAAACCTGCGCCTCATGCAGAGCGCCTATGCATATACCAAGGAATAAATATGATGCTATGCCAAGAACCGCGAGGCGGGTGTGAAAATTAAAATTATGCCGCCAAGGCACAGCAAACCCAATGGAATGTCTGGCATCCATTCTCAAGTGTTCAAAGTTAAGCAAAGAAGGGTCCAATTTTCACTTAAGATATGTCCTTTTTTTTGCAAACTCGTGAATGAAGTGAAATCAATAATCAAGATTGGTATCATGTCTGCATACAACAGATAAAACCAAGGACAAAACGTTTTTTTAAAAAACAAAAGGTCTTTTATTTAACATCCTAAAAGAAGTACAAATTATTGTTAAAAACTGCCAGAGCGCTTTCGGACATATGTACGCCCTTCATCAATGGCTACATGAGTATAAAAGCATGGAATGTTTATATATAGAGAGAGACTTTTAAAACAAATTTGCATGAAATATAAATGGTAAATGAACTTGCTAAAATAATACAAGAAATATACACTGAAATTACAAAATAAGTTTAAACGCTTACGAATTTAAAAATATTACAAGAAAAGAACTAATGCAAATTTTAGAAAAACGGCAAGCATGATATTCCTAAGAATCATGTCACAAATGACTTTTAAGAGATTTGAATTGCATAGAGTCGAGAATGAGTCGCTATCTAGTCAAATCAACACTTAAGATTCCCAAAACTGTGATGTGTCTTAATAATCCAATGTGGACTTCCTGTGTGTGCTGTAAACTCTAAAAATGTATATAGTTCTAGCTGTATTGTTCATACTGCATTTTTTCTGTTATGTAATACTGGCAAAGATACCTTCGTCTTTCAATAAAAACGAGGTTGATTTTTGAAACTTGACTTTTTTCATTGACACCACTGGGCATATTTTGCTACGCTCTGTACACTCTGGTGATTTATTCAGAGATAAATTCAAATTTCCAACAGTTGAGACATTGCATGAACTCAGCTGCTTTAGCAGTTATGAATTGTGTAGTATGTTTTTTTTATATATATATTTTCTTGGACTTTAACACTTTCATTTGATTTCAATAACAACAAATAAAAAAGAAAATATATTCATGCTTGATTAGTTATAAAAAAGGCTATAAATGTCTCTTCAAAACAAAAAAACCCCAGCAGATTTTGTTCATAACTTTGAACTCAAATATTTTTGTTACTATGCAAAACAAAGTGACCAAATTTTATTATGATGTTGCAACCTAATAGAAGCCTCAGTAATATAAATTTCAGATTTTTACTGTGAACCACACTGGAGATACAGCTTTTGAAAAATCTCAATTTCTTTAAAACACCCATTTTCACCAGTGAAAATTTTTTGGAAGGGTTCAAAACACTCCAGTTTTCTCCCCTCAGGTAAAATCTATTGTTACTATAGTACTTGAAAAATTTGGTTTTAGTCTATTGTCCCCTTTCCAATGAAAAACAGGCTCAGAAAATGAGAAAATGCAAATTTCAATGGTAAATTTTGACTACCATTAAATTTTCAAAAACATATCAAATAATGAAACAAAGTTGAACCAAAATTATCAGCACTTTATTCTGAGTAAAAGGTTTCTTAAAATTTTTAATTTGCTTAATTAGGAGGAAAGTTATAGTATTTTGCGCAAATGCTTGTAATTACAAAAATGTACATGTTTAAAGCGCCACCTGGGGACCTCCATGCCACACGGTAAGAAATTTTTCTTTCCTAAAATTGGTTTTGAACTCTCTAAACTTGTATAAATACTTGTGCAAACTATAAAAAATATTAAAAATGGTGCAGCAACAACCCTTTGTTAAAATAGCATGAAATGACCCGCAAGTAAAACTGTAACACTTCTGTTTCTGAAGATAAGAATGGAAGGAATGGATACTGCACGAGGATGCAAACTGCATGTATGAAATTGCAATTAAAAAAAAATAACAATTACTAAAATATTAATTATTAAAATCAAGATATTACTTTTTAATTCAAGTAATTTGAAATAAAGCATGGATGGAAATGCATACTTTTAAACTACTACAAATCATTTTTGTTTCACTGTAAATTTTTTACTGTAAATATTGCAAAAGTAATATGATTTTTGTTTATCACCAATCAAGAATTTCCAACAGATCTTGATCATTTTTTTCGCTAATAATCGTGATTTAAAATTAATGCAGTATGGGATACAATTTAAGATCAAAATTCAATTTTTGTTTAGTTAGGGTGCAGGCACAAGGACCCTAGTATGCAACAATTCACAGATGAAACAATGCATCTTTGTTCATGTGAATCGTAAAACGATTTTTCATTATTTGCAAGATCCAACAGCTGACTACCTTAAGAGTGATTACATAACATATTTTGTCAACAAACACTGGTTGTATGATATGCACCTATCTCAAAATGGCAATCTTCGAAATAAGTTCACATTTCAAAATATTTGTAAATTTGTACATATGTTTTGCACAATTTTACAGTTACACCTTATGATTACCTGCAGCTGTTGTAAAGATTTCCCAAGCAGATCGAATAATCAGAGGTTCTTTCAAAGATCGAAGAAATTCTTTCACAGTTCCACACACAGCATGGATATCAACTTTATTCTAAGGGAGAAAAAATTATTAAAATTAGGTATATGCTTTATTAAATCGTTATTATTATTATTAATTAGGTACAGTACAACATCAAAAATTCGGAAACCTCCAAAATCCGGATATTTTCCAAATTTTCAAAGGTATTTTTTTCGTGGATTTAAAGCAACAGTGTAAGATTATTTATATGGAATTATATTTTATAAATAAACACCATATTTTCTGGTCGACGTCCTGAACCCTGAAATGAGACGAAAGTTTAGACCGGATATAAATATGGATGGCTGTAGATCAGCTTGTGGTTGGAGTGTAAATTACGCTGTTAGCATTACCCCCCCCCCCCCCCCCCCCATTCAAGTCACAATTCCCGATGAATTATTTCACGTAAAATATACATCGATATTTAAATACTGATTTTTTATTATCAAAATTTCCTTTTCTCATTATTGAAAAAGACATTTTTCTGAAACAATGCAATTTTTAATATTAAACACTTTAAAACATTATTGTAACATTTTATCACAGACTGTCCCAAGAATTCATATTAACCCTTTCGGGACGGCGGCATTCCGAAACTACCGTGGCCCAAAGGACGAAGCGCTTCGTTTCCGAAATGTGCGTAAAAGACGGCTACTTTTTTGCGCTAAGCCTTACTCTCGAAAACAATTCACTAAAAATCACCCGTTCAACACAGCATTCTACTTTTTTCAGGAAGAAAGGAAATACTTATTTTCTATTTGATGTATATTTTTTATTCAAATTTTCTTTTATCAAAATATTAAAAATTTTAGTGTATATATGTTTTAGGTACAGATGGATAATTCTTTGGCATGTACTTCCGATTTTTTAAAACTGTACCACATATATGCGTATTCTTAGACAACAAATACTTTGCAAGTACAGGAGAGGTAAAAAATTTATCCAAATACAAAGTATATCCTTTTCCTGAAAGTTCACTTAGAAGTGTTTTCACAACGCGTTCTCCATACCCACCATCAGAGCTTGATAATCCCGTGTCCTTTCCAGTATACACAAGGAAATTCCATTTATGGCCTCATTCCGATTCTGACGATTTATATATTTTTATTCCATATCTGGACCTTTTCGATGGGATATATTAACGAAATCCCAGCCTTCCTTTCCATGAGAATATAAATAACCTAATCATTTCATTGCCGCACATTCCTGTACCCCCCCCCCTCCCCCACCCGCTCAAAAAAAACCTCTCTTATATTCCAATAATTCAACAACCAAATCAATAAAAGACAAAATCAGTACGAGACCCGGAACTCAATTATAAAATTGTTGATGCTACGAGAAGTGATATGTTTACTTTACAGAACCATGTGTTTCACCGCTCCAAATGGAGAAATAATTCATTGGATTCTCCTTGTGCCAAGGTCAAACATCTACAAAATACATTTAAGTTGCTTCCACGGGCATTTAGCGCCATCTAGGAGACAAATACATTCAAACTAAAACGTTCCACATAGAAACACCCATACATGCCAGTCGTCCTTTAGGGTAAAATTTCCTCCGGCCCGCGGGAGTGCCGTTCGTCCTTGACTGCAACTTCACAGCTGGCGCGTATGCGTGCCACTCGTCGCGAAAGGGTTAAAGCTCACGGAAACTTATTTTTTTCACTTCGTAGTACGAATCCTATTCTTCAATGTATTCTGTTTTGTCTCCAGAATCCCCTCCCAATATCTGACGAGTTTTTTATTCTCCTCGAACCTCATGTCAGTTTGAAATTGACTGTATATTTTGCCTTTCTGTTTAAAAAGCCATATTTACATACTATAAATAGCAAATAAATAACTAAATAATATCATATCGCACAGAACCGAGCAACAAGGTCATTAACACACTGACCTCTTAAAGGGGTCAGCTGCATTTACGATTATGAACCAAGCAAATTCCTTTCTTCACTTTCCCTGCCCCATTCCCGGTGTTGCGGCAGCTTTATGACTCATCATATTTTAGGAAAACCATTGAGAGGAGACATATTTTTCTTTTTTAGAAAAGATATTTATTTTATCTACTACAATATTTTTTACATATTTGACTATTACTAATAAAGTTTTTCCTCCATTCAGAGTCATCAGCCTTTTTAAACATCACATTATATAGATGTTAGAAAATAAATAGAATTTTTAAGTTCTTATTTTTTGTTTCGCATTTCGTTAATAGCGAAAATGGTTAAACACATTCACACATTTAAATATATCGGCAAAAGTGCTGATCCTTGCACTTTATTAATTCTCGGCGCTTCATTAAATCTCAGCAAAGCCGATATAACAAAACATCTGCACTATGATGATGATGCACCAACTGTAAATAAATTGAGTGATGGCGAAATTCACGATATGATATTAAATAAAAAAAAAAGCAAAGTAGCGACGATAAATGTGGAGAAGAAAAAATACATACAAACAATCAATCATGCAATTAAAGGTCTTGAACAAAAAAGCTTTATTACCGAGCAGAAATAATATCCATCTACAAGATAAACAAGAAAGATCAATCATGCATAAAGCATTGATTATGAAACACTTTCCAACTTCAATGCAATTTTATATAAATATCTCTAAAATGCAGTACATTCCTTGGTAATATTTTAAAAGTATTATACTACAAGTAAAAGTATTATAGTACAATACTACATTAATTTATTATATTTGAAAACTTAAAACTTCATCGAAAAAAATGAACTTCATTCAAATGACGGCATTGAAATATACATAGCCTGGTTTAAACATCTCTAAACTGCGATACATTCCTCGGTAATATTTTTAAAATTATCATGATACTACAATAATTTATTATATTTGAAAACTTCATCAAAAACAAATGAACTTTATTCAAATGACGTCATAGAAAGGCAAATTGCCTCTATATAAAAGCAGCATTTCATTAATAAATTTTTTAAATTCCTTTCATTCATCACAATACTATAATAGTTTATTTTATTTAAAAATTTGGAGGAACAAGTAATTTAACTCCATGCTTAAAACTTCATTGAAAAAATCGTTTGGTTGGATCCCTGTGTAAAATCAATGAATGTTTTATTCATATCAGCTATATTGCAGACTCCATGAGCTAAATCATTTTGCGTTAAAGAAATGCAGCAATTCTTATACAACTCATTCTATATCTTTTGGTGTTTACATTTTCCATAAGTGAAAATTAGGCTTCGTTGTACAAATAATCAAAATTTGAAGATCATTTAAACTCAAATATATTGTAACTGCGTTGTTTCAGAACATTGATGCACAGAATTTAAGCAAAAATAAAGTGGCTTTAGGAAGGATACAACACTAAATATGAATTGAAAAGAACTTTAAAAATCATGATTTTGATACAAGATGGATGCCATATTTCATTTTGAAATGGGTTATGTGATCTCTTTATATAATTGTCAAGCGATCTCTCCATATAAAGGGTGTAATTATTTTTTCCAAATCGGGTTCAAAAAATGAAATACACTGAACCCAATAGGACCTAATTTTTCAAACATTTTTTAAGTGAAATTAAAATTCAAAAATTGCTTCAAAAGTTTTAGGAAATATTCAAATGATCCCATAAAATATATAAAAAAAAATTCAGCAAAATATATTCAGTAGTTTTTAAAATAAAAATTAAAATAATAATTACACCCTTTATATGAAGAGATCATGTGACCAACTTCAAAATAAAATATGGCATTCATCTTGTATCAAAATCGTGATTTTTAAAATTCTTTTTGATTCACATCTAGTGTTGTATCTGTCCTAAAACCGCTTTACTTTTGCTTAAATTCTGTGCATCTACATACTGAAATAACGCAATTATAATATATTTGAGTTTAAATGATTATCAAACTTTGATTATTTCTACAACGAAGCCTAATTTTCACTTATGGAAAACAAATACTAAAAGATGTAGAATGAGTTATATAAGAATTGCTGAGTTTCTTTAACGTAAAATTATTTAGCTCATGGAGTCTGTAATATACCTGATATGAATGAAACATTCATTGATTTTACATAGAGAAGCATACGTCTTTTAGATGAAATTTTAAGCATAGAGTTAAATTACTTGTACATCCATGGTTTTAAGTTTTGAAATAAAATAAATTGTTATAAATAGCATTGTGAATAAAATAAATAGTATTGTGATGAATGAAAGGATCGGAAAAATGTTTATGAATAAAATGCTGCTTTTATACAGAGGCGATTTATATTTCGACAACGTCATTTGAATAAAGTTCATTTGTTTTTGATGAAGTTTTCAAATATAATAAATTATTGTACTTGTAAAATGTAATATACATCATCTTATGAATTAATAAAATTAGATAAAGGACAGGAAATGGATCAAATCCCTCCAGTTAGTAATAAAATATAATCATAGGGTAGGTTATCAAAGTATGATACAGCTACTGCTACAATAGCAACTACTATAGAAATTCGAGTGAGTCTACTTACAAGGAAAGGTATGGCACGACCCCTCAAAAATTTTTCTTTCAGTTCTTTCACTTCTCTCTCACTTCCCGAGACACGGTAGAGCCCAATTTCATGCAGGCCGCGGGCTTCAATTTCGTTAACGCAATGGACAATGAGTGAAGGGATCATTGGGGGTGTGGAGGATGTGTAATCAGCAATGGTGCCCTGAAAGAGAAAACAAAAAGATCGGAAAAAAGTACCGAAACTAAACAACTAATGTGTTGAGTTAACCAACAAACAAAAATATATCCATTTTACTGAGAATAGGAATTAAGTGCATTCAACAAGATTCTCATTTTAAAAATTATCAACTTTCAGTACAGTGTCCTACAGCAAAATGTTCTGCAACAAGAATTCCTGAGGTTGTAAGTATTCTGTGGTCAAAGCATGGATGCAGGATTTTTTTCACCCTCTAAATATAAAGTGGAGCTTTCTGATTGCACTGTAAACCTAACAAGTTTTTTATAAAAACCCTCAAAATATTGAGCAGAGTAATACTAACTTAAAAAATAATTTACCCAATGAAAACCATATTAAAAATAAACATGTTATCAAAATTATAAAACAAATTTGGAACCCAGGCACATATTCAGAATTTGAAATTCTGTATATAGCCTTTGAAGTAAGATAGATCCATGTAGATGCACTATGAAAAGATCAGGCCTCACACTGTCAAAATTACAATTTTTTTTTTTTTAAATGGCTAATTTGTGACTAAAGAAAAATATGCATTAAAGTGTTTATAAAAATTCATGGAGATTAAGGATTTTCTCATACACTGATGGTAGTGGTCCGTTGAAAAATATAAACATGTTTTTATCACTTGTTCCAGCAACTACAGCATATCCATTTGCTTTATTCATTACTAGAAAATGTACCCAGTGTTGATCGGGATTTAAGATGTGTGTGCAACCACGCAACAGTATGTTTCAATTAATTTTTGTTTATAAGACAGCATATTGTTTAAATGTTCTTTGATTTTCAGCAATTAGCTGTGAGTTCCGGTGTACTTTCTATCAGATATTTGAATCTTAAATCCAGGGCAAGTTGCATGGGATTTAAAATGCAAATAAAACATTTCTTGGACAGAGCCAGTGTTGCCAGGGATGTAATATCAAAATATCAAACCTTTCATTACAATCACTTTGGACCATCCAATGAATTTTCGAAAAGCAAAGAACAGATTAGCAATATGCCCACTTATAACAACTGTTATGCCGGTTTCTAAAGTTTCCTTTCCAAAATTATTAATTTATGTTGATATTCTAAATTTTCCCTTCAAAATTGTTAATTTGTGTCAATTTCTAAATTTTCTTTTTTGTTGTTTTTCTAAAATTCTTAACTTTCAATGTTTTTAGCCATGTTTGGCATATAAACTTAATTTTTTCATTTTTGGCAATTAAAGCTTGTTTGCAAACCCATTTTTTTCTTAATGGTGGCGTTACAAAAATCAATCACCCACCTTTTGGCAAATGTAATTTTATTCATTTCAAACCATGCATATGCCATTTTATCGATGACCATCGAAGCCATTGCATGTATTTTTTATCAAGATGGCTGCCAACAACTTTTATCCTAAATATTCCTTCCTTCTTTCTTCTCGTTTCTTCTCTGCGAGGTTGTCAGACAATGGGAAGAAGAGTATGTTTATGTTTCTTAATTTAATTTAATTCAAAAATTCTTTCAAGTAATCTCATTAAATAATAATCTTTCTTTTTCAATAATGATTTCAATTAGCCTGATCATATAGTGTATTATATTTATTTTTAATTTTCAAAATTATTTCCAATGAGCTGATTAAATAATAATAAAGTTTCTTATTATTTTCTAAATGTTTGGCTTGTGCTCATTACTTCGATGTTTACCTTTTATTAATTCCTGCCAACTCAAAACACACAACTTATTAAATTCCAGAATCCACTTACCTTTAAACCTACGACTAAAGATAGAATTCTTAAATTTTCTAATGAACTATTTAAAATGTAATTTTTAAACTTCAACTTTCAAAAGCTTTAGCTTTAAACTTTAAATTTGATATTGTGATAAAATTATACAAAATACATTATGTAATTTATTTCTAGCTCAATGTACAAAATGAAATTGTCATTTGAGTATAAAATATGGTGTTGATGTGATAACTATGTTTTTGTATATACACGTTTTTGTATATATATCCACCATTTATGAACTCCCACACGTAACACTTTAGTTGCTTATGTGTGTTTAAACAAAAGTATTGATATTTTTTATAATATATTTCTCACTATAATATACACTCATTGCCTTAAAAATTTGCGCACCAAGAAGTAATTGTAGGCTGTCAGAGTTCGAGAGGGGAAGAATCATCGGGATGATGGAAGTGCTGGAAGAACGTAAACAGACAATCGTGATTCATTATTCTACTGAGCTATGTTCAAAAACACAAATTTATTTTTGACTTACTTGCGTCATTCTCGAGAATGACTCACAGAGTTCTTTCAGCAGAAGTTTTCATGCAAATCTGGATAGCTGAATCATACACAAAATCATTTGCATATTTGAGTGACGGGCCTCAAAAATCATTCCGGAAGATACAAATCCAGGTACATATAGAAAGTTCGGTTTGGAAGAATCAGTAGACCAGGTAGGACCGGAGTTGACCGAACCAGGCTAGGCTTAGGCATGGAGTAGCGAGCAAAGGAGATGTAGCTCTATATTGATCAATTAATGATCAATGGTAGTAGAGATGACGAGTAAGTTAAAATGTACGTTAATGCTAGTAATGCATTAGTATCAAAATTATGAATGTGTTCACTATTGATCTGTTATTTACGATGTTAAAGTATTTCATTTTACTCGATGATTTACAATTTTTAATCATTGATGAGTCATTCAGTAATGTGTTATAAGTCATTCTAGTCATCTCCAAAAATGTGCCAAGTTTCAATCATGTTCCAGTATGTGACCTACGAAGTGGTGGAAAAACGAACAGCATATAGTGGATGGAAATGTCTACTAATGATTTTCCAAACTGAACTTCTTAGCTAGTCTTTTCTAACTGCAAAAACCTGTGCATATGTTAACAGCTGCATGCTTGTTACTGCAGCTAGCCTATACTATTAGGCAAGACTCTGACGTTTTGAATAAAATGCCGATTTCGTTTTCCTAAATAGACTCTTTTTCACTCACACTTTGCTAGAAGTAAAAAAAGTTTAACTTTAACTACATTTACCCTGAGGGGAAATTATGCTTAAATTCCAGGTTGTCAGCTCGGCCAGTAGCTCACCACCTAGGTCGTTCTAACTTTAATGTGAGGAGGTGTTGGGACTAGTGGCCGAGAGAGAGGTTGTATACATGGCGGCCAGGCTCATCTGGTTACGCTATGACAGTCTTTGAATTGACACCCTTAGTTAAAACAGGGGAGTTTGGTATTCAAGAATAAGCAGTTATATTAGTCTATGTGACGTTTTTTGTCACAAGTATTTTACCAGTGATTTTTGTTTTTAATATTTGAGCATAAGCAGTGTTCTCCCTTCCTATCTTTTGAATGGGCAGACCGCTCGGCTATTTTTACGAGCCGCCCGGCCGACAATCTAAGAAAAACGTATGTAAAAAGTAAAAAATAAAAAAAACGAACGAATGTGAACAAATATAAAAAATAATTTTTGATTAGCCTACATAAATTTGCGAAGCCACTAACTTTAGTAAAGAACTTTGGAGCCGGATTACAGAGCCACTGACAGCATATTTTGCCTACCATCTGAGCCAATAACCCCTTTCAAAAAAAAGAAAATTTATTTCTCTGATCATTCCGTGACGAAGCCATGCCAATAAATATACGCCATCGAAGCTAAAACACAAGCTGGGCATCAGTAAACAATGGACGCTGTGCATTTTTTCCATAGAGGAATAAAATAGTGAATAATTTGCCAACTAGTCTTGTTCTATGCTATGTGTTTCTTAATGTCTCGTAGGGTAATTTTGCTTTGTGTTTTTTAAAATGAGTAGAAAGGTAATCCAGGGAAAGAACCTATTTAGTTATTTTAACAAAGTTCATGAAAATAATGTGCGTGAAAGTGATAATATATCTACAGAGATGCCAACTTTTAAGGATTTTCCGTAGTTTATACGGATTTTTATTTCATCTTACGGTTTTAGACTCCCAAAACTACGGAAAATCCAGTGAAATCCATGCATCCCACCATTTAATTCATATTCCCTGCTTTGCTGAGAGTCCAAAATTATCAGTTTGCATCCATTCTTCTAATGATTTTACATCAGAAAAATAGACCCAATTTATTTTTATAGTGTAAGTAAAAATAAAGAAATATTTTACTAAACAAATTATATTTCGCTTAAATTATAAGATTGCGCAATTCAGTCTTTCTTTTCGGGCTTTGCTGAGAGTACACAATTGCCTTTCTTCATCCATCTTCATCCCCGTATTATTGCACATAAACTTGACTAAATTAGCTGATTTTCATATTTTGATTGATTATAAAAGTTATTTTTTTAATTATTTTCACATTATTAGTACGATCCTGAAATTCAGTTTTTTGTTTCACCGGTGTTGCCGAGGGTACGCAATTATCCTTTTCCATCGATCTTCATCTCCCTATTGTTGCACATTAACTTGACTAAACTAGTTTATTTTCATATTTTGGTTGATTATAAAAGTTAATTTTTTAATTATTTTCATATAAATAGTACGATCGTGAAATTCAGTTTTAATATTTCTTTTTGCTGTCGTTGGAGAGAGCACGCAATTATCCTTTTCCATCGATCGCCATCTGCTTATTGTTGCACATTAACTTGACCAAACAAACTTATTTTCATATTTTGGTTGATTATAAAGGTTAATTTTTTAATTATTTTCATAGAAATAGTACGATCATGAAATTCATTTTTTTTGTTCCATATTGCTTTCCAGCAGGCGTTGATCGTTGATTGTTCGATCTGAGTGTATGACAGTCCAATATACACTCATGCCAACATGCTTAACACAATCTAAAATTGTAAATTTCTTCCAAGCATCCATCAAAGTAAGAGATTCATCATTCTCCATTTGTTCTAAGATATACCTGAAAGTTTGCTTGATATACAGTGCTCTAGAAATCAAAATTATCCTTTGATCTAATGGCTGTAATAAGGAAGTTGTATTCTTTGGTAAAAAAACAACTTTTACATTTACGTGTTGTAAATCTGGAGGATGACCTGGTGCATTATCAATTAATAGAAGAGCCCTAAAAGGCAATCCCTTTTTAGTTAAATAATTTTTGACATCTGGAACAAAGAAGTTATGGAACCATTTATTGAAAGCTATGGCAGTGACCCATGCCTATTAGCCATCCAATAGATGGGAAGGTTTTTGATATTTATTCCTTTGAATGATCGTGGTGATTTTGATTTGTTAATCACCAATGGTTTCATCATATAATCGCCAGAAGCATTGCAACAGAAAAGAACTGTTATACGACTTTTCGCTACTTTATGACCACTAGCTAATTTGTGAGCTTTGGCTATAAAAGTTCTTTCCGTCATTTTTTTCCAGAATAATCCGGACTCGTCAGCATTGAAAACCTGATCAGAAGTGTAGGAGTTAGCGGCAATGATTTCAGCAAGTTTTGCCAGATATTGTTGTGCCACATCCGAATCAGCAGATGCACTTTCACCTTTCATTCTCAGATTATGTAAAGAATGTCTTTGTTTGAATCTCTCGAACCACCCATGGCTTGCGGAAAAAGATACCTTCTTTTCATCGGACGAAGTCGACTGATTCTTAAGTGATTGATAAATCTTCAAAGCTTTATTTGTAACAGCATTGGTATTGATAGGGATTCGCTTTTGAGTTTGGTCTTCTATCCATATCACTAAGGCTTTTTCCATATTTTCTATTGTAACATCTCTAACATATGAAGTCGTACTCATACTGCTGCAGGTTCCAGCTGCTACACTTTTTCTAATGCAGTCTTCATTTTTTCTGATTGTCCTTATTGTGGCTTCATTCATGGAGTAAAATTTAGCAACATCCGTTACTCTTTCTCTATTACGTAGATGGTCTAATATTTGAATTTTAGTTTCTAAAGAAATAAAATCAAATGAAAAGAAAAGTTTTTTCAAATCCTTTGACATTATAGAACCTTAACTAATTTACGCAAACTATAAAGATGCAAGAAAAACTATAAATGTTGAAAACTTACCAGTTCAAAAGATAAATACAAAATAATATAAGCTTTGCTGCTAAAATGTTTCTGCACTATGTACTTGCATGAACCAGATAGCTTTACTGTTGTGAAATACATACGGTGATTCTCCTATTATGGAGATTTCCCTATACGGGGATTACCCATTACGGGGATTCCCCTAAATGTACATATTTTACAACATCGGGCATTCCCTGTTGTTTTCATCAGTGTTACCAAAGGAATAAAACTCAAAAATGTCATCAAATCTTTGTATAGGCGTATATGGAGCAGAATATATATTTTTATCAATTTTTTTAAATCTGTTAATTTATAAACCGTGTAAAAGCGAAATCGTGTAAAACAAGTGGCGTGTAAATCGGGGGATAAGTGTATACAACTCTGTCTTCAACCTTGTATATATGTTTAATGTGCATATTGCTAAAGCAGCTAGCTGTTGTAACATGGCAAGATTCTTACGTTCTAAATAAAAGTGGACTTTGTTATTTAACCTGACTCTTGCATTTTCTTATTTTGACACTGCACAACTATACTCATAACGAATCAGTATCTTATTTCTACTGCATAGTCGTAAAGACAAATTCCCTGTAAATTCCCAGTTTTCCCTATTTCCAGAGTGTGCACAAACCCAGTTTTAATGTTTTCCCATTTTTGACAAATAGACTGCATTTCACCATTTTTGGCATTTAACCCTTTCACGACGATTGGCACACCCGCATGTCAGCTGCGAACTTGCATTCAAAGACGGACGGCATGCATTCGTGACAGAGGAAACTTTACCTTAAACGGCAAGTGGCACGCATGCGTGCTTTCACATGGAATGTTCAATTTGTCTACTAGATGGCGTTAAATATCCGTGGAACTAACTTCAATGTATTTTGCAGATACATGACCTTGGCATAAGGAGGATCCAATGAATTATTTCTCCATTTGGAGCGGTGGAACATGATTTTGTAATATAAACAGACAGAGCAATTCTCGCAGCATCAACAATTTTATAATTGAGTTTCGGGTTTTGTTTTGATTTCAACTTTATGATTTCGTTGGTGAATCATAGGAATATAAGAGAGTATTTCTTTTGTTTGGGTTTTAGAGGCAGTGAAATTATTTGTTTATTTCGGACAAAAGAATGGGAGCAACTAACGAGTATTTTGTATTCAGATTTGCATGAAAAATATACATCAAATAGAAAATAAATATTTCTTTTATTCCTGAATAAAGTAGATTTCTGTGTTGAATAAGTGATTTTTAGTGAATTTTTTTCAAGAGTTAGACTTAGCTCAAAAAATTGCCATCTCCTGGGAACAGTTTGGAAGCGAAGCACTCAGTCTTTTGGGCCGAGGCAGTTCCGGAATGCCGCCGCCGCAAAAGGGTTAAACCTTGTTACCCATTTTAGATCAGCGGCATTCAAAATTAAACCCCTCCTTTTGGCAAAAGTAACTTCACCAATTTCAAACCACACACATACATGCTATTTTCACCAATGATCATCGGTGTATCCCACATTCTAATCAAGATGGCCACCATTTAACAGTATTTTTTAAATTGCCATTTACTTTCTCCCATGTATTCCGAGGCATGGTTGCTGTTCCCACGTGTGCTGGAATCAATTTGCTAGTTCTTTTGTCTTTCGTTGCAGCAATGTGCGTGGCACGATTCATCACTCATTGTCAGAAAATGTGCATTATCTTGGGGACTTCGGGTAAATGGAGCTTGCCAACATCTTGAGCCGTGTCAGGACAGTCTCGGGAAATTTGAAAAAAAAAAAGGACGTTGGCATACGGCCTCCCAAATTCGGGGAGCATTTTGCCAGTCAAGTTGCGCCTTTTCTTAAAGCCACCTAGTTTAGGAGAGGTGGAGAGGGCTTTAGAATTGAAGGAAAGCCAATGGTCCTCTCTCACACAGGAATTTCTGTTTTTTTTTTTATCAGAATTGTTTGAAAATTTATAAGCAGAGCAGTAATTTAAAATTTATACCTTGCAACTTCCTTAGCCCATCAAAGAAAAGTTGTAGTCTAATGGAGATAAACTTAAATTACATCATTAGGCATAGCAAGTGTTGAAAAGTGGTAGAGGAAGAAAAAACACTATCCTTTTTCAATTAAAAATGCTGAGACTGCTTTTATTTAAAGAGCAGAATCTTGCCAATTACAATGGCTTGCTGCGATAAACACATGCAGCTTGAATATATTTACAAGATGGTTTACTGAAGTTGATTGCACAAGATGTTCCCTCTGGAAACATTGTAAATAATAAATTTTAGCTACTTTCATTGATATGCCATTCATTTTCCACCTCATGCAGGCCACATATCCGGAACACAAAACTTATTCAGGTGCATTAAGGTTGAATCATTTAACTAGGATCACTCAGTCATATTTGCTTAAGTTTAAAAACAGAAAAAATCACAGGTGTATAAAAATTTCTACTAGTGACATAAACTATCACATACAGATTATCTCATCTGATAAGAACTTTTAACATTCATCACCGTAATTGACTAAGATCAAGACTTTATATCTGATGCCTCGACTAAACCGTCAACTGGATAAATACGAAATTACGACCATCCATGATCCTGATCGATGTCGATTATCAAGACAAGATAAGATCAGAAGACATAAGATAATAATGTTTCCACAGTGAATCTCTGATATACAGTGGGATGGGTACCTACCGTAATATTGCATTGTCCGGGGTTCAACCCAAAATTGTGCAAATGGGTTTGTATAAGCATTGGATATGCAATATGAATGAAGACTTCTGCTGAAAGAATGCAGTGAATCACTCCCGAGAACGAAGTGGTTCAGAAATAGAGTTAATGAACATCATTCAGGGGAATCGTGAATCACAATGTTTGTTTGCATGTTTTCAGCAAGAATTCCCGGTGAGATAGGGTTCCATTTCACAGAGTACTCTGGAGAAAGACATCATCATTTGCTACCACCTGAAGTGACACCTCAAGCTTCAAGGTTTATGAGGAAAAGCAACTGCCCTCTCTTACATGGGGCTTTCTGTTTTCTCTCAGAATTCCCAGTGGGATGGGGTTCCATTTTGCAAAGTACTCGGGAAAATTCAAGATCCGTCGATTATTCCAACTTTCCTACAACAAGATTTGTTTTCTACAATCTATTCAATGACTAGATTTCAAGATCCATCGATTACTCCAACTTCCCTACAACCTTTTCAATGGCAAGATTTCACAGTTTGTGCACCACTCCTGGTACCAGGTTTAATATGTTTTCTTTTTTGAGCTCAATTTACATTTTATCAAATTTATACACTTAGTTTGCAAAGAATTCAGGGAATCCCTCAAGGATTCCTTGTGCCTGTTGGACACATTATAGGGGTAGGTTTTATTTTTCTAAATAAATGTCTTCTTTTAAATTTTAACTCTGTCCATTTATCCACACTCTTCAACACCCACTTCTTACTTAAATTATTTATTTTATTTCATGAAGAAAAAGATCATGGCCATTCTCAATCACTCTTATTTTTCAATTGTAAAAGTAAAATTTAAGTTAGTAAACAATTTTGCCAATGTAAAAAAAATAATTTAAATTATTAAGCTAATTATGTTTGTCATTTATAAAAAATAAGCATTTGCTTAAGGTAATTCTAAATTGGAAATTGACAGTATAATTTATTTTTAGCAGTTAATGCAAAATAATTTTGTTTTAATATAACATTTGAAGTTTAATAGATATGCAACTCTAAAAGTTAAAGTAAGGTAAATTTAAAGGTAAAAATATAAATAGTATAAATGTAAAGTATGAATTATACATTTCTTGAGTAATTTTAATAGTAATTGATTTTTGTGTCAAAAACAGCGTGACATAATGACGGTATACACTAAAATATAACTGTATACTTTCATCACAAACAAATTTTTAAAAAGGTTTCCTAATCACCACCAGAGGAAAAAGCCCTATGTTCCTCTTATTTGCCTCAAGAATGGTGTGAAATCAAAATTTGCAGAAAAGCTAAATGAACACCATTTATTTTTTTATTAAAGAATCTGTATCACATGCCAAAAGAGAGAACAAAAAGAGAGTATTGAAACAAAAATAAATAAAGGATGTTTGATGTTGAAGTTTTTTCTAAATCTATTACTGAAGGGTGAAAAGCTCCATGGCCCCCGTTAAATTGCTCCGTCAATTAAAATCACTTTAAAACATGTCCACAATGCATTTACTTGGCCTATAACCAAAATGTCACCCAATTTAGTCGATAAGCATAAATTGAATAACTTTACAAACTAAGGAGTTTGGCAGTAGGTGTGACACATAGTGTTTGTGGAAAGATCTTCACATTGTGAGTAAATCTAAAAATTTAATTTATTACTCACTAACAGAGGCAAACAAACATAAAAGTAGCATACATCTTTAACTTTGATGCAGCTATTAAGAAGACATCAGGAAAACACAGCTACATAATTGAGATTAAACATAGCTGTCAAACATTGGTTATCAACGTCACGGAGCTCGAAGCCAGCTACTATCATAAACTAAGAGTGTTACAAGAACTAAACAAGTTTAACAAGTTATACTAGCTTCACAACAATACCAGCTGAAGAACTTAACATGCTCTTACACAAAAGCCATACAAGCTAGCTAAAGTGCCTTTACTGGCACCTGTCATCTGTTATGACACATCTGGAGGGTGCTAATTTCCAGTGATATACAAAATTAGCATAGTCCAGTCAGCTAACATACAATCTGCAGGAACTCAAATACCATTCAACTAAACAAATGATCCGTAATCAAAACAGTTATCCATTACTTAAGTTAAGCTATCGTGATATGTCATTTGTTTATTTTATGGTGTCAAACAACATTTACATTCTAACAGTTATCTGAGGTGGAAACCCACGTAGAAAAAAAATTCAGGTATTCCGCGTAAACCCACACACCCTTAAATCACAGTGAAAATTTCATGTTTATCATAGCTGCAAAGGCTGAAATTGATTAAAATGTGAATGAAAAAACATAGGGAAGGGGTTTTGATCAGAATTATGTCCCTACAACAACAGAAACAAATACAATCGCAATTTCAACAATTATAGCACAATTGCACTATCCTCTGCAGAGAACATAGTTTTTATATTTCCAATAATCTTCTCAACCAACTGCCGCATATAATATGCAAATTACCCTGATGGACACAATTTAAATTGAAACCTGTAACTCGATGAGAGAGTAAACATTTCATAAACAATCTGTGCACACCCGCATAACATGTGTGATACCCCTTAATTAACTGTGAAAATTCCATGTTAATCGGAGCTACAGGGGCTACATTTTCTATTGACAATAATATTACTAAATTTGCTTTCTGGTGATTATAAAATTATACAGCTTTTGTACAATGATCATGTATATTGATTATCAAAAGATTTTACATGATCAGGGTTGCCATCGTAACTACACATGAAAAATAGTTGCTTTAGTAGCCTGAAAAGTCAAAAATAGTAGCCTAAATAGTTTCCTCGTAGCAATAATTTAGTTGCTAATCTGGTCCGTTTAGTAGTCTTTTTCCATAATCTTTATATGCTGACTTCGATAAAAAGAATAGGACATACATATATAGAACAGAAAATTTTGAAACATAGCTAGATAATACTAAGTATGAGTTTATAAATTATAAGCAAGCAGAACTTTGATTTCTTAAGCCAACCTTTGTTTTCTTCAATAAAATTGAATGTGTTTATTCTTACCTTCCTTTAGATTTTACTTAGAATTCAACTATTACAATAATAATAAAACAAATATTTTTGTCCTACCTTTTATAACTGTTGTGAATAAAAAGTACAGTTAAAACAAAGACCTAAATGCTGTTAAGTTATATTCAGTTTCATTGCCAGTTAGAGACAAATTGAACATATATTGCATTTTTGCAAACAGAATGACACTAGTCACTGAACCATGTAAAATAAACATTTACTGCACCATAGTACTTATAACTTGTAATAATTCAAAGTTCAATAATACATACACCATATTAGAAAATTAAGAAACAAATAAATATAAATAAATCATTATATATAATTAAACTATTGTCTCTAAATAAAATTTGCAAAAAATAATTTATTGCAAATGAAGGTGGATGAAATGCATATTGTATTGATCAGAAAAATTACGGCATACTATTATAAAACAGAACATTAAATTAAAAAAAAAACTATTATTTCTGTATTTTATGATGTGTGAAAAATAACTTGTATGTAAAAAAAAAATACATATAATTAGTATTACAGTACGGAACCGATTATATAGATTCCAAAATTATTATTATTTTTTTTTACTTTTTTGAAAAGAAAACCCCATTAATTTATTTTTATTGTTTTAAATCCAGACCAGTCTGCAATTTATGCAAAACAGCAACCATGCAGTGCCAGGTTCAGATTTAGACCCCCCCCCCTTCCCGAATCCTACACTATAAACCAAACAATGCTTGTGTACAGGTGCAGGTTAAAATTCAGCAAGAACAACCAATTTTCAGAAGTTGCCGTCCTCTCAGGCGGCCTTGAAATTAGATTCCGTAAAAAAACAAATAAATAAATAACAAATTGTCATCGTAAAATTAGGGTGAAAACCATCCTTTTACTTGCCATATGAATGAAAATTGAAATGTCGTCACCTGCAAATCTCTCTCCTCCCCATAAACTTAGCTGGTGTGCATTATCAATGCCTTCTTTCTAGGTGAGCCGTCAGGTTCGAATTGTAACCACAGGCACTAATTATTTTTCCTCCCCTCATTCTATAAATGTAGAATGAACTCGGCCGGCCTGAAATAATTTGTATTCAAATGTGTTAAAAACATTAATTTGTGAAAATTTTGTATGAATCCATTGACATTTTTTTCAAAATAAATATGTTCTGCCCAGTCGTAACAGGTTTTTTAAAAATGACTCAACCCGGCCCGAAACAGTGTTAGAAAACTAAAGCCCAGCCCGAACCTAAGCTCAAACCCATGCAAAGCTCTATCCCCTTTTAACTCTTGCAAGTATGTTACCCACCTATGTGCTCTTTGTATCAATTTTTGGAGCAAATAAAACTCACGTTTGGAGTAATGCTTCGGAGCAGGTGCAAATCTCATTTTTGGAGAAGCAAGAAATGCTTCGGAGCAGGTATAAAACTTACTTTTGGAGCAACATGAAATGCTTAGGAGAAGCACATTTACAAACTTTAGAAGAGGTAAATTGAAAATATGTCTATACCTAATACCTGTGAAAAACTGTTTTTTAAAAAATTTAACTGGTCTGCATACATTCAAGTATATTAGCAAAATATGAGTCGAAACAATGTTGACTGAACATTTACAAGCACATTTAATTTGGGAAGAGGGGTCAGTCAATATGTTTGCCCAACTTACTGCTCATTTTTCAAAAAGAAATTCCCATAGTTTTCCAGATTTACTCTGTTGTCTTTAGCAAAATTCAAGACAGTGTATATTGCTATTCTAACTAAATTTTCACAAAAAATTAATTTTTGAATTAATTGATATTTAGTATAAGTACATGAAGATAGTAAACAACAATAAAAAAAAAATTTCCTCTGTTTATATAATTTTGAATGCATACATATGCAACTTAGACTTTTATGCAACTTAGACTCTTGCAAAAGAATCTCAAGCTCAGCTATTAAAATAGTTTAGAAATTTTACAATGTGCACTTTGATTATGCAATTTCACAAAAATCAAAATTTATGGTATATTTTATTTATGTACTAAATACAATTAAAAGTTATACAATCTGTATACAGAAGTTTTAACTAATTTATAAATTTATTAAAAATATATTCTATTTTATACTTTACTAGAAACAGAAAAACTAATTATCGTAGCAACATACATTTACACTCACTTTTTAACTTGGGAAAAAAAACTTCTGAACTTATATTTTATTTAAAATGTACCTTTAAAGGAGGAAACTTAAACATTATAATTGAAAATTTTTCTATTAAAAATTACTGATTTGGAGGTTCTATAATCTTTGAAAGATTGTATAATTTATATACTGCTTACTTCTAGTGGACATTACAGCATTTTCAACTCTGCATAATTATTCGACAAAACGAAGCTAAGGTATGTGTTTACACGTGAACTATTATTCCTGAAGTTAACTATCACGTCTACGTAGTTTTTGTCGTAATCAGCCGTAAATTTCAGTGATTAAGATTGAGATCACATTGAAACATGGAATGCACAGTAACGAGTGATGAAATTCCAGAAGGCCGTGAATCTCTTCTTGATATGATTGGTAGCTAGTGATGTTCAAAATCATTGTTGCATCTTTGTTACTAATGTTATGTTATTTGACAATACATTTATTGCAAAATATTTTAAAAGTCTCCCAAAACTTCCAAAAAGTCACCATTTTTTTCAAAATAGTCTCTTTTGGGCCTGTTTTTGACAAAAAAAGTCAACTAAGGTAAAAAATAGTCACTTTATAGTCGCCAATGGCAACCCTGCATGATTGACTGCTGCCATATATTTATTTTTTTATTGGAAAGCAATTTTTTTTCTTTGGGGCGGAGGGGGGGGGGGGATTTGTTTATACACATAAAAAATAAATAACATTTCATACCTCAGAGACTATAAAATTATACAAAATGTTGTTTGAATTGCTCGATTCGTTATTTGGATATCGTATCCACATACTCTGACATGCTTGAATAGCCATCCACACATGTACATCACATTAAATTCCTGTTGAAGGATGTTTCCAATGTTTAAATATATTAACAACACAAATTTGACCTTTCAACCCCTTTATATACATGAATTGCAGAAAATGTAATAAATTTTTGATCGGACTTATACAAGGCCTTTTATTTTTTTTAAATGTAAACTGTTTTTATATTTAAAAAAATATGTAAATTGTTTTTATATTTAATATTTAAAAGACAATTGTATATAGAACTTTAAAAATAAACTAAATTATACTTGTAAAAATAGTAATTTTATTCAAAGATATATTTAAAAATACCAAAACTATATTTGAAAACAATAGAAATCATCAAATTATTCTTAAGTACAGCCAAAACTGTGAAATAATGCCAATTCTAGAAGTCCGATCATACATTTTTTTTTTCTTTTTACAATGGGTGCTCAATGATACATGGCAGGGGATGCATTGAAAACATCCAATGTTTACATTGATTCATTCAAATTCGCCATGTCTTTATAATTACGTACCTCCATTCTATCCATTACAGGTCACTCTGAATTCAAGCCCTTATGATAAACAGTAATTCAAGCCCCTATGATAAACACTATTTTCCCTGACACAATGTAATCTTGTAACACATTCAGCAGGTCTTGCAGTGTTACCATCTTATAACACATTCAGCAACTAAAATGTGACATTTACTTATTAAATGAGTTACAAGATGGCAGCACTTTAGTTTTGTAGGACTTGTTTGAAATGCATAATTTTTCGACAATCTTTTTTAATACATTTATATGAATAAAAATAATAATAAAAGGAACATTTTAGAAAGGAGGCAAGTGCCGAATACCCCCTGGAACAAGACACCATTGTTGTGTGCCCATGCAGCAGCAAAAATCTAGCACTCTATGTGCATTTTTAAAGGAGCATTAAGCCCACATACTTCTCTGTTTGTGCTAACAAAGATCATGTATACAGATGGTATGCGTTATGCCCATTTTATATGGGCATATTACGTATGCAGTATAAGTTTTTTATTTATTTATTTTTTTTAGTCGGTGTGTCGTTTAAAGTGTTATTTCATTTGGTTTTCAAAAATTTACTCTATGTTCTGGTGTAATTTTAATCAGGTTTGCGTCTTAAATCTCGGGAATATGAATAAGTAACTGATAAAATGCAGTTTTTTAAACTTTCAGTGCAGCAGCAACAATTCTGAGAGAATTTTTTAATGCTAATATATTATTCTTTATAAACATTTAACTTTTTTTTTTAAATTTTCATTGTACATTATCGATTTCATTCATCCCCTGCATTTTTATTTTGAAATCTTTCCAGTTTTCATTTTTTAAACTTGTTCTACAAGTTTGTCGCAATACAAGATTTGTTTGTCATCGCAATTTCCTCATTGTTTAAAGACAATTTTGTTCCCCATTCCTGTGTTTTCTAACTTTACAATGATATTGCTGCCCTAATTTTTATCAAGCTATATTTTGTTAAAGAAAAACGGAGAGAGGTGTACTCATGATATTAACGTGAATATTCTAATTCCTTCGATGTCTTCCATAGTTTTGTAATATTCATAATAATTACATAAACTGTGTGTTTTGAAGATGGGATTCTACTTTGCACCCATTTCCCAAACAGTTTGACTAACTTTACTGGCATCATTAATTTATCACCTTTATTTTTGTTCTGCCTCAAAATTTTTAAATTTCCTTGTAGTAGATACTGATATTCTCTGCCCTTTCTTTTCTTCTGCTGTAGCTCTTGGGGAATGATCTCCGGAATGACCCTGGCTACTAAATTAGCTGATATTGGCCCCAAATTTCAGGGATAGTACTGGTAGAATATAATGACAACGAGCTATGCGTACTTGCAGTAGAAACCAGACTTTTCCTTGGGGAGTACTGCTATCCAGTAACCTTTTCCTTCTCTCTTCACTTTCCACTTTCATCTTGACTTTTCCTCAGTAATTCTGTTGTCATCTATTGACCAAGGTAATGCAGACCACATATCTCAGCCAATCATCTACAAGCATCAGTGAAAAGAAATGCATCCAGGGTTCACAACAAATTTTTATTATGTTCCTGGGGAAAAAAAGACCAAAAAAGGGACAATTTTCAATATAAAAAAGGGCCAAAATGGGAGCATCTAGGAAAAAAAAAAAGAATTGATGATATCTCATACGAACGATTGCATCCTAAAAGTTTCCAAGAATTAAAAAAGAGCTAGGCACTGCTACCCAAAAAAGGGCACTCAAAAAAAAAAATTGAAGACATGAAGTTACTGATAAATCGATGAAATTATTACTGAATTAATTGACTGAAATTACTGAATTTTTTTGCTGTGAAAAATTTATCATTGAAAAAAGCTATTTGTACATAAAAAATTTTATAGTCTTGAAAAGTTGTGTTCATTCCACTTAGATGGAAATGCACTTCATCGCTCCATAGAATCTGCCATGGCCACGATGCATCCACTTCAACTCTAGCCAGAAATGTCAATACAAAGGTCAGTCGCTTCTCCCTGTCGATGGTCAGCAAGTGGTGATTGTGACTAATTTTGTACAGGAAAAAATGCACTATGTTTCTCAATACGTTCCGCACTGTGCTGTAGGGAACACCCAAGTGTCGTGACACTCCACGTGCACTACTACAGCCTATAACATTATCCATTGATTGTTCAACAATAGCGGTGGCAACATTGTCAACAACATCTGAACGAGTCGATTTGCGTCCTCGACCCAGCTGAACTCCAAGATATCCAGTTTTCTCGAATCAAGCGACAGGGATTATAGCAGATTTTCTAAAAATTTTAGGTAGGAATTTAAGGTATTTTTTTCAAAATTTTAAGAAAATTTTAGGAGCTAATTTTCATTATTTCTATTATTAGTACTGTTTAATTACCGTTCTTTTCATTAATTAAAGGAGAATTGATACAAAAAACAAACATCATTGAAAGAAAAAGATAATCTTTTGAATATTTTTCCTATTTCATTTTTCATTTTAATGCTCTGTAGACTTGAAAATTTAAATTATCACTCAGTATCTAGTGGCCACTTTATCACAGGTATTTTTTGTGTAAATATATACATACATACACACTATATATATGTATGTTAGAAAAATGTTTAGTTTTCAAACAACTTTATATAAACAGAAAAAGAAAATCTTAATATAATTAACAAAAAAAGAATCCAAAAAGTTCAAAATCACATTTAAAATTTTTAAAGAATTGTAAAATAAAATATGGCCATAAGAGCAAAAATCTAGCAGGTAAGTTAGTAGTTATTGCATGTAACGCACAAAGATTGCCTGCACCCACACAGCGGGTAGGCTTAAAGCAAATAATGCTAATAAAAGCCAATTTATTTTGGGAAAAGTGTTTATCTGTTAGCCTTGAACCCTCGTAGTGGGCTGGAATGCAATTGACACCTATTTCAAATCTATGCAGATTGTGTTGGAAATAATCAATACATCGCGATTCACGTTCCTGTGAACGGGCGTTTATGCAAATTTAATATGAACGACTCTTCCCGTTCACCGGCGTGAACCGTGACGTTTTTCAACATGAGGTTTCATGCAAATCAGTTCTCAATGCGTACGCATCTGATTTGCATATCCGGGGGCGTTTCCGGAACTGTCCATTCTCGGATATATAGGGCAGAGGTTTCTTGAAGCAAATGAGAAGGTCAAAAGAGGTCGATCGAGATCAGACGTCTGAAGAAGTCAGACGAGATAGACACTGATGGTCTGATGCAGGCAGACAGAAATGTTTTTTTGACAGAAGCACTGCGGAATATCGTTTGACGACGGTGAATAGTCGAAACGGATGCAGATGTGGTCAGTTTGGACCAGCATGTATTGAACGTTAAATTTACTTACAAACGTTCGGAAGCCGCTTTAAATATTTTCCTGATGTTTTATCCTTTGGTTTCCCTTTGCCAAGTGATGGTGGCTGAAATACACGCAAGTGATAGAGGTAGTATAGTAGATTGCATGTGCCCGCGCAGCGTGTATATCGTTATTATATGCAGTAGAACTGTCATTATTGCATATATCGTACGTGGATTGCATGCACCCGCTAATAAAAGACGATTCATTTTATACGCAGCAGCTGTATCATTACCCGTGTGCCTGCATTGCGGTCGGAAATGCGATTGACAGCTACTTAATGAGTTAACCATAACTTCCGCGCGTAGCTGAGGTGTGTGATCAACACTACCTTCATAAACTGCATCATTAGGATTGAATTGCGCATGTTGCTACATCGTTAGCCATAACTTGCGTGTGTAGCCGAGATGTGCGATTGACAGCTACTTCATGAACTGCACCGTTAGTCATAACATAATGGAAACATACGATCAACAGCCACTTGATGAACTATATCATTAGCCATAACTTGCGTGCGTAGCTGAGATAGATAGCTACTTCATCAACTGCACCATTAGCCGTGACTTGGCCGTGTAGCTGAGGTGTGCAATTGACAACTGCTATACCAACTGCACCGTTAGCCATGACATGCGCGAGTAACGAAGGCGTGTGATCGACATCTACTCCATGAACTGCACCGGTAACCACAATTTATGCGTGTAGCTGAGGTATGCGATAGACAGCTACTTAATGAACTGAACCATTAGTTATGACTTGAGCGCATAACGGAAACGTGCGATCGACAGCTACTTCATGAACTACATCGTTAGCCGTAATTTGCGCACGTAGCTGAGATAGACAGCTACTTCATTAAATGTGACGGAAATATGTATCATATCCGTAAGTTATATATTGAAAATTAACGTATAATTAAATTTCTGATGAAGCTGGTGATAGAATAACTATGAGCCACGAAATTCTGGTTCCACAACTTCGTTGAAAATTTAAAACAGAGTGTTGCAGCTATAACAAACGTTAGATAGTAGTTGTAGGAATACAAGTAGCAGTAGAAGTGTTAAATGAGAACAGTTCCAGTTTAAATCAAAATCACTTTTATTGAAGAGTGAATCCATTGTATTTGCTTACAGTATATATCATGAAAACAGGTAAGCCAAATAACCAAAGCATACTATTTACAAAACATGAGCACTACAGCTCATATGAAGGTTTTTCAGTGTAAGTTCCATGCCTAGACACGTTTCTGGTTAACGTATTATTTACACAAGTAAGTGGAATAAAAGCATTTCACACTTACGTGACCACGTGCACTTTCCGATGCCACCACTAGCTGGGCACACGCTATGGCAAAAACTTTAAACTTTCCGGATCAGCACTATAAAGTCCACAACACGGGAAACATGGTCTCCTTAACTGAGAACCATCAAAAACTACTAAGTTTAGTTTAAATATCCGCGTTCACCGATAAACACTTTATCGTAACTTTCGACAACATCGAAACATGACTTTACGAAGATCCGTCTGCCCGATCTTGATCCTTCTAGATCCTTCCATCGATCAGTATATCGATCGAATGACTAACCGGTCTAATGACCAAAGCGATCTCACTTAAAAGCAATCTCCTTTAAAGCGATCTGACTTAAAACCAGAAAAGTGTCTAGCCTTTATACCCGAAGATGGGTGCGTTCCGGAACATAACCGTTGCCGGCAACGCCCTCTGGATATGCAAAACAGGATGCGTGAGCGGCGAGAAAGGTGATTTGCATGATCAGCCAAGTTTTGTCCACATCGCGATTCGTTCACGAGAACGGAATAATCATTTTAATAATGACGTCACGCTCCCGCGAGACGAGAATCGCGATGTAAACAAAACCAAGTTTCTAACAATCGGCCCCCTCATGCAAAAACACCAACTCTCGGCGCCCATGCTTTCATCCAACAAAAGGTTATTCTAAGAATCAAAGTTCTTAGTATCCTAAAAACATAATGTATGCATACACAAAATTTTATACATTAAAGAAATTTATAACACTTATAACATTTAGAAAGTGAATAGCCTTTTCTCAAAATGGCAACAATCAAATGAGTACACTTATCTATTATGCAGATCATAAGCATTCTTTAAATTACATGTTTAAGGATAACATAGTCAAAGAAAACAGTATAACCATACTATTGCCCTTTCTTAAGTACTAGCTCATACTGAAGAAAGCTATTTCTTTACTATTTTGAAAATTAAAACAAACATTAAGTTTAAAATTTAAAAGTCTAAAGATATCAAAAATTTTAAGCTCTAGAAAAATTTTAGGTATAGTTATCAATTTTAACATTTAAGATTAAAAATTTAAATCTAAACATCAAAATCAAGTTGTAGAAAATTTAGTGTATAACTATGAAATTTAACATTTAAGATTAAAAATTTAAATCTAAACATCAAAATCAAATTGTAGAAAATTTAGTGTATAACTATGAAATTTAACATTTAAGATTAAAAATTTAAGTCTAAACATCAAATTCAAGTTTTGTAGAAAATTTAATGTATAACTATGAAATTTAACATTTAAGATTAAAAATTTAAGTCTAAACATCAAATTCAAGTTTGTAGAAAATTTAATGTATAATTATGAAATTTAACATTTAAGATTAAAAATTTAAGTCTAAACATCAAATTCAAGTTTGTAGAAAATTTAATGTATAACTATGAAATTTAACATTTAAGATTAAAAATTTAAGCTTTATTATCTTAGCCCATGACTAGTATACACACTAAATACCCAATACAATGGCAATGATAATAAAAGATACAGAAGGTAAATATACATATGAGATAAACACAGATTAAAAAATTTTATGTTTCATGTGAATTATATCAATAATGTACATTCAGATAACATTTTATTCACATAAGCGAAAATGCATTATGCGTGTAGTAAAAATGGATATATATATATTTTTTTTTTCAAGTGTAATGTGAGAAAAGTAACAGTTCATTGTCACATAACAATATATACTCAAGATACATTTCATTTGTATCAATGAGAGAGGAATAAATTATAAAATACCCTAACCATTTATACTTTGAAAATATGAAAAAAAAATTTAAAGTAAAATTTTTATTTGAACAGTTAAATTTTATATTTTAAAGATATCATTACTAAATTTTAAAACTCTATCTTTAGTCATTGGCTTCGTGAAGTAATCTGCTACGTTATCTTTAGTACAGTACAACCTCGAAAATCCGGACATCCAAAATCCGGAAACCTCCAAAATCCGGACGTTTTCCAAATTTTCGTTTTTTTTTTTTTTCCCCCGGACTGACGAAGTCGCGGATTTAAAAAAGATATAATGAGGTAAAATTATTTATTTTACCGTATTTTCCGGTCGACTTTCTGAACCCGGAAATGAAACGAAAGTTTAGATGGACAGCAGTAGATAGATAGGCTCGTGGTTGGAGCGTGAATTGAGTTGTTAGCGTTAATCCCTCCTCCCCCTTATTCAAGTCACAACTCCTGATGAATTATTTCGCGTAAAATATACATCGTTATTTAAATACGGAATTTTTATTATCAAAATTTCCTTTTCTCATTATTGAAAAAGACATTTTTCTGAAACAGTGTAATTTTTAATATTAAACACTTTAAAACGTTATCGTAACATTTTATCACAGATGTTCAATTAAATCTAAAAATCCCGAGAATTAATATTAACGCTCACGGAAATTTATTTTATTCACTTCGTAGTACGATTTCCATTCTTCAATGTATTCTGTTTTGTCTTTAGAATCCCCTCCCCCTCCCGATATCTGACGATTTTTTCGTTCTCGTCGAACGTGTCAGCTTGAAATCGACTGTATATTTTGCCTTTTTTGTTTAGAAAGCCATATTTACATACTATAAATAGCAAATAGATAACTAAATAATATCGTATCGCACAGAGCCGAGCAACAAGGTCATTAACACACAGACCTCTCAAAGGGGTCGGCTTGCTACCGGTGACAGTCGGCTGTGTTTACGATTAGGAACTAAGCAAATTCCTTTCTTCGCTTTCGCTGCCCCACCACGTCCGGGTGCTGCTGTAACCTAGTAATGACTCATCGTAATTTAGAATAATCATTGAGAGGAGAGATATTTTTCTTTTTTGGAAAAGATATTTATTTTATCTACTGCGATATTTTTTACACATTTGACTATTACTAATAAAGTTTTTACTTTTTCAGAGTCATCAATCTTTTTAAACATAACATTATATAGATGCTAGATAATAAATAAAACTTTTAAGTTATTATTTTTTGTTTTTCGTTCGTTAATAGCGAAAACGGTTTAAACACATTTACACCTTTAAATATATCGTTAAAAGTGCCAATCCTCGATCTTTATTAAATCTCAGCACTGCATTAAATCTTCCGGCGCTTCATTAAATCTCGACAAAGCCGATATAACGGAAGTTCTGTACTTTGATGATGATGATGCGCCAATCGTAAATAAATTGAATGATGGCGAAATTCGCGATATGATATTAAATAAAAAAGATCGAAGTAGTGACGATAAATGTGGAGAAGAAAAAATACCCATTGATAATCTTATGCAAAAAATCGATCATGCAATTAAAGGTCTTGAACAAAGAAGCATTATAACCGAGCAGAAGTAATGTCCATCTACAGGATAAAGAAAACTGCTTTCCCATAAACCAAAATTAATGAAATAACAAATGTTAATTCAAATATTTAAATGAAATGACAAAATGGAATTTTATCATTTCGTTTCATTCACACATTCTAAATTATTAATGTGTATATTTTTTCTTAGAAATTTTTTTTTGCCCTATTTTTTAGATTAAATAATATGTTTTAATTGATTAACTTAACTTTTGCCATTATTTTTACTAAAAATAGTGCTTTATAGTGTATTTAGTTAATATCAAATCTGAATTTTATTCAAATTCTATAATCCGGAAAAATCGAAAATCCGGAATCGGCAAAGTCCGGATTTTCGAGGTTGTACTGTATTAACAAAGTTAATTTTAAAAGACTCGTTTACAACTAAGTTCCTTAAATTCCACACCCAAAAGTCTTTTGACTTTTCCCAATTCTTTGATATCAAATTCTTTACTCAAAAGTGAAACTGTATGGTCTATATCATTTTGTTGTTTCAAGAAAATTTTATCATTCAACTTGGCATAAAGATATGCGGACTTAATGTCCAGTTGAAAATGTTTCCATTTAAGCATGCAAACAAATATGGAGAAAAAAGCTCTGATTAAACTAAAATTAATCACAGGGCTAAACACTTCATCATATGAGTCCCCTTTTATCTGGGTATATCCTTGAGCTACTAGGCGAGCTTTGAATCGTTTAACATTTCCCCTTTCATCCTTCTTAATGGCATAAACCCATCTACTTCCTATAATTTTTTGTTGTGAGATGGGTGCAGGCACTAAGTCCCAGACACCCCTCTCTTGCATTGTAGCTATTTCATCATCCATGGCTTCTTGCCATTTATCGGACTGGGGAGATTCTATTGCCGATTTATAGCTCTTGGGTATCAAGATCTCAACATTGCTTGCTTCTGGTTTCCTTTTGATATCACTTACCCCCTTTTTCTCTCTAAAATTAAACATTTGCTGATCATAATGAATGTTAGCTTTTCCACAAAACTTTCTGACATCATTATGAGATCTCAGCCTTTTATTGTCACCTTTTACTGAGTAGTAAATATCCGTCCTACTCCCATCAGGCCTAGGTACTGCTTTCCGTATCCAGTCAATATCTGAGCAGGGTGTCAGACCAGAATCAGCAGGAGAGTCCTCATCCCCACTAGATTTACTAGTGTCACGGCTCTCACCTGCTTCTTCCTCTGACACTCCTCCCAAGCATTCTGATTCCGAGATAATCGACTGAGTAACGTTCGATTTCCTCAAGGTGATTCCTTTAGGGTAATTAGGGCCCAGGACGCCTTCCGCTGCCACTCCTTCCTCAAACCTTACATTAGAAGTTTCCTCAACTTTCTTTTTACCCGCTATATAAATCCTATAGCCTTTGGTGCTTTCAGCATATCCGACCATTATTCCTATTTGGGCTCTCATATCCAACTTATTTCTAATTTGTTTGGCTGTGCCCACATAGGCTTTGCACCCGAAAACTTTGAGGTGAGCAACGGCTGGCTTCCTTCCATAATATAACTCGTGTGGAGTTTTGGTTTTGAACTTATGACATATTCTGTTCTTGGTGTGTGTAAAACACAAAATCGCTTCTGCCCACATTCTGTTATCAACCTTGCTTTGATCAAGCATAGCTTTCACACAATCTAGTGCAGTCAGATTAAATCTTTCAGAAACCCCGTTCTGTTCGGGTGTATATGCATTTGACCTTTCTGATTTAATCCCCAATTTATTTAAGTATGCCTTGAACTGGTTGTGACAGAACTCCATACCATTGTCCGTACGGATACACAAAATCTTTTTGACTAGCTGCCTCTCTTCCGTCGCTTGGAATTCCTTAAATATTTTAAACACCTCTGATTTTTGTTTCATTATATAAACAAACACTTTCCGTCTGAAGTCGTCAGTTATTGTCAAAAAGTATCTGTTTCCACCCATTGAAGCTGTAGGTAAGGGACCACACACATCCATATGGAGTAATTGTAAAGGTTTAGTGGACCTTATCCTACCAATTGGCTTAAAAGAAATTCTCTTAGACTTTGCTAACTTACAGTGTGTACAGTTAATTTTTGCATATTTTAGTCTAGGGAGTCCATTAGCCGCGGAAACTTTACTTGTCTGATATAAATAATCAGAGTTAATGTGGCAATATCTCCTATGCCAGAGTTCCGTTTTATTCAAAACCTCAGAAACCGCACAACTTGGTTTCTTATTAACCTTTTCCTTTGACCTCGACTTCACCTCAGAGTTACGTTTACTTTTATTTATTCTAGGCAAATTTTTCATTTTGTCAATACTGTTTTTCTTATTTAGGGGTTTTCTATCTTTCTTAGAATTTTTATCCCTACCCTGATCCTTTCCTTTAGTTTTACGGTCTTCAATATTGTTATTTGCAGTCTGAACTTCGTATTGAGGTTTTAAAAAATATAACCCTTCTTTTCGCTTAGCATAGAAGAATTTTTCTCCCTTTGGAGTGTAAAACCACAATACCCCATTAGCCCCTTTAAAAGTATACCCCTGTTCCTCAAGAACAGATGCGGCTAATCAGTTTCGTCTTAACTTACGCGAAAACATTACATCAGACAAAACAATATTACTTCTTATGTTCTGAAACTGAACATACATTTTGACCGTACCGATAGCCTCAACTGGGCTCTCAATATCACCCACTGCTAGCGACATAGATGCACCTTTGCTTTCCTTAAATTTTGAGAATAAATTAATATCATTGCAAAAGTGCCGCGTAGCAGCGGTGTCAATTACCCAGCTGAGTCTATCGCTAGGATCCTGCACAGTATTAGCTTCAACTCTAGCAGATGAATACAATTCAATTATATTTGAGCTAGACTTAAGAATAGGGCAATTATTCCTTAAATGACCAGCCTTCTTACAAAAATAACATGGTCCTATGACCCTTTTAACTGGTTTAACACTTTTAAACACTTTGTTATTTTTACACTTTACATTTACATTACTCTGAGACAAGAATACAGATGAATTTTGACTTACATTGTTTCTATCACTACGGAGTTGCCGGATACGTCCTTCTTCCGCAGACAATTCATGTTGGATTTTCTCCAAAGTGAAATCTTTGTCCTCCCATCTGTAGATTAGCTGAACTATTCCCTGGAAGTCATCAGAGAGGTATCTTATGGCCTGGAATGCCACATAGACGCTTTCCACCGGGTGCTTGATGTCCTTCAATTTGGCGACCGCCTTCTTCAAACGCGTACAGAAGATATCCACCGGTTCATCTGGCTCCGGACGTAGGCTGAAGAACTCATCCAGTAAACGCACCAGGTTGGCGCGAGTCGGCGCGTCGAAGTGCGTTTTTAACTTATCCCACGCATCTGCCGGATCGTCGTTAATGTCAATTAACTCTTGGTAATCAGATGAAACATTCTGGAACAGGATTGCTAATGCGCGGTCCTTTCTTCGCATGTGATCTTCATAATCACGGCGTGACGTTTTTTCATCCACCGGTAACGCTGTTCGGTCTACAAATCCGAAAAAGCCCTCTCCTTTAAGAGCGAATGAAACTTCATTCCTCCAAGTGACGTAATTGTCTCTAGTTAATGCAGTAATTTTATTTGCCTCCATGGCAAGGTGGCCTTTTGGAACTGAGCTGAACAGTTGTTTTGTTTACACTTTCGTCGACATGCAAATGGCGCCGTCCGCGGCCCCCGTCGACAGGATTCGTTGGAACTCTAACACTTCTAAATTTTTAACGTTGTTATGGGGAGCACTGGCCCGTAACCTTTGACGGAAATATGTATCATATCCGTAAGTTATATATTGAAAATTAACGTATAATTAAATTTCTGATGAAGCTGGTGATAGAATAACTATGAGCCACGAAATTCTGGTTCCACAACTTCGTTGAAAATTTAAAACAGAGTGTTGCAGCTATAACAAACGTTAGATAGTAGTTGTAGGAATACAAGTAGCAGTAGAAGTGTTAAATGAGAACAGTTCCAGTTTAAATCAAAATCACTTTTATTGAAGAGTGAATCCATTGTATTTGCTTACAGTATATATCATGAAAACGGGTAAGCCAAATAACCAAAGCATACTATTTACAAAACATGAGCACTACAGCTCATATGAAGGTTTTTCAGTGTAAGTTCCATGCCTAGACACGTTTCTGGTTAACGTATTATTTACACAAGTAAGTGGAATAAAAGCATTTCACACTTACGTGACCACGTGCACTTTCCGATGCCACCACTAGCTGGGCACACGCTATGGCAAAAACTTTAAACTTTCCGGATCAGCACTATAAAGTCCACAACACGGGAAACATGGTCTCCTTAACTGAGAACCATCAAAAACTACTAAGTTTAGTTTAAATATCCGCGTTCACCGATAAACACTTTATCGTAACTTTCGACAACATCGAAACATGACTTTACGAAGATCAGTCTGCCCGATCTAGATCCTTCTAGATCCTTCCATCGATCAGTATATCGATCGAATGACTAACCGGTCTAATGACCAAAGCGATCTCACTTAAAAGCGATCTCCTTTAAAGCGATCTGACTTAAAACCAGAAAAGTGTCTAGCCTTTATACCCGAAGATGGGTGCGTTCCGGAACATAACCGTTGCCGGCAACGCCCTCTGGATATGCAAAACAGGATGCGTGAGCGGCGAGAAAGGTGATTTGCATGATCAGCCAAGTTTTGTCCACATCGCGATTCGTTCACGAGAACGGAATAATCATTTTAATAATGACGTCACACTCCCGCGAGACGAGAATCGCGATGTAAACAAAACCAAGTTTCTAACAAAATGTACCGTCAGCCGTGACTTGCCCGTGTAGCTGAGGTGTGCGAATGACAGTTACTTCATCAACTGCCATGAACTTCTTCATTAGCCATGACTTGCGCGAGTAACGAAGGCGTGCAATCGACATCTATTCTGTTGGAAAAAAATCAATACATCGCGATTCACGTTCCCTTGAACGGGCGTTTATGCAAATTTAATATGAACGACTCTTCCCGTTCACCGGCGTGAACCGTGACGTTTTTCAACATGAGGTTTCATGCAAATAGGTTCTCAATGCGTACGCATCTGATTTGAATATCCGGGGGCATTTCCGGAACAGTCCTTTCTCGGATATATAAGGCAGAGATTTCTTGAAGCAATTGTTCTGTTCATGTCAGTCAATCAGTCGAGAGAGAGAACTGACACTCAGTCTGATCCAGAACGGAGCCGAGAAGGCTTTATAAGACATAGACACTGATGGTCTGATGCGGGCAGACAGAAATGCTTTAGACAGAAGCACTGCGTGATGTCTTATCCTTTGGTTTTCCTTTGCCAAGTGTGATACCTTCAATGGTGGCTGCAAATACACGCAAGTGATAGAGGTAGTATAGTTATTTACTACCCATGCTTCAAGGAATTTCTGTCTGGTCATTTACAACTGCAAACCTTTTTGTACATAGTATTTTTTGATGTTTTGTGGCATGGAAACCTGGAATGTGTAACTTGCCTAGTTATGTTTTCTCACGAAATAAAGTGAATGATGTTTTTCTTCAAAACTGGATCTGCATACTTTTATGACCCAGCCAACACTTATTGATTCTATGCCAGTGCGTACTTTGCTATTTATCTTGCTTCTTCAAATTTTAAATTTTCCAACAGAAAAGGTTATGGGCCAGTTTAACGCCCAATAGAATCATAAGTGCAAGCATTTTAAAGAATCATTGTTCCAGTGTTCAGATGGGGGCCGTGCCTGTCACCATTTTGAAGTGCGTATGAATAACAAAAATGAAACGTAAACAGTGTACAAAAGACTTTTACTTCTGCTTCTTCAAATCTACGAGTGGCCATGGAGGCAAGTAGAACGGAGTTGCTGACGCGAGACAATTACGTCACCTGGTGCACCGACATCTCATTCGTCCTCAAGGGAGAAGGATGTTTCGGACACGTAGATGGAAGTATTAAGCCTTTAGAAGATGACGCAAGTCGCCGAGACTCCATGAAATGCACCGCTAGCCACGATTTATGCGTGTAGCTGAAGTGTGCGATAGACAGCTACTTCATGAACTGAACCATTAGTCATGACTTGAGTGTGTAACGGAGAAGTGCGATCGACAGCTACTTCATGAACTACATCGTTAGCCGTAACTTGCGCGCATAGCTGAGATACAAGATCAACACTTCATAAACTGCATACTTAGCTGTAACTTGCGCGTGTAACGTAGGTGTGCGATCGACAGTTACTTTATGAACTGCCCCGTTATTTATGGCTTGCGTCGCAGAGGTGCACGATCAACAGCTACTGCAAGAAAGGTATTGCAAGTTTAAAAACTTTTTCAAAAACAATAGGGCTGGTCGCCGAAGGCAGTAATTAAATAATATGAGGGAAATAAGTTATCCTATATTTCATCAAAGCTACTGCAACACGTTAATCTAGACACAGCTTTCTCTTCAATCATCCTCTGTTTTGATAGAACCAACAAAAACACATGTACACAAGTTCCTGTGGCTCAAAAGAACTTTAGTCCAGAAAACTATATTTTTAAATATTGGTTTTTGAGCAAAAAATCTTAGAGTGGTACTTTTCATCCCAGATGCATACTAAACATGGAATAATTTGACAAAATTTTAAGTTTAAAAAGAAATGAAAACTGTTTCAAAGTTTTATCTGTTGGAAGTGGGAATGTGTTTATTTAACATTTTTCACATTTCTGCTCTTTCATTGTTTTTAATTTATTTTTTATGGGAAGTGTGGCGATCCAATTGCGGGACCTTCCTACTATGCCGTATTTTATTTTATCCATTGCTTTTCTTCATAAACTGCTATGTGGTCCAGGCCCCTACACAATGCATCCTTTTGAAGAAATATCCTTTAATATCATCAATGCCCAGAGAGGTTGCTAACAGCAGACAAAAATTCCTTCTCTACTCTCCTGTTTTGACATGATGTTGATCAAATATTACGTACTGAGGGGCGTAAGAGAATCATAATCTGACTAACTATATTTGTATTATTGGATTTAGACCTAAAATTCTTCAAAAATTTTGCACACAATTGATTCCCAACAAAGAATAGTTGAGCAAAATTTTAACTTTGCAAAGAAAGAGAAACTTCGTGATTTATCTAGTAAATATGAAGAAGCACACTATTCAACAATCGAACCCGTCTTTTTCTATTTTATTACTTTGAGAGGTCTTTGAGGCTTCTAGGTTTGTTAGCTTGCGCTGGAGATTCCTAAGATATCCTGTGGAGATTCCCACTCACACACACAAAAGAACCTCCGCCAAACTCCGGTCGTAAATGATCACGTGGGTCGCCATTCGTCTTGTGATCGTATTTCACTAAACCCGCCCGTGGACAGAGGATTTAACCATTGAGAATCGGCGATTTTGTCGTGACTGACACTTTTGTCGTCTTTGTAAAAGATGAGTGCTATTTTGAACAACGTTTTAATTTCTGAAGTCTTTTTTAACATTGATTGCCGCATGAATGGAATGTATTCGGACGATAGTAGAGTAATTTTGATGCCGCAGCAAAACATTACAAAATTTTTGGATGATTTAAAAATTTTAGGTTAATTTTAGGAATTCAAGGGAAGCTTCAAACTTTTAGGAATTTTAGAAATTTTAGGACGAATGCGATCCCTGTCATTCTCCTGAGAGCTTGTGGAAGTAATGGTCCTTTGCGCAAATTCTTAAGTCGATGAAACTCTCGAAGTGCAGCTGCAACATGTCCTTTGTTTTCATAAAACAGCTTCACAAGCAAAGCTCGTTCTGGCAGTGTGACAGCCATCGCTGATAAGAATGAAAATTTCCCAGTTTTATCCCCTTTTATGCCCAGAACATAGCAGCTGCAAACCAAGGGTTTATGCAAATTTTTGTGCTTACAGTGCGTAATTGAAGCTACAATGATAGTTTAAGTTTCTTCACTTTTTTATCTTCTTTTTTTCATATCAGCAAAAGAAATTAAAAAGGAAAAATTCCATATCGCATGTGTTTGTTTTTTTGTGATTATTTTGTGTCTTTTCAGTATATTTTCTGTTCCTATCTGTGTTTTTGGAATTAATTTTTTTTTACGTAATCCCTTTCTCCATGTCTTGAATAGTAGGTTCAAGAATTTTGGAGCCACTGAGTAGTTCGATGCATAGAGAGCTCAGAGTAGGGGTGTTTCAATTCTGACCACCCGGTATATATATATATATATATATATATATATATATATATATATATATATATATATATATATATGATTGTTATTGAAAATAAATGTTAGCTTCAATTTCAAAGTACTGTTTACTTGCCAATAAAAATAAACAGAAGAGAAAAATAAAAACTTCATTTAAACAAACAAATAAAATCAAGAAAATCTCTATAAAATCACACTATAATATTTAGAAAAACTGGTGCCCGCACAGTGGATATATTGTTAGACATGAGTCTGTGGTGGAGCGGATTGCATGCTCCTGCAGTCCCGTACAATGGAATTATGTTAGTCATAAACCAACATAGTCGAAAATCCAGACTGTCCGACTCATCCTAAGATATAGAGCAGCAATTTGGACGGCTGGGTGAACCAACATATGGAAAAATTAAGAAATGTTCAAATTAAATTACCATTATAACTAAACAAACATAATATGAATACATATTCTTCATTACTGGACAAGAAAGAAATTTCAATCTATTATGTTGAAAAAATGTGAAATTTAATAAAACAATTATTTTTCTCTTAATTGCTTTGGAAAACATCTTTTTCAGATATGCTCTGATTCTTCCCCATCAGCCTTCGTTCTGGACAAGGTACCCTGCTGGGTTGCAAATGAGGGAGGAATAGGTCAGAGGCCACATCTGGTTTTGGAATCACTGGGAATTGGCTTAGTTTTGTAGGTGTGAAAGTTAGATATTTATTTTGATGTGAAACATTGAGCTGAACTGCGGTCTAGTTGCATTTCTGTTGGAAATGGTGTCTACCATTGGAAATGCTGCTTCATATTTCGTCAAATAAATATTTAAATTTTGATTCTTAAATAGATTGTTCTTGCTGCAATCCATTTTCATCTCATTAAGCTCGAGTAAATAAAGGCTTGAGAACAATTACTTTATAGAAGAACAAAAAGCAACAAACTTGGTGATCTTATACTTGGTAAATCTTTATGCTCAAGTAAAGGAGAATTTTACCGAGAATTTCAAAAAGAGTAGTTCCGATGAATATTAGACTGTAGTGATATAATAGCCATTGAAACAGTCAACATAGCATGTAATGTATAAGGTATCTCACCAATTAATAATAATAATAAAAGAAAAACACATGGAAAGACAAAACTCAAGACAAGATATGTTAAATTTAGTTGGCAAAAATTTTAGATGCTGAACTACCTTCCGAACAGTCATCAGAACTCTTCCCATCTAACTCACAGTGTGGAGATTGCACTAATTTAATCACAAAACTAAAGGGAAAATATAACAAAAGCAGTTCAACACCAGAAGAAATTAAAAATTTAAGTCTTATGCCTCAAAGTTGGGCTACTAAAACAACTATGAAAGAGTTTGGAGCTAGCCAGTATCTAAGTTCACAGAACTAAAGACCTCAAAAACATGGTTCTTTCCTCAATTAAGAAAAAGGTAGGACTCTTGATTTGAAAGTGAAGGAAACAGTTTGCACATTCTTTACATGTAATGAAATCAGGGAAGAAAGAGGAAGAAAGGGAAGAAAGAGTGTTTATCTGTACAATCTACTACAGGAAAACTAGAATTAAAGCAAAAATGCTTGCTTTTAGGAAATCTTAAAAGAATTGTACACTGAATTCAAATCATCTAAATTACAAGATAGACTTTTTGCAATTTGCAAAGCTATGACCGAAATAGTGTATCTTAACTGGTGCTAGTAGTATACTCACAGTGTATATGCATTCAGCTATCATCCAATATAAAACTAATGGTTTTAACAATGAATATAAAGGCTGAGATATTACTTTATTGCTAAAAATGATAGTTTGCTTAACAGAAGATGAAAGTTGCACACTTGGTGAATGTTGTAAATGCCCAGGAACTTTCATTTTTTAATTAAATGCTATCAGATGCAAAACACTCAGCAATGATATTTACAATAAAAAATTGATGAAATCACATTTAAATTAATGTTAATAATAAGAAAGGAACAAATACACAGGTAAAACAACATATTTTTGGTTAGACATTTAAATATGAATAAATAACGTCTTGTTTTAAAAAATTTCATATGCTGAAAATGACACTTTTTTTTCAATTTTAAAAATAGAAAGGATAAAATATACAAAAAAAGCCCCCTTTCACTTGATTATCTACATAGATTTGTTATTTTATTAAACCAGTTTTTAGATTTTTAAATTATGCCTCACATGGGGTTTTAGGGGTGCTAAGTGATCATTTTTGAAATTTTGGAAGTTTGGCAACCCTAAAATTTAAGTAAAAAGTGAATTAGAAGCTTAAAATTTTTGTGCTTATAAAACACGTCCAACTTTTTAAATCAACCATATTTTATTCATGTTTTAATTTCACCAGCTAAATTGAAAAAATCTTACACATAAGAAAAAAAGTTCAAAAATTTCAAAATTAAGTGCTTAAAAACGGTTTCATTAAAAAAAAAATATTACAATTAATTTATATCATATGAAAGCTTGAAGTCTTAGCTTTAAAATAACACCTGAAATATTGGTTTGTGACAAATACAAGTGGAATACAAGATACATACTTTGGAAAGAATAACATCACTTTTCAGAGAAATATGACCTTGAAAGATGTTTCAAGGGGCAAAATTTCCCCTTCTACAATTTCAAAAAATTTAAATTCTGGCTTTCATCTTCTTCCCGGATATATACGCTAATTTTAATTTTTAATCAAAATCCATTACTATCATGCAACCCCACTTTGTTGATTTGACATGGAATGACCCATTTTCATCAAATTCGATGCATTCTTTTAATTTTTTTTCATGCTTGGTATGGAATTTTTCAGAATTTCAAATTGAACTGAAAAAGTATGATGGTACATAAATAATAAGGATATTTCAGGACACAATTTTTTTTTTTTTCGGGAATTTCAGGCCAATTAAGACCCCTGAACATTGAAACGTTCATCCAAGTCAATTGTAAACGTAAACAACATACTTCATTCATGTATTTAGAACATTGCAGGAGTAGCATTTGATAAACAAGAACCATGCTCATGTACAATTATAGAAGTTTGGGCAAACATCTGCATCACAGAAAAGTAAACATGTGCACTCTTACGATTTAGTCATTCATCGGAGCATTTCAATGATACCGGATATTTCATTGAATTTCGGCTGTTAAAAAGAAAATGTAAATGTCCCAGCAAAAAGGGGTAGAAAGGGACCTGATAATGAAAAAACGGACCTCGAGGGAAAAAAGAGACCATTTACAAGGCCTGAACATCACATCGCTATACACAAATGCTAAAGAAAAATGCTTGCTATTTGAGATAGGGATGAGAGGGTTCTCTCTCAAGTGCCTCGAAATGCAAATTCCTTGGATGAAAATTCAGGACAATTTCAGTACAAAATAAGTATAAAACAAAAAATATAGAAGTTTTTATCAGGTGAAAATTATTTTATAATGAAAACAAAAAATTATATTTGGTAAAACACAAGTTTTCACTGAAGAGAATAATAAATATTGATCTTTAATAAAAAGAAAAATATAGCAATTAATTATATCTCTGCCAAAATGGTTGCCCTTTTATTTGCCTAAATTAATGCTTTTTGGGAAATATCCCTTCACAAGGTCCATACCCATTTTTCAAAATAGAAAAATTTGTATTGTGCAAATTAAATTAAAAAATTAATCTTAATAATTAGTAGCCAGAATATGAAAATAAGCTAGTTTAGTCAAATTAATATGCAATATTTAAAAGATGGAGATCGATGGAAAAAAAAACTAATGTACTCTTGACAATTCAAGAGAACTAACTGAATTGTGCAATCACACTGTTTATGTGAAAATAATTAAGAAATTAACCATAATAATTAACCAGAATATGAAAATATGCTAGTTCAGTTAATCTAATATGCAATATTAAGAAGATGAAGACGCATGGAAAAAGATACCAATGTACTCTCGGCAATTCATGAAAACAAGCTGAATTGCGTAGTCACACTGTTAAGGCGAAACTAATGCCAAAACCATGACAGTTTAACAATTTATGTTGAATTAGACAACCTTTGAAGAAGCACGTTTATTACTTTCATGAACCAAGCGATCGTAATTTACATTATACACGGCCACAACCCATAGAAGTATCAGTTCAAGGATCCCACCAGACACACCTTCCACCCTAAAAGCATGAAATAACTAGTCTCAGGCTATGACAGATGTGAAGCTGTGCTAAGGAATATAACACAAGTTAATACCTGATATGAAATCTTACTTACCAGAACTCCCTTTGTGGGTGTATTAATAGCCGGAATGCATGGCACGGTGCACAGTTCTTTACATTCTGGGTGGCAGATAACACGGCAATCTTGACATTTCAAAGCCTGTTTGCAGAACTTTATGTTGTGGCCACAAGGAATACATGTCTCTGTACGAATCACTGTTTTAGTAACAAATGCATGTGTTCGACTTAGTTTTCCACCTGTACTGTAGCGACCAACAGGAGTACTGAAAAAAAAAATTAATAAATATTCTTGAAAACACAAGATGATTTTATTTCATAAACTCATAAAAAGGTGCATCTGACTACTAAAAGTGAACGCAGTTCATATGTGGACAGTTCAAAAACTTATTAGTAAAGCCTGGAAGTTGAGGCAGTAAAGATCCTAAACCAGGCAAAATTAAATTACAAAGTAGGCAGCAAAAATAGGAATTCATTAAGTGTTTGAAAAAATTCAAATTATATAAAGGTATTTGGTCAATTTTACAAAACTATTTATCGGATCAATTACTTATTTCCATTGTCATGCATAATTACAAGCTTTTGTCATACAGATTGATTTGTATTAAAAACAAAAATGATCTACGGAGATAATAGGAGCCTACTTGAAACTTGTGACATTTGTAGGGATCCATTTCAATAAAAGCTCAATTATTAATATCCCCTTTGAGTGTTTCATTATTGCTTACTATGTGTCTGGGAAGATTCAATTGGACCAACAGCATCATTTAATAACTTTAATTAATGCTTTATTGCTTTTCTTCAGAGAAGTATTAGGCAACTGTGAGCTTGAATAAAAGTTGAAAAAGGAGATTGAATAAAAGTGAGCTTGAAAATAATCATAAGGAACAGAATATTTAAATAGCATTTGTTTAGTAATTCGTATTAAGGTGGATTCTCCCTCATCTAAACTTTTAACACCGCAAGAAAGCAATTCATTCAAAAACAAAAAGTTTTTTTTATTTTAAATTTCAGAAAACGCAAAGTAAAAAGAGTCTTTTAAAACAATTTTCCCAAACATTCAGTTATTTTAAAGTTATTATTCTATTATTCGTTACTTAAAAATTTACAAATTGTAAAATTATTTTTTAACAAGCCCAATTTAATTCTAAATGCATTCATATCAGTGTTTTTCTAAAAATTTTATCTTGAGATCTTTATCTTGATAAAAATTTTACCTTTAGGAAAATTTTATATGAAATGATAGTTTGCATGGACATCCATACTAATAAATGTATAAAAAGTTACAACTTTCTTTTTGGAGGGGAGCAAGAAACCAGTCCGATTCCTTCTTAGAAGGAAAGCTCACATTTTTTTCCAAATTTTTTCAATGACCGCTCTTCAATTGCCATGTGACAACAGTCTATCTATACTCATTTTTTATTTAAGCAGTGCACCTGTGTATACATGTGAATATATAACATATTCACATGTGAAGTGTATAGATATATAGTATGAACAGTCATCATTACAGTTGGGAAATAATTTTACTTGAGCTAACTGCAAATTAACCATAGGGTAAAACAGTAACGGATGAAAGTGTCAAGTATAAAAGAGGACGAGATGAAGGGTTACGGCAGAGGGAGAATAGCAGCATTAAAGTGTATATATAGTACTATGGGATTGTTATTGTCGCAGGACATGGTATTTACGCTATCACATAACTCAAGATAGGTGTTTTAATTTGTCAATAAATACAGGGTGGTTACAAAAAAAACTTCCCCAAAATATGAACTCCTAAGGGCCTATCCGCACATCCAATCGAAAGGAAATTTCAGATATTGTTATTTGAAAGTATGCACTTGAGATTGTGATGATTTCAAACAATAGAGCTCTTGTTGGCAAAATTTAGAAAAATTTGAATTTAAGTCAAATGAAAAACTTTGCAACAGAAGAGTTTAAAGTGACTACTAATAGTAGTTGGCAGTGGAACAAACCTGGCTGCATATGCAGAGGTGACTAAATGTCCATTGGAAGAAAGCAATTCAAATTTTTAAGACAAATCACTTTATTGTGATATGAATCCATTACTTTATACAAGTCACTCAATCTTTAGTAACTAGATAGTAAAGTAACAATATTTACACTTTGAGCTCTCAAGCTCAGAGAAGAAGGATTTTAAAATAGTTCATGACTAGACACATTTTTAAAACAAAACTATGTCAAAAAACACAGGTAAGTAAAAAAAAACATTTTACCTTAACAAAACTTTGTGCATTTAAAAAAACACCATCTACTGCTCAGACGTTACGGTGAATACTTTAAACTATCACATTTATGTTTTTCAGAGTCCACTACGTGGAAAAAACATGGCATCTCAAACAGAGAACCATTATAGCACAAGGTCATCTATATAAGATCAAATTACCGTGTCCATGATCAACCGATCGATACATTGAAACAAACACTCGAACAGACTCTAATATAAATTTTAACAGATCTCTCGCAACCTCTACAATCTTCGCCAGGTCTGTCAGTTCATGTTCCCTGGAACTAAAAATGTGTCTAGTATATATATCCATCAATGGGTGCGCTCCAGAACACAACTGTTGGTGTCAACGCCCTCTGGATATGCAAATCAGGATACGTGCACGGTGAGAAGGTGATTTGCATGATTCTGTTTGTTCACATCACGATTCGTTCAAGAGAACGGAAAAACCATTAAAGTAATTGAAATCACATTCACGGGAAACGAGAATTTCGATGTAAACAAAACCTAGTTTCCAACAATCGGCCCCCTCATGCAGAACACCAAATCTCGACGCCCATGCAATCATATAAAAAAAAATTTACTCCAATGATCAGGACATGAAAAATAAAATGTCAAGGTCCTCAGTATCCTACAAAACATAATGCATGAAGACAAATTTTAATACATTACAAATTTAAAGTAAAAACACTTATAACATTTTAAAAAGTGGTCAGCTTTTGTCAATTTCTCAAATTGACAAATACTTAACAAACACACTTATCCACTATTCTAATACAGATCATAAGCGTTATTTAAGGTACATGATTAAAGAGGATATCAACATAGTAATAAGAAACTGAGTATCATCATACTATTTAAATTTGCATTTCCTAAGTATAAGTTCTTACTATAGAAATTTACCTCTTTACATCATTAAAAAATTTGAAAAATTCATATAGAAACATTAAGTCTTAATATTTAAACATTTAAGTATAAATGTCAAGATTTAAGTTCTAGAAATTTTAAGTATAACCATTAAATTCAATATCTAAGTTTAAAAATTTAAGTAAATAAATAAATAAATTGGCATCATGTCTGATTTCAATTAGCAGAAACAACAAGCACACAACTATAATAGAAGGACTTTATTTCACTTCTTATAAGACGTACAAAATTTAAAAAGGCCAGAGCGCTTTCGAGCATAAATACACTTTTCATTAGTGGCTACATGGAAATAGAAATGATCGCTCATATATAGACCAGAAAAGGTGACAAATTCGCATAAATACAATTACCAATAAACATACGTTTAGCTAAGGAGAATCCAAAATATAAAACATTTTGTACAAATTCAAAATATTTTGAGCAAAAATCACAAAAAGTACAGTAAAAATTCTTACAATTTTATTACAGAAATTTCAAATTCAAAATTTTTTTTAAAAAATATATAGGGGACAGTCAGGCCCAATCCCCGAGAGGATGACGTCAAAGATAACTATGAAGAGACTTGAATTGCAAGGAATCGAGAATGAGTCGCCAAGCATAACTTAAAATCTGAACGGGGTCAAAATTACAAATCAACTCACGGCAAATATAAATGAAGAGGGATTCAAAAAGGAGAATATTACGAGGGTTATTACAACGCATAAGAAGGAAAGTTCTTTCGAAAATGGGCCGGAAATTTTCCTTAACATTAAGCTGAGCAAGGGCCGTAGAAAGTTTACCACCTTTGACATCCCTAGCATGTTCTGCCAAAAGGATACCAATAGTACGTTTTGTACTGCCAATATAAAATTTAAAGTTACCATCAATGGACAACAGGGGAACCACATACACCCCAGCGAAGCTTTTAAAGTCATCCCCATCACCCAGCTTATAAGACCGAATCCGGTTAAATAAAGAAGAAACAGAGTGAGCAGGCCTGAAACCAAACTCAGAACAAAACTGAATAAACGGGCAGAAAATCCTAGGATGGTACGGGAAACTCGATTTATGATTCAAACGATAAATAAGTTTAGTGTCAACCAAAGAAAATTTACGGCGAACATGGGAAAAAACCTTATGCATAAATTCAAAGGAATAGGCAGCCTCATGGCCAAGATTGAAAATAAAATCAATTTCGTCACTTAAAGAAGAAACAGAAGAACAAACATTAAAAGTGCGATTAAAATAAGCATTAAAAGAAGCTTTTTTAGAGGAAATAGGATGGTAAGAATTAGCAGGAATACAGGAATTAGTAAAAGACGGTTTACGATAAACAGAAGTGTGAAAGCCAACAGCAGAACGGGTAACCAAAACATCAAGAAAAGGCAAGGAACAATTATTTTCGTGCTCAATGGTAAAATTAATCGAAGGGTAAAAATCATTAACCTTGGACAAAAGAAGGAGATCATTTAAATCACTATCCCAAATAATAAAAACATCATCAACAAACTGGCACCAAAGAGAGGGGGGGATGGGCAAAAAAGGCAAAATTTCATTCTTGAGCTCCTGCAAAACCACCTCCGTCAAAATACCAGATAATGGGCTACCCATAGGGGCACCACAAGTTTGTAAATAAATATTATCACAAAATCCAAAATAATTGGTCTCCACAACAATGTTCAAAGCAGAAGTGATTGCGTCGATAGTAGGAGCTTTAAAATTATGATTTTGCAATTTTTTAACAATAATTCTGATAACAATGTCAACGAGAATGCTGGGAAATAATGAAACAACATCAAAACTATGAAGGGTACTATTAGGATTAAATTTAGTTTTAAATAAAACATTAATAAAATTTTCAGTGGAGCTAATAGAAAACCTATGGTTATTAAAAAAGGGTTTTAAGAAAAAGGCGAGGGATTTCTCTAAAAAATAAGTAGGTCCATTACATTTAGAAACAATAGGACGCATGGGATGATTAGGTTTATGAAGTTTTATTTGACCAAAAATCTTAGGGAGTTGATGAGAAGTACGAAAAACCGCAGATTTAACAATGGGAGGGAGATCATTACGTTTTTTTAAGTTTTGCGATCCTAGTATTAATCATATTGATCGGAAATATTTTAACCTGGTTACATTCCATGTCGTCAATACACTTCTGCATTGAATGCATATAATCAGATTTATTAGTAATAACAAATTGCTTAGTCTTGTCAGCAGATAAAATGACAATATCAGGATTAGATCTCAGTTTCTTAATTTCTGCAAGTTCAGTATTCAAAACAATGTCAGCACCAAAATGTCTATATTTTTATTTTTAAGTTTATTCTCATTTTGAAAAGCAGTAATTGACCGATACATAATAAAACGGCCACAATCTCTATGGTCCTGAGTAATATTAAGAAGGGCATCCTCCACAGGGTGAATTAAATTAATAAGACTAGAATTATTATTGGGATAGGCAAACTTAGGGCCTCTCTGAAGAGCATTAAGCTGAACCGGGGAAATATCAATGTTGGTACAATTTACAAAAGGAAAGGAAGAGGTTTTTTAAGCTGAGAAAAAATTTTGATTTTAAAGCAAGAATTTTAATTCTGGGAATATTTAAACACAGGGTGCAGAGAAGGGGGGAAGAGAGTGATACCCTCTGAACTTGCAGAAATTAAGAAACTGAGATCTAATCCTGATCATTTTATCTGCTGACAAGACTAAGCAACTTGTTATTACTAATAAATCTGATTATATGCATTCAATGCAGAAGAGTATTGACGAGATGGAATGTAACCAGGATTTCCGATCAATATGATTAATGCTAGGATCGCAAAACTTAAAAAATGTAATGATCTCCCTCCCATTGATAAATCTGCGGTTTTTCGTACTTCTCATCAACTCCCTAAGATTTTTGGTCAAATAAAACTTCATAAACCTAATCATCCCATGCGTCCTATTGTTTCTAAATGTAGTAGACCTACTTATTGTTTAGAGAAATCCCTTGCCTTTTTCTTAAAACCCTTTTTTAATAACCATAGGTTTTCTATTAGCTCCACTGAAAATTTTATTAATGTTTTATTTAAAACTAAATTTAATCCTAATAGTACCCTTCATAGTTTTGATGTTGTTTCATTATTTCCCAGCATTTTCGTTGACATTGTTATCAGAATTATTGTTAAAAAATTGCAAAATCATAATTTTAAAGCTCCTACTATCGACGCAATCACTTCTGCTTTGAACATTGTTGTGGAGACCAATTATTTTGGATTTTGTGATAATATTTATTTACAAACTTGTGGTGCCCCTATGGGTAGCCCATTATCTGGTATTTTGGCGGAGGTGGTTTTGCAGGAGCTCGAGAATGAAATTTTGCCTTTTTTGCCCATCCTCCCATCTCTTTGGTGCCAGTTTGTTGATGATGTTTTTATTATTTGGGATAGTGATTTAAATGATCTCCTACTTCTTTTGTCCAAGGAAAATGATTTTTATCCTTCGATTAATTTTACTATTGAGCACGAAAATAATTGTTCCTTGCCCTTTCTTGATGTTTTGGTTACCCATTTTGCTGTCGGTTTTCACACTTCTGTTTACAGTAAACAGTCTTTTACTAATTCCTGTATTCCTGCTAATTCTTACCATCCTATTTCCTCTAAAAAAGCTTCTTTTAACGCTTATTTTAATCGCGCTTTTAACGTTTGCTCTTCTGTTTCTTCTTTAAGTGACGAAATTTCTTTTATTTTCAATCTTGGCCATGAGGCTGCCTATTCCTTTGAATTTATACATAAGGTTTTTTCCCATGTTCGCCATAAATTTTCTCTGGTTGACACTAAACTTATTTTTTTAAAAGATCATTTGAATCATAAATCGAGTTTCCCGTACCATCCTAGGATTTTCTGCCCCTGTATTCAGTTTTGCTTTGAGTTTGATTTCAGGCCTGCTCACTCTAATGTTTGATTATTTAACCGGATTTGGTCTGATAAGATGGGTGATGGGTATGACTTTAAAAGCTTTGCTGGGGTGTATATGGTTCCCCTGTTGTCCATTGATGGTAACTTTAAATTTTATATTGGTAGTACATACTATTGGTATCCGTTTGGCAGAACATGCTAGGGATTGTCAAAGGTGATAAACTTCCTAAGGCCCTTGCTCAGCTTGTTGTTAGGGAAAATTTCTGGCCTATTTTCAAAAGAACTTTCCTTCTTATGCGTTGTAATAACCCTCGTAATATACTCCTTTTTGAATCCCTCTTTATTTATATTTACCGGGGGGCGATTTGTAATTTTGACCCCGTTCAGATTTTAAGTTATGCTTGGCGGCTCATTCTCGACTCCATGCAATTCAAGCCTCTTCATAGTTATCTTCATAGTTATCATCCTCTCGGGGATTGGGCCTGACTGCCCCCTATATATTTTTAAAAAAAATTTTTGAATTTAAAATTTCTGTAATAAAATTGTAAGAATTTTTACTGTAGTTTTTGTGATTTTTGCTCAAAATTTCTTGAATATGTACAAAATGTTTTGTATTTTGGATTCTCCTTAGCTAAACGTATGTTTATTGGTAATTGTATTTATGCAAATTTGTCACCTTTTCTGGTCTATATATGAACGATCATTTCTATTTCCATGTAGCCACTGATGAAGAGTGTATTTACACTCGAAAACGCTCTGACCTTTTTAAATTTTGTACGGCTTATAAGAAGTGAAATAAAGTCCTATTATAGTTGTGTGCTTGTTGTTTCTGCTAAAAATTTAAGTTTTATTATCTCAGTCCAAGACATGTATACACAATTTATACTAACAACAATGGCAAAGATAATATAAGAAATACAGAAGGTAAACATTCATATGAAATAAGCACAGATTAAACATTTTATGATTCATGTGGTTTTATATCAATGATGCATAACCCAGTGTATAACAGCAAGATCAAACACACATTTTATTCAAACACACATTTTATTTTTCCGGCCGTCCAAACAGTTGCTCCTAGTCCTTTGGACGAGTCGGACGGTCTGGGTCTTCAACACATTTTATTCACGAAAGCAAAATTGCATTATGAGGGTAATCAAAAATGGATGTATATATTTTTAAGTGTAATGTGAAAAATGTAAAAGTTCATTATAACACCATATATATACTCAAGATACGTTCATTTGTATCAATGAGAAAGGAGTAAATAAAAAGATACCCTAACCATATTTTGAAAAATGTGTAAAAATTTCAAAAAAAAATTTCTTTTCTTTAGAAAGTTAAATTTGCATTTTAAAATTTTCATTACAAAATTTTAAGACCCTATATTTAGTCATTGGTTTTGTGAAGTAATATGCTACATTATTTTTAGTATTAACAAAGTTAATTTTAAAAGACTCATTCACAGCTAAGTTTCTTAAGAAGTGATACTTTATGTCTATATGCTTAGTTCTATTTGTTATCAATTGGGGAATTTGAAAAATTTATTGTAGCTTGGTTGTCACAAAAAAATTTTACTATTATTTTTGTTAAACTTTAACCCTAGCTTGCAGCCTCCGTCAACGAAACATATTCAGCTTCCATTGTGGCAGACTAACATATTTGTACCTAAATGTACACCAAGAAATTGGTACTTTGTCTATCAGAAACAACATACCACCAAGTGATACTCTGCCATCTCTATTGGCTGCAAAATCTGAGTCTGAGTAGCAGTTTAAACCTAAATCACAAATATTTGACAAATTTAACATATACTCCTTCGTCTTTTCAACATATCCCAACAATTTTAGTAATGCATCAAATGCTTTATATCTGGATTCTCCTGAAATTGAGACAGAATATTAACAATGTAACATATATCTGATCTTGTTCTACTGGACAGATAGGCTAGATATCCAATCAAGTTTCTGTATGGGAAACCCTGCATTTGAACTAACTCTTCCTTATTCATTGGGCAATCAATCTTGCTCAAAATGCAGCCCTTTACAATAGGAAGTGAGGAAATGAGGTATTTGAATTCCTTAAACATTTGGCAAACTTTGTCAATGTAATGACCTTGATGTATATGAAATTTGTTTTCAATCTCCTTAAATTAAACACCTAAAAGTCTAACTATCCCTAGTACCTTGATATCAAACTCTTTACTCAATAATGAAACAGCATGATCAATATACTTTTGTTGTTACGAAAACAAAATTATGTCATCCACATAAACCAGCATTAATACTTTGTTTTGGTATACATATGCACAATTGCACCATTTAAATTAAAAAAAGGTTAATTTTTTCAAAGTGGTGTCGAGCTCAGTATACCACTCCCTTCCGCTTTGATGAAGACCATATATTGCCCTCCTTAGTAAACAGATATATTGTTGCTGGTTTGGATCGACATATACAAGTAGCTGTTTCATAAAATTTTTTACATTTAGTTTCGCATAAAGGTATGCGGACTTACTGTCTAGTTGAAAATGTTTCCAGTTAAGCATGCAAACAAAGATAGAGAAAAAAGCTCTGACCAAACTAAAATTAATAACAGGGCTAAAAACTTCATCACGAGTCCCCCTTTTCTTGGGTATATCCTTCAGCTACTAAACGAGCTTTGTGCGGGTATCTTGAAATGTGTTGGAATTTATACATTTGGAAAACCAGATGTTAGCAGAGTGCCGTAGCGGATGTAAGCAGGAAATAGTCTTGACGTGAAAAAAACGATATTTATTTTCACGAACTCAAAACATTAAAATAACATAAGAACATATCAATTTTCATAACTTGGAAAAGATATTTGCAGAAGTTGAATAGTTTAAACAAAAGTCTTGAAAAATTACAGAAGACTTAACAGCAGTTAGGCCTAACAACATCGTCCACTAAACATTGCCATAACCGGCGTACATGAAGATAACGATCATATGTGATCATGATGATATATCACGAAGACGAAGATAATCAACAACTCGCATTATATCGAAAAGTCATGAGGCACCTGACGCCGAAGGCGTCTTTATCCTCGATATCCTCTTTAGTTGTGCTGATTCTTTAGCATTAGTTGGATTGTAGAAGTCCGTCCATAAGAGCGCCCCAGATGGGCAGGGCGTCAGATAGGTCCTGAAAACGGACTGGAGATGCACTTGGTGAAATCCGTGGCGGTGGCACGTGCAGAAGAAGAAGAAAGTGGAGGTGGTGGCAGTACTCTGATGTACCAGCTGCAGTCCCTGAACAAGTTAGATCTGGGTGGACTGGGGTTTTTTGATTTCAGTTACCATCTTAATGATAGAAAAAAGTTTAGCCATGGGATCATCTTCTGATGTTATGATTTTGAGAATGCTGTTTAGTATATCCTGCAAGTTGCTCAGGTCGAAGTGTTTTTCCACTTCCTTAAAAAATTTAAGGAAGTCAAGAAAAGCGTTCGAGGTCTGGGGGAGGTCAATGCCTGTGTCAAGTCGTGCCTGGGCAGAGTGCTCTTCGGTTTTTCCTGAGACCGTCTCAGCACTCGTCTGCACTTCCTGAGCAGGAGGGATGGATTTAGAAGGGAGAGGGGGAAAGTTTTCCTCACCAAGTCCGGGGAGGGGGGTAAATTTAGATTTGGATTTTTTGGTATCCTGGAACTTTTTACGGTTCCAGGGGTTTTGGGGGCAGTGCCTAAAGTTGGCTGGGTGCTCTCTGCCGCAGTTGCAACATTTAGCTGGTAATTCTCTAGACTTCTCACATTCCCTGCTGGGGTGGCCTTCTCCACACTTCAAGCAGCGAGGGGGAAGGGTACACTGGTCACTATGGTGATTGAATAACTGGCAATTATAGCACATTTTATAGCCTTTGCTACAGAAGGTCTCGATTTTAACTTGCATGTACAATATACTTTTAAACTCGTGGATCCTCGCCCAGATAGGGCCTACCAGAAAAATGGGGAGGCCTACCAGAAAAATCGAGGCCTACCAGAAAAATGGGGAGGGGAGTCCTATCTCTCCTGCTTCTGAGTTGTGCAACTCTGATGACTTTAAAGCCTTCACTAGCAAGGGCAGTTTTAACTTTTTCGCTATCTGTGTTGGACGGCAGTCCTTTAATTACTACTTTTTTTGGTCTTTCCTGCTTCAAATTAATGGCATTGAAGGGGATCTTCTTAAGGATCATGTGGGCCTGCACACTTCTGAAGTCCTCAACGGACCCAAGAGTGATTCGGATCACCCTCCCCATAAGAAGGCCCTGAACTTTATTCACAAGCATACTATTAAGCTCCTCTATGAGGGCTCCTCAATCGCTTGAGGAGTCCACATAAAAGGAGCAAACTCTATCCTTAGTGGGGGGGAGGGGGGCATCTGCCATAGTGGCTTCCTCAACCTCAAGATCCGTGAATTTATTTTCAGTTTAAACTTTAGAAACCTCATCCTCAATTTGCACTGTCAGTTTAGGCTTTTTCCAATTACTAGAGGTGATAAACCCCTCTATTTTCTTGAACATCTCGTCCTTGTATATGATATATAAGTCATCATCCGATTTTATTTTCCAGTACTTAATTATATTGTAGATAAAATTGTAGGTATCTCTTTTAACTAACACATTAGGGTCAGGGGTCTGCAGCAATAGAGAAGCATCAGAAATACTACCTGTCATAATCTTTTGGAGCCTCTTGGCCTGGTTGTGGTCAATTTCGTCATCTTCAAGCTCCTCTTCTAATCTTGCAATGACGTAGTCATAAGCAATGAAGTGGGTCACAAGCTTCCATGAGAAGGAGTCCTTTGGAATCTCGCCTTTTGGGAAGTCCAGAGTCTTGAGGTATGCGGCTTCAAAGATCGCCGCTGTTTCATAGTTAGTCGGCTTATCCAGCTGGCTTGAGGTCCCTGCAGTACGTTGGTCCATATCAGAAGGTCTAATGCTTGCTTGGAAGTATGCCCCCGGGACATATGGTTTTATCTTGGGAATCATCTTGATCCTTTTGCTTTTTACACCCGTTTTCGTTTTAAACGAAGCTTTCCTCGTAACAGCACTCGTACAATCCATAAAAACGGACATTACATCTTCAGTCATGTTGCCCGCCAATGGCAAGTACAAACATGTGCAGACAAATACAAGTTCATAAAAATGGCGAAAAAAAATAGCAATAGCACGTGGCACAAGCGAAGAGCGTCCCAGAACAAGCCCGTACACCTCCGCGGCTGAGCTCCGAATGATGAGATCAGCAGATACAAGCACTAGCTTAAATAGCCCAGTATCATTGAAGTTGTAGTTAATGTTTTCCTTCCAGAGTATGCTAATCTCTAATAGGTTGAAGTAGAAATTAGCATAAACCGGAAGTTGACGTCTCAATCTGCAGGACCACAGACCATGGGGGTAAAACTTCTTAACAAGCGATCCGAAAGCGATTAACCAATTAGAACGAAATATCTTTTGGATTTTAGACCGTACATCGACCGATTCACGTACATGCTTGTTTACAACCAAAGTTTTTCTAATAAGTGGGCCCTCCTGCAGATTGAATTGTCTAATCACATAAATACAAGTAGTAATCAAATTTAAATCTCAGTCGCACATATACAACATTATAGAGTTTCAAAATATCATGTATAAATTTCTGTGTATAATTATATTTTCAAGACAAAGTTTAAAAAAGTATAAAATACATCATGGTACAATTTACATGAGAAAACAAATTTAAAAATATCTTTGTGTTAAATACAGGAGATACAAATTTTCAAATCTTATATACTTCGGTACGCAGTATAAACTCAACAGTATCTAAACTACATGTTGAGGGAATGTAAAAAAAAAGTTTGTATATTACATCGAGAATCTTAAACTTTTAAATACTTGGCCACACAGTTTAAACTCATAAGTATCTAAGCTACTACATAAGAGATTGGAAAAATATATAAATTATTTTTAGTAGGTATCAAAAACTTTAAAAATCTTCATCACACAGTATAAACACATTAGTAACTAAACTACGCAATGCGGGTTTTGAAAAAGTGTTGAAGTTAATTTTTGAAAAATACAACTATACAATTTGAATGGATTTAACTTGTTTACATTAGATATTTCACATCAGAATTTAAACATCTTAAGAAGTTTTAAAGATTTCACAGAATTTAGAGATTGCTTCTTTGGTGATAGGTTTCGTAAAACCGTCAGCTTTGTTATTTTTGCTATTTACAAATTTAATCTCAAAGAGCTTCTTTCCACTAGATTTCTTAAGAAATGATATCAATGTGTTTGGTTCTATGATTCTCAATGGGCGAATTGGAAAAGTTTATGGCTGCTTGGTTATCACAGAATATTACACTATTTCCTAACTTAACGCTAAGTTTAGTACATTCAAGTAATGTGTTCTGTACCCATACCATTTCCTTTGCCGATTCGGTTAATAAGATATATTCAGCCTCCATTGTAGATAAACTCACACATTTGTGTTTAAATGTCCTCCATGAAATAGGTACCCTATCTACAAAAAATATCATGCCTCCCATTGATACTCTATCATCCCAATTAGCTGCAAAGTCAGAATCAGTAAAACAATTTAAATTTACAGATTGAATGTTTGATAAGTTTAGTTTAAAATCCCTTGTTTTATCTACATACCCTAGAAGTTTAAGTAAAACATCCCAGTGTTTTCCTGAAATTGGGATAAGATGTTTACGGCATAGCGAATATCAGGTCTAGTTCTGCTGGTAAGAAATGATAAACAAGCTAATAAGTTTCTGCAAGGTATATTCTTCATTTGTTCGATTTCTGCATGGTTTGCTGGACAATCTGTTTTGCTTAAAACTATACCTTTAGCTATGGGTAAACTAGAAATAGGATATTTAAACTTAGAATGTGTCACAAATTTTTGCGATGTATTGATTTTGATGGATGAAATGTTTATCATGTTTTTCCTCAAATTCAATACCTAATAACATTTTTGTTTTTCCTAACATTTTAATGTCAAATTTAGTTTTTAGTAACGAAGTTACGGAATTTAAATCCATTTGATTTTTGGCAAATAATATTATGTCATCAACGTAAACAATCAATAAAGCCTTATTGTTAAAATTATATGCACAATTGCACCACTTAAACTTTATGAAGTTAAGTTTTCTGAAAACCTAGTCTAACTCTAGGTACCATTCTTTACCGTGTTGATGCAAGCCATAAATCGCTTTATTTAGCTGATATATTATTTACTTATTCTACCGCGAGAGCTCTATTGTTTGAAATCATCACAATCTCAAGCGCATACCTTCAAATAACAATATCTGAAATTTCCTTTCAATTGGTTGAACGGATAGGCCGCTAGGGGTTCATATATCGAAGTTTTTTTATGATCACCCTGTATTTATGTTGTTAAAGATATATATTTTTTCATATCTAAATAAGCACCACTCAAAAAATGTTACAGTTTTTGATTTATTTGCCGTTTTTAGTATTCTTTATAAAATATAGGCATTGGACTTTTTAAAAGCAAAATAAATGTTCAAACTTTATAATAATTTTACATTAAAAATTGAATAAATGATTATTCAGGATCACATATGTTGTGCTGGTTTTCTTGATCTTTACATATGTTTTGTGTTGGTGTTCTGGATCTTCCTTTCAAAATGATTCATTTATGTTTATTTTTCTAAATTTTCCCCTTCAAAATTGTTAATTTGTGCCAATTTCTAAAATTTTCCATTTCTTATTCAAAATTCCTACTTTTGTTGTTTTTCTAAATTTTTTACTTTTTCTCACTTTTAGCAAATGTTTTCCCAGTTTCAGCAATTAAACCCTGTTTGCAAGCCCATTTTCAGAATGTTGGTGTTCCAAATTAATTCACTCCTTTTGATCCATTTCAAACCATTTTTTTTATGGCTGATAAATTACACAACATATTTCATCGAAATTTCTCTGTTATTTTTATTGTTTATGCAATGAATTGATAAAATCATGGTAACAATCACATTTCAGAAGCTTTAATTATTAAGCTTTAATAAATGTTAATCTAATAGCAATCAGTAAGTTCATTGAAAGGCACTAAAGGTGCCTGTACACAATACAAGAAATGGCATCAATAAATTGAGCTGTCAACTTAAAAGAACTTGCATCGTGCAAAATGGTACAATTTCTTGAACAAACCGCCATACAATTTCTCGACCGTAAGACCATATCAATCTCGAAAGACCATACAATTTCTCGACCGTAACTAACCAATCAGAACACTCACTGCATATAACATAACGAATCCTTTTCATATTTTTCACAGATTTGTACTTAGCTCATGTATGACTTGCATCTTTGGCTACTTTATTTGTACAATTTTAATTGACTACTACTTATGCACTTTCAATTTAATTCATTTGAGTTTAAGCATTTCATTTCAACTTCTGTTTTTCTTTCTACCCATAGAGACTCTATTTCTCTCCAAATATATAGGGAATCTCAAATTTAAATTTTTCATAAAAATTTTCATTCAAATTTAATATTGTTTGTAATTACTATCATAAGATAAGCATTCGAAACTTTGATGGGAAGAAACTGTTGTGTCGGAAAATGACCTATTGCTTTCTTTCTTTATGAATAATTATTTTTATTTACTTATTCTATTTAATCCAGATTAACTAAAGTTATCATTATATTTAGATTTGGCCTGATCATATAGTTTTTACCTAATAAAGATGCTTTTACTAAATATTCATTATTTCATTCGTTATTTCATTATTTCCTTCTACTATTCGTTATTTCATTATTTCCTTCTACTATTTGCTTGGCTTGTGCACAATACTTTATTGTTTATCTTTAGTACACATACAAACAATTCATCACTCTAAAATTTCCACTTAACTTTAATACCTACATTAAAAATTGCATAGCCTTTAAACCTAATTAATTAATTGCACAGCCACAAAACAACTCAACACAGCTCGATTTCTGTCAAATTAAACTAACTTTTATTATGCAATAATTTAAAACTTCAAAACATATTTAAATCATTAATACTTAAAAAGTGTATAGTGGTGGTCATTTACTTTTAGTACACTGCAAAAAAATAAGAAAAGAATAAAACCCAAATTAAATAAAGCAAGATAACAATTTATATATATACCCAGTTTACAATTTAAATACCCAAGTTCAGAATCCACTCTGGTCTGAAGACCAGAGTTTGGTCTGCCTGGGGAACTGTCAACTGTCAAAAGCTTAAAGTTAACTCAAAATAGTAAAAACAAGCACTAAATTGTAAATGATAAAATTACCAATGATCAAAATAAATTCATAAAAATATTAAAAAATTAAAATTGCATAACAAATTAATGATGCACCAAAGCATAAATTCACTAAAATTATTAATATAACAAGAAAGATCAATCATGCATAAGCATTGATTATGAAACACTTTCCAACTGAAATGCAATTTCATTTAAAAATTTTTAAAATGTGATACATTCAATGGTGATATCTTTTACATTATCACAATACTACAGTAATTTATTATACTTAAATATTTAAAACTGTATCGAAATATAAATCATCTGATTCTCTATGCAAAATCAATGAATATTTCATTCATATAACTTGTATTCCAGACTCCAGAGGTAAATAATTTTGTGTGAAAAAAATTCAGCAATTCTTATGTAACTCACCTTACAATCGCTTCAGATATCTGCATTCTGCATAAGTTAAAATTAGGCTTCGTTGAAGAAATAATAAAACTTTAGGGATCATTTAAAATCACAACTATTGTAATTGCATAGGCACGGAATTTAGATACACAGATAATACACAGATACGCTAATAATATATGTGTGTGTGTGTGTGTATGTATGTATTCAAAGTATTGGAATCGTGCCGAAGATCGGAACTCTAATTTTCGAAAGATCTACACGTTTTGGGACTTCTAGAACACGAAAAAACTATTTTTATGAAGACGTCTGTGTGTGTAAGAGTGTATCTGTGTATGTTTCTGTGTGTCTGTGAGGATATTACATCCACTCTAATTGGAAAACTAATGGACCGAATTTCATAAAAATTTTTAGGTATGTTTTTTGTGGGAAATCCTGATGTTCATTAGATTATAGTACGATTCGTAATAAAAGAATCTGCCTTCTTTGCGAAATGAACGGCAGAAATTTCCTTTATCCACTCTACCTAAAAACTAATGGATGTAAACTAATAAATGGAAAACTAATAAATGCGTTTAATTCTTATATTTGTAAGTAATATGAGAAAGATTATATGGAAATGTCACTAAAATGTGCATTTATACGTGATTATCGGTTTATCCTGTTTTATTATCATGTATTTTCCATTCTCACAATTTGTTTTCATCAACTAAAACTTTTATATTATTTGCTGTATTAACTCAGGAAAATTAATTTTCAAGCATGAAATGAAGGGGTATTGGGGCAATGACTGTACAAGATGACCATAATTAAAAATTGTTAAGTAGAAGTTTTTTTTTTTAATTTGTTGTTTTTTTATGCCCTTTTTGCCAAGTAAAAGCAAATTAGCAATTTTTTCTATTTATTTTTTCTTGAGTTTCTTTTTCAGTTTATTTTAAATTTTAAGAAAATTTAAAAGAATTTTTAATACAAAAATCTGAATTATTCTTTTATATCTTTAATAAAAATGGGCATTTAAAAAATAGTTATTGTTAGAGATGTAAAAATGGCAACTTGCCGTGTCTATTTGGCACCTAGAGTCAGAACCTATAGGTGTCAAACGACGTCTAATTTAAATTTTTAATTTCTAACACTGGGTTTCATTCAAATCTATAGGGAGAATCAGATCTCAAAAACCATATGGATGTGTGTGGTGGTGGTCCTCTGCTGCTGTAAATGGATTACCTAAAATAACTGTAAATTTGTTAAATCAAAACAGGTTTCATTCAAATCTATAGGGAAAATCAGATCTTAAAAACCATATGGATGTGTGTGGTGGTGGTCCTCTGCTGCTGTAAATTACCTAAAATAACTGTGAACTTGTTAAATCAAAACAGGTTTCATTCAAATCCATACGGAGAATCAGATCTCAAAAACCATACGGATATGTGTGGTGTGGTCCTATGCTACGCGGATGGGCTAAAGATTTTTGGAGCAGAACCGATGATTACTCCAGAAAAGTTACGACACAATCGGAAGTTTTTGATAAATTTAAACAGTTTCAGAACAGAGCAGAAAGATTTTTGAATCAGAAAATTGTATGTGTACGTACTAACAATAATATGGAATTTTGCAATAATGAATTTAAGGAACTTTTACAAAGTAAGGGAATAAAAACAGAAAGGACAAATAGTTATACACCTGAACAAAAGAGTTTCAATTTGACTGCATTATAATGCAGTCAAATTGAAAAATCAAAAATTGCTTAATGAGAGCAATTTAGTAGATGGTTCTGGGGCAGAAGCACTTCTCTGCTTTACCTATATTAAAAATCCCATTTATCATAAATTCAAAAACCATGCTGGAATTATATAGTGGCAGGAAACCATCGGTAGCTCATCTCAAGATCTTTGGAGATTGTTGGGAAACCAAAATAGCTTAGGGGTAAGCCAGATATGAGGGCTCAGGAAGGGATAATGGTAGGACATGCACTTAAGACAAGAGGGTATAGAATTTGGCTTTTAGACAATTGCAAAATAATAGAGATTGGTAATGTAAAATTCAAAAAGAAAAGCAGAACAGAGGAAGGTGGTCTGGGACCCAAAGAAGGCGAAATGAAAAATAAAATTAATTTTGAAAAAGTTAAATTTACACTTCAAAAATTGAGATACTTAGACTCGTCTGACGAGGAGTATACGGGTAAAGGTGCAGATGAAATTACAGGGGAAGAAGAAGACACTGATAAACTCAGTGAGAAAACGGGATCCTCGGTTCCATCTCCTCCTGGTTCAGAAGGGAACTTCCAAGGAAAACAGGATCTCGAGTTGATAGCAAAATTAAGCACACATCCACAACAGAAGGTCTGGGTGCGGTAGCCCATTGGTTAGCGCGCTGGAGTTGCACTCGGTAGGCCCGGGTTTGATTCCAGCCACTGCCAAAACTGCCGCCGTGTTTATGCGGAATACGATCACGTTAAACATGTGGGTCCGAAAGTCCTTCCGAGAGGTTGGTGGTAGGGGAAGGAGGGTACGGTCCCTGTGGATGCCTCCTCCACTGGGTTCCGGTCTAAATTGGGTGGCACTTCCCGACCGTCCAAACAGTTACCTTACATCTTTCTGGTAGGTCGGACGGTCTGGGTTTCAACAACAACAACAGAAGGTCTTTATTTCACTTCCTATAAGACATACAAAAGTTTAAAAAAAGGCCATAGCGCTTTCGAGCATAAGAACGCTCTTCATCAGTGGCTACACGGAAATAAAGGACAAGGATGAACCGTAAACAATATTTTAGAGTTTCAAAAATTTCAACAACAAAAGAACAGCATATTAAATTACAATTTAATTATAGAAATCGAAAAAGGGGGGGTGGGGGTGGCAATCAAGCATAATCCCAAAGAGGAAGACGTCAAAGATAACTTTGTAGAGACTTGAATTGCATGGAGTCGTGAATGAGTCACCAAGCGTAACTCAAATTCATAACAGGGTCAAAATTACAAACGGACTCACGGTAAATATAAATAAAAAGGAATTCAAAAAGGAGAATATCACGAGGGTTATTACAACGCATCAAAATGAAAGTCTTTTCAAAAAGAGGCTGAAAATTATCTTTAACAACAAATTGAGCAAGAGCCGTAGAAAGTTTACTATCCCTGACATCCTGAGCATGTTCTGCTAAACGGATGCCAACGGTGTGTTTAGTACTTCCAATATAAAATTTAAAATTACCATCGGTGGACAACAGGGGAACAACATACACCCCAGCAAAGCTTTTAAAGTCATCCTTATCACCCAGTTTATCAGACCGAATACAGTTAAATAAAGAAGAAATATTAGAATGTTGTTGTTGAAACCCAGACCGTCCGACCTACCAGAAATTGAAAAATATTAGAATGTGCAGGTCTGAAACCAAACTCAGAACAAAAATGGATAAAGGGGCGGAAAATCCGAGGAAAGCACTATGGAGCCACTGATGAAGAGCGTACTTATACTCGAAAGCGCTGTGAAGCCACTGATGAAGAGTGTACTTATGCTCGAAAGCGCTATGGCTTTTTTTTTAAACTTTTGTACGTCTTATAGGAAGTGAAATAAAGACCTTCTGTTGTGGATATGTGCTTAATTTTGCTATTTTAACATGAGACGTGATGCCAAATTATTTATCTCGAGTTGATGTTTATTATTACCATCAAGGGAAAGGTCCAAGACTCAGATCCATGAAAGATATTAAAAAATATTGTGAGAAACATAATATTAAATTTGATAAAAATTTAATCAATTTCAAGGGAGATCAGGGTACATTGGGTCGAAAACCCAGGCCGTCCGACTCATCCGAAGATATAGAGCAGCAAAAATGTGTGGCCGGGAAACAAGGCACACCACAGCCACAACCGCCCAGCCAAAAGTTTATTTTAGATCTAAAAATTTACATATGATACATACAGTGAAGAAAAGTTAATTAATTAGAAATTCACTAAAAACAAACAAGAAACAACAAAACAATACAAGAACACAAACAACACAAATGTAAAAACAAAACAACAAAAACACAAACAGCGAAGGTATTAAAAGCGAGAATACAAACTGTGTGTGACAGCAAGCACTATAAACCTTTTATAAGCGTAATTGCTGCTGAAAGAATTAGCTGCATTTATATCATTACCTATCAACACAAAATATTACCTATGTACTCTTCTTTTCTCATATACAGAGTTGAGTATCTGAAGCACCCGTGAAATAGTGATGACAGGATTTCCGACACTGTGGCATTAATGATTATTGAATGATAACAGAGTTTCAATTACACGAAATATTACTTATGAAATCATAATATTACCTATTTATATAATATTCCTTATTTACACATAACATATGAAGTATTTAACAAATAGGGATGACAGGATTTCTCATGTATTCAACTGAATACATAACCCAAACTCGTAAATTGTCTTGTAAGAAAGAGATATTGTATATTAAAATTCTATATTCCTATATATACAGGATTACTTATGCTCATGACTTTTTTTATGTACACATTATATTTCTCAAGTGACCAACAGACATTATATACACAAGCTTTAGGTGTACATATCGGGTACTGTTATCAGGGATAACCATATATACAGCAACTAATGTGCATAACAGATGCAAAATATCTCACATAACAGATTCTGAATGTCTCATACACAGGGCACAAAATTACAGCAGGAACAGTGCAGATTTTATTGATCACCATCAGTTAAAAGCAAAAAGAGCTCACAGGACATCTACCGTACACGATTAGATACGTCTCTAGCAACGAGAATACAGTTCTTCAGTTTATTAATAAGAATTTTGTTCTGGCAGACCTTAGAAAACCAAATCGCACGATGGGCGGGAAGGGGTTTGACCAAATGAAAATCTTTAGAAAAAGGGCAAGAGAAAACATAATGATCAGCATCTCCAAAGGAGTTACAGGAGCAATTTGAAGTAGACTTAAATTTTAAAAAGTGTAGGTAATCGAGGAAGGGTCCGTGGCTAGTGATGAAGTAGATTAAATATTTATTAAAGATTTGAATTTCAGTGTTAACGGCGGGAAGAAAGCTTAAAATACGGACCGGATCATGGGTTCTAGGAGAAACATATTCGTTTAGATATTGTTGCCATGAATTTAGAAGGCAAGATTTACAAAAACTAGAAAGAAATGAGTATGGCAACGGGACCGAAAAAGGAGTACCAGAGGAAGAGGCTTCTTTGGCATATGTACCTGCAACCTCGTTTCCCAAGATGCCAGCATGGGCCTTAACCCATCGGAGGTTGATAAATTTAGAGGCCGAAATAGCCGAGAGCTTAACTTCACAAAGGAAGTTGGATTTATTTTTAAAGGATTTCAGAGCCAAAATAGAAGATAAACTATCGGAATAGATGTTAACTTTAATATTGTTATCAAGAGCCCATTTAATCCTTTCGCGACGATCGGCACGCCCACGTGCCAGCTGCGAACTTGCATTCAAGGACGAACGGCACACACTCTTGACAGAGGAAACTTTACCGTAAGCGGAGAGTGGCACTTATACTTGCCTCCACGTGGAACGTTTTAATTTGTCTACTAGATGGCGTTACAAGTTCGTGGAACTAACTTCAATGTATTTTGCAAAGGCATGACCTTGGCAGAAGAGGATCGAATGAATTATTTCTCTATTTGGAGAGGTGACACATCTTTTTGTAGCATCTCTTTTTTTCTCGTAGCATCAACAATTTTATAATCGAGTTTTGGTTTTTATTTTTATTTCAGCGTTATGATTTCGTTGGTGAATCATAGGAATTTATATTCCTATGATATGGGATATGATTGTTTGGGTTTTAGAGGCAGTGAAATTATTCGTTTATTTCGGATAAAAGAATGGGAGCAACTAACGAGTATTTTGTATTCAGATTTGTATGAAAAATATACATCAAATAGAAAATAAATATTTCTTGTATTCTTGAAAAAAGTAGATTTCTGTGTTGAATAGGTGATTTTTAGTGAATTTTTTTCGAGAGTTAGGCTTAGTGCAAAAAATGTGCCGTCCTTTGGGACCCATTCGGAAGCGAAGTGCTCGGTCCTTTGGGCCGCGACAGCTCCGGAATGCCGGCGTCGCGAAAGGGTTAAATGCGAAGTTTATGGCCGAAAGTTCAGCTTGAAAAACTGTATTACCATTACTGAGTTTAAAAGTGAAAACCTTATCCAAGTCATTATGTTTAAAAATACAAATAGAAAAACCAATGTTGTTATCTATTTTTGATCCATCAGTAAAAATGTTTATGTCAGAAAAGGAAGAATCACGGATAGGGAGATTGACTGAACGATTAGAAAAGGAAAGACTGGAAAGAGGGCATTTAAAATCGAAAAGGTCAGGAGAAGGGAGATCAGGGCAAAGAAAGAGGTCAACTTTGTGTTTCCAGAATTTGTATTTTTTATATAAGTTTTGAATTACAAGGTGGATAGGTGGGATACCAGTGATTGAGTAAAGGGAAATGCTCGAAGTTGTTCTAAAGCCGGTTGAAATTTTCAAAAGGAAAATCCTTTGAAGAGAAATATGACGCGAAATATGGTTCCCAGTTAAACGTTTACCCCAAACCCCAGAACCATAAGTAATAATCTTTTCATGACTGATAGATACCAGATTTTAAGATATGATTTATTCACTCCCCAATTGTTACCAGAGATTTTCCCAAAAGTAGAAGAGAGCTTAAAGCATATCTCTTTTAAATAAAAAATGTGAGGGCTCCAAGTAAGATTATCGTCTATAATGAGACCGGAGTATTTAAGATGCCTGGTTACTTTAATTGTTTTATTAAGAAGTTTAATGCATGGAGTAATTTTGCGTTTAACACGGGTTTTGTTAAAAATAATACAATTGGATTTTTCAGGGGAAGTAGAGAGATTAAGAGAGGAAAGAGAGGTTGAAACAGTTGCAAGTATTGAGTTGGTACGAAGGGTAGTAATACCACTGCAAGATCATCTGCAGGTACAATAAGTCGTTATTAAGTAAAAGGATTTTGTTAAAACAGACGCTCCACAGGATCAGAGAAATTACCGAACCCTGTGGAGCACCCAGGGAGATAGTTTTAGAATATGAGGTAATAACATAAATAAAAGTGCAAAATTCTAATGGTAAATTAATGTTCGTGAGGGTAGAAGGGAGAATATTCCAGTCTAGGTTATCAAAAGCTACGCAGATGTCTACAGTGGCAAGGGAAACATAATGAGAAGGTTTAAGTTTTTCAATGGTAGAAACGAGACTGTGAGCGGCGTCCTCACAACTAACAAGTTCGTGAAACCCAAATTGCAGAGTATGAAGAGCCTCATTAGTCTTTAACCAGAAGTTTAATTTATCAACGAAGATTTTTTCTAAAATTTTTCCAAGGGTTAGAAGAAGGCAAATAGGGTGATAAGAGGAACAGAGGGTCGGGTCTCTACCAGGTTTATTTAAAACGAGTATTTTCGCATTTCTCAAGCAGGCAGGGAAGTAACAAAATTTAAAACAGAGATATTTACAATATTAGAAAGAAGGATGGGGAAGGAGTTATAAATGGTTTGCCAAATTTTGAAATCTAGGTGATCTAGTCCAGGGGCTTTACCATTAGATAGGCTGTTGACCAATGAAAGTTCCCCATCTGAAACCAAACCCAACCCATCAGAAGGAACCGATAAACAGGGGAAGGAGGTGAAAGTAGGATCGTCTTTAAAACAGTGATCGAAAAGACGTTTAATTTTAGAAGGATAATTTAAGTTAATATCATCAGGAAATTGTAAATTTATATTGTTAAATTTTTTAAGTTTTTGAAATGAAAAATTAAAATGTGAGCCAAATTTAGAAGAGCAATTAGTACAGAAATTTTTCCAGGATTCAAATTTTGATTTATGTATCAATTTTTTATATTTGGCTCGATAAAGTTTATATTTAATTTTGGCCTCGGAGATGGTTTCCGAGGAAGCTGAGTTTCTCACGAGTGATCCAATACGTTTATAAAAAGCGGTTACGAAGTTCCTGAATTTTGCTAAATCTTTAGACCACCAGTTAAATTTAGGACGACTGTTAATTTTCTTTTTTCTAATGTAGGTAAATGCACAATTCTGGGTTTTTTCAATAAAGATTTTTAGAAAGTTATTTCATTTGGAGGGGTCATTGATCTTATCTATTAAAGGGTTAAAAGTATTGATAAGGGGTTTAAAGTTATATAAAAAATTTCCGAGGCTGTAATTAGTTTTTAAGTAAAAGGAACAGTCCGAGGGGGGAATCAAGGTTAATAGTTAATTTAATATAACGGTGGTCACTAAATGAATCACTCGGGAGAATCTCCCAATTTTGAATAATATCAAAGAAGCCGAAAGATACAAGTGATAAATCTGGAAAACCTTTACCTGAATGTGACACGAATATTGGACCACACAGTGGATCATTGATTACAACAAGATTATTAGCTAAACAGAAATCGATGACATTGTGCCCCCGGTGATCAATAAAATCGTACCCCCACATCTGAGCCCTGGCATTGAAATCTCCGAGGATCAGAAAATCGGATGAGAGAAAATCAAGATTAGAAAATTCTGTTAGTAAATCAGGAAGAAAATCATGGGGGGGGACAGTAAATGGAGATAACATTAAGGGATCGATTTGAAGGCAAGAAGATTTCTACTAAAACAAAAGAGGTAGATTGAAACTTGAGAACTGAAGAAATAGCTGGGTTGAGAATTAAAATGGAGGCTTTATTGGAGAGAGAGTTATATTGTTTGATTCCAAAAGGGGGACAGAGTACAGCACCACCAGAAAGATATGGTTCCTGAAGACTTATGATATCTATTGAAGTTTCAAGGGCGAATTGAAGTAGATTATTATGGGCAGATAACGAGTGATTTGTATTAATTTGTAAGATAGATAAGACTATGAAAGGAGAAACAACGCCCGGGCACAGAGGAAGAGGTAAAATACAAAATGCAATATATACAAAACAAAGAAAACACAAAGAATATATACATACAACAATCAAAACACAAGATAAAAACACAAAGAGAACTTAAAGAGATTTCTGTAAATCTCTGATACGTTCCAGCTCTCGCTGCAAGGCACGGCAGTTTTTTCTATCTCTAGAATTGTGGTCAGTTCGCCATTGCAACGAGCTGTCAGCATCAATGGCAGTTGTACAATTAACACACACTGGTTTCTTGGCCCTACATGTTTTAAGTATGGTCACTTTTTGTGCAATTGCTATAATTGCCGGTTGTCCAAGTACAGGTTGTTGGCTGAATGTCTAAATCCCTGACATTTGTAACAGATTTGGAGGCTCACATATTTTTTTATAAAAAAATAGTGAAAATGATGATAGATTTTTTTAAGATCCATCAAATGTTTCGCTGCTGTAATACCAACAAGGAATACCCAGTTAATAGAACCTAATCTGTTCTTAAAGTTTTTGATGACTTTAAATTCTTGATGCTCAGATGATGGAAGATTTTTAAAGACAAGGTGCTTGATATCTTCTTCACTAAAAGACTCAGGTATGTTAAAAAGTATAAGGGCCTGTTTTTTGGATGGTTGTTTACGAATTGTGAATTTTTGACTGAGTTCAGAATCCACAAATTTCGGAAGAAGGCGGCATCTTCATTCCGACAGGTGATTTTGATTGTTCCGTTTTTTAACGCAGAGACATTCTGAATGTTGATATCTGGAGGACAACGGAAAGAGAGCAGGTCCTTTTTTAATTCCAGGTTGTTCTTGAGTCTGTCTTTCCCCTGAAGGAGAATATTGGCAAAGGTAGGTTTCGGAGGAGGGCCAGAGAATGAAGGCACAGCAGAAGGGGCCAAGACTGCAAGATTCTCCTTTACTGAATTGGTTATCAAGGATGGCAGAACTTGGAAGATGTTTTTTGCGAAGTTCTCCAGGTTTAAGGAAATTGATTCCTTAAGATTATGTAAGTCTTCGTTTAATGAGGATTTGAATTCTTGGAGAGCAGCAGGGGGCCCAAACCCTGAGAGAAAGAGGCATTCGGTATCTGGTTTTCGAAAATCTGGCAGGCATCTTTCAGTGATTCAAACTTTTCATCGAGATATTTCTTCTGGGTTAAATTTGGTTTCACGTATTTCGTGATATAGTTATAAATTTGGTTTTTGAAGCGCTGTACTTTCAAGAGAAAACAATTGCAAAAGTCTGTGTTTTCATTAACCAAGTCTACAGTGGCAACTGAGTTAGAGTCGTGATCGTCTGTGAAGCACAATTTTTGAGAGAAGTTAACTTTTGAATACGATGTGAAGATTGAACAGGTTTTGAGAATACTGTAAATTGAGGTTTGCGTACTAGAAGCGCAGTGGATCTTTGAGGAAGAGGCATCAACGGGGGAGGAGTATGAGAGGCAACACTGGAGTAGGAGCAGCTAGGAGATGAGGTGGATGTGGTAGATTTTAGATCAACAAGCTTGACTGCTGGTTGGTGAAAAGGGTTTGTAGAAGGTGAACTCGAGGTAAACACATTTGATACACAAGTACTGGCAATTGGCAATGCAGCAGAAAGTGTTGTAGGAATTCTATTTAGGCAGGAATCACTAGTTCTATTTAGGCAGGAATCACTAGTTCTATTTAGGCAGGAATCACAGTAGCACCAGCAGGAGGCAAGATAAGATTTTCTGCAGCAGGAGGAAAGGGGGAGAAAGGAAGTTGAGGAGGGGGGGAAGGAGGGGAAGTCAGTGTTCGACATAATTATTGAGTTAAATGTATACATTGCAGTTTAGATATGTAACAATTCAACAGAGAGTTTTGCATTAAACAATGACAAGAGGCTCATTAAATTAACACTGTACTGTTAAGAGGTTCAATAAATATGAGAGGTTCACTAAATATGTCAAAATATACATAAGAATTTAGCATTAGAAAGTAATACATCTTCAATACTAAAGCAATTCACAATAAAACACAGGGGTATATACAATGGTACCAGAAAGGAGAACGTAATAAAAAATCAAAAACAAAAGGACCATGCCATAAGGGAAACCAGAGTCCAATTGCTGTTCAAAATAAAAAGGGATATGACAAATGGAACCAGAGAGGAGAATTTAATAGGTTCCAGAACAACAGAGGCAGATTTAATTACTTTAAAGCCAACGTACCACATCCGAAACCAGAGCCTAGAATAAAAACATAATGTAACAAGGCATACATAATGGAACCAGAGAGGGGAAATTCTTAAGCAATCCACAAGAAAATGAACATACCTGGAAGGAAACTAGAGCCTAAAATATATATACAATACAAAAGGATACACAGAAAGGTACCAATGAGGGGAATTTCACAGTTAGAAAAAAAGGTAATAAATAAATAAAAGCACTGCTCCTGGTGCAAAATATATCTTATATATATACAAAAACTCTATATATACATACAATAACACTAAATACACATGTAAAATACAATAAATATACATCTTAATAATATAATTTCATATATATAAGACTTTTAAAGCAGTAAAACAATGTGAACAGAGCCAAAGTTTTAATGGCGAGAAGGCAGGTTTGATGATTCAATGACCGTTGGAAGATTTTAACATTAAGAAAACAGAAGTACGGAAGTAATGGAATACTTTGAAACAATATTTTAAGATAACTCACGAATGTGATGACTTAGCAGCAAATGAGCGACATCATTTTAAAGGTCGTCAAAAACTGCATCAGAAAAGCGAAAAGCACATACACAAAGACGAAGAATCGTGCACCCAAGGCGCCAAAATGAGAGAGTGAAGCAACACACGTCAAACAACACACGAACCAACTCTCTCCCCCAGGGTACATTGGGTAACCAACCAGAAGCTAATAGTGTGGAAATAAGGATTCCTAAAAACTTCAGGGAAGCTATTCAGTCACCCCCAATCCAAAGAGTGGAATACAGCCACTGCAGACGAATTAGGTGTCATGAAGGAAAGAGGTGTCTGAGACTTAGTGCTTGCACCTGTTTCTGACAAAGTATTTGGCTATATACACTCAAAAGAGACGAAAGGGGGGAGGGGAGGAATTAGCAGATTCAAAGCTAGACTTGTTGCCCAGGGATTCAACCAAGAAAAAGGGCAAACTTATGAAGAAGTTTTTAGTCCAGTTATATATTTTACCATAGTAAAAATGTTTTTCACTATTTTTGTCTGTATATTAGGATGGTTACGCATTCAGTTTGATGTAAAATGTGCATATTCATATGCAAAGTTAAATGAGAAAATTTTTGTGTACCAACCTCCTGTTTTTTTTTTATAAAAGTAAAAATAATTATATCTGTCTATTAAATAAAGCCATATATGGATTACATCAAAGTGGTCAAGAATGGTACTCAGAACTTGATCATGTTCTCAGAAAACTGAATTTGATTAAATTTAACTGGTGTAATTCTGCTTATACTTATAATAACAATGTTTTGTTAATTGTTTATGTTGATAACATCATAGTATTTGCTAAAAATCAAAATGAATTACAATACATCTTTTCACCTTTAGTCTAAATTTGATATTAAAGTCTTGGGAAAAATAAAATTGCTACTAAATATATAGAATTTGAGGAAAACCAGCACAACTATTTCATTTATCAAAATTAATACATAAAAAAAAAAATTATGAAAAATTTTCAAAATTCAAATACCCACTCTCAAGTTTGATAATATCAAAGGGTATTATACTGAGCAAAGCAGATTGTCCTGCTAATCCATTTGAAAACGAACACATGAAAAAACTACCCTACAGGAATTTATTAGGATATCTTTCATTTCTTGTTGGAAGGACTAGAACTGATATTTGCTATACAGTTAACATTCTTTCACAATTTCAGGAAAATCCAGGCGTGAAACACTGGGATATTTTACTTAAATTGTTAGGGTATGTAGATCCAACTAAAAATTTAAAATCAAACTTATCCAAATTATAAACCTTAAATGTTTTTCTGATTCTGATTTTACAGCTAATTGAGATGACAGAGTGTGATATTTTTAATTGATAATGTTCCAATATCATGGGGGACTTTTAAGTATAAATGTGCTAGTCCGTCTACCATGGAGGCAGAATATATTTCCCTAACGGAATCTGCAAAGAAAATGGTGTGGGTACGTACAAAACATTTTAATGGAGTGCAAGAAGCTTGGAGTTGAATTAGATAACAGTGTAATATTCTGTGATAATCAAGCAGCCATTAATTTTTCAAATTCACCCATTGAAAATCACCGTACAAAACATATAGATGTAAAATATCACTTTTTAAGAAATTTAGTAGAAAAGAAACTTTTTGAAATTAAATTTATTAATAAAGCTGATGGTTTTACTAAACCAATAACTAAGGAAATGATTTTTAAATTCTGTGAAATCTTTAAAAATATAAAAAGTTACTTAAAAACAATATAAAATAAAGTGAGTAAATTTTCCAAATACATTTTTTTTTTTCAAAACCCTCAATCAGTAGATTAAATACTATTAAGTTTCAACTGTGTGGCGATGTTTAAAGTTTGAAAAAAGTTGATAAAATCTATAAACTTTATAAAAAAATCCTTCAACCAGTGGATTAGATACTATTGAGTTTCAACTGTGTGGCAATGTTTTGATAAAGGATTTAAATGATTCTCCTGCCACAAGCATAGAGAATTCTATCATGTAATTGTATCACGAATGTGATTATATATCTTAATTAACATTGTCTATAACGTGTTCATACACTAAAATTGTATTTCAAAACTCAATAAATTGTATTCCTCACTTTTATATGAAAGATAAAAGTGCTTTTCTGTCTTTATTCGACATAATTTGCAGGAAGGGGCCCGAATGTTAAAAACACAATATAAATAAACTCGCGTATCTGTCCAAAGATACAGTCGAAATCTAAAAGTTAAATAATCCTAGTTAACTGTCTGGGATTTGGATTGCTTGTTTTGTGTCTCATCTCTTTTTAATTTGAATTCCTGCAGATTGTGACGAAATTTGACTGGAACATGCTGATTTCCATTTAACCGGAAATTAGCATAATCCGGGAATAACTTTAACTTCAACCTGGTATAAATACCCCGGTGTAGGGGAATATCGGGGGAGACGACTTGTTGGTCATTAGACGAGATAAGACTTGATATGAGTCTCTCTCATGAATCTTCTACTTAAGATGTCATATGATCAGCCAGTTGCGGCCTTGAATCTAGTTTTTTATGCTAGTCATGATATGTGACTTAGACTTTGTTTTGAAAAAGCCCCATCTCTAATATTTTATAAAATATATTAAGAACTGAAAATCATTCACAAATGATTCAATTTAGAAGCTTAAAAATTGTTTAATTGCTTCTTCGGGATAAAATATATATAAAGTGACTATTCGTGTGAGCAAATTAAACATTTTCAATTTTTTATTAAAATTAAAAAATGCCTTCACCCCCCCACCCCACCCCCTGAGGACAACAAGGGAACATTTTAGCATACTCTAAGGTCCAGACTATATTGCTAATCTTAATGGAGTTATCATGTGAATAACTCCATTCTCCAGTATCAGAGATGAACATTTAAAAAACAGATATGCATAAAATAATACAAACCCTCCTGAGAGATGTCCTGTGTTGTACCTCCTAAAGTCATATGTATTATATTTAAACTGGTCAGAATCTGCAAAAGTAAAATGGAATATTTAAAAGCTTGTGGTGACAATATGTAGTCTATATTTATAGCAGATAATAATGGGAAAATCACTTCCAAGAGGAAGAAAACACAAATCAAGCAACTCTAAGTATAGAGAAGGAGCATGTGATGTCACAAACTGATTTTCTGGCAATGTCTAAAAATAGCTTTACTTCATATTGTAATATGTTATCAAACCTATGTCATGTATTTTGGCTCGAAATTTAATTTATTAGATTGAATTCAGGTTCATAGTATCAATGTGTAAATAAGAATCAGATGGATACTGCAATATTAAATGTTTATAATTACATTTAAATATTAATAATTAGTTGATTTTGCAAAGAGAAAATAGTTTCAATTAATATAATTTTGAGTAGCTTCAGTTGTTATCCAAGTATATATTGTGTAGGAAAAGATTTATTTTGTGCGATATTAATTACGATTTTCTATATTTAGTTTCTAGTTTTTTTTTAATGCATAGCAATATACAGGGTGTCCAGTGCTATCGGTACCCAATGGCTATTTCCTCAACCGTTAGTCACAGAGATATACTTCCAATTGCAAAAATGTTTTAAATTTTAAAATCTATTATCTTAGAAATAGTTTAAATCAATAAATGCATTTTTGAAAGAAATACAAAATATAAATTTCTATATGTTTTCCCAGTTCTACTAACTGTACTGTGAAATTTTCAGCAGGCTGCTTCCACATTAAAAAGAAAACTGAATATTCTGAATTATAGCAGTCAAATGAAAACGAGACAGACTATATAATAAAGGGTCTGGCGCAGAAGTTGGTAATGCAGATAGGGTTGTGTATAGAAGCGCCCTCTATTGGGAATCAGGAAGGAACAGCTCGAACGTTAAGCGCCGTGTCATTCGTCTGTTAGACGTGCTCAAAGTGAGGTAAGCGAGTTGTGTGTGCATCCGACATCAATATGGAGGCCCGGAAAGAGGAACAGCATGCTGTAGTGCGTTTTTTGACTGCGGAAGGAGTGTCAGGAAGTAAAATTCATGCCCGAATGTCTGCTGTGTATGGCGAATACAGTATGTCACGTGCGAGTGTGTTTGAGTGGACTAAACGATATCGAGACGGTCGGGTGTCATTGAAAGACACCAGTCGGCCAGGACAGGCTCATCCTGTCATTACCCCTTCTGTAATTGCTGCAGTGGATGCTGCCATTAGAAATGACCGACGGTGGACGGTTGAAGACATACGGCTCATGTTGGGAATTAGTGATGGTACCGCTCACGCCAGCTTGACAAAGCATCTGAAGTTCTGGAAAATCTGTGTGCAGTGGGTTCCCCACAGCCTGACGGAGGATCAGAAGTTGAACAGAATGTCGACATCACTGCAAAGTGCAGCACCTGGAATGGTATCACGATGAAGAATATCATTTTCTGTTCCGCATTGTCGCAAGAAAGACATTCGTGGCCGTCGATTTGCCTTGGACGAAGAGGTACAAGCCTGGGTACAATCATGGTTGCATAGGCAACCAAAAACATTCTGCCATGAAGACATTGACCGTCTTCTCTCACAGTGGGACAAATGCTTTAACAGCAGTGGGACAAATGCTTTGGCGATTACTTTTGAAAGAATAAACAGGTTACGTACTTTTTTTCCATCTGTCTCATTTTCATTTGACTGTCCCTTATATATATATATATCAGGGATGTATCTAGAGAAATGTGAGTGGTGGTTGATTTTCCAGAATTATAATTGAGAATATAAAATTTCGAAACGAGCTTCAAGTTAATTCGCACACACAAACAGTATTAATATTGTATACTTTTATATTAAAGAAAAACATTTGATAAAATTGAATATAACTTTTTTTAAATGTAATTATAATATGTATATTTTTTTGGATGAGTGGTGGTCGGAAATTGAGTGGTGGTCGGAAATTCTGAATGGTGGAAACCCCGACCATCACCAACCACTGTAGATACATCCCTGATATATATATATATATATATATATATATATATCAATAATAAAAAGCACTTCGGACACCTAGTTTTTGACCTATTACTAACAAGAGCAAGACTTCTAGGAGTACACCTCACACATTCACACAAAAAAGAAAAAACCAACCAATCTTATTGTGTTATTAATTACACAAATCCTATATTTAATTATTTCAACTTCACACAAATTTTTAAAAAATTCCAATCCTTTTTTCCAATTAAAAATGTTAACATAGTAAAAGCGTATAAATATCCAGTACCTTTAGGACGTAAAATATATAACTATAATCTTTTATCAAAACAATTGAATAATTCTGTATCTTGTTCGTGCAATGAAACCTGCTATCTTCCCTTTATTGACCCACAACATGGACACATAATCACCGGAAATCTTGATTTAATACAGGAACCTCATCTCAAACAATTTCTAAGCTATGAATCCAAATACAGAATACCTCTTCTTTATAATAAAAAGAAAATAATACAAGCTTTTGACATTGATCTAGACAAATATATATTTAAAATGTCAGGTAAATCCCACTGCCCATTTGAAGCCTTCAAGAGCTGGAAAGTACAAATCACTAGGCATGTAAAACATTTGATCCAACACTTCCCATTCCAATATATAAGCATAATTACCAAGAAATCGTTAAAGAAATCAAGTCACTACAAGACAAATTTGTAATCACATATGTTGACAAGGCATCCAGTAATTATGCGTTTATTTGCAAAAAATTTTATTTGGACGAACTTAAATTGCAACTCAGTACCTCTCTTTCTTTAACTCCTTTATACACTCATATCAATGTTATAAATAAACAAATAATAGCTTACTACAAACTTCTTAAACAAAAATACAATCTCAATTTTCCTTACTTGGTACTCATACCTAAATTCCATAAAACACCTATTTCATTTAGAACAGTCACTATAGGATTTAATTCATATACCAATGCAGCTGACAAACAACTTCTAATCATACTCAATCAAATTTATGATTATTTTACTGTACAAAAAACACATATAATCAAAAATAGTATAGAACTAATTAATAAAATAAAACTAATCCCTTACATACATGATGTAAAAACTTTTGATTTCAAAGACCTATTTAATAATATAGACCTATTTAATAATATAGATTTATATAAAGTCATAATACTTTTATATGAACAATTCACTCAAGCAAAAAACATATCATTTCCAAAATTCAAAACTTTATTAAAATTCATTTTGTTCAAACAGTAGGGGAGACCGGGGTACAGTGGGACAATTTTTACTTATTTGGTAATACTTTTTCCATTTTTAATATTAGAAATTCAACAAATATGCAATACAATAGTACTACTTTTTAACTTCCATTGTTAAATTTTTCATATTTTTTCCTCAAGTTTTTCTTTGTAAAAATATTATATTTCCTGAGGTATGTAATTCGTCCCAGTGTACCCCGGACCGGGGTACACTGGGACATTGAATGGGGTACAATGGGACACAAAAAAAAAATACATATATTTGTATGATGATACATTACACTTTCATTCTCATAATTTGTGTAGGTTGCGGTTAACAGTTGAATAACAGAATATCAATGTCCTTTCGTTCTTTCATGACATACGGGTTTCGGCAATTTCATTTCGATGTCACTATGAAGATTTGAATATGTTACCTCATCATCAAAAACAAAATTATATCCTGGTAAAAGTCTTCTCATATACTTCACTTCATAGTCAATTTCACTTTTTTGTATCACTTCCGCAACATAATAGCCGAAGGTTGCTTTCTTGTTCTCGCACACTGACCAACACGAAATCTCCAATATCAATAGTATCACCATCTTCATTCTCTGCCTCAAACCTGCTATCGCTTTCAGATTCTTTCCATTCTTCATTTTCTGAGGAACTGTTTTGCCGAATTTTTCTATTAATTTTTCTTTTATTCTTTGATTTGAGATCATTTGAAGCTTTTTTCTTTTTAGGCTGATTTTTCTTTTCTAATCTTTTTAAAATTTCCTGCTCTATTCTTTCCTTAACTGGTGTGTCAGTTAATACTTTGGATTTTTTACTTTTTCGCATCTTTTTATGTATTTCAGTTGTATGATATTTTGGGAGAGGCCTTACAGTTTTAGGTGACAGAACAGTTTTTTCCATTATGTGAAGACCTACATAGCTTTTCACTGAAGGTGAATTTAAATAAGAGCAGCTTGCTTGTGGTTCCTCTGTAATAGGCCTAAATCCATCAGCTTCAGTAAATTGTTGAAATTGAGTAGGACTGGGTTGTTCGGGTGTTGGGTTGTCAGTGACGCACACCTGTGGGACATCAGTTGCACTTGCAGCCTCAAAGTCTGCATCAGTGTAGGTATTGTTATTATACCAAAAAATACCTGTGACAGAAAAACCAGATAGGATGTTATTTGCACAAAAGGCATGTGGATACGCCTTTCCTACAATCTCTACTATTTCGTGAATTATTAATCTTTCCCCCCTGATTATTAGTGTATGTAGTTTTTTTTTCGGATGTAGTTTTTTCCCCACAATATACCTATAGGCCTATAGCTTTGATGCAGTTCTAACAATATCAGGTTAACTCAAGTTGTTACACGTTTACACAACATAAAAGTAGTTTGAAAAGGTTATCCATAAGTAATAATTAATTGAAAAGCATAAATTCTAATAATTTTGTTTCAACTTCTGAGAATCTGAGGTATTTTTATGTTGAGTGACAGTGTCCCAGTGTGCCCCATCAAGGGTGTCCCACTGTACCCCAAGAGACACACACGCAACAAAAGTTACAATTTATATACCACTAACAAATATAATGAAAAACCATCATGCGTATGCAATAAAAAAGATTTAACCTATGGATTAATGCAAAAGTATTGATTATTGGATGACAATTTAGTGCATAAATACAAAAAAAACAACACTTACCTAATTTTCCTAACAGGTCAGATGAGAACAAAAATGGCAATAGCCATTTTTGTTCTCATCTGACCTGTTAGGAAAACAAACCCTCCAAAACAAATGATGGCTGTGATCTGTTTGCACAGTGTTGCCACACAAGATGGCATAATGTATCATATTTTTCCCTTTCTTAAATATTTTTACCCTAGTAAATAAATCAATTGTCCCACTGTGCCCCGTGACCCACTGTACCCCGGTCTCCCCTATATAGTTCAAGGAAAATGCATATACAAATTAAATAAAGGAATACCACAGGGAGGTAAATCATCCACCATACTGGCCAACCTTTATCTACATTTTTACGAAAATCAGAGCCCTTTCAACAGTCATATAATGTACAGATATATTGATGATCTTATTATTATTGGAATTACTAATGAGGCCAATGAATTAAATTTTGATTTCTATCCACCTAATCTACAACTCATTGAAAATGTATATACATCCAACTGGATCAATTTTCTAGACGTTAGTTTAACAATTAAAAATGCAAATACAATAAAATTTAAAATCTATGACAAAACAGAAACTTATAACTTCAAAGTAAATAAACGTCAACATTTCTCTTCCAATCTTTCCAAATCTGTATATAGAAATATTATTAATAACCAGTTATTAAGAATCAAAATGTTAAGCACACCTTGTTACTACAAAGAACATCTTCATAAATTCATCAACACCGTTATCAAAAATAACTACCCGCCCAATCTTATTTTTTCTTTTATTAAAACACATTTTAAATTTAAATTCAAAAACTTGCAACAATTACAGCAACATATTGACAGATCATTCTCTAGCATTTCTAAATAATTCATAATCTCCATGTCTTCTTCTAACAGTTAAACAATTCGTATAATTCACTTTAACCTGCTTTGCGAAAACTGCTTAGTCAGTAACTAAAAATTCACTGTAACCTGTTCTGATATGATTGGTAATACACATGCTTTTCCAGAAGTACCACAGTACTAGGGGTAGATATATTTTCATTTTATTTTCATTATATTCTTTTGATATTACTTTATAATACTTTGCATCCTCATTTCAATAATTAGCCACAAGCTGGTGTAACAGAATATTTTATATTCATGTTTGATTTTTTTGTGTATTTGATCCACTTTGTCTTTTCTTCTACGTCGGGCCATGCACATTATTTCTGTAATACATTTTACAGTTGTGTACACAGAAACGTAGAATCAGCATTAATGAAACATGTATGGCCCTTGATAACGTACATGGTTTCAGAAATGCTTTTCATATTCATTTTATTCCTTTTATATTCACTAGATTCCATTTATTCAATTTCCAAACTTCTTGCCTAGCTCATCGTGCTACACTTGGCTTCTGATTTGCAATTTTTTTATTTTTACCTTCAGTTTACAAGCAATTTTCTTTGGTATTTCTCGGGTATATATATATTACAAGTAATCATAAAAATCTTCAATCTATATATATATATATATATATACAGGGTGCCCACTAATATCCGTTACACCTCCCTTAACTTCTAAACGGTGACAGCTTGGGCCATAAAGTTAATGTCGAGGTATAGTAAAAAGGCTATGCGCTACTCGATGAGACAACTTACAACGCCATCTATCGGCAAATTTTGGAATTAGCAGTCCTATCTCGTAAACGGTGAAAGATAAGTGAAAAAAGTCAATTAGAAAGTTGTACAGCACTCTCGATTTAGTACGAAAAGATATCCCTTGCGCACATTAATACTCAAAACAGAATGCAAAAAATGAACATTTGTTTGATTGTGAAGCGAAGCGAGAAAAGACCACCCTACGGACTAAATATGATCCTGTGTTGTTTCGCAAGGGAAACGCACGTGATTTGCATTTATGAGGACCATGGTTCTGTCCCCACCGGTTGCGTGCGTGTTTTACTAAATGTCTCTACAAACCATAAAAACTTTCTGCTGATCGTGCAAAATCGTCTCTCCAAACACACAGCTCAACTCAACCATGTCTGGTATAAAAATCACATGGATCTCATGTATTATGCAAATGAGGATGGAACGTCATACCTGTTCACCAGAGACTACTACTATAAAAAGGATGTTTCTGCTGGGTGGTACTTTTAAAACGGAGAGTTATGGCAAAATTTGGTAATAACGAATATTGCGAGATGTTGTTAATTTACGGTGAATGTGGACGTAAGGCAAAATCAGCTGCAAGTCTGTATCGTGAATGTTTCCCTCAAGGCCCGCATCCTACAGGGCAGACCATCTTAAAAGTTGTAAAATGTTTAAGGGAGACGGGCTGCGTGACAAGCCAACCTCGAATTCATACACCTCGTAATGTAAGACACAAAGTGGAACCTGAAGATGTGCTAGCATACGCTCTCGCCCATCCTCAGAGCAGCACAAGAATGATCAGTAAAAATTGTGGCCCCTCAAAAAGTTGCGTCTAGAAAATCCTGATTGATCCAGGTGCTCATCCATACCGATCCACACCTGTGCAGGGATTGCTGCCAAGAGATGCTGAGACGTTACATGTGGTGCAACTTTGTGATGAATAACTTAGAGGTCCACCCAACATTCCTGGCAGACATAATATGAATGGATGAGGCATGTTTTTCGAGGAACGGAATTTTTAATGGACAGAACGTTCATACCTGGTCACTGGAATATGCCGTCGAAGTTCGACATCAACAACGCTGGTCGATTAATGTTTGGTGCGGAATTTTTAATAACAGGCTCATTGGACCAGTATTTTACGAGAGCACATTAATGGGACAACGGTACTTGCAGCTTCTGCAGGATGTAATAACCGACTTTATTGAGAATCTACCCTTGCACCAACTCCTAAATGTATGGTTCCAACATGACGGCGCACCTCCGCATAAGATTTCAAACGTTCAGCAGTACCTAATAGAGACATTCCAGAATCAAGTCATTGGGTATGGTGGTTCCGTCGAGTGGCCCCTGCGCTCACCTGACTTGACCCCATTGAAGCTGTCACCGTTTAGAAGTTAAGGGGGGTGTAACGGATATAAGTGGGCACCCTGTATATGTATATATATATATATATATATATATATATATATATATATATATATTATAGAAGAAAATTGTTATACGAATTTCACAATGGTAAAACTAACTGTTTTCAAGACTTTCTTGCAGAATAGTTTGTACAATACACTGACAGACATTCAATAGTCATCTGAATATCCTCATTCCGACATATATTAGGACGATATTCAGAGTGCTTTTGAAAGATTTCATCCCATTAACTATTCTTCTAAATGCTTCTAAATGTAGAATTTTTTCAAAACATGTTATATCAGAATAATCAAACTTTTTAATTTTGCTGTGGGCCGGTCAAAATGGACACCAATTTTGTAGTGTAACCATTTCTTTTCTGAGAATATCTTAGAATAGGATCAACAGTCTCCTGGATATATAATAGAATGTGTTCATAAGGATGCGAGAAGGACTTGTATGGATACCTATCAACTGCTGACATTTAAGATAGTGGCATTTGGAGTGTCTTCTCGAAACATACTCGACCGCACAAAGTACTCTACAAATATTTAAAAAACAATAGAATATCTGAGGATTTTCCTACCAGTTATATTTAGGAAAATCATCCTGATACAATTTCATGTAAAAAAAAAAAAAATCATCCTTTTACGACCAAAATTCAGCAAGTTATGAAGCATTAAACTTTATGATTTAAGTCGCTTTTCCACACATAAAAATGTCCCATTTCAGGCAACCTTTAAGGGACCGTATAAATATTGAAATTCCGTATTCTAAGTATTATGTTTCAATTGCATTTGCTGACACAATGTCGAGAATGAAGCAAAGCTTTTTATCGCATAGTAATTCGTTTAGAAGAGTATTATAGTCAGGGCTCGACTAAGGTCTTCTAGCAGTCTTTTTAAGATCTTAATTGTAAATGAGGTAACACATTGTTGTTTGAGTCAAGTAGTTTAAGTCAATAAATGCATTTCTGTAAAAATTACAAAATTTAAATTTTTATACGGTAGTAGATCAGTAATGAGGCCAGTTGCAGCGTACCTGCAGATGAAAATAAAAAATCATGCATATTAAATCTAAAATAATAAAGGCATATAACACCTAAAAAATAACAGATTTGTGTATATAATTATTTTGTGTATAACACCCATTTCCCAGCACAAAAAATGCTTTAACTTTAAGCAGCTATAAGTCGGTCAATTTTGGTCGTAAAAGGATGATTTTTTTTTTATATTGCATGAAATTGTATGAGGATGATTTTCCTAAATATAATTGGTAGTACCGTATAAAAATTTATATTTCGTATTTCTTTAAGAAATGCATCTATTGATTTAAACTGTTTCTAAGAAAACAGATTTTAAAATTTAAAACATTTTTGCAATTGGAAGTATATCTGTGACTAACGGTCGAGGAAATAGCCATTGGGCACCGATAACACTGGACATTCTGTATATAAATAAAACTTCATAAATCCCACTTTATATGTAATTTTAAGTTGTTAAATGTAAAAATTATAAATGAAACTTATACTTAAGAATTAAATTGTGGCAAATTAAAAAATTGTTTAATATTTCAGATGAAGAAAAAAGTTTATTTTTTTTTTCGAAATAAACAGAACAGGATCATTTACCGGGTATCTCAATGTCCGAAATGCTTCCAAAACTTGAATTGGGCAGAATGCCAAATTTTGTGACAACAAACATATTTTTTCCAAAAAGTGGTTAAATAGCATATTTTTTTTTTAATAATTGTTATTACCATTGATATTTTTGTAGTTTCTATGGAAAACATCCTCATAATATAAATTATGAAATTTCCATGTTTTCCTATGGAAAATTGCCATAGGTCATCAAAAATTTACAGTCACATGTACTGTCGATCCACGCAACGGAAATTAAGCCAGCATAATTCATTAATTAGTTTTTCTTGGACATGGTATATTATAGGCTTAATAAAAAGTTTCTAAATCACTAAACACAGTTCCCTTCATATAGTAATACATTTATCTTCATATAATTTAAATTATGAAGAGCAGCTCTTTTCAGACTAGTGTTTTTTTGACATGATATATTATAGGCTTGAAAAAGACTTTCTAAATCACTAAACACAGTTCCCCTTGTGAGGTTTGAGTTGTGGTTTTGTTTTGATTGTGTGGGCTAAACCTGAAATGCGGTATTAATGCCCGGCACAATCCCCCGACATTTGTTGTTGTTGTTCTGTAGGCAGTGCTGGTGACGAAAATTATGGCTTTCACATGCCAACATACTGTCACCGGCGTTAAAGTTATATATAAATCCCCATCGGGAGTCTTTGGAAGTCAGGCGTTCGAAAACAGGAAACGGTATGCGGTTTCCTCAGTTATCAGATACACAGAGAAAAGCCGCTTCTAGTTCATTTTGGTGCAGGTGGCATAAATGGCGATAGTTAACCGCCACACACTCCCCTCCTTAAAGGTTTCCAGTGAAACCATAACGATCCGTTTTCTAGTGAAACCATGCTCAGGCGTTCAAGTCCTTAGGGTTAACATTGCAAGGTTTATGTTGTGGTTTTGTTTTGATTGTGTGGGCTAAACCTGACATGCGGTATTAATGTCCGGCACAATCCCCCGACATTTGTTGTTGTTGTTCTGTAGGCAGTGCTGGTGACGAAAATTATGGCTTTCACATGCCAACATACTGTCACCGGCGTTAAAGTTATATATAAATCCCCATCGGGAGTCTTTGGAAGTCAGGCGTCCGAAAACAGGAAACGGTATGCGGTTTCCTCAGTTATCAGATACACAGAGAAAAGCCGCTTCTAGTTCATTTTGGTGCAGGTGGCATAAATGGCGATAGTTAACCGCCACACACTCCCCTCCTTAAAGGTTTCCAGTGAAACCATAACGATCCGTTTTCTAGTGAAACCATGCTCAGGCGTTCAAGTCCTTAGGGTTAACATTGCAAGGTTTATGTTGTGGTTTTGTTTTGATTGTGTGGGCTAAACCTGACATGCGGTATTAATGTCCGGCACAATCCCCCGACATTTGTTGTTGTTGTTCTGTAGCAGGGTTGTTTGATTTAAATCGGCTTGATTTAAATCATGATTTAAATCATGATTTAAATCATGATTTAAATCACTTGATTTTTTTAAAAAAATCATTGATTAAAATCATTTTTTAATTTTGTGATTTCTTGATGTTTTTTTTTTTTTGTATTTTCATGCTAAAATAACCTGGAACAAAATAAATGTTTAAAATAATAAAATTCCACATCAAGACATCTTTAGAGTATATAAAAAGAAACTGAAATCCTTTCCTTAACTCTCGGTCAGTGGAGATAACACTATTCATTGCGTGGAGTATAAAATCCAGTAACAATGACAACTGACCAGTGTTGCCAACCTATTTTCTAATTTTGTAACTAAAAATCACTCAAAATATATCTAGAATTATCTAGATTTTCTGTCAGTTATCTAAAAACATAGCTATACAATATTTAACATTTTAATTGTTCTTGTGATGATTTATTGGGATCAGTGGTTGCGATACAGTTTTTACATGCATATTTCAAGCTACAAAAATTTAAAATACCTTTTGAAATGTTATTTATATGTGCTGTAATAATTTTTACCATAGAAATAAGAAAATTTGGTTCCTTCCTTTTTTTGTAATTTTTGCTGGCGCATACCATCACTGGTCGATATATTGGAAAGGTCTCGAAAAAGAGGGTCATTATACCGAGAGTCTGCTGTATTACTTTACTGTTTACTTTTTGTATTTTCATGCTTGTTTTTTTTTTTTTTTTCCAATTTCCTGTGTTAGAAATTTGTACTAATAAAAAATCATTTAAGAGACTCAGATGAATCAAATTACCTGTTAAATGGTAAGTTTTTATTAAATAAATGAAAAAGGTATTATTAAATATTAATATTTAAAAACATCATCTTTCTCTAAAATCTTGACTTTTTAATAAGCTTGTCATAATCCCTTCCCTTTTTTTCAAGTCCTTCATAATATCAACCCTAATAGATTTTGAGATATCACAGCTCTTTATTAATATAAATTCAAATAAAGAACTTAAAACCGCATAATAGTTCCATATAATTAATATAGCCTAGATTTATAAATTGAATAAAATAACCCAATTAAAAAAAACGATTTATTTAAAAAGTCTTTGGTTTATTTTTAACCCCTGCATATATTTTTTAATCTTATATTAATTCAATTAAATTTTTTTAAATTATACAGCACATTAATATAGTCTAACCTACCTTCTGATCTGAAAAATATAAAAAATTGATTTTGAAAAAGGCTAATATAAATCAAAAAAATCCGATTTAAATCAAAAAAATCTGATTTAAATCAAAAAAATCCGATTTTTTTGATTTTTTTAAAAAAATCATGATTTTTATCCACCCTGTTCTGTAGGCAGTGCCTGTGACACATGCCAGTGACGAAAATTATGGCTTTCACATGCCAACATACTGTCACCGGCGTTAAAGTTATGTGTAAATCCCCATCGGGAGTCTTTGGAAGTCAGGCGTCCCAAAACAGGAAACGGTATGCGATTTCCTCTGTTATCATATACACAGAGAAAAGCCCCTTCTAGTTCCTTTTGGCGCAGGTGGCATAAATGGCGATAGTTAACCGCCACACCTTCATGCAGTAATAAATTTACCTTCATATTATTTAAATTACGAAGGGCTTGCTTTTTTTCTGATTAGTTTTTCTTGGAAGTGATATATAACGAAGATCTTGCACTTTTCAAAGTTTTTTTTTGACATGATGCATTATAGGCTTCATAAAAAGTTTCTAAATCACTAAATACAGTTCCCTTCATATAGTAATACATTTACCTTCATATTATTTAAATTTTATAGAGCTTGCCTTTTCTGATTAGTTTTTCTTCGACATGATATATTATAAGCTTCATAAAATGATTCTAAATCACTAAACACAGTTCCTTCATATAGTAATACATTTACCTTCATATTATTTAAATTACGAATGGCTCACTCTTTTCTAATTAGTTTTTCTTTGACATGATGTATTATAGGCTTCATAAAAATCACTAAACACAGTTCCATTCACATAGTAATACATTTACCTACATATTATTTAAATTACGAAGGGCTTACTCTTTTCTGATTAGTTTTTCTTGGACATACATATATTATAGGTTTCATAAAAAGTTTCTAAATCACTAAACAAAGTTCCCTTCATATAGTAATACATTTACCTACATATTATTTAAATTACGAAGGGCTTACTCTTTTCTGATTAGTTTTTTTTGGACATGATATATAATAGGCTTCATAAAAAGTTTCTAAATCACTAAACACAGTTCCCTTCATATAGTAATACATTTACCTTCATATTATTTAAATTACGAAGAGCTTACTCTCTTCTGATTAGTTTTTCTTGGATATGATATATTATAGGCTTCATAAAAAGTTTCTAAATCACTAAACACGGTTCCCTTCATATAGTAATACATTTACCTTCATATTTAAATTACGAAGAGCTTACTCTTTTCTAATTAGTTTTTTTTGGACATGATATATAATAGGTTTCATAAAAAGTTTCTAAATCACTAAACACAGTTCTCTTCATATAGTAATACATTTACCTTCATATTATTTAAATTACGAAGAGCTTACTCTCTTCTGATTAGTTTTTCTTGGATATGATATACTATAGGTTTCATAAAAAGTTTCTAAATCACTAAACACAGTTTCCTTCATATAGTAATACATTTACCTTCATATTATTTAAATTACGAAGGGCTTGCTCTTTTCTGATTAGATCCCAGAAATGGGTTCAATATTTTTTCAGCCAAATGAAAGCTGTGTAAAACAATTAACAACTATCACCAAAGTAGCAACAATTATTGAACATCTATTTTTACTTAAATGACAAATATTGGTAACAAAAAAAACCCATTTTTGTATCTTATTATTTTGTCATGGCTTCTTTCGCTGCAACATAAACATGCCAACACTGAATGTTTTCTAGATTTTCTGCTCCAGACGACACAACAAATATACATTTTCTTTTATTATTATAGATTAGATAATAAAATAATGGAATTAGGCCATTTTAAACCAATTATCATATGTTTTCACACAGTCATTTTTAAAGATATTTGACAAACTGAACGTCAAAGAAAGAGGTACTATGCCAAAATTGCAAATTTTTTGCAGGTTCCCTTTCGAATTTTAAATTCTCGAATATTAGAAATTTTCCAATTTCGGAACTAAAAATCAGATTCCAATCGCAGTCTCAGTTATATACCACAAGTGTGTAATGAAGAGAAGCACAGAATAGTGTTCAGCTACTTCTGCTACAAAATATAAACTAGTTCTTGTTTATGTACAATATTCAAAGATTATATGATATTCTTGTTTATGCATAATATTCCAATGATTAAAAGGTTAAGAAACAGAAATATATGTTAATCAGTTAAAGAATTTAATGACTTAATCACCAAAATTCAAAAGAAAGTAAGCTAGGCAAGTTATTGTGAAAAAAATTCAACTATTAACCTTAGCTCCGTTATCTTAACTGCGGAACAAAGTCAGTGTTATTGAAGTGACTGACTGTGAAGTTCGCCAGTCATATTAAAAAGGGAATTTTATCTCTATCAAAGCCTAGAAAAAGAAAACAAATTCTACAAGTGATTATAGAATGCTGATGAATTTGTGAGAATAATGCCCAGGCAGAAGGATAAAGTCAGTGTTAATATAAAAAACAACAATATCCATAACTGTTAGTGATAAATTAGTGTTTGTGATTTTACATGATAATTTTTGTGTGCACAGTTTCTTCTATTTATCATTAATAACTTTCATAAACCTTAGTCAAAAATAAATATTCATTTTTTTTTTTCTGGTCAACCAATGTTAGTCATTCACAATTTCTATTTTTTCATAAAAAACGAACTAACAATTTTGAAATCTTAGCCAGTAATACACTTGTTTTCTATATTTAGGCTAACTTTTCTATTTTATTTTTATACTTATTATAAAAAAAAATTCCCACATTGTCATATATTTTCAATGACAAACACTGACAATTTTGGATTTTTTCTGTCTTTTTTTCTTTTTTCAGAAAAAAAAATTAGAATTCAATATTTTATATATTTTTTATGATTATGACCAAATTTCATGGCCTTGCAAAAACTTATAATAGTATTTCTGGCCAACCAAAAATGAATTTTAGTAGTTCAGTTAATGGAAAGTTGGGTTCAGTTAATAATAATTGCTGAATGTGATTTTAAATTGCTATGTTTACTTATATCAAAAAGCAGAACTAAAACCGCCAACTACAAAACAGTGATCATAACAGCAAAAACTTATAATAGTATTTCTGGCCAACCAAAAATGAATTTTAGTAGTTCAGTTAATGGAAAGTAGGGTTCAGTTAATAATAATTGCTGAATGTGATTTTAAATTGCTATGTTTACTTATATCAAAAAGCAGAACTCAAACCGCCAACTACAAAACAGTGATCATAACAGCCTACTAATGTAATAATTAAAAATAACTTAAGCCAATTTGAAAATTATCAGTTGGAAATATTGAATATTTTTTCGTGAAGTGCAATAAAATATTTCTTCAAATTCAGAATATCATACTTTCTGACAATCTATATAAATGCAAGAAAGATCAATCATGCATAAAGCATTGTTTATGAAACACTTTCCAACTTCAATGCAATTTCATTTAAACATCTCTAAAATGCGATACATTCCACGGTAATATTTTAAAAATTATCACAATACTACATTAATATATTATATTTGAAAACTTAAAACTTCATAATAAAAAAATGAACAGCATTCAAATGACGTCAATTAAATATAAATTGCCTGGCTCTTCGGTAATGTTTTTAACATTATCATAATACTACAATAATCTATTATATTTGAAAACTTCATTAAAAACAACTGATATTTATTCAAATGACGCCATCGAAATATAACATGCCTAGCTCTCTCTATAAAAGCAGCATATCATTCAAAACATTTTCCCATTCATTTCATTCATAACAATACTATAATAATTTATTTTATTTAAAAACTTAAGACCATGGAGCTACAAGTAATTAAACTCTATGCTTAAAACTTCATCGAAAAAAAGTCCTTCTCTCTGTAAATTCAATGAATATTTCATTCATATCTGCTATGCAGACTCCATGAGCTAAATAATTTTGCGTTAAAAAAATACAGCGATTTCTGATACAACTCATTCTACATATTTTGCTGTTTAGATTTTACATAAGTGAAAAATAGGCTTCGTTGTAGAAATAATCAAAATTGGATGATCATTTAAACTCAAATATATTGTAATTGCGTTGTTTCAGTATGTAGATCCACAGAATTTAAGCAAAAATAAAGCGGTTTTAGGACAGATACAACACTCAATATGAATTAAAAAGAACTTTAAAAATCACGATTTTGAGACAAGATGGATGCCATATTTCATTTTGAAATGGGTCACGTGATCTGTTCATACAATGGTCATGTGATCGCTTCATATAAGAGGTGTAATTATTATTTTAATTTTTATTTAAAAAACTACTGAATATATTTTGCTGAAATTATTTTAATATATTTTATGAGATAATTTGAATATTACCTAAAATTTGGAAGTGATTTGTGAATTTTAAATCCGCTTAAAAAATGTTTGAAAAATTAGGTCCCACAGGGTTCAATGTATTTCATTTTTTCAACTCGGGTTCAATGCAAAACTAATTGGGTGATATTATTCATTTATATTCCCATAGGTCCCACAGACCGTCTGAACAACATACTATTTCATTTTGATTAAGCCATTTTTACGGCAGTTATCGTGCTAACGGACAGACAGACAGACAGAATGAACAAAGTCATAAACACTTTTCAACTTTGTTGTAAAGTGTTAAAAATTGAAAATCTGTCTATCTGTCCTGTCATCACGGGAGAACGACTGAACCAAATTGGATGAAATTTTGTGGGTAGCCTGGAAATACTCCCACTTAAAATTTAGTCCATGTTTGGAGTTTCTACGCATGGTTTATATATTTCACAAGCTTTTACTGAACAATAAAAAGTATAAAGAAATCAAAATGGTTATTTAATTTCGCAGCTTATGAGGAAGATTCTATCTTATACCATGTTGCTCAGAAACGCAATTAAGTTAAATCTGTCTGTTAATTTTAATTATTATTTTTTCGATTTGAATAATAAATAAATCGGTACAAAAATATATTTTAGAAAAAAAGATTTGATTTTTATTATAGCATTTTTGACTGGATAATATCAATTACGGTCTGCAGGTTTAAAGGCTATTATTATTGATATTTTCGGGGATTATTGATATTTTCTTTCAAGTTATTATGCAATTGTTTTATTATGACAAAAATTGTTTAAACTCATATATTATACGTTATACCCGTGTATTTGTAGAAGATTACTCGTACATCTTCTAATCTACGAGAATATAAGTAGTACAGGTATATTGGCATATTTTTTTATATATATTGGCATATATTGGAATCAGTTACGACCTTCTAGTATAAAGAGTACGGAGATTATTGATATTTTCAATTTATTACGTCATCTCTTATTTTGGCAAATATTTTTGAGACTCATTGTAATATGGGTAATCTTCTACTAACACACTGGTATAGTTTCTAATCTGCAACAATATAAGTAGTACGGGGTTGCATATATTGATTCAATTCTTTTTTTTTTTTTGTAAATTTGCTTACAAAAGGGGCCCAGGATGTTTTATTCTTCAAATCTGCCCGTGAAGATAATTTTGCATAGTGAGAACAGATATTCTTAAACTTCTCTTTAGGAGCAATAAATTTAATATTTTAACATAATTTGTACATGATTGCGAATTATAAGTTTCTTTATATTATATACTCCATACGAAGAATGGGTATGCTGCTAGTTAATATATAAAGTTGCACGAAACATTTTAATCAAGAGGAAAAACATTTCTGGAACGTTTTTATAATATGTCACATGCACATGTTTTAAATGTTAACTTTAGCATGCTTTTTACGTTAACATATTTAACATTAGCAATAAATTTAATATTTTAACAGAATTTGCACATAATTGCAAATTATAAGTTTCTTTATATTATATGCTCCGTATAAAGAATGGGTATGCTGCTAGTCTTCTATATAATAAAAGGCAATGTCTGTGTGTGTGCATGTCTTATACACTATAGGCTCAGCGACCGCACGTCGCAGAGCTACGAAATTTGGCAATCGGAGACTAAGGGGGATGGGAAGGTGACATGTGAAAACTGATTTTCAAAATTTGAATTATTATTTTTTTTGTTATTTAATGTTTTACGCGATTTCGACCGTTTTTTTCTCGTTTTTCCCCCACCATCAAGACACCGTAGAAAAAAACAAATCACACGACTGGAAAGAGCAGACAATTACGAATAAAAATATCTCAATTTCAAATCTCAGAGCAAATTCTAATATTTTTTAAAGATTTTAAAACAAAAGTTACTTTTGACTAAAAAAAATGAACTTTCGTTTTTAAGTTCTGGCGATGGGAAAAGTACCGACAATTTCAACTAATAATTTACATTTTTAGAAAGCTAAAAGATCAGGCATTCTTACAAGCCCAATCTGGTCAAGAAATAATTAAAAATAGCCGCACAATCCGGATTTTAAGGAAGTCATGATTTTCAATTTCTCGGCGAAACGGCAAAAGAAGTTCGATTTTTACTCACATGCTAGCGCAGATGCACAGTGTTTCTACGATGGTTTTTGGCCTAGGGACAATTAGAAACCGAATTAGTGTTTGGTGGTATCTGGCTGATATATTTGGGCCATGCTCTTGATACCCATGCGAATATCCTGAATATTTGCATGGGTATTAAATTATATTTGCAAATGTCATCAGTGATTGCTTTATATACGGTTTTTGTTGGAAACTGAGTTCTGTTGTCATCGCGATTCTCGTTTTCGCGGGAATGTGTTTCCATTTTTAGAATGATTTTTCCATTCCCGTGAACGACTCATGACGAGAACAGAACAGGCCGTTCATGCTAATCGCATTCTCGCTGAGCGCATCCTGATTTACATATTGTTGCTCGCGGATTAAATCTTATCTTACATCTAAGTTGGATACTTTAGATATATATCGTTTTCATTGGTATACTCATGACCAATATAGACCCATTACCATAGTTGACTGGCTATGAAAAATTTTAACTTTTTACTGTGAAGACATAGAGCAGAGTAGCTGCAGCACAATGTTAAAGGCAGTTGTAAAAATACAAACATTAACTGTAGAGGTGTAAAATGTTCGTGAAAAAAGGCAATTCAAATTTAAAGACAAATCACTTTATTGTGATATGAATCCATTGTTTTTTAGTTACATCAAACTACTGTAACTTATTCACAAAGTCAAAGACTATATACATGTTGAGCTCTTAACCTCAAGGAAAAATATGTTTCAGCATAGTTCCTCACTAGACACATTTTTGGTAGCTAAGCTTTGAAAATACACAGGTAAGTAAAAGAAGTAGTTTTAACTTACGCAAAACTTTGTGCACTTCAGATGGCCACCATTAGCTGGTCACACGCTACGGCAAATACTTTAAACTTTTCCTATTTGCTTTTCTCAGAGTCCTCAACACAAAAAACATGGTTTCTCAAACAGAAAACCATCAAAGCACAAGATCCACAATTGCCAGGATCAAACTTCCGCGTTCACGATACACTTATCGAAACTTTCGAACTAATTAGTCGAAACAGACTCTAAATTTCAAAAGGTAACAACCTTCACAAGGTCTGACGGTCAGAGTCCGTCGGTCAGAACAGATCATCATAGAGAGATCTACTCTTCCTCTCTACTCTTCCGTTCTATATTAGGAACCAAAAATGTGTCCAGTATATATATGCTAGGATGGGTGCATTCCGGAACACAACCGTTGCTGGCAACGCCCTCTGGATATGCAAAACAGGATGCGTGCGTGGCGAGAAAGGCGATTTGCACGATAAGCCTAGTTTTGTCCACATCGCGAATCGTTCATGTGAACGGAAAAACCATTAAAGATAATTGTTGGAATTTATTCTTTACTTGGTGAAAAATTCGTAGAAAAAACCATAGTAGCAGAGTGTCACAATGGTGTGAATTGAAAGTAGTCAACTTGAAAAATAACGAAGTTTTATTTCTTCACAAACTTAAAAACATCAACGTTAACACAGAGAAAACATATTCATTTCCGTACTTCCGAGAAATGGTAACATTATTGAGTAGAACATCAAGAGACTTAGCAGCAGTTAGGCCTAACAGTATCGGCCTTTTAAATCGCCATTTAACCGGCGTACATGGAGATAACGATCAACTGTGATTATAAAGACATGCTTTCCTTCCGGAGTATGCTAATCTCTAATCGGTTGAAGTAGAAATTAGCATAAACCGGAAGTTGACATCTCAATTTGCAGGATCACTGTTAAGTAACACTCATTGATTTCGTTATTCAAATTTTATGTTTAAATTTGCATTTCTTGTGAATTTGTTTATTTTAGTTTTGTAATAATGCTATGGCAACACTCGTGGGTTTCTGTAGACGTTGTCAGATGAACGAGCGGTTTTGTTTACGAGTTGACGTTGGCTGTACGAATGTTAAGTTTTGAAGTAAAGTTTCTGGTTCCTGAAAAGCAGTTGTAATTATTTTCGTACATATTGAAACGTGTGAAGTTTGGTAAATTTCTACGGCGTTTCTGACATTTGGTGACCCGGACGTGACCGTGAAGATAGAAAGGTTAGTTTCGTTTGGAATTTTGTTTTAACTAAGCCTGTCGCTGTCACATTTTCATAATGGAACTGCTCATAAGAAAGCGAAAGCCGATTCGAGCGTCTTTTACAAAGTCGTATAACATTTTGACAACGGCTTTAATTGATGAGGAACCAGACGATAAAATTATTCAAACACATTTGGCAAATATGGACAGATTAATGTTGAATTTAGCAGAGATCGACGACGAAATCTGTAACGCTTTGCTTGCCGATGATTCAAAAGTGGAAGAATATGAAACTGAATATGGGGTAATAGAAGAATATCGCGGAAAAATGGTTACTGCTAGGGTTGGCGTCGAAATGCATTTAAATAAAACCGCAACCAAACGAAGTGCGAGTTTTTCCCATGTTCAAGAAAAAACGAAACTGAAGCTTCCTAAAATTGAATTTGTGAAATTTGGGGGTGAAATAAAAGATTGGCTAGCATTTTGGAGTCAATTCAAGAGAATCCATGAAGATAAATTGATGGAAGAAGAAGATAAATTTCAATATTTAATTCAGTCTATGATCGTTGGCACAAGAGCAAAAGAAATAGTAGACAGCTTCCCTCCTACTGCAGAAAATTATTCAAAAGCTGTTGAAAGCCTTAAAAATAGATTTGGAAGGGAAGAGCTACTTATAGAGTTCTATGTCAGGGAATTGCTTGGACTGGTGATTAAAAATGCAGTGTCTTCAAAACCCAAAGCAAATACAGCTCAATTGTATGATAAGTTAGAATCGCATTTAAGGTCTCTTGAATCAATTGGTATGACTTCTGACAAATACGCAGCAATGCTTTTTCCCCTTGTTGAATCTTGCATACCGGAAGAAATACTACGAGTCTGGTTAAGAAATCCGGTGGCGGCTAAAGGTGAAGAAAGTGATACTTACATTGATAAGTTGAAAAACCTGTTATTGTTCCTAAGAACTGAAGTAGAAGGTGAAGAGCGTATCTCGCTTGCTAAAGCTGGTTTTAAGCAAAATGAGAAAAGTAGTCGAAAGGAAATTTGTAAGGAAACGGGTATGAATTTACCGACTGCTACTGATTTATTTTTAGGGATAAATTCATGTGAAAAGTCCATTTGTGTATTTTGCGGAAAATTTCATGAAAGTAAAGAATGCTTCAAAGCTCAAAAACTTTCTCTAGAAGAGAAGCACGATATTTTAAAAAGAAAGAAGGGATGCTTCACTTGTTTACGGATTGGACATCGTTCTAAACAGTGCAAATCACATGTTCGGTGTATAATTTGTTCCAAAAGGCACTGGGTAGTTATGTGTCCTGAACTAACTAATAATAAAAGGGCTTTAGTTACAGAGTTCAAAGAAGGTGGGGATCAGAATATTACTTTATCCAGCCAAGGCCACTCTGAAGTACTATTGCAAACACTGCTTGTGGTTCTTAAAGCTCACGGAAAAGACCGAAAAGTTAGGGCACTGATTGATACAGGTTCTCAGCGTTCTTATATTCTAGAAAGTACTGCAAGGCAGATGGGATTTAATCCTGTGAATACTGATGTATTAACACAAGTCGTGTTTGGAGGAATCACCTCTAGGAGAGAGCACAAGTGCTACAATGTAATTTTGAATAGTTCAGTTAATAACTATTGCTGTAAAATTAAAGTGTTAGACCAACCTGTTATATGTGGTTCAATACCAAGACTCAAGACTGGATTATGGTTGGAAGAAATGAGACAAAAGGGAATCCAGCTCACGGATATAGGAAGCAATCTGCCACCTATTGAAATACTTATTGGAGCCGATTTCGCTGGTCAACTTTACACAGGACGCGTTCATCAGCTAAAGTGCGGACTGGTCGCTGTGCAAACTCATCTAGGATGGGTTGTAATGGGAAAGTCTCAAGAGGATTCAAAGTATAACAATTATGGTTCGGTTTTAACTTCACTTTCGATTCATATTAACAATGTTCCTGATTTATGGAAGTTAGAAGCTATTGGAATCACTGAACCATGTGAACATCAAAGCAAAGACGAAGTAGAAACAGCTGTTTCGGATCATTTCAAGAAAACAGTTAGAATTAATGAAGACGGAAGATATCAAGTTAGTCTTCCTTGGATGCATACTCAAGGAGAATTACCAACGAATAGAGAAATAGCTGAGAAGAGATTGAATTCCACAACATCTAAACTCATGAAAGAAGGAAAGTTTGAAAGCTACAATGCTGTTTTCCATGAGTGGTGGCAAGAAGGAATAATCACAGAAAGTTCAGAGAATAGTGGTCATTTTTTACCTCATCGAGGAGTATTTAAGTGCAATTCATCGACTAATGTTAGACCTGTCTTTGATGCATCCTGTAAACAGAAAGGATCTTATTCCTTAAATGAATGTTTGGCAAAGGGACCAAATCTATTGGAATTGATTCCCACAATACTTTTGAAGTTTCGAGAGAAAAAAATCGGCGTTATTTCGGACATAAAGAAGGCTTTCTTGCAAATATCTGTTGTTAAAAGTGATCAAGAATTTTTAAAATTTCTTTGGTGGCAAGGTGAAAGCCAGAATGCTATAAAGATTTTCCAACATTGCAGAGTAGTCTTTGGATTAAACTGTAGTCCTTTTCTTCTTGGAGCAGTGATACAACACCATTTGGACAAATATTCATCTTCAGCTCAACATAAGGTGGCACAGAAACTTAAATCAGCATTTTATGTTGATAATTGTGTGTGTTCGGTAGACTCTGAAGTGGAATTGCAAGAATTTGTTCAAATATCCACCGAGGTGATGGCGGAAGGAAAATTTGAATTAAGAGACTGGGAACATACCGAAATAACGGATACTTGTGTCAAATCTAATCCGTCAACAGTCTTGGGATTGTTATGGGACAAACAAGAAGATGTATTATTCTGTGACATCGCAGCGATAAGCAAACCTGAAGGGACCATTAGTAGAAGAACTATTTTATCTATTGCACAAAGACTATTTGACCCCATAGGTTTCACTTGTCCAGTTACATTGTATCCTAAGTTGTTATTACAAAATAGTTGGAAATCTAAATTGAGTTGGGATGCTGAAGTACCGAAAGATGTTTCACATAACTTTTTGAAATGGATCGCTGAACTACAAATGCTTAATGTCGTGAGGATTCCTAGACATGCTTTTACCAATGATAACTCAACATTGAGTCTACATGTGTTTTGTGATGCATCTGGGGTTTCATATGCAGCTGTTGTATATTTGCGATGTGAAACCGATACTACTATTTCCGTGCAGCTACTCATGGCAAAATCAAGAGTTGCACCATTAAAACCCATTTCTATTCCAAGACTAGAACTTTTAGCTTGTTGTATTGGTGCACGTCTAGCAGACTTTGTGAAGAGAAGTTTGAAATTTGATTCTGTTAGGGAATATTTCTGGACGGATTCTTCTACTGCCCTACACTGGATTAAAAGAAATGAGCAGTGGGGAGTATTTGTCAAAAATAGAGTAAATGAAATCCAGAAATTATCTAATATTGAAAATTGGAGACATGTTAATAGCCAAAATAATCCTGCTGATCTGCCCTCCAGAGGATGCTCAGTGAAGAAATTAATTGAATCCCGATGGTGGGAGGGACCTCCATGGCTGAAACAGAATGAAAAGGATTGGCCACGCTCTGAATGCACGGTTAATGAAATAGACGTGCTGCAAGAAAGAAAAAATATCTCTGCGGTTCTGTTGAGTAAAACGTTTAAAGAGACATGGTTTCTATCATATTTTTCAAAGTATACAAAAATTATAAGAATGGTAGGATGGATTTTGAGATTTCTTCAGAATGCTCGAAAGAACATTCATGATCGAAACACTGGAGAATTATCTGCTGATGAGTTGAATAAAGCTGAAAAGGCAATTATCAAAACTGTTCAAAGAGACACCTTTACCAAGGAACGGTTAAATAGTTTGAAATCCTTGTGTCTGTTGAAAGACCGTGATGGTTTAATTCGAGTGGAAACAAAGTTGACAGAACGTAAAGATGAAGACAATTTCAAGTACCCAATACTACTGCCAAGCGAACATAAATTGGTAGAACTTATCATCCAAGAACACCATGCAACCAAACTTCATGCCGGATTACATTCCTTATTGTCAGATTTGCGTGAAAAATTCTGGATACTTAATGGAAGGAGAACAGTACGCCGTGTAATTTCGAAATGCATTAGATGCAAGAGACACAATGCAAAATGTATACAAACAACTCCAGTTCCTCTTCCAGAAGACAGAGTGAGACAAGCGTCAGTTTTTGAAATTACTGGAGTAGATCTGGCTGGACCCCTCATATTGAGGGGAGGTGTGAAAAGTTGGGTTGTTCTTTATACGTGTGCTGTTTATAGGGCTATTCATTTGGAGCTCATAACATCATTATCTACTAAAGCTTTTCTGCTCAGTTTCAGACGGTTCATAGCACGTCGTGGAAGACCTAATACCATCTATAGTGATAATGGAAGTAATTTTGTCGGAGCTGATAATCTTCTACAAAAAATTGATTGGAAAACCATTGAAATAGAAACAGCAGTCAAAAGAATTACTTGGAAGTTCAATCCACCCTCCGCTGCTTGGTGGGGAGGGTTTTGGGAACGTCTTGTGCAGATGGTTAAGAGACTGTTGAGACGGGTCTTGGGAACAGCTTCTTTAGACTATGAAGAAATGATGAGCATTCTCTGCGATTGCGAAGCAATAATTAATGCCAGACCACTGACTTACATTTCCGAAGATCCTGAAAACCTAACTCCTTTGACTCCGGCTATGTTTTTGCAGGACATGCAGACGGTGGGAGTGCCAGACTTGGACCTTTTGGACAAAGTGGATCTCACAAAAAGACTGAGATATCAGCAGACATTAAAGGATCAGCTAAGGAAAAGATTTAGAGTAGAGTATCTTGGCCAATTAGTGCAACATAGGGGAAAAATGAAAATGCTGAATGTCAAAATTGGAGATATAGTTCTCATTGAATGCGAGAATAAGAAAAGAACTTTCTGGCCAATGGCAAAAATAACTGAAGTTTATCCCGGAAAAGATGGCAGCAACAGAGTTATGAAATTAAAGACAGCAACGGGGGAACTAATTCGACCAGTTCAGAGAATTTTCCCTCTTGAAATTGAATGTCCATCCCGAGAACCAGAAACTGATACTGTAGCTAGTGATAAAAGAGTTGTGGACACTTCACCCTCTGTTCAACGAAAGACTGTTGTTACTAGAAGTGGCAGAACAATTAGACTCCCATCTAGGTTTAGATAAATGTAGAAAAGTTTAATTGTAATTTCCATTTAAATGTTAATTTATCTTTAATTTATTGCAAGTTTTGATTATAATGTTTAAATCTAAAGGTGGGAGAATGTTAAGTAACACTCATTGATTTCGTTATTCAAATTTTATGTTTAAATTTGCATTTCTTGTGAATTTGTTTATTTTAGTTTTGTAATAATGCTATGGCAACACTCGTGGGTTTCTGTAGACGTTGTCAGATGAACGAGCGGTTTTGTTTACGAGTTGACATTGGCTGTACGAATGTTAAGTTTTGAAGTAAAGTTTCTGGTTCCTGAAAAGCAGTTGTAATTATTTTCGTACATATTGAAACGTGTGAAGTTGGGTAAATTTCTAGGGCGTGTCTGACAATCACAGACCATGGGGGCAAAACTTCTAAACAAGCGATCCGAAAGCGATTAGCCAATCAGAACAAAGTTTACTTTAGGATTTAGACCGTACATTGACCGATTCACGTACGTGCTTGTTTACAACCAAAGTTTTTGTAACAAGCGGCCCCTCCTGCAGATTGAGTTGTCTAATCACATAAATACAAAATTGTAATTAGATTTAAATTACAGTTTAACATATACTGCATTATAGAGTTTCAAAATATCATGTATAAATTCATGTATAAATTTTAGTGTATAATCATATATCCAAGACAAAGACTTGAAGTAGAAATTAGCATAAACCGGAAGTTGACGTCTCAATTTGCAGGATCACAGACCATGGGGGCAAAACTTCTAAACAAGCGATCCGAAAGCGATTAGCCAATCAGAACAAAGTTTACTTTAGGATTTAGACCGTACATTGACCGATTCACGTACGTGCTTGTTTACAACCAAAGTTTTTGTAACAAGCGGCCCCTCCTGCAGATTGAGTTGTCTAATCACATAAATACAAAATTGTAATTAGATTTAAATTACAGTTTAACATATACTGCATTATAGAGTTTCAAAATATCATGTATAAATTCATGTATAAATTTTAGTGTATAATCATATATCCAAGACAAAGTTTAAAAAAGTATAAAGTACATCATGATACAATTTACGTGAGAAAACAAACTTAAAATATCTCTGTGCCAAAAACAGCAGATACAAATTTTTAAATTTAAAAAACTCTTAAATACATCACCACGCAGTATAAACTCAACAGTAACTAAACTACATGTTGAGAGATTGAAAAATATGTATAAGTCATTTTTAGTATGCATCAAAAACTTTAAAAATCTTCGCCATACAGTATAAACACATTGGTAACTAAACTATACAATGCGGGTTTTGAAAAAGTGTTGAAGTTAATTTTGAAAAATACAACTATACAATTTAGAATGAATTTAACTTGTTTACATTAGATATTTCTATTTAGAATTTAAACATGTCTTAAGAAGTTTTAAAGATTTCACAGAATTTAAAGATTGCTTCTTTGGTTATTGGTTTCGTAAAACCGTCAGCTTCGTCATTTTTGCTGTTTACAAACTTAATCTCAAAAAGCTTCTTTTCAACTAGATTTCTTAAGAAATGATATTTAACATCAATGTGTTTTGTTCTATGATTCTCAATGGGCGAATTGGAAAAGTTTATGGCTGCTTGGTTAACACAGAATATTACACTATTTCCTAACTTAACGCCAAGTTTAGTACATTCAAGTAATATGTTCTGTACCCACACCATTTCCTTTGCCGATTCGGTTAATGATATATATTCAGCCTCCATTGTAGATAAACTTACACATTTGTGTTTAAATGTCCTCCATGAAATAGGTACCCTATCTAGAAAAAATATCATGCCTCCCATTGATATTCTATCATCCCGATTAGCTGCAAAGTCAGAATCAGTAAAACAATTTAAATGTACAGATTCAATGTTTGATAAGTTTAAAATCTCTTGTTTTATCTACATACCCTAGAAGTTTAAGTAAAACATCCCAGTGTTTAATCCCTGAGTTTTCCTGAAATTGGGATAAGATGTTTACGGCATAGCTAATATCAGGTCTAGTTCTGCTGGCAAGAAATGATAAACAAGCCAATAAGTTTCTGTAAAGTATATTCCTCATTTGCTCGATTTCTGCATGATTTGCTGGACAATCCGTTTTGCTTAAAACTACACCTTTAGCTATGGGTAAACTTGAAATGGGATATTTAAACTTTGAGAATATGTCACAAATTTTTGTGATGTATTGATTTTGATAGATGAAATGTTTATCATGCTTTTCCTCAAATTCAATACCAAGTAACATTTTTGTTTTTCCTAACATTTTAATGTCAAATTTAGTTTTTAGTAATGAAGTTACAGAATTTAGATCCATTTGATTTTTGGCAAATAATATTATGTTATCAACGTAAACAATCAATAAAGCCTTATTATTAAAATTATATGCACAATTGCACCACTTAAACTTTATGAAGTTAAGTTTTCTGAGAACCTGGTCTAACTCAAAATACCATTCTCTACCGCTTTGGTGCAAGCCATAAATCGCTTTGTTTAACTGACATACATATCCATATTTGTTTTTGTCAAAAAATCCTGGGGGCTTTTTCATGAATATTTTTTCATTGAGATTGGCATATAAATATGCACATTTGATGGCAAGCTGAGTATGGAACCACCCTAATAAACATACAAAGATAGTAAAAAACATCCTAACGATTGTAAAGTTAATTACCGGGCTAAATACTTCTTCGTAAGTTTGCCCCTTTTCCTGGTTAAATCCCTGAGCTACAAGTCTGACTTTATACCTGCTAACTTCACCCCTTTCGTCTCTTTTGACTGTATCAGTCCCAGACACCTCTTTCCTTCATGACACCTAATTCGTCTGCCATGGCTGTATTCCATTCTTTGGATTGGGGTGAATTAGCCGCTTCCTTGTAGTTCCTAGGAATTTGGATTTCTACAGTGTTGGCTTCTGGCCGATCCCATGATCTTCCTTGATCCCCCTTAAAATTGAAAAACTTTTTATCAAATTTTATTTTATTTTTCTCACAAAAATTTTCTATATCTTTTAGTGATCTCAACCTAGGTCTCTTTCCTTCGTAATAGTAATAAACATCCTTTCTCGTTCCTGTCATCCTTGGAATAATCTTTCTGATCCAAGTAGTATCTGGATCGGGAACTTGACGATCATCACCAGAGGACCCCATTTCCTCATCACTAACTGTAATGTCTTGATCTTCCTCTGATGAATCGTCTTTTTCCCTTTCCACATATCCCTCGTCAGATGAGTCTGGGTGGGTTCGTGAGATGTGGGAGTAAATTTTTCTTTTGGTTTATCATTTACATTGGGTCCCAGACCGCCTTCCTCTGTGTTGCATTCTTCATTAAATTTAACATTTTTAGTTTCGATTATTTTCCCTTCATCTAAGAGCCATATCCTATACCCCCGAGTTTTCAATGCATATCCCACCATAATGCCCTCTTGTGCCCTCATCAAATTTCCCCCTAAGTTGTTTAGGCTTGTCTACAAAGGCTTGACATCCAAATGCTCTGAGGTAGGCAACTGATGGCTTCCTGCTGCTGTATAACTCGTTCGGAGTCAGACTTTTGAATTTGTGGCAAATTTGATTTTTGACGTATGCAAAACATAGCCTCTGCCCCAAAATCATCTTTTAAGTTGCTATCATTTAACATAGTTCTAACGCAATCCAAAGCAGTTAAGTTAAATCTTTCAGAAACCCTGTTTTGCTCGGGTGTGTACGTGTTTGTCCTTTCCGCTTTGATGCCTTGGGATATTAAAAATTTCTCAAATTCAGTGCTACAGAATTCCATACTGTTGTCGGTTCTTACATTTAAAATTTTGGTATTTAAAAATCTTTCTGATCTTTGTTGAAGCTGCTTAAATTTGTCAAAAACTTCAGATTTCTTTTTCATTGGATATACAGTTACTTTGCGTGAAAAATCATCAGTTATGCTAAGGAAATGCCCAGCTCCTCCATGCGATGGTTTTGGCATTGGCCCGCAAACATCCATATGGATTAGTTCCAATGGTTTTTCTGATCGGATTCTTCCGATAGGTTTGAAAGAAATCCTTCTGGTTTTCGCCAACCTACAACATTTGCAGTTTACTTTTCGTACTCTGATATTAGGTAATCCCCTGACAGCTGATACTTTACTAGTATGATGTAAATAATCAAAATTGATGTGACAAAATCTTTTATGCCACAACCTTTTATTTCCCCCGACTTCAATGAGTGATTTTTCATTACTTGAACTTTTAAATACATCAAACATACAAGTTTTTCTATATTTAAAAGCACTAACATTTGAATTAATAATTTTACTGTTAAAAACCTTGCTGGCATTTACATTTTGACTTTTTACATTATTACAATATTTCTTACTTTTCACCATTTCGCAAGTCTTAAAATTACTTTGCTTATTAGAATTGTTAAAAGAAGTGTAAGGGATTTTAAAAACATTATTACCATTTTTAGTTTTACAATCATAAGAATCATTTTTACATTTACTTTTAAAAACACTAGATTTTGCGTTTTCAGTTTTAGGCTGAGTACTTTCTTTTCCATTTGACTTCTCAACATTAAAATTTTTAACTTTAGTATCATATTGAGGTCGAAGAAAATACAAGCCGTTGTTTCTTTTAGCATAGAACCATTTACTACCATCTGGCTTGAAAAAAGTAAGAAAACCATTTTTACCTATAAAATTGCAATTTTGCTCTTCTAAAAGCGAAGCAGCAATCAAATTCCTTCTTAATTTAGGCAAATACATTACATCTTTTAAAATAATTGAATTCTTAATATTTTTCATTTTTACATACATGTTGATCGATCCGACACCTTCGATTGGGCTTTCTTGATCTCCGGCAGCTAAGGACATTGTTGTTTCTTTCAGCTCTTTAAATTTATCAAATAATTCTAAATTATTACAGAAATGCTTAGTTGCTGCCGTGTCAACAACCCAATAGAAATTTGTCGGTCGATTCAACATTACAATTCTCAATACTATTTTGAATTTCACTCAAATTGGCATGGTAAGATTTACAATTTGCCTTTAAATGGCCATACGCCTTGCATACATGGCAAAGGTCTATACGTTTACTTGAATTTACACTTTTAGAAACAGAATATTTAGGTTTACACATTTTTGCACTTTTAGATTTAAAAACATTAAAAGCCAAAGTCTTACTTTCGTTTTGTTGCTCATCGTGTTTTTGTTGAGCTATTCGGTCTTCTTCAGCAAGTAGTTCGGTCTCAATGTGCTTTAACATGAAGTTATCGTCAGGCAATCTGTAGAGAGTTTGAACAATCCCTCGATAGTCCTCATCAAGGTGTCTTATCGTTTGAAATGCGACTAGGACCTCAGCCATTGGGTGGCCTGCATCTCTCAGCTTTGATACCCACTTCTTGATTCTAGCTATGAATAATCCGATTGGTACTCCTGGCACTGGTTTCTCGTTAAAAAAAGTTGTCAAAAAGTCTCATTAGACCAGCCTTTGATTTCGGTTTGAACTGTTCGTTTAGTATTGTCCATGATGTCATCAGTTCTTCAACTGATGAAATCAGGTCACAATACTGCCTCTAGGCTGTAGTAAAGTGTCGATAGAGCTTTTTCCTTACGTCTTTCGTAATCTAACTTTTCTTTTCTGGTTGCTACTGCATCAGGCTTTTCCTCCACACCCGTGACGAAACCATAAAGTTCCTCATTCATCAACATAAACTTTATGTCTGTGCTCCACGTGGAGAAATTGTCTTTACGTAGCTTTTCCATATCGGGTGTCGCCATTTTAACACAGTACCGCTGCGGCCCCCGTCTCGGGGCTCGTTCATTCTACCTTGATGTTTTCACAACTTCTCTGTTGACTAGTACGCTGCTAGGGCTCCATAACACATCGCGAATCGTTCATGTGAACGGAAAAACCATTAAAGATAATTGTTGGAATTTATTCTTTACTTGGTGAAAAATTCGTAGAAAAAACCATAGTAGCAGAGCGTCACAATGGTGTGAATTGAAAGTAGTCAAATTGAAAAAATAACGAAGTTTTATTTCTTCATGAACTTAAAAACATCAACGTTAACACGGAGAAAACATATCCATTTCCGTACTTCCGAGAAATGGTAACATTGTTGAGTAGAACATTATAAACTAAGTCTTGTCAATATTACAATTTTATCAAGAGACTTAGCAGCAGTTAGGCCTAACAGTATCGGCCTTTTAAATCGCCATTTAACCGGTGTACATGGAGATAACGATCATCCGTAATTATAAAGACATGTCATGAAGAATGACGGAGATCACGAAGATTACCCAGATCACAGAGATAACCGAGATAATCAACTGATACAAGTACTAGCTTAAATAGTGAAGTATCATTGACAGTAGAAGTTAATGCTTTCCTTCCGGAGTATGCTAATCTCTAATCGGTTGAAGTAGAAATTAGCATAAACCGGAAGTTGACGTCTCAATTTGCAGGATCACAGACCTAGGGGGGTAAAACTTCTAAACAAGCGATCCGAAAGCGATTAGCCAATCAGAACGAAGTTTACTTTAGGATTTAGACTGCACATCGACCGATTCACGTACGTGCTTGTTTACAAGTTTTTCTAACAATAATGACGTCATGTTCACGGGAAACGAGAATCGCGATGCAAACAAAACCAAGTTTCCAACAATTGTGAGGGCGCTGCAGTCAACGGTTGTGTTCTGGAGCGTACCCATCACTGTGTATTGATAGGACGCATTCTCAGTACTTAGGTTTATGACCTGTCAAGATCATGACAGATGACCTGGAGATCGATAGATTGACAGATCGAGATCGAATGATCTGATACTTTGTAAATACTCTGTTTGAGTATGTTGCGGTATGTTTTAGTTGCCAGCTAAGTTGCGTAACAAAGCATGAGTCTAGTTCCGATAGTTTAGTTCGGAAGGTGCGGTAAAATGATTCTGGTGTTGGTTCTTTCAATTTTAAAGAGACCAAGTTAATTTTCACAGTTTTTGGACTTAGTGTAATGCCATGACGTGTGATCTGATGATGGTGGCTTCGTGAAAGAACACTGCATTTGTGGTAAGGTAATTTTCTCTACTTACCTGTGTTACGGCAACGATAAAAGTTACTGAAAGTGAGTGCCTAGTCAGAGACTATATCTGATAACCTTTTTTGAGCTTACTGGCTCACTTTTGTAAATATTGTTTGACTTTGTCACGATGTTACAATGTTTTTGTAACCATGTCATAGCAATGGATATCACGTCCATAAAAGTGATTTTGAGTTTGACGAATTGGCTTTTTATTGAACACTTCTCAACTGCACTTACTATTATCCTCTGCTAAACTACCACTCTGCAAATAATGAAAAAAATTTTTACATCAGCACGCTAAGCTATAAGGACATCGCGATGCAGATAAAACTCTGCCAACATTTGGCTATGGGCCAGGCTAGAGCCCTTATAATACAGCGAAGGAGCAAGCAGTGAAGTGTTGTGAATTCCATCGACGAGGGCCGCGAGCAGCACCATTTACATCAAACAGAAAAGGTAAACAAAAGTGCACTCTAGTCAAAGTTAAAGTTTAGAGACTTTCCAAATATGGAAGCAGGCAACGGTACTGTAGCATTAAGCAGAGACAATTACGTCACCTGGCGACACGAAATTTCTTTTCTCTTAAAAGGAGAAGGCTACTATTGACATGTTAATCGTACAGCACTGCCAGTCGACGAGACCACATCACGACGTGAACGCGAGGAGTTCGTGCACAGCAGCGACCGCGCACTATCCATCTTGTTCTGGAACATATCAGTGGAATACCGAGAATTGCTCGACATCAATGACAGCCCGGCGGATGCGTGGCAGAAATTGGAGGCGCATTTTAAAGCTCCAATGCGAGCAAACCTGGTGCATCTTCTCGACGAGTTTTTCAGTCTTCGTCCGGAAATAAATGAGCCCATGGATATCTTCTGTACGAGAATAAGAAAGGCGGTCATTAAGCTAAAGAACGTAAATCATCCCGTGGAGGACGTGTACGTGGAGTTCCAAGTCTTACGTGTGAGATGATTACCAAAGTATTATCCAGATCATTTATCGCTGGAGCGATAAAGAGTTCAAACTGGACAATATCCAAAAGGAGTTATCCCAAGAGGAAGGCCGGATTGAGCAATTGAAGAAAGACCGAAATAATGTAAGTCTAATTTCTTCTGTATATTTCTCTAATATTAATGCTAAATGCAAAAATGTCACTAAAATTAAAAAATCTGTTAAGGTCATAGGACCATGTTTTATATGTAAGAAAACTGGTCATTTAAAGGCAAAATGCCCACAGTTAAAGAAATTGACTAGTTCAAACGTTGAAGTGTATTCAAATGTTAATGTTGAAGCAAATGCAGTAGATGATCCTGACAATAGGCTCAGCTGGGTGATTGACACCGCTGCTACGCGTCATTTTTGCAATTACATGAAAATGTTTTCGAAATTCAGTAAATGCAAAGATACGTCTATGTCGCTAGAAGTGGGTGATATCGAGAGCCCAGTTGAGGCTATTGGAACGGTGAACATGTTTGTCAAATTCAAAGATCATAAAAGTAATATTGTTCTAACCAATGTCATGTATTCACCAAAATTACGGCGAAACTTGTTGGCCGCATCTGTTTTAGAAGAACAGGTCTATTCTTTTAGTGCAGCCAAAGGTGTACTGTGGTTTAAAACTCCTGAGGGAGAAAATTTCTTTTACGCTAAACGTAAAGAAGGATTGTATTTTTTAAAACCTCAGTACATAACTATAACTAAAAATTTAAATAATAATGTTGAGGGCCATAAAACAGATCAGGATAGGAATAAAAATTCTAAAAAGGATAGAAAATCCCCTGTAAGAATTAGTCAAAATCAAAACAAAGTTATGCCTAGCTTGAGTAATAGTAAAAACAAAGCTGATTTAAAATCAAAGTCAAATAAAATCGACGGTTCAACTGTTGAAATTTTCAGTAAAACTGAATTATGGCATAGAAGGTATGGCCATATTAACTCAGATTACTTGCACCAAACGAGTCAAGTTTCCACGGCAAACGGACTCCCTAAGTTGAAGTATGCAAAAGTAAATTGCATTCATTGCAAACTTGCAAAATCTAAGAGAGTTTCGTAGAAACCAATAGGAAGGATTAGATCGACAAAACCTTTGCAATTACTGCACATGAACGTTTGTGGTCCAATGCCTGTAGCTTCATTGGGAGGAAACAAGGATTTTTTGACTATCACGGATGATTTTAGCCGTAAGGTGTTTGTTTCATTAAAACAAAAATCAGATGTTTTCAAAGTTTTTCAAGATTTTGAAGTACGTCAGGAAAGACAATTAGGCAAAAAGGTTTCGTGCATCCATACTGATAACGGCATGGAATTTTGTCACAATCAGTTTAAAGCTTTTTTGAAAAAGTTAGGAATTAAGCACGAGCGATCTAACGCTTATACACCCGAACAAAATGGGGTATCAGAACTGTTCAATTTGACAGCCTTAGATTATATTAAAGCAATGCTTAATCAAAGTAAGATGGGTGACAAAATGTGGGCAGAGGCAATCCTATGTATCATTTACACAAAGAACAGGATTTGCCATAAATTTAAAGTAAAAATTCCACACGAGTTGTATTATGGGAAGAAGCCTGCTGTATCTCATCTCAAAATTTTTGGATGTAAAGCTTATATTAGTATGGCCAAACAGCTTAGGAAAAAGCTAGACCTACGAGCTCAACAGGGAGTTATGGTAGGATATGCTGAAAATACCAAGGGCAGGGATGTATCTACAGTGGTCGGTGGTGGTCGGGGTTTCCACCACTCAATTGCCGACCACCAGTCATCCAAAAATAATATACATATTATAATTACATTTAAAAAAAGTTATATTCAATTTTATCAAATGTTTTTCTTTAATATAAAAGTATACAATACTAATACTGTTTGTGTGTGCGAATTAACGTGAAGCTCGTTTCGAAATTTTATATTCTCAATTATAATTGTTCTGGAAAATTAACCACCACTCACATTTCTCTAGATACATCCCAGCAAGGGCTATAGGATTTTTCTAGCAAAGGATAGAAAAGTGATAGAGACAAGCAATGTCCGTTTTGAGGAAATGGAAGCAGTGGAAGGCATCCTGCACCCTAGTTATTCTAGAAACTTCACCCCACAGACATCAAGATTTACTCGCTCGATGGATTCAGGATCGGAATGTTTGGGTGGTGAGTCAGAGGAAGAAGCAGGTGAGAGCCATCAAACTAGTGAAGAAGAGGACTCTTCTGCTGATTCCGGTCTGACACCCTGCTCAGACATTGACTGGGAACAGAAAGCCGTACCTAGGCCTGATGGAAGTAGGACTGATGCTTATTATTCAGTAAAATAAAAGAAGATTGAGAAGTCATAATGATGTTAAAAAGTTTTGTGCAAATATACATTATGACCAAAATTTTGTCAACTTCAGGGAAAAGAAAAGGGTCAAATCCAGACCAGAGGCAAGCAACATAGAGATAGTAATACCCAAAAGTTATAAGTCAGCAATTGAATCTCCCCACTCAGAAAAATGGCAAGAAGCCATGAATAGTAAGATAGCTATAATGCGAGAGAGGTGTGTCTGGGACTTAGTGCCTGCACCCATCTCACAAAAAATAATCGGATCCAGGTGGGCATATACCATCAAAAAGGATGAAAATGGAGAAGTGAAGATTCAAAGCTCGTTTAATGGCTCAGGGGTATTTTCAAGAAAAAGGGGACTCGTATGACGAAGTATTATCAGCACGCTAAGTTATAAGGACATCGCGGCGCAGATAAAACTCTGCTAACAGTTTTGGCCGAGGGACAATTAAAAACCGAATAAGTGTTTGCTTTTATAAGGTTTTTGGCTCATTATGCTGGATTGAATTGTGGCGATGTATTGTTTACATCAGGTGGTAGTTGGGATCACAATGAAAAAACTTAAACACTGAAGAAAAAATAAATAAATAAAAAGAGAGTTATGGAGATTGTCGCAGTGCATTTATGCATAGGGTGGTAGTGGGGACAATCTTTAAAAAATAAACTTTTTTTTTGCGGAGCAGCATCGTTATTTCTTAAATACTAAATTCACATTCAACATCATCAGTCTCAAAAATACTTTCATGTCATTTGCGATGCAATACTGAAAATGCAGACAAGCAGATACAATTTCATTTATGTAAAACAAAAAATAGAGGAGCATACCTCTGGATATTTTAATGGATATTTTAATTTATTAGGTTTACTTTAAATTGGGTTATTTTAAATGGATATTTTAAATGATGGAACAATGGAATGAGGATGATAGGATTAAAAGCTTAGCATATGATCATTATAAAATTTAAATTAGCGTGCGGGAAGTTAGCGAACGGGAATTGCACTCGGTAGGTCCGAGTTCGATCACGTTAAACATGTGGGTCCGTAAGTCCTTCCGAGAGGTTGGTGGTAGGGGAAGGAGGCTATGGTCACTGTGGATGCCTCCCCCCGCTGGGTTCCGGTCTAAATTGGGTGGCACTTCCTGGCCGTCCAAATAGCTACATTACACCTTTCTGGTAGGTCATGCCAGCGAGTTTATCACGGTCAAAATTTGCAAGGGTAGCAAACAGGCTGGTCGTTGAAGGTTGCTAGTTAGATAAATAAATTGCTCTTTCTTATTTTAATATTTATCCTGTCTTAAACATATGGTATTTAGTTACAGATCTTATAGGAGGAATAAATAAAAGGAAATATTTATCTTTTAATTTACTGGATTGATGAACTAAACTACATTTTTTGATCATATATCTTATATATGAATTTTATAGTTATTTAAACCAATAACAGAACATGATTTACTGTTATTGGTATAAATAGTTATAAAATTCATGTATATATAATCAAAATAAGGTAATTTAGTTATCAATATGGTAAATTAAAAGAGATATATTTCCTTGTATTTAGAACTGCATTCCTTCAATAAAACTGATATGAATCAATAATAATTTTCCTAAATATTATGTTTTTAATAATAAACTAATGTGATCAATTATCAATAAATTAATAACTAGGTCAATTATTTTTACTGCTGACTTAATGAAAATAATCATTTTACATCTTACATTCTCTTACAAAATCTTACATTCTCTAACAAAAATTTGCATAAATGCAAACCCCGTAACTGTACAATAGTATCAGTTCCACAAATTTGCATCTATAGACACAGAAACAACAATATTTCGCATTCCATAAAAAATTTGCATAAACAAAATCCTGCTAATATAATTTCCATTTCATTTCTGGCTGTACTCTTGTTTTAGTAAAAATGCAACCAGGCAAAACTAATGATAGGAAATATTTATCTTTCAATTTACTGGATTGATGAACTAAACTACATTGAAAAAAAATCAATAAATGAACAATAACTAAACAAAATCAACATAAATGCTCCAAGTATGGAAGATGTTTACCTGATCTGTGTGAATGTGTAATAATTGGCACCTCTGGAGAGTTAGTTGCTGGTTCACTGTTGCTTCGAACTCCTATAGCTTTGAAAGGCAAATTGCCAGTATCGGAAACCTCATTCTTCTCTGGTTTTTCTAAACTCTGACCAAGAAAAAACAATTTAATTAGTTATGTAGATTGTTCTACATCAATTAAGAAAAAGAAAAGATGCTGTTATCAAAGTTTTGGTGCCTTTAGATTGGAACACCGCAACTTTTTGTACTTACAATCTGCATTAGGCTCCTGGATGCAAGGCGAGGGTTGCATGTATAAAATTGACAAAAATTCTAATAGGGGAATTGTAGATATTTAAGCAGTTTGTACCAAGCGGGCAATTTTGTACACTCCCGCCAGTCTCATTCGTACCAGGAAAAACAGAAGTTTGTATCAGTTTCGTAGCAGTTAAAGTTAAGTTTACTATCAGTTTCGTAGCAGACTGATGCCCAAATTGTATCATATGTATCAATAAAAAGTCTTTTTCGCTCATTTTTTTTTATATAATGAAATTGAATATACAATAAAAGTTAAAATTATAAAATTAGATCACTTACCATGAAAAGGATCACATACTTAAAACGAAAATTTTGCTACACATTATAAAAATAAAAAAACTCATTTTCATGAAATAAAAAAGCTAAAACTGCTAGAGAGATAAACTACTAGTTAACTTTTAATTTCTTTACACCAGAATTTATAATACTAAATTCAGAGAGTTCTTCTCTTATCCATTCTTAGGATTCCAAGATAGAAGATATTCTAGAACAAGCTTCTGACAACAGAATCTTTCCAGCCTCAATAGCAGACATGTCACTTCACTTTATACCATTGTTTAGCATAGTTGCAAGCCTGTGATTTGAATACAGCAAGCCTGTGATTTGATTTGCTTTATATTCGTTCTTTAACTCAGTTTCTCAACTATTTTTAATCATTTGTCTTTTATCTACTCCAGCTCGTACAGGATCAGTTTTCTTTCGATGTGATTGATTTAACATATTTCAGCAACTTTGGATTATTGACAAATTTTTTTAACTTGTTGTTGCAACAAGTCTTAACACAGGATTTAATGCTTTTCAAAGCATTTATGCTTTGCAAGCTCAATTTACTTCTACTTTTCATCATGCGATTATTAACAGTGGAGCCTCTTTCAATACCAGCATTTGCATGTGGAAGGGAGATAAGAGCTTTGAAATGAGTTGATCCAGTGATATCTTTCATTTTAAAATTATGTCATCAATAAACACACTTCAAAAGACTCGGCTAAGCAAAAAATATGTTTTAAATTGTCTCCCTTATTCTCTCTATCACTGAAGGATTTCTTTCCATCAGAAACTGCATCATTCACACACAGATCAGCAGCCTGATCCAGACTGGATATGTTGTTACAGGAGGCTCTGGAGCAATCCATTTTATTGAGATGAGAGATTCAATATGAATTCACTGCAAGACATCTTAAACTCTTGAGAATTCTGTAACATAAAGGCAAAACTTTTATTAAGTATTTGCATGCAGTTATGTAAAAAGACCCACGATAACAGACTTTTTTTTTAACTTGTCAGATTGAATTTTCTGTATCAGTATCTATTTGCAATTTGTTTCTCCAATTAGCACCCACTAACTACAGATCTTGTGCTTTGAAACATTCATCTTTCAGAAACCCACCTAGGGCAGTCTTTACAAGTTGCACCATTTCGTCATACAAAATGTGGATGAATGGATCCTCTGTTTGGAAAAGTTTTGCTACATTTTGCAAAAACAGTAACTTTGGAAACAAACATTTGTCACTAAATGCTTCAGACGTGCACTATCACATTTTGATTCGGCAGTCTTTGGAAAGCATTCTTTTAAGACAGAAAATTGTTCAATTACTCGGACTACAGAATCTTTTAAAAGCAACCAACATGTCTCATGAAAACTTCTTGGGGTAAACCTAGTTTAAATTCCATATCTTTTATTTTTGGAGCTCTATACTGAGGATATTTTAAAGTAATAAATTTCTATGTGAAAAACCCAGGAGAATTTCTGGCAACATCTGTTATTTTTTACCCTTCTTCGATCTTTATAATAATACGGCCACACGTAAAATCATTTAAATGATATCAGGAAGACATACCGAAAATTTCAAGTTCGTCAATTAAATATTTCCTGTAAAACTTTCACTTGGAACAACAACTGTCCACACGCATCAAATCCTTTAAATCTCTTATCAGCACTATCACGTGACGAACAGACGTGGAAATGAAAAATTTGCATACGCACGCCTCATCTTGTTTTTACTGTATCCCGCACTTATTCTAATTTTCCACATTTTGCTTCCACATTTTTCCTTTTTGTGGTTGCTATGGGTGATATTGCCATCTGTCCTTAGCAATATGTCCAGCAATATATGCATGTATATATATATATATATAAATATAAATTAGTATGCATGTATATATATATATATATATATATATATATAAATATCAGGGTTGCCACTCTCCAGAGAATATGAAATTCCCTGACTTTTCCAGGTTTTCCAGATAAATTCCAGGTTTATAAAAAACAGCGCAATAAACTATTCAGTTAACCTAGGCTTACACGTATACCTTTTCTCTGTGTTTTAACAGAGAATATAATATTATAATTGGGAATATATTAATTGGAGTGTAAATATTAAAATATTTACACTTCAATTAAAATCTGTTACAAATTGGGACAAATAAATAATATTTGACATACATATACAAATAAAAAAAATCAATTGCTTTGGTAAATTAGACAAATCATGTACACTTGTTATAATAAATGTGGTAAAATAAATTAACACCAAAAATGTTAATATACAAGTTATGTGATAGTGAGTGAATATAGTATGTAGAAAAAATATTATTTTTGGAGATTTCTTATTTTGTCTTCAATTAGTGCAGCTTCTTTTTGAGCATCTACCATTATTTTGCTTTTCTTCCATTCTAAACTTTTCAGTTCTAAAGCAACACATTTTCAACTGTCTTCCAATTGTTTTTTATTACTTTCTGCTTCTTTCTTTCTTTGCATAGTATCAATGTACCTGGAATGTGCACATTTTACCGACTGAATCATGGCCTTTGTTATATCAATTGCTTCAACTCCCCCAGAATTGTTTATTGCCCCATAAACTTGTCTTAATGCTACAAGGCTTTCTTCTGTTTGGTTATCAATAATGCATTCTGCATTAATGGAAAATCCCCTTTCAAGAAATGAATTACCATGTGATAAAATGGAAAGCAATTTTATAAAAAAGGTCAAATCATTAGAAACTTGTTTTAGATGCAGTATACTAATCCAATGATCGTCAAGCCTAGTATCACTTCTTTTGTAAGATTTCATCATGTTTACTACTGAAGGCGCATTGAATAATTTTTGGAACTCTTGATGAATGTTGTCAGCTTTTAATCCTGATATCCATTTATTAGAAACCAATATTTCTAGACATGCTGACAAACGCTCAATCACCAAATCAGTTTGAAGAAAAACTGCAGGATTAAGAAACGATATTGCTTTAGTCAATGGAAACCGTACAAGTGAACGCTCAAAAAGTTTATGCACAAATCTTTGATATGCTTCAAGACATGAATTGTTGCATTTTCAAAATGTCTATATTGTTTTTATTCTTTATCTTTCTCAATTCATCTTTTAAAGGAAAACTAAGTGTCACTTCAGAGGCTGGGATCAAGTTATCTTTTTCAAGACCATCAATTTTGTAAAGACATGAAGCATTTTTGTCTAAAACACAAGGCTTTACAAATCTCTGCAAAATTGACTGTGCTATAGTTGTCACAGATTCATAAAGAAATGGTGCAAGTGGTTCATCAAATTTCAGGACAAATTATAAAACAAAAAATATATAAAGGTTTTATCCCGTGAAAATTACTTTATAATGAAAACAAATATTTGTTTGGTAAAACACAGGTTTTCACTAAAGAAAGTAATAAATATTGATCTTTAATATATATATATATATATATATATATATATATATATATATATAATTATATTCCTGCTAAAATGGTTTCCTTTTTATTTGCCTAAATCATTGCTTTAATACCACTTTTGGGAAATATCCCTTCACAGAGTGAGTTCATGCTACCCATTTTTCAAAATAGAAAAATTTGTATTATGCAAATATAAATAAAAAACTAACCTTAATAATTAGCCATAATAAGAAAATAAACTAGTTTAGTCGATCTAATATGCAACATTTAAATGATGGAGATGGATGGAAAAAGATACTAACGTACTCTCGGCAATTCACGCGATGTAACTGAATTGCGCAATCGCACTGTTTATGCGAAAATAATTAAGAAATTAACCATAATAATTAATCAGAATATGAAAATAAGCTAGTTAAAAGTTAATCAAAAATGCAATATTTAGAAGATTGAGATGGATGGGAAAAGATACTAACAACGTACTTTCGGCAATTCACGCGAAGCAACTGAATTGCGCAATTGCACTGTTTATGTGAAAATAATTAAGAAATCAACCATAATAATTAATCAGAATATGAAAATAAGCTAGTTTAGTCAATCAAAAATGCAATATTTAGATCATTGTACTCTCGGCGATTCATGAGAACAAACTGAATTGCTCAATCGCAGCGTTTATGAGAAATTAATGAACAAAATAACATGTTAGCAATTTATGCTGAATTAGACAACCTTTGAAGAAGTATATTTATTACTTTCATAAAATAAGCGATCGAGATTTTAATTTACATTACACGCGGCCGTAAATCTCCGTTAATTTGATTGGCTTTACCCTGCATTTTATTACGGATTTACTACGATCCCGGGAATGGTAGAAATCAGTGCAAAAAAAAGTGGAAAATCGGTGTTTCCGAGGAATTATAGTATGTCTGGTTAATTGATAAATTTCAGACAAAAAAAGCCGAAGAATTTCGTTAGTAAAATGGAATTTCGTTAGTAGCAAGCAAAATGCAGGGTACTACGCAGCGCCGGCGCCGCGCCACCAAAAGTTGGATGGTTGGTTTATTGGGTTGAAATACGCGTTACGCGTAGCCTAGACGGCGGCGGGCGGCCAGAAATGTTTACGTTCGTCGAGCTAATAACTGTTTTTTCCGATCCTTGATCTTTTGAACAATCGTTCTTAGTACACATCGTGAATTTTATTTGCATTATTTAAATTTAAAAAAAAATTCCAGATTTCCCGCGAAATTCCCTGACTTTTCCCGGTTTTCCCTGACTGTTTTCAAATTCCCTGACATTTCCCGGTTTCCAGGTTGAGTGGCAACCCTGTATATATATATAAATATAAATTAGTAAATCCAATGTTAGAATGTATGTAGTAACTCATAATACACTATTCCAAAATTTTCTGCAAAATACAAAGAAATAAAAGAAATTAAGACATAAATAGGAAATAATAAAGCGTAATGCAGGTCATAAAGACAAAGACAATCAACAAATTTCAAAAATGAGGAATGAAAATAAGAAAACAAAAAAATCAAGCAAAAAAGCTTGCACATGGAAGAGCTTTAGGCTTACAATAAGTTTATTTCGAAAAAATTCTCTTCGGGTCCATATATCCCTTCGAAATGAACACAAAAATGCTTGTTTCTGAAACACAAGATAGATTTTATCTATAAACTTGTGTTATATGGACGACAAGCATATAGATTAGAACAATAAAGGAAACATAAATACCTTAAAATACACTTCATTCGTGCAACCATGACAAGCAAAATATGGCTAGACCAATGTTGCCATATGCAGAAATGAAAAGATGTGATTAGCTGTTGCCAAAGAGAGTAATAAAAACTGTACTGCATAAAAGCAATAAAAAGAGATATTCAACAGTTAACGCTTCAAGATAAAAAGATGAAAATATAATTTCAAGAGAATGAAGAAGTATATATATATATATATATATATATATATATATATATATATATATATATATATATATATAATTCAAAATAATTCAATGCATAATAAATCTAACTTCTTTTATCTTTAGGCCTTGATTTTTTAAAAATAAATTATATAACAATCTGTTTTTACAACATTTCAGTATATGATATACAGCAGTTTACTACATAACAAATACAATCTGTATGTGTTAGTAATGGGTTGTTTCTGCCGGAAGAACGTAAACAAATGATCATGATTCATTATATTATCCTGAGCGATGTTCAAAATCACAATTTATTTTTGACTTACTACCTTGTTCTCGGGAATGACTCACAGCGTCCTTTCAGAAGTCTTCATGCAGATCTGAATATCCGACGCAGACACAAACTCATTTGCATATTTGAGGAACGGACCTCGGAAATCATTCTGGGAGGTACCGATTCTGGTATATATAAGAAGTTCGGTTTGGAAGGATTAGTGTCTTTCGATCTAAGGATCAGTATCTATCTCCTCGAGTACGAGCTAGAGGTGTACGAGATGTACAGATGTAGGAATTTACGGTATTATGAATGTTCTTGTTATTGATCATGTTAGTAAAGAAGTTAAAGCTTTAATTTTTACCCAATCCTTTACAATTTTAATCGTTAGTGATTTTCTGTAATAAGTAAAAGTCATTCTAGTCATCTACAAATAACTAAGTTTAATCATGTTTCCAGTGTGTGACCTTCAAATGGTTGGAAGTCTAAGAACTTACAGTGGTAGATTAAAGTCTACTGATGATTTTCCAAACTGAACTTCTTGGCCATTTTTACCAACTCATGCTTGTTACCATAGCTAGCTGTACTACTAGGTAAGAATCTATTGTTTTGAATAAAAACTCTTGAGTTTTGTTTTCAACAAAAATGGACTGTCTTTTTCCACTCATGTTGTGCTACAAAGAAAGTTTAACTTCAATTAGATTTGCATTGAGAGGGTATTGAGTTAAATTTTCCAGGAATAAAGATGAAGGAAGAAGGTGAATTTATGAAATGAAACTTCAAAGAAACTTAGATTTTAATGCTTTCAGAAATGCAAGAGGATATAGATAAATTTTATGACAATTTGGCGAAAATAAATAAAAATATTCTTAATACTATTACATTTATTTACATTAAATTCATTTATATTAATTAATACACTTATGCAAAAAGTTAATCAGTAGAGTGCCTATTACAATTAGAATCAAGAGGATAGAAAAATGTACTATCTTGATAACTGTGTACAAAAAAATTTATAGTGTTAATTTAAAGAGTGTCATTTTACGGGATTACAAAAATTTATAATAAAATGAAGCAAAAATAAATCGAATTACCTGGAAAAAAAGAAAAGCAATATTTTTATTAATGCTTTGACATTTAATTTATCCATCTGAAGTTCTTTGTAAACCTTAGATATGACATAAATGTATTTTAAAATATTCAAATAATATGGATTCTATGAATAGAATTTTGTGATTTTCTACATGATCTTAATATAAAATAGGATGCTTGAAAATAGAGAAGAGAACTGGATTTACTTGCATTGCAAAAGTTCAAGCACTTGTGCTGTTTAATAATTTTCACATAATTATAAATATTTTTCTGCTATTTTACAGTGCTCTTCAATATTTCAATACACACAAAATAATTTTTCAATACATAGTGTTTCAAAGAATTTTTAAGACTGGCGCTAGATGTCAGCATACAGTGGCTTCATCAGTGTAATTGCGTATGTATGATAAACCTAGACTATCTGCTGGTGCACTGCCAAAAGTTTGACGCATTTGCTAAAATAACTTAAAAGGTACGGCCGTTCATTACAGAAGTAACATTTTTTCATGTTGAATTATTGAGATGGAACAAAGAACCGTAATTAAATTTAATGAAAAACTTAGTAAAAGTGCCTCGGAAATGTACCAATTGATGAAACAAGTTTACAGTGAGTTTTGTTTAAGTAGATCAAATGTTTTCCTATGGCACAAACGTTTTTTAGATGGAAGAGATACGCTAGAAGATAAGCATACCGGAAGACCAAGTTCATCTAGGACACCTGAGATTATTGAAAAGTGTGTGATTTTGTGATAAACAATAGCTGTGTGTCACTAAGAATAATGGAAGAGTCTTTAAACATCAACAAAGAAACAAGTCGAACCATGCTGCATGAAGATTTGGCCTAAACAAAAGTCTGGTTAAAGTGTGTGGAACAAATTTAGCACAATGAACAAAAATCAAGAAGCAGTGCACATTGCAAAGACATCATTGCAGCCGCTGAAAATGATCCAAACTTCTTGAAATTGATTGTTACAGGTGATGAAACATGGTGTTTTAAGTATGATCCTGAAACAAAGCGACAAAGTGCAGAATGGAAGTCAAAAAACTCATCACAAGTCAAAAAAACAAAGAAAAGTTCCATCCAAAATCAAAATAATGCTCATTGCATTCTTCGATAATAAGGGTGTTCTCTACAAAGAATTTGTTCCAACTGCACAAACAATTACTGGTGAGTATTATCTAAATGTTTTGAAGCGTCTGACGGCCAGAATTCGTCACATTCGTCCAAAATATTGGGATGAAAGCAGTTGGTGTTTGTGGTATGATAATGCACTCAGTCACACCTCACTTATTGTTTGTAGATTTTTGGCAAAATATAATGTTTGTGTGTTGAATCATCCACCGTATTCGCCTGATTTAGCACCCTGCAACTTCTCTTTGTTCCCCAAACTTAAAATGAATTTAAAAGGGTGTTATTTTGATGATATTTCAACCACACAAACAACTTCAACATGTGCTTTGGAGGCCATTCTGCAAAGTGAACTGGAACTGGCATTCGAATCATTATTAACTCGCTATAACAAGTGTACTGAAGTGGGAGGGGCTTATTTTGAATAAAAAACCAAAACAAATCATATTTTCTTATTTCATTTTCATTTTACAGACCCAGTCTTAAAAATTCTTTGACACACTGTACATTTTCCCGGATGTATCAATCTCCTACCCTACATTTCTTTTCATTAAATGTCGATCAATATTTTGCATAATATATTTACAAATGAAATTTCATAGTGGTAAGTACATGGGTAAAGTACATGAGTTATCTTACCCAAAGGTAAAGTGGCAAATACGCATCACAGACAAACACCTTGAATAAAATGCTTAAATTGTGTTCAGGAAATCAATCTTGATACATACTTAATACTGACAAAATCTCGATTTTCAAAATTTATGGGAAACCAATACTATTTGTATTCAATAGCATGAGAAATTTACTTTCGATTTCAACTTCATTTATCATATTTTTACTACAATACAAAACTTAATAGGACAGGATTAAGATATATCGACTCTGCAGTTCTTACATCTTATACACACATAAAATGATTTTTCAAACCATTAATATCATATTAAAAAATTCAACTGATAATAAATAGTACACTAAAAAAATTCTAGGATGTAAAAAATGCCCAAGATTGCAATCTCAAATTTTATATATTCAAATTTATTAGGTAGCAGAAACTGTTTCTTGCATGCATTCATAGAGCACGGTCTATGAATGCTGCAAATATATCTCGTAATTTTGTTTTTCAAAAACCACCAAATATCGTCAAAATATAGTAAAATACAGTTTACGATATTTTAATGAATATTTTTTGATAAATATATTGAGGGAAAAATTTCATCACAAAGCTCATCAATATCTCTTACAATTTTTTTAATCCCCCAAAGCTTAGAGGGAGCAGAAATAAATATATAATTTTTTTTTTTTTTAAGGACGTTTTGACATTCACCATCTCCCATTGAATTACGTTCTAGGTGGGAAGAATCCTTCGTCCTTAAGAGTCAAGTTTTCTGACATTCACTGGGCTTTCTCTACTTAGATGGCTCCTCGAAGGTTTCGATAGAATATATTCTATGCTAAGGATCGCCAACTGCTTTAGGTAGGCAAAATGTTTAGGTTTTAATTTTGTAAAATTAAGTATCAGTTGTTGTTGAAACCCAGACCGTCCGACCTACCCGAAAGGTGTAAGGTAACTGTTTGGAAGGCCAGGAAGTGCCACCCAATTTAGACCGGAACCCAGTGGGGGAGGCATCCACAGGGACCGTACCCCTACCATCAGCCTCTCAGAAGGACTTACGGACCCACATGTTTAACATGATTGTACTCCGTGTGAACACGGCAGCGGTATTGGCAGTGGCTGGAATCGAACCCAGGCCTACCGAGTGCAATTCCAGCAAGCTAACCACTGGGCTATCGCGCCCTCTGAGTATCAGTGTAGTTCTAAATGTTATGATAAATTCTTTGAAAGAACTGTATCAAAAGGATGGTTATGTAGATCTGAAAAAGGCACTCACTACAGGTCGATTAAACAGTGCAGTTTGGTGATTTAATTAAACTAACAGGTCACCACATTCCTCCTCCATTCTGCTTTAATCAGAAAACTGCCCAGAACTTTAATAACTGTGTGTTTCTTCTCTTTCTAAGTCTTAGCACACATATGTATGTATATAATAATATGTATATATATTTCATATTAAGCAAGGCTGGGGAACTTATATACTTTTAAAAGTATAATTTCAAATATCAGAAATTAGTTTTATTTCTAATCAATATCACTTTGTTAAAAATTCAAGTATAAAATGCATACCAGAGTTTCTATGTATTTTCATTATTTTGTAGCTATTTTCTATGTAATTTTGTTACTTTTGTAAATTTAAGAAAATACAAAATGCTTTGGAAGTAGTAAAATACAAAATATGTATTTTATATATTTCCTTTTGTATTTTAATCAAAAGGAAATATATAAAACAGGTATTCTGTATTTTACTACTCAATGGATTTTCTAAATCATTTTGTATTTTCTTAAATTTACAAAAGTATTTTCAAGCAAAATAGAGGAAATCCAAAATAAAAATATATTAAAAACTCTGGTATACACCTGTCCCCCGATTTACACAGAAGATGGGTTTTGCACAAAACCATGTAAATTGAAATCTCGGATTTTGCTAAGTAATATTGTGCAAAACGAAAATAACCCCCAAAATGTGCATGATTCAGTCATTTATTTAAGTAAAACAAAAGTAAGACATCTTAGAAAACTTAAAATTATACTTAGTTTATAAAACAACAAACATATGAATGTAGTAATATAACATATTTAATTTATTTTACATTAGGAACAAAGAAAAAAAAAAAAAAGACCCTTAAAAATTAATTTAATTACTATCATCACTTTCATGTACTATCAGTCTTTTCTTTCTGATAGGTATGATGTTACTTTCATCACTTGAGCTTTCTTGATGCGATTCTGGCTCAATGGTTGACGGATTAGGCAAGATCTCGGGTTGACAAGACTTTGTCATGAAATCGGTAATTAACAATTGCGTAGGTTTTTTTGCTAAATCTTTATAGACCTCTTCATATTGACTTAAGCATTTACGAAGGTCTCACTGAAATCGGAGAGCTCGATCAACATTTGTGTCATATTGTAAGAAATGGTTGCCCAATTTTCTTTCCAAATCAAGTCCTACGCTTATGATTCTTGCTGTGAATACAACTGGTTCAGATTGCTCTTCAACAGAATCATTGTCTTCATAATGTTTGTTTGTTTCACAAATCATGTTAATTAAATCATTTTCATTCAATTCTTCATCAGCCATTATTTCTTCAATATCTGCCTGAGCTAAATCTTCAAAACCTTCCACGCCTATAGTATGGGCCAACTCAGTGATCTGAGAATATTCATGCTCTATTGGTGATTTATCATTTCCACTTTCAACAACATCCGGCCATATTGCTTTCCAGCAGGCGTTGATTGTTGATTGTTTGATCAGAGTGTATGACAGTCCAACATGCTTAACACAATCTAAAATTGTAAATTTCTTCCAAGTATCCATCAGAGTAAGAGATTCATCATTCTCCATTTCTTCTAAGATATACCTGAAAGTTTGCTTGATGTACAGTGCTTTAAAAGTCGAAATTATCCCTTGATCTAACGGCTGTAATAAGGAAGTTGTATTCTTTGGTAAAAAAACAACTTTTACATTTTCGTGTTGTAAATCTGGAGGATGACCTGGTGCATTATCAATTAATAGAAGAGCCTTAAAAGGCAATCCTTTTTTAGTTAAATAATTTTTAACATCTGGAACAAAGAAGTTATGGAACCATTCATTGAAAGCTATGGCAGTGACCCATGCTTTTCTATTAGCCATCCAATAGACGGGAAGGTTTTTGATATTTATTCCTTTGAATGATCGTGGTGAATTTGATTTGTCAATCACCAATGGTTTCATCATATAATCGCCAGAAGCATTGCAACAGAAAATAACTGTTATACGACTTTTCGCTACTTTATGACCACTAGCTGATTTGTAAGCTTTGGCTATAAAGGTTCTTTCCGGCATTTTTTGCAGAATAATCCGGACTCGTCAGCATTGAAAGCCTGATCAGAAGTGTAGGAGTTAGCGGCAATGATTTCAGCAAGTTTTGCTGGATATTGTTGTGCCGCATCCGAATCAGCAGATGCACTTTTACCTTTCATTCTCAGATTATGTAAAGAATGTCGTTGTTTGAATCTCTCGAACCACCCATGGCTTGCGGAAAAAGATACCTTCTTTTCATCGGACGAAGTCGACGGCGACTGATTTTTAAGTGACTGATAAATCTTCAAAGATTTATTTGTAACAGCATTGGTATCGATCGGGATTCGCTTTTGAGTTTGGTCTTCTATCCATATCACTAAGGCTTTTTTCATATTTTCCATTGTAACATCTCTAACATATGAAGTCGTACTCATCGTCGTATGCTGCAGGTTCCAGCTGCTACACTTTTTCTAATGGAATATTCATTTTTTCTTATTGTCCTTATTGTGGCTTCATTCATGGAGTAAAATTTAGCAACATCCGCTACTCTTTCTCTATTACGTAGACGGTCTAATACTTGAATTTTAGTTTCTAAAGAAATAACTTTTCTTTTCATTTGATTTTTCTTCAAATCCTTTGACATTATAGAACCTTAACAAATTTACGCAAACTATAAAGATGCAAGAAAAACTATAAATGTTGAAAACTCACCAGTTCAAAAGATAAACTCACAATAATATAAGCTTTGCTGCTAAAATGTTTCTGCACTATGTACTTGCATGAACCAGATAGCTTTACTGTTGTGAAATACATACGGGGATTCCCCTATTATGGGGATTTCCCTATATGGGGATTCCCCTAAATGTATATATTTTACAACACCTGGAATCCCTTGTTGTTTTCATCAGTGTTACCAAAGGAATAAAATTCAAAAGTGTCATCAAATCTTTGTATAGGCATATATGGAGCGGAATATACATTTTTATCAATTTTTTTAAATCTGTTAATTTATAAACTGTGTAAAAGTGAAATTGTGTAAAACAAGTGCCGTGTAAATCGGGGGATAAGTGTACTCGAATTTTTAACAAAGTAATGTTGAATAAAAATAATTTCTTATATATGGAATTATTTGAAAAAACTTCCTATGTAATAAACTGTTGCATTAAGTGCTCTGTTGTACCAGATGGTTAAAATAACACAATGTTTGTTCTCACTCGGATGAAGATTGAGAAGTAATTTGGTGGCAATATCTAATATCTAACAATATCCTTGCTAACAAAAAGCAGCATATTTGTTAATGGGCATGTCTGCAGGGCTAACAGAATCAGTAGATATTGCCGATAATACGTGTAAGGTTTTGCTGCCGCTTTTTTTTTTTTTTGAGGCTCCAAAATAGGGTTGTCGATATTTTTCTTTCTCGCACTGTTTTTGTTCAGAGAAAGAGGTTGGCATCATTAGCATGTCAGTGTTAAGAAGGATAACAGAAATTGCAGATGGGATGTTTATTGCACATATTAATATTAATATTGCATTATTAGGTAATAGCTCAGCACTAAGATATAGACAAAGTGTTTTGTTTACAGGATATAGTAGGGTTCATTGGAGACTTATTATACGTCCAGGTTAGTGCTGAGATTAGGAATGAGAGTCAATTTTATTCAGTCTACTTGGTATATAGTTCGCATTATTTTCCATCCCATGGATTAAAATATGTTTCTTTCAAAAATCTTGAGTAAAAAGGCATATATTTGTAATTTATTTTTAGATAGTGGAAATAAGAAAAAAACGACATGTAATATATGTAAGCATGTTTCATTTTGTCAAAGTCGCTTGACAGTGTTACTAGAGCTGGGCAGTTAATAAAGCATGAGTGCTCTCAAGAACTTATTTCCAAAGTTGACTGATTGACTTACATGGAATAGATTGGCTTATGCGAAAGATATTTGCTTTTTCCTCTCAGGTGTAAACTTTGAATTAATGTTAGTGAATAGGGATTAATGACTCCATATGAATAATAACCTGTGGTGAGATATTCGATATTTTCGATTATTGAAACTGGAGTGGATTGAAAATTATAAAAAATAGCATTTGCTAAAATTAACAGCTAATAAAATTTAACATTAGCATTTAGCACTGCTAATGAAACATAGCTTATAATTCCCATGACTAAAGAGTACGACTTTTATGGATTTAGCTGGTTCTTTTCACAAGTAAATCATTTTTCTCTACAAAAAAATAAATGCTACATTTTATTTATTTAATGTAATATTAACTCAATATTAGTGACATTTTAATGTGGATTTTTCATGTGACTATAAATATGCCATTTTTCTTTGGCCAACAGTCACCAAAATCCAGTTTAGTAATGCTAATTTAATGCCGATTGCAGTATTCTCATTGCAGATCACCATAGCGTCAAATCACAATAAAATGTTTCATTTGGCGAGTAAACAAACGATCGAATTCGCCAAATTGCAAGTGACATAATTACTGATATTTTTTTCAAACCTTCCTTTTAAAATGCCAAAATAGAAACTAGCTTTCGCAACTGTGAGGAATATACAGGGTGTCCCAAAAAGATTGAAACATGCTTCAATTCTTTATCTATTGGAGATAAGTGGACAATGTGAATTGTAAAAATGTTGAAAGTAAGATAGGAAAAAAGACTAAGCTAATGAAATAGTCCTCCCATTAATTTTCAAAAAGTGACACATTTTAAATTTTTATACGACCCTCTTAGACAAATTGGGTCAATCAGAAAATTTTTATTTTTAATGCAACAAGATCATTAAAAAAAAACCACATATCTGTATCTTTAAAATTGAGCATGTTATATTTAATTGAAAATTGAACATTGTGAATGGGGACCCTATATCCAATTAGAAATGTAAATTTGTGACATATCACAAAAAAGATGAAACTGGATAATAATACATAGACATTTCTGCAAATTCCACATAGGCTCACGATGCAATCACGGATTCTTAAGTACCTTTCAATAACTAATTCCTTTTCAATAATTAAGTACTTTTAAGTACTTATTTTTTATATAAACAAGTTCCATCATCAATTTCTTTATGATCCCCATTTTCACTGATGAAACAGCCTTTCACAGGGTACGGAAAAGTGGCATAAGTCAGATTTTTTTCCTTTCTCATAATTCAGTTGATTTTAAAGATACAGATATGTGGGTTATTTTTAATGATCTTGTTGCATTACAAATAAAAATTTTCTAATTGACCAAATTTGTCTAAGGGGGTCATATAAAAATTTAAAAAGTGTAACTTTTTGAATATTAATGGGAGGTCTATTTCATTAATGTAGTCTTATTTTCTACCTTACTTTCAACATTTTTACAATTTACATTGCCCACTTATCTCCAACAGGTAAAGAATTAAAGCATGTTTAAATCTTTTTGGGACACCATGTATAATCAAAATATTAGCGATTGTGAATGTTTTTATTTCTTTTCTTCCAAAATCAGCACTTTATAAGTGGAATCAAAAGTAAAAATGAAGCAAAACATTCTCCTTACCCTCTCCTCCTGAAAGGAAAAATGACAGAGACAAAATTATTAAATATTGTTCTCTTTTTTGCCCCATAAATTACTATAAGTTTCTTTATCTTTACAAAGTTCAATATTTTCTCAATTATGATTTGTTTGGTGTTAATTTGGGACAAAAAGTTCTGAAAATCTAAACTCTAACAATTTTAGCCCAAAAATCAATATTTACAAATATAGTTATTGGGACTAGAATTCCATTTTTAAGTTCCTTTTCCCTCATTTGCGTGATCAACATTTTCATCAATATATCAAAACAACAACCACTTCAATGTTTACATTGTCAGTCAAATCAAAACACAGGAGGGGAGCGACAGTTCTGTCTGTGATTAACAATATGTGGTTAATATATTTTTTTTACATTAATGTAGAACTTATTTCCCATTTTATTGTTTTTTTTCCCCTTAAATGAAACTTTCTAGCGAAACGAAGGCCTTCATCTTGTCATGAATCCTACAGATTGTTAATATTCATGTTTTTTCTGTTACATTGATATTTTTATGAAATATTGTATTATTCACAGTTATGAGATTAAAATATATTAATAGGTATAAAAGTCAATGTTTACTTTTAGGCATTTGTCTGATGTCGTTTAAACATTAATATGAAGCTTTCAATTGCAATCTCTTTTTATCCAGTTTAATTTCACTTTATGTATGTAGGAACCAATAAAAAATGGACTCAAAAATATAAATCTAACTTTGAAGAAGTACTTGTTTCACATAAAATCTGATGTGACCAGTTCATGGCACTCCCTACAAACTTAAATTTGTTCGCGACATAAGTTTTCACCCAAAGAGTGTGATTGTGAAATTCATTTTGTATTGCTGTGCATTGCTAAAAGCCCACAATCATCTTTTTTCATCCATCATCCAATTACTGCACAATAGGGAAACTAAAGTTGCTATTTTCATGTTTTGGTAAATTTAAAAGAAATATTTTACAAAATTAACCAAATGTTAACTCTTATAGAGTTAACAATTATAGAAGAGTAAGGTGATTCTTATAGTGAATATCCTTTTGTAGTGCTCTGAAACCAAAGGCTTTTTTCATTATTATTATTTCAGATTATCAAATCATAAGTTTGTATATACTATGATGAAGTTCATTCTAAAACAATTTTTTTAAATTGGTAATATATTAAATAATAAATAAAATAAAAGTAAATTAATAAAAATTTTGTGAAAATTTATTTATTCTTATGCAGAAAAAGTTAAATAATGTTTTGATAACCACAATTAAGGAAAAAATTCTCTAATTGCTTTAAGCTTCAAATTTCCTAATCTTATTTTGCCTCTATAAAATAATATCATTAAATCTACAGTTTATGCTTTTAGGATTAGTAAGCATGTGGGCCTAGTTTTCTTTTATGGGACTCTGCTTTTCTCTTATGGAACCCAGTTTTAAGTTCCTGGAATCTAGAATTTTCTATACCCAGTGCCTGCACATCATAGAATATATTCAAAAATTTATTGACATTTAACAAGTATTTTATCATAAATAACTAATACATTTATTATACACATTGAAAAATCAAATATGCAGAACTTATATATATATATATATATATATATATACATATATATATATATATATATATATATATGTGTGTATATATATATATATATATATATATATATAAATTTGTGACATTTAAATAAATTTGCATTGATACAAATGATATACAAATTATGCATTGGTTTGCTACAAAGCTGATATGAATGACACTAGAGTGAGTGCTATTGCAAAATATATCTATTGAAAGTTGATTCTGACTGGCCTATATCACAATTCAAATAAAAAAAGTAAATAGTATATACAAGCAAAATTGAGAAAAACTGAAGAATCTTTTTATATTGATTTGGCTTACTTCACATGTTTCTCTCTCTTTTTAATTTAAATAATGATTTAGGAATCTCTGTTTTTCCGAATTTGCCCCAAATAAGTTATTTATAGAACCCTGAAACCCTGAGTATGGAGTGTTTAATGACCTTTGTTGGGAATAACTTGGGAGAACTGGAAAGCTCAAATTTGGAATATTGTCCCCTTTCATTCTTTGGATTTTGAGCTCCTCATGGGCCCACAATAAAAAGGTACATGTTTCTTGGGAATAGCTTGAGAGAACTGGAGCAGCTAGCTTTTCATGTTATATTTTCATTTTTTGAATTTTGAACCTTACTAATACAACTTGTCTTGGTACATGTTTCTAAGGAATAAATGAAGAGCTAGAATAGACAGAAAACTCAAATTTGGAATATTGTTGCCTTTCATGGTATATTGTAATTTTTTGGATTTTGAACCTTACTGGTTCAACCCATCCTGTGTACTTCAAAACATATGTTTTTGAGGAAGTTCAAGCGAGTAAAAAATAAGTTTTAAGGATACACAAAAACACTTATTTTATAAGGCACTAGAAAGTAGCAAACAACGTAGAAACTTTTTATTTGCTAATTTTGGTTCTTGGTTATGTGGCTCCCTAAATTATTTTGTCACCTTTTGCCCCTGGTAATTATATTGTTTAAGTTTATCTTAAATTTATGATATTTGGTAAACTTTTTTGAACCCCAATCCAAGCAGTTTTCATTTTAGATGCTGCACAGTCTTGAATAAAGCAAAAAGTTTCATTCAAGTGTGTTAACTTTATTATTGCACATTTTCATGCATAAAATATAGTTCCATATATAAAATAGGAATATGCATTTTTAAATAATTCATTGCAACATTTAAATGCAATATGTTACCTTTTTCTTCCTGGGAGAAGTTTTACTTTCAGAGCTGCTCCTTTTTCCCTTTGAGCGACGTGTGCGATGATTAGAAGACCGCCTCCTTTCTCCATCCAAATCATCATCTGTTCGATCGACATCAGACTCTGACAGTATAGATGCCCCCGCCGATTCTTCAATGGTCTCAAGGCTGCAAGAAAGATATCATTTCAGATACATAATAAATTACAGGTTTCATATTTGAAAATGGGTCATTTCCATGTGAAAAGCTTGCTGCACCCTATACTTGATGAACAACTAACCTGTAGTGGAGTAAGAAGTACAAGATTTAATGTTCTGCCAAATAAAATAGTGCACCATAAAAGTTGATAAAGAATAGAAAGCGTTAAAAAAAATAGAATTAAAGTAAAATTCAAATATTTTTACACATAATGGGAAGTGGAATATTTATATTCATTCCCTTACATGGCAAAATCAGTTGGCTTGGTTTTGACAAGAAACCACTTTGTGGAAAACTTATGCAAGAGACCACAATCATTTCTGAGAAAATTAAAATTCATTTTTGATTTTCAGTCCAACTTTTTATTTTTAAAACTAATAAAAATAGAACCAACTTTTAAGTTCATTTGAAAATTTCAGAATATTTCACCTTAAATATGTGCCTGATATGATAAAAAAAATATTTAGAATAAAAAAATAAATAATTTATTTTTGCCTTATTATTATTATCAGTAGATTTTGATACATTTTAGCATTTTGTATAAGTTTATTAAGCAAAAACATCACATAGGATAGAAACATGCTAAAAATAGAATTATTGTCGATTGTATCAAATGCTAGGAAACAATATGAATCCTACCGAATTGACCCAATCACTAAGCAACATGGACATAAGATTCTCCATTTGGCACGGCTAATTAAATCCCATCGACCCTGTTTGGGGTCAAATGAAAGGTTTTGTAGCATCAAAAAATCATACTTTTAAAGCTGATGAAGCGTGAAATCTGACAAGAGAAGCTATAGAATATGTTGTGCCACAGAACTAGCAAAACTGCATCAACTATATATTACAAAAAAAAAATATGTGGACACCGGAAGTTTTTGAGACCAACAAGCATGTGAAAATGCTTTTGAATACTTTCTTAATCTTTGAACAAGTTGAATTCTACAACCAATTAATTAAAAACTGATTCATATTTAAGAGAAAGAAATTTGAAAATAACTTCAAATAAAACTAAAATAATTTGAATATCAATCACCAACTCAGAGCTACCACTAGAAGGACATATAGAAAATAGTTGCTTTAGTTACCTCATAAACTGAAAATAGTTGTCAAAATAGTCCCCTACAGTGTTCATTTTAGTTGCAAAATTTGGTCCCTTTTAGCATAGAAAATGTCAACAGTAGAATTTTTGCAGGCTGTTTTCAAAACTCATTTCATTGTAAGATGTTTCTATTTTGGTTTCTTTTTCTGAAAAAAATGTCACTATTTCAACTATTCTTAAGGCTGGTACTATTGAGGTGCCCTGCTAAAATAATCCTTTCCCATCCATCTTCTAATAATTCTACTTTAGAGTATCTGACTGAATTACTTTTGTTCTTAATATTCAGGTGAAATATTTTGTTTAGAAGAGATAACATTCTTTTTGTACATTCCAAGCTTCATATATTTTGAAGTTAAAGGCATTTGTATTACAGACTAATATCTTCTAAACACTAATCTCTTAGTATCTTTGTTTTTTCCTAATATTTTTAGGGTTATTGTGTCAAAGAAATCTTTTATAAATCCTCTTATTTATCAATTCATGACTTTGAAATTTTGCTATATTTTATGTATTTAACACCCATGGCAACCCTATTGAATTTTTATTTGTTATTACTAATATTTCATATTATCTGTGACTGTAAAGTATTTTATTTTCATATTTCATAAATGGAAATAGCCATTTTCTGGTCTCTGCCTTCATTTTAAAAACATACTAGTTTTTATAGCTGCTATTTTATGGCTAGGAAATGAAATTAAATTAATTGAATGAATTTAAATCAAACTTTGATCTTTCTCTAAAAAGGCACATTTTTTTCTAAAATAGGTGCCCAGAGCCTACTGTCCATAAAACACAATATAAAAGTATGTAACTACATAGTTTCAATCCTTGCATTTTCAATCCTTGAATATACCTCAACAGCCAGGTGTATAACATATCAATATAAACTTGATTTTATATAGATATGTTATACACATGGCTGTTGACAATATTTCAATCCATGAATATACCTCATTATAAATATTTTGGCCACTAACTTTTTTTGGTTGGCCACTAAAAATTTTGTTCTTAGTGGCAGTGGCCAGCCACTATTAAAAGATCTGAAGCTGAATCTTTACCCTGTACACAATGAAGATGAATCAATAAATTGAAACGTCAACTTATGGTACCTCCTTATGTACAACTTCTTGAATGAAACTTTGCAACAGCAAAGATTGTACAATTTCTTGACTGTAACTGACCAATCAGAACACTTACTGCTGAAATTAAGTTGAATTTAGTGCATTAAATTTCAACTTTTTTTTGTTAGCAATTGTTTTTACTTACTTTATCTCCAGACTCTACTGATAAGAGCTCAATTTTTCTCTAATTTTATGAGATGATCTTAAAATTAAATGTTTCAAATTCTTTCATTGAAATTTAACTTTGATCGCAATTACTGTCACACGATAATTAAATATTTTATGTTATAAACTGAACGATTTTATTAAGAATCAATTTATAATGATTTGTTTACATTAATCATAGATTGCACCAGTACTACTTGTATTAAATTAGGGATTTAAAACTCTATGCTCACAATTATACAATTTCATATTTAGTGAAATTTATACCAATTTAATTAAATTTTATTTAACACACTTATTTTCATGATATAATTTCCCTTTTTCTTTTTCAAAACAATTTCCAAAGCCATTATTATCATCTGATCCAACATCGTAAATGTTCAGAAATAAAAAGTACAATTTATAAATTACAGCAGTGGCCAAAATTGCGGAAACCTTTTGGGAAAAAATGTATTTTTGAGCTTTAGTAGTGTTGTGCTTAGATTCAGAGATTTTTATTTTCTAAGTTTATTAATGTTCAAAATTCATAATTTTCCCCCTTCCCGTCAAAATTCTAAATTAATTTATGGTTATTGAGTACTTCGGCAATTTATCTCGTATTAAAGTTTATTTATCATCCCTTTCATGCATTTTTATATTCTAAATTACACACACAATGTATCTACAAACGCTAAATGTATCCATAGAGTCCCTTGCTAATTCGCATGTGTCCGTGTAATTTTCCTTTTCAGCCGTACGCCTTCACTTTCGAGCAGCAATTATATTCATCTGAAAGTGAAAAATAACGCTTGTTCAAGCTTGGATTTGGCCGTTTCATGGCTTATCGGTAGAAACGATGTTTATTTCAGATGTTTTAGGGTGCCGAGAGGCATTCCGTAGGGTTGTCTTAACGGAGCAATGAACTTTGGCGGGAAAATATGGTAGCTAGCTTGGCGGCATTTTTGTGCCTCACGGTTCGTTGCAAAGTATCATTTTTTTAATTCCCCAGGGTATGCATAGGCGCTCTGTGTGCGATGCAAGTTTTATCACTAGCCAAGATTGGCGACTCTTGGGCAGTGGAAATTTGGTTGGCAAGATTGATTCGAACCTGAGCAGCAGATAAGAGAGGTTGAAAGAATTTTGAGGGTCAAGCACGGGGCTCACGCTAAGCGCTCGGGGTCGCAGAAAAGGTGTTTTGGAGGCCATGGATAATTCTTACGCAAGCTTAGTTTCTTTGAATTTATGAAGTGATGGCTTTAATAAATTCCGATGCGACAGAAATCTTTTGATGGGAATGTCTCTGGGAGATATGGCTAAGATCTTGAAATGTGCTTCTAATGATGACATTGTGACTATCAAAGCCAAAGTCAATGCAGATTCAATTACCTTTGTCTTTGAATTTCCTAATCAAGAAAAAGTGTTTGCCAAAGTGTATCATTGTTCATAACAGGCCTTTTCAAATCTTCATTTTCATCAAAGGTGTTTGTCAAAGTGTATCATTGTTCACAACAGGCCCTTTTAAATCTACATTTTCTTCAAAGCCCAAGATGACGCAGACTCAGTTACCCTTGTCTTCGAATCTCCTAATCAAGAAAAAGTGTTCGTCAAGGTGTATCATTGTTCACAACAGGCATTTTTAAATCTACATTTTCATCAAAGGTGTTTGTCAAAGTGAATCATTGTTCATAACTGGCCCTTTTAAATCTACATTTTCATCAAAATCCATGATGATGCAGATTCAGTTACCCTTGTCTTTGAATCTCCTAATCAAGAAAAGGTGTTTGTCAAGGTGTATCATTGTTCATAAAAAGACCTTTTCAAATCTACATTTTCATCAGAAGTGTTTGTCAAAGTGTATCATTGTTCATAACAGGCCTTTATAAATCTACATTTTTATCAAACTGTTACATGTTTTTTACAAGCCAACAAATAATAAGTATATTTTTAAAAATTGTGTGTAGCTTTGTGGGTTTTATAGAAGTGTGGGACATCATACGTGTACAAATTGGGAGTTTACATTTTACTATTTAGTGTTTGTTTTTATTATTTTGAACATTTGTAATTTTATCATTCACAATTTGTGTTTGGTTTTATTATTTTGGGGGTTAACATTTAGCATTTTTGTGGACAGCTCATCCAGACAAGCCAAGCTCTGGACTTCAGACCAGAGTGGAATCTGAACCTGGGATTTAAATGAATAACTGGGTTTGTTTTGATTTGGGTTTAAATTGTATCTCTGGGTTTTAATTCTTTACTTTTTGTGAAACGCAATGTACCTTAATTATCCACTATACTATTATTTTTTTAAGTTATAACAATTTGGAAGATGTTTTTTTTTGTTCATAAATTAAAGTGTTGTTAATAAAAAAAGTTTCATTCAACATAAAATTGGTTGTGTTTCTTTGTTGGCTGTGCTAGATTTGATTCTGGTTTAAAGGTAAGTGAAGTTTTAGAGAATAAGTTGATTATTGATAATTTTTAAAGGTAAACAACAAAGTAATGTGCACAGGCCAAACAGTAGGAAAGGCAATTGGTAAAAGAAACAGAGAATATTAATACTTTAAAAGGAACTTTAATGATTTGAATCTATATGTTCAGTTTTAGTAGTTCAGTAAAATAAAGCATAAACATAAATTAACATTAAATAAAATTAAACCTTAAGTAAACATCAAAATAACCTTTATTAAAATTGATATAAATAAAAGAAAAAAAAGTAAAATAAATAAGTTTTATTTCAGTACAACAGTAGCTCATAACACCACTTTTTTTTCTTCTTTTTTTGTACCAACCCCATAAATTATATATCAATGGAGAGATAATTTAATCAAGATTGTAATGCAATAACATTTGTTCAATTATTTGTATTCTATCAAAAGTTATAACCAAATAAGCAGAAAAAAGAAGCACAACTTGTTTAGGTTTATATGAAGTAGCTTTCCTTCATTTGAATGTAGCCAATGAGCATGAGTGTTTAGAGAGTCAATCAGGTGTCATTTTGTTTTGGTAATGAGCCAACAGGACAGGACATTTATCAGTGTGTTATGTGATTGCTATCAGGTTGGTTGGTTTTTTTGTATGTATTCTTTGATTTAGTGAGCTTGTAAAACATAATAAAATTAAAGAAATGGCACAAAGAGTTGACTGGCCACCCAGAAAGTGATGTAAAATAGTAATATTAAGTGAACAAAGCTACAGTTATGAAGAAATTAGAAGAAATATTGGGGGAAACTTAACCAAAGGTGCGCAACAGCAAGTGATGATAGAAGAATTAAGAGACTGTGCCTAGATGAGACAAGAAAATCATATCGGTGTATACAAGGTGAAATGATGCAATGCAAAGTGAAGTTGAGTACAAGGACTGTTCGGGGCAGACTGCATAAACCAAGAATTGCAACATTTTTAAAAGTCGTTTACATCGATTCAGAATGTCGGAAAACTAACAGAAAACACATTTTTGCTTTTTCTGATAAATATTAATTTTTATATTCACACTTAAAATTCAGCTTCTATCAAAGCACACAAAAACAGGGAGTCATGTGATAATTAATCCAAATTGTGATGCAGTAAGTGCCGCCCGGCATCATTGGATTATAAGAAAACAAACTGAGGTAGCCAGTGCATTCAGCGATTTTTGCTACTTTCACAAACAGATTGCAATATTGCTAAGATACAAGAATTGTATCGTTCCAAAATGCACCAATACTTCATCTATGATGCCCAATAAATTATTCATGAATGTGCCAAGAAATGGTAATGAAAGAAAGTTGTGGTGTGTTGCTATGAAACGAGATGCAAAAAAAAAAAAAAAACTCTGAACTTTCTGCAAACTTTGTGCATTATGTTTGTGAAGATCATTTCGATCATTTTGTTTATGAATATGAATTATTATAATATTCGAACAAAGACGTGCATTGGGGGGAGGGAGTTGAAACCTCCCATGTTTAAAAAAAAAATATTTTATCAGTTAAAAAAAAAAGGTTTCTAATTGGAGGAAGTACTTTGAAATATGATGCGACTAAACTGGAGAAAAAATATTTAATTAGGACATTAAAAAAATCCCCAAAATAATGTTGCCCACATGCAAGGTTGGTCCAAAATGGATTAATTAATTACTTTTAATGTGAGATACAGCTAAAAAATTATCCCATAAATATATTTGGAATTACTATTTATATTGTCTTAAAATGTGTTTGTGCATATTATGTATATAAATATTTTTTGTATTGGCTATACTAGTAAAGGTTTCTAATACTTTGGTGATAACATAATCAGTGATGTAGGTGGGAAAATTTTCCATCCCCATATATTTTCATTGAAAAATTTCATTTCATGAAAATCTTAAAAATATATTTTTCTTTTTTGAAAAAGTGTTATCAATTTTCACTCTCCCTCTCTCCTATATATATATATATATATATTCTGCTTCTAAAACTCAAATTACGAACCTTATTAGCCATATGCCTTTCTGTAAAGTTTTTAATTGCATATATCGGCTTTCTTGTAATATTAGTAATCTATCGTATATTGGACAAACTAGTAATCCCATTCATCTACGTATGAATGTTCATAGAGATCACATCAAAAAATATATCCTCAATAATAATTTTCTTCCTACTTCTAATAAAACTGAATATAAACACTTCGCTAAACACGGTTTTGAAAATATCACAACACATATATTGGATGTAAAAACAAATACTGCAGATAGGATTTATTTTGAAAACTATTATATAAAATCAAATTGTACTCTTTTTCCATATGGATTAAATCAACTATATCTTAATGGTAATATTGTTAAGAATAATTTTGTAGATAATAATACTCTATTTTTAATCATCTATTTTTGAAACCTCCTTTATATAATAGTAAATCTGTTAAATTTAAAAGATTTAAACGTGGAAATGGAAGTACCACAATTTTTAATCATAAAGCTGAGATAATATGTTTACATAATAAATTTAATAGCACTTTTCAGTGGAAATCAATTAAATCCTGGGTTTTTGCGGTAAAGAAAAAACATTTAAATAGAGTTTATTTTTAATTTTTTTTAAATTAAATCTTGCTAATGAACACTTTAATCATATTTTCTATGATTTACTTATTACAAGATCACAGTATTTAAATTTAAAACTTAATCAAAATCATCTTAATAATATATCCACTAACTCATATTGTGTTATTTCTTTCAAGCATCCCATATATAATTCTATAAATTTTGGTCATCTTTTTAACAAGTTCAAGCATTTAATGACTATTGGAGATTTGAGTGTATCAGACTTTTAAATACAACCGGCCTTTTGGTAGATCCATTTTTAATTATAATGAAATGTCACGATCTCTCTCTTTAGATCAGTATTTTAAGTCAATTTTACAAAATAAATGTAATTGTACAGTAAAAGATTATGCTAAATTCGTTAATCCTGACCTGGGGCATATTGTTACAGGAGACTTGGGTATTGTTAAAGACATTTCGTTAAGAACCATTATGTCTTTTGGCACTAAATTCAGGTTACCCTCTTGTCATAATTCTATTAAAGTGTTAAAATCCATTAATCTTGATCTTGATAAATATATATATAAATTAGCTTCTAAATATGCTATGCCTTTAGAGGCATTTAATATGTGGAAATTTACTTTATTAGAATCTATTAAAAATGCTATTAGTACTATTAAATTGTCTAGATCCTTATATAATTTTGATAATATTAAACCCTCCATTATTGATTTACAAAAATCCTTTGATATCACCTATGTTGATAAAGCCTCTAATAATTATGCTATTATCTGTAAAAAATTTTATATACAATTTCTATTAGATTATTTAAAAAATAATAGTCTTTTTAAACTTTATTTACATTCCATTAATATTATTAAATTAAAAATTATCAATATGTATAGTGACTTAAATATTAAATATAAATTTCTTAAATTTCCTTATATTGTGCTTATTCCAAAATTTCATAAAAATCCCATTAAATTTCGAACTGTAACTAGTGGGAATAATACTTTACTACTGCGAGTAAATTACTTCTAAATTCTTTAAATCAAATAAATGATAGTTTACATCAGTCTAGCAATTACCTTATTCTTAATAATAGTAAAGAATTAAAGAATAGATTAACATCCCTTAAAAATCTAATAGGATTTCAAACTTTTGATTTTAAAGATCTTTTCAATAATGTCAAGATCTCTGACCTGTATGATGTCATTTTGGCCCTATACAATGATTATATTACTAATCTTGCTTCTAAAGCCAGTTTTGTTAATTTTCCTAAACTTCTTCACTTTGTTATTTTTAATAATTATATTTTTCAAGGAAATAAATTATACCTACAAGTCTCAGGAGTTCCACAGGATGGTCGCAGTAGCAGTATGTTAGCTAATTTATATCTTTATCATTTTGAACAGTCTTTTGCCTCTATAGATTATAAAATATACAGATATGTTGATGATCTGATTTGCCTAGTTCATACTGAAAACTGTGTCATTAATACAGATTTCTATCCTGAGAATTTGGAATTAATTCCTAATGAAGCTACTATTAGTAAAAATATTAATTTTTTGGATTTAAATATTTTTGTTGAACCTTCTAATAGAATTGTTACTAATTTATATGATAGAAAAGACTCCTAATTTTAAAATTAATAAAATCTTACCATTTAATTCCTGCAACTCGTTTCTATTGTTTAGAAATATAATTCTTAATCAGCTTTTTAGAATATATAGATTATCTGATAAAAAATTCCATGCATTACATATTGATAATCTAAAAATTACCAGCAATTTATATAAATATCCCTCTTATTTTGTAAATGGTATAGTTAAAAAATTTAGAATAGCTGGATTTTCTTGAATTTTCTTAATATTGCTTTATATTTTAGCCTGACATCTCCCTTCTCTTGTTTTAATTATATTTTATTTATACATCCACTTATACATTAACCTTTCTTTTATTGCCCCTCTTGATGGTATATTATCTCTTGTACATGTCTTTTCGTATTACTGTTATTTATTTCTTACGAATGGCAACAGTATATCTTATGGCAACACTTGTCACTTCTTTCTGTGTTCCTGTGCTTAGTAGGTTAGTGTGTATTTTCAGTCAGTTTTTTGGTATCCATTTTTCCTTTATATTTTTCTTATTTATGTATGTCGTCCAAGTAGAAATAGTTTATAGATATATTCTATCTATTTCTTCAGAAACATACATTTTTGTGTTTGCTTTTACAAAAAACTTGGACATGATTAGATTTTTGTAGAGGTGAACAATTCATGATTTAGGCTTAGCCTCGTCCACGTGTATAGCGTTTGTGCTTGATTTCGTTTGTTATTCTTTTTTCGATTCCATACCTTTGTATTTTGATACTTTTCATTGACTTGTTGATTCAATATTTATTTTATTTATTTTTTTTTTCCATTTGCTTGAGAATTTGTTGATTTTTACTTTTGTTTTGTAAGCCTGATAGATAGTTGAATTTTTGTGTTACAGCTTCTCACTTTTCTTTCATTGGATCTTCTAAAACCTTTTTTTCTTATATATATATATATGCACACTGATTTGATATATATATATATATCAAATCAGTGTGCTAGGGGGGGGGGTTAACCCTATTGGAAGAAAAGATTCAAGCAAAAATAATGCTGTTCTTACTAAGGGTAAAACCCTCTCATGAGAGCCCCCCCCCCCCCCCCCCCCTCCTTCATTTTGAATTCCTGTGCTTGGGCCTGATACATATATGTATGTATGTTACTGGGGTGTAGTGATAACTCCTGCAACCCCTGCAGGTGCGGGGGTTCATAGCCAATGGCATTCTCTGCATAAGAATCTTGAGTTGATCTGCAAGTTAGACTATAACAAATAACTTAGACTATAGTCTAAAAATGTAGATTTATCAAATATTTATTTTATGTAAATGTATATATATGTGTCTCAGGGGTGTAAATTCCAGGCTAACTGTGAAACCCAAAAACTGAATTGATTTGGAATTCAATCTAATTGAAAAAAATAAATTAAAATGTTAATTATTTAAAATAATTAAAAAATATTTTAAAATTTTAATTAATTTAAAAAATTAATGCAGAAATGTGCATAAAAATTCTAATTTCAATAAAACAAAAGGAAACAAATTTTGTGACAGTGTGCTCCTTACAAATTAGTTCCCTCCTTATAGTAAAATGCAATGTTTATTTTTACTTTATTTTATAAATTAATTGCTTTTTAAATTAATTGCTTTTAATGTATATGTAAGATACAGTTCAGAAATTTTCACATAAATGTGTTTTGACATTGATATTTATATCCTGTTTAAAATTTGATTTAATTCAATTTATTCAGGTATATATTATTTAATTTGATTCACAAGTCTTCTGTTAGATGTTTACAACTAATTTTTTCCCAGTGTTTATGAATCTATGAATTTTTGTGATTTGAAAATGATGATACATATAATTATTCCATGATAAAGTGAGCCTAACCATAAATTTGAAAAATATAAGCCATTGATTTGGATTTATTTTATAAATAAACATTTCTAATATCTTGTTTCATTGCTACGGACAAGTTATTGTTGTTTTTAATCATCTCCTGTGTTTATTTTCTCCTGTCTCCCCTCATTGCTTTAGTTATAGAATGTTTATCATTGCTTTAGTTATACAATGTTTATCATTGCTTTAGTTATACAATGTTTATTATCTCATTACTTATCAAACGTTTCTCAATGATGCAACCAGCATGTTGATGTTATAGAATGTTTCTAATGAAATTGTATATACATTTTTCATGGTAGGCTAGTATAGTTTACAATACTAGCCTACAACTGAAAAACTAAACTAATAGAAAAACTGCATGAGCAGTTTTATCTATCAGTTTCCTGCAGTAATCGACACTGACAAATCCCCTGGGGGAGGGGGGATCCCGTCCTCCTTGAGTCTATATCATGTAAAATGAAAATCTTATTAAGGATCTATAGAAAGGCATACCTGCCGACCCTCACTGAAGAAAATTCAGTAGATTTCTTAAAGCGCACATTTCAATGTCATAACAAATGTTGCAGTAGAAAAATAACATACATTTAGGGAAAAATAGGAATTTTTCTCATCTCCATTCCTCCCCCCTCTAAATTTGAATTATATACATATTTATAAATACACCAGACATGCTAACTTTCCAAACAGAAAAAGGAGACTATTTTGTCGCAAATATATTGTTTATTTATGACACTTAATATTTGCTTAAAACATTTACCATTACTATATACCATTTAAGTACATTATGCTTTAAACTTATCTGAAAAAAAAAAATTCATGAACTATCTTTTGAATTAAAACAGTGTTAGTAAAAAATTACAAAAAAAAAAAAAACTTGATAATATTAATTCTTGATTATTTATTGAATCTTAATGTTCCCCCCCCCCCCCCCAAAAAAAAAAAAATACTGCATTAAATATCAGGCATAGTACTGGTAGAATATGAAAATTCAGGACACCAATTTTATAAAATTTCAGGACAATAAATTGTAAAACAAAAAATATATAAAGATTCTATACGGTGAAAATTACTTTATAATGAAAACAAATATTTATGTTTGGTAAAACACAGATTTTCACTAAAGAAAGTAATAAATATTGATCTTTAATAATATATATATATATATATCACTGAATAATATTCCTGCCAAAATGGTTTCCTTTTTATTTGCCTAAATCATTGCTTTAATACCACTTTTTGGAAAATATCCCTTCACAGAGTTCATACTACCCATTTTTCAAAATAGAAAAATTTGTATTATGCAAATATAATTAAAAAATTAACCTTAATAATTAACCAGAATATGAAAATAAGCAAGTTTAGTCGATTTAATATGTAACATTTAAATGATGGAGATGGATGGGAAAAGATACTAATGTACTCTCGGTAATTCACGCGATATAACTGAATTTTGCAATCGCACTGTTTATGCAAAAATAATTAAGAAATTAACCATAATAATTAATCAGAATATGAAAATAAGATAGTTTAGTCAATGAAAAAAGTAATACGTAGAAAATTGGGATGGATGGAAAAGATACTATTATACTCTCGGCGATCATGAGAACAAACTGAATTGCGCAATCGCAGTGTGTATGCGAAATTAATGAACAAAATAACATTTTAGCAATTTATGCTGAATTAGACAACCTTTGAAGAAGTATATTTATTACTTTCATAAAATAAGCGATCAAGATCTTAATTTACATTACACTAGGTCGTAAATCTCAATTTGATTGGCATTACCCTGCATTTTATTATGGATTTACTACAATCTCGGAAATGGTAGAAATCAGTGCTAAAAAAGCGGAAAATCAGTGTTTCTGAGGTATTATACCATGTCTGGTTAATTGATAAATTTCAAACAAAAAAAGCCGGAGAATTTCATTAGTAATCCGCAGGCAAAAATCCGAAGAGTTGGTATGTCTGCATCTTTAATCTTATGGATGTACTTTTCATCAAATAGAGAAAATTTCCCCACTTAGCTAAAAAATCCCTTTTATAGGGAAGTTTTCGGGATATTATCCCTAAATGTAGGGATTTTTTCAAAAAATCGTTAAAATCAGGAATCTCCCGCCAAATTCAGTAGAGTTGGCATATATGGAAAGGGATATATAATAGAAATCGTCCCCACCCCCACACCCTTGAAAGATTTCTGAATCTGCCAATGATTAAACAAATAGAAATTAAAGTGAAAAAAAGTGTGTTTAAACAAGCAGAAATTAAGATGAAAAAAGGTGTGTTTAAACAAGTAGAAATTAAGGTGATAAAAAAAACTAAAAAAAAAAAACGGCTATGCCTTAACCCCTGACAAAAGGTTATAAAGCAGCAGCTCTAAATTTGAAAAAGTAAATAGAATGTAAACATGCACATTTAATAGCACTTGTTTTTTAGAATGCTCCAAACATAAGATAAAAATAATGCTTTTCACTTCAAATGATATAGCCATTCAAATAACAAAAACATAACTGCAAACGTCCCACCCTTTATAATGGAATGGCACTAATGCATTTAGAGATTAATAAAAAAACCTTGTGATTCATTACTAAAAATTCCATTTTAAATGCACAAAGATGTAAATAAGAAATTTGTGTATTTGGTAAACACTTACTTACCTGTCAGCTTTTGCACCTCTAATTTCACTTGATACAAAATTCTGGTTATTTTTAATGAATTCTGCAATCATTACTTCAGAAACTTTTGGCAAAGTATCGTTTTGTGCCCTTTGGAAACCTCATTCCATCTCACTAAACAACTGATTTTTTTTTACCTTAATAAATCTGATCTAAAACTAAATCGAATTCAAATTGAAATGAATGTAATTATGCAATGCAAAGCAAAAACGAAAACTCCAACACCGAGGAAAAATCGCATGTAAATAAATGACAAGATCCGCAGCAAAGTGCGCATTCGGCACTTGTGACGTCACAACCAATAGCAAGGCATTTTCGATTGTATGATGTATCCGATCATTTTAGTACATTTAATTTCTGCAATAATTAAATAAATAAATTTTTCTTATAAATGCTCAAAAATACATAAATTAAATACTTGAGCCCAAACTTCAGCCTTCTGCACGTGATCTTCTCCAAGATAATGAAGCATCTATATTGCAACAGGATTCAGCTCCATGTCATGTTGCTCGTGTGCAAAAAGTAGCTTCAAGATCATCATATTCAACTGCTAGAATGGCCTGGAAATAGCCCAGGCCTTGACCCCATTGAAAAGTTATGGAGCCGACTAAAGAAGCTTGTTAGTCAGAAGCAACCTAGCAATAAAACTCAATTAACAGAGACAATAATTCAATCTTGGTTTCCCATTATAACAGCTGCAGAACTAAAAAACTTGGTTCATTCCATGGGAAAGTGCTATAAGGCCGTAATTAAAGCTAAAAGTTATCCAACTAAGTATTAACTGACATGGTGAGAATTTTTGTATATCTCATTTTCTTATGTATTTCACTTTTCTTCTTTGTAAATGCTGTTCTATTAAAAAATAATTCATAAATGTTATTGCATTACAATCTTAATTAAATTATCTTTCCATTGATATATAATTTTATGGTATTGGTACAAAAAAAGGGTATTATGAGCCATTAAACCTCAAAAATATACTTTTTCCAAAAGGTTTCCACAATTTTGGCCACTACTATAGAACGTATAGCACTTACACTTAAATAAATAAAAGAAACAACGTATTTACAAAAGGAATAAAAGTATATACAAATAATAATGAAGTACACAAAATTACTGTAAACAGCAGCAAGATCATCTGTGTGTATGCCAACTGTGAACAAATATCAAAAAAAGGTGTATACTCAAGACGTTAAACTGCTTTGTTGTTTAGACTGAGACTGTCTGACCTACAAGAAAGATGTAAAGTAACTGTTTGAACGGCCGGGAAAAGCTACCCAATTTAGAACGGAACCCAGTGGGGGAGGAGTCCACAGGGACCGTACCGTCCTTCCCCTACTACCTACCTCTCGGAAGAACTTACGGACCTATATGTTTAACGTGATTGCATTCCGAGTGAACAAGGCGGCAGTTTTGACAGCGGAGGGAATTGAACCCCGGCCTACCAAGTGCAATTTGTGGAAGTGCAGAAAACATTTCGCTCAATAAATTGCCTTGTGTCAATTGAAAATGCATAGCTGCCAAATATGAAAAACTGAGATATTTTTGTGCGAAAATATGAAAAAAAACGGGAGATTTTGCCCGACAAAGCAATCTTAATTCCTTTCTGTTATACTTAATCTAAACATAAAAAGGACAACTTTTCAACAAATAAAACTGAAATATGTAATGATTATAACATTCAGCAGGTATCAATCACACTTTCATCTCCAATAGCAAAGAAATTGTATTTAATGTCTGCATTTCCTTTAATTGACATTTTCTTTTGTCCACATGCCTTTTGGTTTTGGTTTGGGCAATAGTATCCCCTCTTCGACTATGAAATTTTGAGGTCCATTGCACAGATTGAGCAAAAAGCATTCAAATTCACTACCTTTAGACAATTTCAAAATAACATAGCTGCCAATCTATCAGAAAGGAAAATAGGAACACATTTCGTAAGGAAAAATTTTTGGCTACACTAAAGGGGCTTATTAATGGAATTAAAACTTAAATTGTACAGCAACTGATACATATATTGAGCTTATTTAATACATACTCAACAATGAAATGGAATAATTTTATCAAATTATTTAAATGAAGTGTTATTATTCATTGCAGCTGCTTTAGTTTTTCTCAGCATATTCTAATAATTCTGAACCTATATTTTCTTATATATCTCAAAGATCATTTAAACTAACATTATTATGCTATTTTCATTTAAACTAAAGGATGAAACAAATGCTAATTTTTAACAAATGTTAATTCTAAAAATGTGTAAATTAAATACAAATGCATCAAATTCTAATTTATGCTTTTGATCTGGTTGTATTTAAGTACCCAAATTATTATTTTAATATTGTTATTCCGAAAATAGTACTTCATTTCATTAATAATACGTTTGAAAAATAATTTTTCTGTATAAAACATGAAATAATTAGAAAAATTTTAGACGATGCAGACAGATTGCAAAAATAGAATTTATGTTCGCAATTAAACGGGAGGAATGAGCACAAATGCTATTTTTTAAGATAATGCTGCAAAATAGCTTTCCATTTCATTAATAATACATTTGAACAATAGTTTTTCTGTCTATAATAATAAAAGACAATGTCTGTCTGTCTTATGCACTATAGACTCAGCGACCGCACATCGCAGAGTTACGAAATTTGGCAATCGAAGACTGGGGGGGTGACACGTGAAAAACGATTTTTAAAATTTGAATTTTGTTGTTATTTAATGTTTTATGCGATTTTGAACGTTTTTCCCCCATTTTCTCCACCATTCAGACGTCGTAAAAAAAAAACAAATCACACAACCGGAAAGAGCAGACAATTGCGAGTAAAACTATATCAATTTGAAATCTCAGGGATAAATTCTAATATCTTTTAAAGATTTTAAACCAAAAGTAACTTTCAGCTCAAAAAATCGAACTTTTGTTTTTAAATCCTTGCGTCGGGAAAAGTACCGACAATTTCGACTAATAATTTACATTTTTAGAAAGCTCAAAGATCAGGCTTTCTTACAAGCCCTATCTGGTCAAGAAATAAGAAAAAGTAGCCGCACGATCTGGATTTTAAGGAAGTGATGATTTTCAATTTCTCGGCCAAACTGCGAAAAAAGGGATCGATTTTCATCCACATGTGCACACAGACGCATGGTGTTTCTATGGTGGAGGGGAGGTGGGCGAGGTTATGATGTCACGGTTCTGACAAGGTTGCATCAGATACGCATAGCGGAATCGAATGGAACATTAGATATTTGTGCCAGTCAAATAATGAATGTACATCATTAAACTAAAACAAACTATCCATTTTATTTGAATAAATTATTCATCCATTTTATTGGAATAAATTATTATTTTCAAAATAAATTACTTTTCATTTTAAATTTCAATTTGCTTGAAATGCATTCATTAATTTTTTAAAAATGTCATTTTTTCTTACAACTCAACCCAAACCTTTCACTTTGTTGTGTTAACAGTTTCTTTGGAGCGGTTTATCCATATCAAGATAATTTATTTTACTTCATTATTATTCTTTTAAGAATATAAACTTCTTTTTCACTTTTTAATTTGAATTATTTTTTTTGTTATTTAATGTTTTATGCAATTTATGGGGCAAGTTTGCCACGGTCAGAATTTTCAAGGGTAGCGAACAGGCTGGTTGCCAAAAGGGGCTAGTATAAATTATAAAAATATTATAAAAAATTTTGCCGATGCAGACAGATTGCAAAAGAGGAAATCATTTTCACAATTAAATGAAATATAAGGAAGAAAGCACACAAATGCTGGTTTCCGCGATACTGCTGCAATATAGCCTTTCATTTCATTAATATGTAATATGTTTGAATAATACTTTTTTTGTATAAAATACGAAATAATTATAAAAAATGTTAACGATGCAAATAGATTGCAAAAGTGGAAAAATACTTTCACAATAAAATGAAACATAAGGAGGATTATGCACAAATGCCGTTTTTAGTGAAACTACTGCAAAAAAGCCTTTAATTTCATTAATATTACATTTGAATAATAGTTTTGTATATAAAACATATTAATTTAATAAATTTTAGTCGATGCAAATGCATTTTTCTCACATTAATTAGATAATCATTGGTCATCTCTCTCTCGTGATGCTGTGGGAATATTCACCATTTGAAAGCACCGATTGCGTAATAGCTGGGAAACGGATTTTTAGATGCAGGAACGATAAAACTTTGATTTCAAAATTTGTGACTTTGTTTCTCATTTCGTGAGATTTTCGGAACATTTGTGATCTATTTCCAATTTTTTGAACTCTTTTGCAGATTTTGCATAAAAAAAAAAGTACAACTGTCACTCGCGATCCATTCCTACACCACTGTAGCAGAAAATTAACACTCGGAAAGCAACTGAAAATCACATGACTTACATTTGCGTTATTTCTGACTAGAAAGGGGGAAAATATGGGCAGCAAAGTGAAAACCGGGAGATTAAGCAACTTACCCGGGAGATATAGAGTTGGCAGCTATGAAAATGGTATGAGCAGAGCTTAAAAGGTACATTTATTGATTCAACTTCACATACAGAGATCTTAACACAGAGGTAAGCAACCTTTGAGAACTTGTGGGCCACATTTAGCTTCCTAAATTTAAAGCAAGGATCACATGTGTAAAGCAGGTGGGTAGTGTAATTGTGGGATAGTCGTATCAATGTTAATAGTAACAGGATCCAACAATAGTATGTGGTCTAAAGTTTGATGCAACAACCCACATCCGTCAACCTGTGTCCTGTTTCCCAGCACCTAACTGCTGAATTGTTGATGAAGAACAATGAAGTGCCACACTACTTATTTCAATAGTTTCATGGGAATCACAATCCATTTTAGAATGCTAATATAATTTCTATATGGGTTTACTGTGGTTTGTAAAGAAATTAAAAAAAAAAACTGCATCCTTATGAAGGAATCTGGAATCGTAATGAAAAAACCTTGTCATAGTAACAGAGTGAAATAAATCCATAGTAGACAGGCTTTGACAGACTATAGTTAAAAAAACTTTAAAATGAACATGCCAACAATTCTGGGTGCGGGCTGCTGGCTGCTTTAACAAACCAAAAGTAGGATTCCTATTTCAAAATTTCCTACAAATTTTCCCTTTTCCAAAGAAGGTGCCAAAAACCCAGACCACCCGGCTGACCCAAAGGTTTACAGCAGCAGCTTGGGTGGTCAGTCTAAAGAAGGTGTTGTTGTTTTTTGTTGAAACCCAGACCGTCCGACCTACCAGAAAGGTGTAAGGTAACTGTTTGGACGGTCGGGAAGTGCCACCCAATTTAGACCGGAACCCAGTGGGGGAGACATCCACAGGGACCGTACCCTCCTTCCCCTACCACCAACCTCTCGGAAGGACTTTCGGACCCACATGTTTAACGTGATCGTACTCCGCATGAACACGGCGGCAGTTTTGGCAGTGGCTGGAATCGAACCCGGGCCTACCGAGTGCAACTCCAGCGCGCTAACCAATGGGCTACCGCGCCCGTCCAAAGAAGGTGTTGAAAGGAGTGTCGAAAGCCCAGACCACCCGACTCGTCCGTAGACTTAGAGCAGCTGTTTGGATGGCCAGGAAGTCCAAAGAAGGTGTGTATGACTTTAACCTAAAAGCAATTCCTGCTAATATAATGAAGTTAGAAAAACAAGATGACAGTTACTAAGGATGGTTAAATGTAAAGTGAAAAGAGTTACCGTAGCGGTGAATTGATATTGTGTTTGCATGTGGAACTGAGAAAGGCAAGCTTCTCCCGTGTCTGGTTATCCATATTGCTGTCCGCCAATAGAACTTCCTTTATGAGGGCTATTTGCCTTTCCTGCAATCACAAAATATCAAATCAAATGATTTTTCTCCACAATTCAAAATAAAATAAACCTATCATTATGCAGACATAAATTGAAGTAAACATACACTGCTGGACAATTGCTAAGGACGGATCACAAATTGCAATGTAGCACAAATTGCAATACCAACATTAAGCAGGGGTGAAGGCCCAGCAGGACAAAATATTGTTGACACACTGTTCAGACATTAGAATAAAGATCACTTATTGTTCCGAAAAATACAGAAGGTTTTGAAACATCTGAAAGGAAAAAAGTGTTCATTTAATGCTGTATAAGGAGCAAATGCATATGAATGACAGCAGGCACCTTTGAGAAAGGTGTCAGTATGGGATATGTCCACCATGGAGTGCAATGCAACATTCCACATGTCATGTCATGCTTTGCACAACATAATCCAGCAACTGTTGAGGCAGGTTATCCCACTCCACTGTCGATGATCGAGACTAGCAGAATGCTGATCAATGTAGATTTAAATTGTATTTAGTGGACAAATTATGTCTGAATGACCTTGCAATTAAAGGTCATTATACTTACTTTTTGATAGTTTGTGAAGTCGCATAACGTGCTTTTATGGTATCAGTTATATTTAGAAAATGCTTATCCAAATGAACCAATTATGCTAAGTGTGACACCAGTCCAGGTGGCTTCGCAAGTGCACGTATAAAGATTAGCTAATGTAGTTAATTTCATTATCTTGATAATCTGAAATGCCTTTGAGATGATCCGGAAAGTAATGAACGAAAATCTTTTGAGAATGTTCGCTCATACTGTACATACTCCTGCTTTACCATAAAAATGTTACCAAGTGATGTAATACTATTTTGATACATTCACTAATAAAAGTGATTAGTTTTTCTAATACGACTCAGTCTTTCTTTACAACCATGGACATTTATTTTTAAAGTTTACTCTGCTACACAGTTGTAAATTCAACATTCCAATCTGCACAACTATTGAATATATTTCTTCAATAATACGTATAGTATATATGGACGTCAGTCTCGAGGGAAGCACGTCGAGGTGGTAGCCACAATATCATTACAGTGCGAACGCATGTATGCTGAGTCATTGTAATAAATATGGCAATTTTTAGTTTATACAAATTTTTAGTTTTTACAATGGGTGATTTCAAAGAAAAAGAAAATAAAGCGACAAGAAAAAGCATTTCGCTGAAAACTAAAATGCAGGTGCTCAGACGATTAGATGCAGGTGAACAGCAATCTGATATTGGCACTGCATTAAATTTGTCTACTTCAACAATACACACAATTCTAAAAACTAAGAAAAAACCATATCATCAGCAACTACAACCTTCTGCAACAAAAATTAGCCGCTCCAGAAGCAATATGATTGAGGAAATGGAAAAACGACGTTCCATCTGGATTGACGATGAAGTTGAACGCAATATGCCATTAAGTCAAGCAATTATAATGGAAAAAGCAAGAACAATTTTTAACCATATTCAGAATGAAAAAGGCGACACAAGTGAAAATTTTGTAGCTAGTTGAGAGTGGTTCCATCAATTTAAAAACAGAAACAATCTTCATAACGTACAGATTACTGGAGAAGCAGCAAGTGGAGATACAAAAGCAGCTGCTACATTTCCAGTGACATTAAGAGAAATCATTGAATGAGGAAATTATCCTCCTGAATTAGTTTTCAATGTTGATGAAACAGGCCTTTTCTTGGAAGAGAATGCCAAAACGTACATTTTTATCCCGTGAAGAAAAGCGAGCACCAGGATTTAAAGCTGCAAAAGATTGTTTAACACTTCTACTGGGGGGTAACGCAAATGGAGACTTTAAATCAAAACCACTGCTTATTTATCATTCAAAAATCCCAAAAGCAATGCAGGGAATTTCAAAATCATCTTTACCAGTAATTTGGGAGTCCAATAAAAAATTTTGGATCACTATGAAAATTTTCCAGAATTGGTTTACCGAACATTTGTGCTAGAACCGAAAGCTTTACTTTTGATTGATAATGCTCCAAGCCATCTAATGCATTTGTCCGACTTAACAACAGTAGAAGTGGTTTTCCTGCAACCAAATGGATCAAGGCGTAATATCAAATTTTAAAGCTTATTATCTGCGGCGGACATTCCGACAACTGATTGACAAAACCGATGGAGAACAACCCATTAGAAATTTTTGGAAAAACTACAATATCATGGATGCTGTAGATAACATCAATCTTTCCTGGAATGAGGTGACCGAGAAATGTTTGAAATGAGTAAGGAAGAATGTATAGCACGAGCTAAGCAAGGATGTTGACACAAGAGAATCCATTGTTGATGTCGATGAAATTGTCAAGCTAGCTAATGAAACAGGGTTGGATAATATAAATGTGCAGGATATTGATGAATTAATGCAAGTTACAACTGGTGAAAGTCTTTCCAACAATGATCTTAAAGAATTAGTAGAACAACAAGTGCATGAAGCTGACGAAATTAGAGTTTCTGAAGATAAGGAACAAAAGGAACTTTCAACGGATTTTCTAAAAAAAAGTTTAGTTAACGGAAATTATGGATCAGTTTATACAAAATGATTTAAATTTTTATAGAAGTTCAATGGCAAGACAAAGTGCCATTGATGTGATATCTTGCTATCGAGAACTGCTGCTGAATGAAACAGGAACAGGCAAACGACATTAGATGACGTCTTCACAAAAAAAAAAAAAAAATGTCAAATGAGGAAGAACCTTCCTCATCACAAACATAACTTCTTTACTCGAACTTATTTTGATTTTCATGAATATTTTATGAATAAAAATCTATATTAGCAATAAATAAGTCTATAATGTAATAAAAAAATATTTAACAATAAATGTTACAAAATTGATAACTTTTCTTATTCTCTGTTCTGTTTCACTTATCCCCATTACACCTGTCCCCCGATTTACACGGAAGATAGGTTCTGCACAAAACCGTGTAAATAGAAATCTTGGATTTTGCTAAGTAAAATCGTGTAAAACGAAAATAACCCCAAAATGTGCATGATTCAGTCATTTATTTAAGTAAAACAAAAGTAAGACATCTTAGAAAACTTAAAATTATACTTTAATATAAAACAACAAACATATGAATGTAGTAATATAACATATTTAATTTATTTTACATTAGGAACAAAGAACAAAAAAACAAAAAGACCCTTAAAAATTAATTATAAGTTTAATCACTGTCATCACTTTCATGTACTATCAGTCTTCTCTTTCTGATAGGTATGTCACTTTCATCACTTCAGCTTTCTTGATGCGATTCTGGCTCAATGGTTGACGAATTAGACAAGATCTCCAGTTGACAAGACTTTGTCATGAATCAGTAATTAGCAAATGCGTAGGTTTTTTTGCTAAATTTTTATAGACCTCTTCTTCACATTGATTTAAGCATTTATGAAGGTCTCACTGGAATCGGAGAGCTCGATCAACATTTGTGTTATATTCTAAGAAATGGTTGCCCAATTTTCTTCCCAAATCAAGTCCTACGCTTTTGATTCTTGCTGTGAACACAACTGGTTCAGATTGCTCTTCATCAGAATCATTGTCTTCATCATGTTCGGTTGTTTCACGAATCATGTTAATTAAATCATCATCATTCAATTCTTCATCAGCCATTATTTCTTCAATATCTGCCTGAGCTAAATCTTCAAAACCTTCTCCTCCTATAGTATGGGCCAACTCAGTGATCTGAGAATATTCATGCTCTATTGGTGATTTATCATTTCCACTTTCAACAATATCCGGCCATATTGCTTTCCAGCAGGCGTTAATCATTGATTGTTTGATCTGAGTGTATGACAGTCCAACATGCTTAACACAATCTAAAATTGTAAATTTCTTCCAAGCATCCATCAGAGTAAGAGATTCATCATTCTCCATTTGTTCTAAGATATACCTGAAAGTTTGCTTGATGTACAGTGCTTTAAAAGTCGAAATTATCCCTTGATCTAACGGCTGTAATAAGGAAGTTGTATTCTTTGGTAAAAAAACAGCTTTTACATTTTCGTGTTGTAAATCTGGAGGATGACCTGGTGCATTATCAATTAATAGAAGAGCCCTAAAAGGCAATCCCTTTTTAGTTAAATAATTTTTGACATATGGAACAAAGAAGTTATGGAACCATTCATTGAAAGCTATGGCAGTGACCCATGCTTTTCTATTAGCCATCCAATAGACGGGAAGGTTTTTGATATTTATTCCTTTGAATGATCGTGGTGAATTTGATTTGTCAATCACCAATGGTTTCATCATATAATCGCCAGAAGCATTGCAACAGAAAATAACTGTTATACGACTTTTCGCTACTTTATAACCAATAGCTGATTTGTAAGCTTTGGCTATAAAGGTTCTTTCCGGCATTTTTTCCCAGAATAATCCGGACTCGTCAGCATTGAAAACCAGATCAGAAGTGTAGGAGTTAGCGGCAATGATTTCAGCAAGTTTTGTCGGATATTGTTGTGCTGCATCCGAATCAGCAGATGCACTTTCACTACTTTATCTGAATCAGCAGATGCACTTTCACTACTTTTTCATTCTCAGATTATGTAAAGAGTGTCTTTGTTTGAATCTCTCCAACCACCCATGGCTTGCGGAAAAAGATACCTTCTTTTCATTGGACGAAGTTGACGGTGACTGATTCGTAAGTGATTGATAAATCTTCAAAGCTTTATTTGTAACAGCATTGGTATCGATTGGGATTCGCTTTTGAGTTTGGTCTTCTATCCATATCACTAAGGCTTTTCCATATTTTCCATTGTAACATCTCTAACATATGAAGTCGTACTCATACTGCTGCAGGTTCCAGCTGCTACACTTTTTCTAATGGAGTCTTCATTTTTTCTTATTGTCCTTATTGCTTCAATCATGGAGTAAAATTTAACAACATCCGTTACTCTTTCTCTATTACGTAGACGGTCGTATATTTGAATTTTAGTTTCTAAAGAAATAACTTTTCTTTTCATTTGATTTTTCTTCAAATCCTTTGACATTATAGAACCTTAACAAATTTACGCAAACTATAAAGATGCAAGAAAAACTATAAATGTTGAAAACTCACCAGTTCAAAAGATAAACGCACAATAATATAAGCTTTGCTGCTAAAATGGTTCTGCACTATGTACTTGCATGAACCAGATAGCTTTACTGTTGTGAAAGACATACGGGGATTCCCCTAAATGTATATATTTTACAACACCGGGAATCCCCTGTTGTTTTCATCAGTGTTACCAAAGGAATAAAATTCAAAAATGTCATCAAATCTTTGTATAGGCGTATATGGAGCGGAATATATATTTTTATCAATTTTCTGAAATCTCTTAATTTATAAACTGTGTAAAAGCGAAATCGTTTAAAACAAGTGCCGTGTAAATCGGGGGATAAGTGTATTTATGTAATAAGATGACCTCGTTTAATGCTGTTTCGTTTAGCGCTGGAACTTATTGGAACGTATCCCCCACGTTAAGGGGAAGTCTTACTGTATTTGACTATTGCTAATAAAGATTTTCCTTTTGTCAAAGAAATCAACTTTTATAAGCACAACATTATATAGATGTTAGAAAATAAATAAAACCTTTGAGTTTTTATTTTTTTGTTTTTCATTTTGTTAATAGCGGAAAAGGTTTAAATACATTTACACCTTTAAATAAACCGACAATCCTTGCACTTCATTAAATCTTCTGGTGCTTTATTAAATCTCAACAAAACTGATATAATGGAAGTTATGCACTGTGATGATGATGCGTCAATCGTAAATAAATTGAATGATGGCAAAAATCACAAAATGATATTAAATAAAAAAGAACAAAGTGACGATGATGAAAGTGGTGATGATAAATGTAGAGAAGAAAGAATACCCATTGACAATCTTGTGCAAACACTTGATCATGCAATTAAAGATCTTGAACAAAGAAACTTTAAAATTGAGCAGAAAATAATGTCCATCTACAGGATAAAAGAAAATCTACTTTCCCACAAACCAAAATTAATGAAACAACAAACATTCATTCAAATGTTTAAATGAAATTATAAAATGGAATTTTAACATTTCATTTCATTCACACATTCTAGATTAAAAATGTGTATATTTTTTCTTACAATTTCTTTTGTCCCATATTTTGCATTAAATAACGTTATAATTACCTTTAACTTGTGTCATTATTTTTACTAAAAATAGTGCGTTATATTGTATTTAGTTAATATAAAGTTTGAATTTTATTCAAACTCTGTAATGTGGAAAATTCAAAAATTCAGAATCGGCAAAGTCCCGATGAGTCCAGATCTTCAAGGCTGAACTGTATCAAAGGAGTCTATACACACGGCAAAATGCATATTTAGGGCATACTAAGCAGTCGTATTAGGGTGTAGCATTCAATGTGCCCAGCACCAGGACTAAGATGTATTACATACCTGAGCAGAGGTCCACAGGGTGTGATTAGGTGCCTATTTAGGATGAGCATATGCTCATGTGTGTTTTGCAATGTAAGTGTATATTCACAAATCAGGCAACCACGCCTTTTGAAAAGCTTAATGAATGGATTCAATTAATCCCTACTTTAAATGCCAGGTACAGTTTCTAGTAATATATAATGTTATTTAATTAAGTATACTTTTTCATTACAAGATATAAAGTTTTATGCAATACATTTAGGCTTAAAAATTGAATTACAATTTTGTACACTAATGTTGAAGAACATTCCAGTAGATTCCAGAGAAAGTGTTCCAAATTATGGAAAAACCCATCATCCAGAAAATTCAATATCCCAAGCATTTTGGATAATAGATTCCATACTGTATTTTCCATTTTTTCAATCTCTTTACATTCACTGATATTTTTATGCTTATTGTGCATTTTACCTTTCAAACATATTGTTGATGAAATTGAGATATGTATGTGCAGGATAATGAAATTAAAACATTTTCATTTATTCATGCATTTAGAATTATAAGGCGCATTAGAAATACATTTAAAAAGCATATATTAGAATTTGATATATTTGCATCTCTAATTTCAATTAAAAATGAACACTTTTCTCATCTTAATTTTATGAAAAGTTATAAATAGAAAAATATTTTAGTTATTCAAAATGTGCTGTGTCCTAAAATTTACAAAATAACTGCCGGTATTTTTTACTTTTGCTTAATGCTTTCCATTTTCATCTCTAAAAAGAGGTTTCAATTTATTTAAAAAATAAATTTCAAATCAAGGCTGAAGACACTAATACTAAATGTCAATTTTGTATCCATCTTATATTCCAATATAAAAATATCCTTATTTTATGTTTTACTAATGAAAATCCAGAATTTTTTAATTTCCCCAAAAATTTTTGTTAAGGCCTAAATTCCAAGCTGCCTTTTTTCAAACCCTGGATATGATGAAAAATGGATTGATTGCTGGGTCATTCCACGTGAAAACACCCATTTTAAGAAAAACTTGTTGCTCCATAGTCACAGATTTTTTTAAAATTTTTACCATGGATACACATGGTAATAAAACCCCCAAATCTGAATTTATAATGTATATATCGCAATAATGACCCAGATACAGGCATTTGAAAAATGGCCATTTTTGCCGAATGGCAGCCATCTTGGATTTTGCACCAATGTTTATAAATGTAATAGCTTGAGAACTAATGGCTCAAATTAAATAATTCTGGTACTAATTTGAAGCTATTAATATCAGGAACATAAGTGCTATATCAAAAAATAAAAAAATATATATTTTAATATTGTTATTACATGAAAATTGCAAAAATCACCTTCGGATGGATAGTCAAGTTTAATGGGCTATAAAAAAAATGGCCCCTAATATTTTTTTCTGAAACTTGGTACAAATATTAACTAATATGTGCGCTTTAAGTACAAAAAAAATTAGAAAGGTAATATTTCTTATTACAGAGAAAAATAGCTATAAAACATATATACATTTTGCATGTGATGCTTTAATCATTTAAAAATATATATTTTTTAAAAATAAATAATGAGCAAAAACAAAACATAGAAATTTTTCTACACACTAACTAGTATGTGTGCTTTAAGCACAAAAAAAATTAGGATGGTAATATTTAATTTGACTAAAGAATTACTGTTATATGTATAGGAAATCAATGTAAAATTTCTGGGGTGCTGAAACATTCTAATAAAAATCCTCCTAAAAACCATACAGTTATCCATTTTATATTTTATTTTCTTATTTCAAATTATGAAAAGGTATTTTCTATATTCAGTAGAGCTGAAGATACCCAGTTTTTCCTAGTGGCCACTGGCTCCTAAACCAATTTCATCTAATAGCAAGTATCATAATCTTTGGCACACATCTAAAGGTCTTGGCCATATATATAATGCATTTGGGCCATAAAAATACATAAACATAACATATACAAATAAAACACACACTAATTTCTAATTCATTGGGATGCATTGGTAATCTAAGAATTTCTGGAGATGGACAGTTATCACACCAGCTCACCATACTTTTCTGATTCAGTGCAATAAACTTGTTTCTTTTAATAATGATGTAATATATTCACTGATATGGATGACATGGAGCATGAGTTTAATATTTTGATGGTATATACAAACACGTACAGAATGAATAACTTTGTTTCCAACAGTTACATATTCTGTTAGGTGTAGTGTGCAAAATTTACATAGTATTTTTACTTCATTATGATTTTCTTTAAATGCAGCATATAATTCTTTTAAATTATGCAAAAGTAATCTCTTTTGTTTTAATATTTTCCCATTTTCACTTGGTATAGATATGCAATATTTTCTTCCTGGATATATACGACTGTTATAATAAAAACTAGTAACTTTTGTATAGTATCAAATTTAATTTAACGCTTATATCTCACTAGGCATTGATAACATCCCTTCTGTTTCTTTTAATTTTTCTTGTTTTTTTTTTAACTAAATTCTCTGTAGTAATATAACATGTCTTTGTTTGTTGGACTATCCATGAATCTTGGACTAATTTTAAAATCTGCACGTTTTCTTTAAATGATGCATCTAAAGAAAACTTATTCAATAATTTTCCATCATAAACGTGCAATTTTGGCAAATAATGTTTTGAATTTTGTAGCTTATTAATACTTTCAATACCCAATACTGTAGCAGTTTTAGTAGCAACGTGGCTACTTAATTTCTTAACTTGCATATAACTAAGTTTCCTCTTAGAGCTAAATCTATTGAACTTTATTAGTGATAAATCCAAAAGTTCACAGCTTTTATTCAATTGTTCCATTACTATTGTGACTTCACTATAATCTGCATCATTGGTCATTTCCATGTCAGCAATAGAAACCTCTGACTCACTAATTGATGAATGCGAGGAAGAATAACAAGACATGCAGAATTTTTCCCCCTGGAGTGAGTAATTCTTGATTTATCATTGACAGTCTGAGAGAAATTGGTTTTAGGGACTTAGTTCTGATTTTGGTGGTTTATTAAATAGATCACAAGTTTTCTGTCTTAAACTGCACCATTTCAGATATTCATCCTTGTGAACATTGCATATAGTACCACTCAGAACACAAGAACAGGAATAAACAGGAAGGCTTAATTACACATTGATTTTCTTGCATACAAAACATTCAATTTTTATAGCAAGACAAGAACTAATCATGGAACATAAATAAAAGAAATAATCATTGAAGCACAATTCACTGATTTATTTGTTGAACATACTCAGCTCTGAAAACTTGATCAAAAATGAGCTCTGAAAGGAATAAGTCACCCAGAAATGTAATATTGTATCTTACTTTAAATTCAACCTAAGAAAAAGCAGATGATGCAGTACAAGTAATCATTTTAGGAACTGACAACTGGTATATGTTAATTGCTATTAATATAACAGAACTATGAGTATTAGAGTTGAAACTTTGGAGGCTATAGGCAGCTGATGTCTTATGTACACAAAGACCAGAAACAGGTGTTTTTAAATGTTCCAGAAATAATATTGGTGCTGTAGGATAATTTTCTTCTCCAATAGTTTGTTTGTTTATGTTTAGTTTGTTGCTCCTGTTTCAACTGGATAGGGAATATTGCCTAGTGTTTCCTTTGGAGTTGGCAGAAGGCTAAAGATATGTTTTGGTGATCAACATGCTGTAGTTCTGTTTAATTTTTTTTTTTTTTTAATTTTAATGCTTTTCATGAAAATGAGTGTTTTATATTACCTAATTACAAATTATTTTTTGTGGAATTAACTATATGTATGCTGTAAAGCTTCAGCATTAAGTGATAGTTGTCATTTATAACCAATATGCCAAAGATTATTGTACTTACTGCCTCTAAAGTGAAATTGGTTTAGAAGCCAGTGGCCACTAGGAAAAAATGTGCACCTTTAGCTCTACTGAATATAGAAAATACCTTCTTAAAATTTGAAATAAGAAAATAAAATACAAGAGAGATAACTGTGTGGTTTCTAGGAAGATTTTTATTAGAATTTTTCAGCACTCCAGAAATTTTACACTGATTTCCCATACATATCACAGTATTTTTTTAGTCATTATATAAATAAAATATTACCATTCTATTTTTTTTACTTAAAGCACACGTACTAGTTAGTGTGTAAAAAATGCCTATGTTTTATTTTTGCTCATTATTTGTTTTTAAAAAATATTTTTTTTTAAATGATTAAAGCATTGCATGTCAAATGTTAACTAAATGCATATATGTTTTAAAGCTATTATCTCTGCAATAAGAAATATTACCTTTCTAATTTTTTTTTTACTTAAAGCCCACATATTAGTTAGTATTTGTACCAAGTTTCAGAAAAAAATATTAGGGGCCATTTTTTTTATAGCCCATTTAAGTTGTCCATCAATCCGAAGGTAATTTTTGCAATTTTCATGTAATAACGATATTAAAATATATTTTTTTAATTGTTTTGATATGGCACTTATATTCCTGATACTAATGACCTTAAATTGGTACCAGAATTATTTCATTTGAGCCATTAGTTTTCACGCTATTACATTTTTAAACATTAGTGCAAAATCCAAGATGGCCGCCATTTCGCAAAAATGACCATTTTTCAAATGCCTGTATCTGGGTCATTATTGGGATATATACATTACAAATTCAGATTTGGGGGTTTTATTACCATGTGTATCCATGGTAAAAATTTAAAAAAAATCTGTGACTACAGAGCAACACTCATCGGGTGTCCCCATATGGAATGACCCTGCTACCTTAGCACAATATTTTCTCTTTACTATAAATTGTTAGAGAAAGTACAAATACAAAGTAATAGATGAACTAAATAAAATTACTTTACATCTATAAGACCAAATTGCAAGCATTATAAAAACAAGATAAGTAAATACCATAGAGCTCTTTTCCTGTTCTACTTTCACCCTTTTATTCACTTCATCTTCACATAATTTCCTAAAAATATGTAAACATTTTAAAGACAAATCATTCAAAATGTATTATTATATAACACTTGCACATGCATATCATAGATAGAAATGAAAAGAACTCAAATGGATTCAAAATACATACCAATAACATGCCCAAATAACTAAAAAGAACCAGAGTTGCCGGATTTTAGCCAGGCCAAAAAAAGCCAACCGGCTTTTTTTGGTTTTAACCACTTAAAATAAGCCGGCTTTTATTAAGAAAAGGTGGTTTACAGCCAACTGACATTAAATTTGCATTACTTTATCTTTGATGCACTCCTAAATGTTTATAAACTTCTATTAAATATTACCAAGTGTACAAGATTTTACGACCACTAGAAAAATACTATGAAGGTAATATGTTTAAAAGGGGGGGAAATATATATACATTGAGGAGAATGCATTAAATTAGACACCCAGATGGTGATTTGAAAGCCTCTGTTACATAATGCATAGCTCTACATTACATATACTACACATTTTAAAGAAACAGACAAATCACCACACATTAAAAAGGAAAAAAATCAATTTTACTTCAAAAAGGAAAAACATTTTTTTTTACACACTACTATTTACACACTGCTAACAAGAGAGAGAAATCAAAAAAGGTTAAAAATTGCTCTCAAATTAAAACTTGTTAAAATAAATTTTTGAAAAGCTTGATGCTATTCAAAAGAGTTCATGCATATGTTATTCCCAATACTGGTGTTTTTTATTAAATGACTTTATGCATGATTTTAAATATTTATAAATGTAAATCAATAAAATCCTTAAAATTAGTTAACTAATAAGATATATCACTAAGCAACTGTTGTCCTAAAATAAAATATTTCATTATTTAAAGCAATAACATTTTTTTAAAAATGTTTTCACGGCTAATGTAAACCAAATAAAGCAGTTGGTATGCCTTTTTAAAATTTAGCTGGCTTTTTTGCTCTAGCAGGTATTCCAATATTAATGTTTTCATTATTGAGAAATAAAGTTATTCATTAAATTCTAACCCAATAAAATACTTTTAAATTAGTTAAAGAACACTTAAAAATGTATAATTTAAAATTAAAATCCTTCATGCTTTAAAGAAAAAAGCCAATTTTGGCCAAAAAAAGCCGATTAAAACCAATAAAAGCCACCGGCGTGGCTTTTATTAATTTCAGCCGGCTTTTTTGCAACCCTGAAAAGAACACAAACAGTCATGTCTGAAGCAATTGCAAGGTTATCTCAAACTCTTATGTAATGTGAAAATATTTGTTCGTACTATGCTAAATTTGGACATTTTCTTACAGCATGAAAGTAAAACTAAATTCTATAATGGAAGTTACTATAACACTGCTTTTGCAGATTACATGCTCCTAAAAATACTCTACTATACAATGCATTTTCTATCTATTTGTATTGTCAAAGATTTAGAGATTTCTAAGCTGTATATTTCCTCTGTACTATAAAAAAAGTACAGAGGAAAGTACAGGAGTACTATAAAGCTGTATATTTCCTCTGTACTACAAAGAAAGTAATATATATATATATTTTTTTAAATAAACTACAGAGATGCATCACATTTATACATGTAATTTATTTTAAATCTGTAAAGATGTTCAATGAGAAAATATCAGAAAACACAATTTTCTTTTTCAATTTAATAAATTCTATGGGTTCCCACAGGATAATTTTTGAAAGCAGCATTAATCTTTTTTTCCCCTGCTATTTGAATTTAACATAACCTTTATTTTGCAAACAAATTAATTTAAAAAAATAAGTTTCAAAGTTTTATAAACGTTAAAAATTTTAAATATTCCCATAATTTCAACAAGTATCTGCTATCCAAGTGGCTCACAGAGTAAAGAGTTATTAGCTGAACTCATATGTAAAATTTCATACTAATAGGATATTTTTACTTTCTCATACTAAAGAATATAGTATAAAGTATTGCTTCACAAAAATTTTTGATGTCGAGATTTGGATGCTAATATATATTTTAAACCATAATTTCAGCAAGTATCTGCTATCCAAGTGGCTCACAGAGTAAAAAGTTATTAGCTGAACTCATATGTAAAATTTCATAATAATAGGATATTTTTACTTTCTCATACTAAAGAATATAGTATAAAGTATTGCTTCACAAAAATTTTTGATGCCGAGATTTGGATGCTAATATATATTGTAAACCATAATTTCAGCAAGTATCTGCTATATCCAAGTGACTCACAAAGTAAAAAGTTATTAGCTCTGAACTCATATGTAAAATTTCATACTAATAGGATATTTTTACTTTCTTATACTAAAGAATATAGTATAAAGTATTGCTTCACAAAAATTTTTGATGTCGAGATTTGGATGCTAATATATATTTTAAAACATTGTGAACATGTTTTGACTATTTTTAAAGGGAAGTATGTCTGTCTGTTATCGATTTCTTGCGCACACAATAGCTGCCACAAATATCAATGGATTTTTCACAAAACTTTTTATCCTCTTTGACAGCTACGATTTCTCGAAGAAAACTTCTCCCCAGCGTTAGCTATTTCCAGGCGTAAGTAACATTGTTTTTACCTGTCGAGGGAACACATTCCCCATTATCGCTATGGATGAATGCAATTGAACATTAAGTAAAGCAATAAGTAAATAAATCATAATTAGTTTATAGAATATACAGGGAGTCCCGTCAAAACTGCTTAATCCTCGCATGGAGTACATAAAAAATGACTCAAGAACCATACCTCTACCACTGTTTTCAAGAAAAATGCAAAGGAAAAAGTATGACACCACATCCGGTGATCGGAAAATAAGCTTTATTGGAAACATGAACATTGGTACTTGTATATGACAGACAAAACCAAGAACAAAACGTTTTTAAAAAACGAAAGGTCTTTTATTTAACATCCTAAAGACGTACAAAAATTGTTAAAAGTTTTATGGCAGTTTTTAACAATTTTTGTTGGCAGTTTTTAACAATTTGTGTTGGCAGTTTTTAACAATTTTTGTATGGCAGATTTTAACAATTTTTGTATGGCAGTTTTTAACAATTTTTGTTTGGCAGTTTTTAACAATTTTTGCACGTCTTTTAGGAATGGCAGTTTTTAACAATTTTTGTGCCGTCTTTTAGGAATGGCAGTTTTTAGCAATTTTTGTACATCTTTTAGGATGGCAGTTTTTAACAATTTTTGTACGTCTTTTAGGATGGCAGTTTTTAACAATTTTTGTACGTCTTTTAAGATGGCAGTTTTTAACAATTTTTGTATGTCTTTTAGGATGGCAGTTTTTAACAATTTTTGTATGTCTTTTAGGATGTTAAAAAAAAGACCTTTCGTTTTTTAAAAACATTTTGTTCTTGGTTTTGTCTATTGTATGCAGACGTGGTGCCACTCTTGATTACTTGTATATGACATTATGTTTACATAGGAAGATACTCAAAATGACCACCACACATATCACGGCATGCATGCACGCACCACAGAATGGCTGACTACACATGATCCAGCATCATGCTGTCCACAAAAGTTTTGCTGGAAGAATATAAACAATTGATCATGATTCACTATTCCGCTGAATAATATTCAGAAACATAACTTTATTTTTGATCCACATACCTCGTTCTTGGGAGTGACTCATAGCATTCTTTCAGCAGAAGTCTTCATGCAAATTGAATATTCAACGCATAAACAAACTCATTTGCATATTTAGGGGTGGACCCCGGAAATCTTTCCGGGAGGTACCGATCTCAGCGTATTTAAGAAGTTCACCTTGGAAACATCTTTAGTCTGAGAATTGTATAGTCTAAAATGTCCTATAGTATGGTCTTAAGAGATCAGTAGATTGATCTTGTATTAAGTTCTGGTTACGTTATGACGGTCTTTGAAATGATGGCCTTAGTTATTAAAAGGGCATTTCCATATTGGGCGATATACAGTTGTGGTAGTCTGTGATTGTGATGGTTTTTGTCACATATGTATTTATACCAGTGAATTATGCTTTTAATATTTGAGCATGTGCACGACCATTCATGAGTATTAAAGTATCTATTTTCTCTATGTAAAAGGAGTAAATATTTCACTTATACAATTTTATTCCATTTCTTTCATTCATCACAATACTACAATAATTTATTTTACTTAAAAACTTTAAACCACGGAGGTAAAAGTACTTTCTAACTCTATGCTTAAAACTTCATTGAAAAAGTCAATGCTATAAAATCATCTGCTTCTCTATGTAAAATCAATAAATATTTCATTCATATCAGCTTTATTCCAGACTCCAGAGATAAAATAATTTTGCATTAAAAAAATTCAGCAATTCTTATACTCATCTTATCTCATCATCTATAACTCATCTTACAGCTTGATGTGTTTACATTTTGTATACGCTAAAATTAGGAAATTAGACTTTATTGTAGAAATAATAAATATTTGATGATCATTTAAACTAAAAAATATTGTAATTGCGTTTACTTTCCTTATATACATAATGTATAAGGAAAGTATTGTGACAGGGTCGAAAATTCGAATTTGAGTTTTCGATGGGAGAGCACGTTTCAAGCATCCCTGATCACGAATCAAACATTTTTGAGGTGATGTTTGTGTGTGTGTCTGTCTGTGAAGACGATATCTCACGAACAAATGGAGCGATTCGAATGAAATGATACAAAAATCACAATCTGTGAATACTGGAAGCCTATTGTTTCTAAACGTAATCAAATGCTCAGAACCCCCCAACTGGAACAAGTTGAACAAGTAGAAGGCTTATCCATATTAGGGTAAGCTCACAAAAATTTAACCATGAAAGACACTCCAATACTTCTTGCAGTCAAAATGAAACTAAACTTTTATCTTGTACTAGGACAAAAATAGGATAAAAAATAAAAGCATGCCGACAAAGTATGCATTCTGCAATCAATGATAAGAAAAGAAGATTTATTTTATTGTATTTATTCATAAAATTTGATTGTAGCTTTATTTTTAAATTGTAACATTTTTAAAATTTAGTTTTATATTAGCCACTGCCACTATTTGATATTAGCAAAAATCAACAAGTCATTTATAAACCACACCCACGTCTGGCTAGAATTTTAGTATGTGGATTATAAACCACACCCGCAGTTAAAGGGTTAAAAATCACGATTTTGACATAAGATGGATGCTATATTTTATTTTGAAGTGACCTCTGCATATAATATGAATGTAATTATTCTAATTTTTATTTAAAAACTATCACCATATTTTATTTTGAAGTGATCTCTTCATATAATATGGATGTAATTATTATTCTAATTTTTATTTAAAAAACTACCAAATATATTTGCTGATTTTTTTTTTTTTTTTTACATATTTTATGGGATAATTTGAATATTTCCTAAAACTTTGGAAGCAATTTGCAAATTTTAAATTCACTTAAAAAATGTTTGAAAAATTAGGTCCCATAGGGTTCAATGTATGTCATTTTTTCAAACCAGGTTCAATTCATAACTAATTGGATGATATATTATTCATTAACATTCCCATATGTCCCACAGACCGTCTGAACATACTAAAATTTCATTTTGATAAAGTCATTTTTATAACAGTTATTGTTGTTGTTGAAACCCAGACCGTCCGACCTACCAGAAAGGTGTAAGGTAACTGTTTGGACGGTCGGGAAGTGCCACCCAATTTAGACCGGAACCCCCAGTGGGGGAGGCATCCACAGGGACCGTACCCTCCTTCCCCTACCACCAACCTCTCGGAAAGACTTTCGGACCCACATGTTTAACGTGATCGTACTCCGCATGAACACGGCGGCAGTTTTGGCAGTGGCTGGAATCGAACCCGGGCCTACCGAGTGCAACTCCAGCGCGCTAACCAATGGGCTACCGCGCCCCCTATAACAGTTATTGTGAAAAAGGACAGACAGAATGAACAAAGTCATAAATACTTTTAACAATGTTGCAGTGTTAAAAATCTAGTAGATAGTACAGTGAGTATTTTTACAGTGGTCTGCAAGTCAGAGTACCTGTTCAATATCACGTACGGTAAAATAGGGATTTCTTTTACATCACACAAAATATGGATTTTTTTTTTTTTTTAAATAATAACTCACAGTAACATCTAAAATGGCTACTGCATAAAAAAAATGTTTTTACATAGTTAGTGTATAAAAAACCATATAGGTATAAACAGAGAGAAATTTTAGATGGGGAGGGGGCAGCTCACTGAATCAAAAGATATTCAATTCTAATTTAGTTAATTAGATGAATGTGGATAGGAAACTGATTTAGGGAATCTACTGTCTAGAAAATAAGGGGAAAAGAGCATACTTTAAAGAAAACAATCCTTCAATTTATGTAAACTGCAAAAATGTGAAAGTACTGTTTAATTAATTTGAGATTTTATTAAAAATAAGATGAATGGAAGAGGATGTTTTAACATTACACGGAAATTTAATCTATACATGCGAAATCAAACTTTAAAAAATAAATATTTTACAAAAATATTATTAATAATGAAACATACTGCAAAGAAATGAATGTTGTGTGCATTTTCACATAATTTGAAACTAAACATGGATAAAAAAGGATGTTTCAACAACACTCAATGTAATCCATATACGCGAATCACACTTACCTGAAGCAGTATCCATCAATCAAGAGAAAGTTATGCAACTTAATACTGGTACTAGCACTAGGTTCATATATGGGAGAAACAAAATAGTGGTTGCAAGGGCGATTGAAATTCCCTTTAACAGATATTTTTTATTGAAAAATCTTTAACTTTAGAGAATTTTAAAAAAATTGACAAAAACCGGAAGATTTTTGTCTAAAATCGGGAGACATCATTAAAAAACGGGAGTTTTCCGGGAAAAACCAGTGGAGTTAACACCTATGTTTTTATATATTCATTATCTGGACCCTATTGTCCATTAAACCAGAAAAATCACTTACATTTTTACTTTCCCTATACATAGTATAATGTATAAGAAAAGTATTGTGATGGGGCTGAAAATTCAAATTTGAGTTTTCGATGAGACAGCAAGTTTCAGGCATCCCTGAACATGAATCAAATGTTTTTGAGATGATGTCTGTGTGTGCGGGGGGGGGTACGAAAATTTGGCAAAAAAATTACAATCCGTGAATACTGGAAACCTATTGTTCGATGTTCAGATGATGTTCATTCAATAGAATGTTGAGTCCCCCCCCCCCTAAATTTTTGAGTGAAATTTTGAAAAAATCATAAAAAAATCAAAATCTTTAATAAAGTTATGTAAATAGTCATTTCTTATTTACTTTTTCATTAGAAAACGATTGACACAAATTTTAGAAAGCTAGCATGAACCGTTCTCGAGATATTGAACATTTTTCAAAAATAAAAAATTATCAAAATATCATATAAAATAAAAAAAAAATATCAACTATTGTGAAATATGTGAACATTTCATAAATAATATCATGTGATAAATTGGGTGACATCATTCTCGTGGATCTAGCTTGTTCCATTTATGGAAAAATATACTTTAGGTGATACTTCTGCATTTGGATGCCAATAGTCATTTATCTGCTATAAGAATAACTTATTTTTCCATCCCTAACGCTTGGTGAGATTTTGGCAGAATGTCGCTAACTTGGTGACTTTTTTAAATGTTGCCAAATTAACGAAAATGTCACCAAATTGATAAAAGTAACGCTAAATCAATGAAAATGACATCTAATTGATGAAAGCTCTATATTTTGCAAAGAACATAAGAGTAGACTATAAGAATAACCCATTTCTCCATTAGTCCGTCAAGCTTGGCAAGAAATTTAGTGGAACGTCGCCAATTTGGCAACTATATTAAATGTTGCCAAAGTGACAAAAATGTCACCAAATTGATAAAAATGACACGAAATGGGAGGTAATGTTTCACAAATTCTGATTTTCATCACATGACAGGCATACCTTCTAGTATATAAGAAATGCTCTTCTCTCCATTTGTCTGTAACACTGATTTTTTTGGAGAATTTGGAAAATAATTTAACAAAGTATCGCCAACATGGCAATATTTCGCCCCAGATTGACAAAAATATCGTCAAAATTGCAAAAATGACGCTAAATTAATGAAAATGATGCCTAACTGATGAACTATTAAAATATTTTAATATATGTGGACTATTGCTTATTGTGGATGCTATCAGTATTGATAATTGTTTATTTAAAGTTGCGAGAAGTATGTCAATTGGGTATTTTCAAATAATTTTACATGTTGTCATCCGGAAAATCACCAAATGTTCAATCAAACTTTAAAAACACAGTACTGTGGATTTTATAAGTAAATACATTGCCTTATATAAGGAAAATCATAAGTTGCCCACATCAGATTTTTATGTATTAAGTTTGGAAGTACAATCTTTTCCGTTTTCTGGCACAGAAACCCCAAACATAGATGCATGTTATTGACATCAAAAATAAAAAAAAATGTCAAAGGAGTATACACTAGGCCAATGCATGCGGCTGAGTCAAAATGAAACTAAACTAAGGCACACTTCCACAGCACCACAAACTACTAAAGGCAGAAACTTTGCTACATAATGAATAAAAATCTAAAATCATGGTATTTTATTAGATAAATTGGGAATTTTTTTCTTCTAACATTCTTTCAGTTATAATTCTAGATTTGCTATATACACAAAATTCATTTCTATACTATCATACACAGAAAAGATATCCTAAATTTTCTCAATTAACTCTATGGATGTCAAATCAACCATTCTTGAGATATTTTAATTTCTAGTTACAGCAGACAATATGTTTTTAATTTTATCAATGAATTTATTTATATTTTTTTTTATTCAATTTTAGTAGCTATGAAGTTGCTAACCAAGTTGAATTTTAAATACTGAAATCAGTTATTGGCTATTCATAAATAAAAGAATTTAAAATTAATGCTATAATTGATTTGTCTAAAAACGCTGTAAAAATACAGTGATCAAAGATGAAATATTATTATAGGTTTTAACGATCAAAGATGAAATACTGTTATAGGTTTTAACATGGAAATCACATACTGCAATTTCCATGTTAAAACCTATAACAAATGCACAATTTTTATGCTTAAATTTAAAATGATTTTGGTATTTAGAACTTTTATTGTGTAGGTGTCGCATTTAGTAACTACTAGGGCCCACAAAGCATGGATGAAAATGGCTCCATGACATATTTACATACTTAATAAATACAGAGAAACTTCTCTACACGGCCACCTCTCAAAACGGGCAAAAATTCCAAGCACCGAATCAAAAGAACCTAGGATAACCTAAACGTTATCCCTCACCCCCGGCCAATGGACAGCACCAAAGATTCAAAAATATAACGGCCGACTCCTCTTAGGCGACCAGTTTTGTTAATGAGTGCCCTACACTGTGTCACATATTTATCACTGGAAAAATAAAATTTTCTTCCCTATCCCTTAACACATTACAAAGATATTTTCATGCCTCCAAGTTTGATTGACAGCATCACCTGATGACCAGAAGGGTGGCTACTTTTGTCCCCATTACAGCTTAACCTGCCTGCAGCTAACACCTACAGTTTTGTTCCTTTTTCTCGCTCCAACACAGCTGGCTTTCGCTTGAAAAGATGTCACGTGACTGCTTTGGCTTTGTGACATTATCCACTCTTTAGTTTTAGCATTTTTTTTATGGCACAGTAAACGTTATCAGTGCCAGTACTGTACTTTATCTACTGTATTACAGATATGGAAAGTAAAAAAAGCCGACTGAATGTTCTATCATTGGAGGAAAGAATTTCTGTTATAAACGACCACAGGCAAGGCAGTTTATCATCTAGGAAACTCGCAGAAAAATATGCTTGTGGAAAAACACAGATAAACCAGGTTTTAATAAATGCTGAAATTTTATTAAAAACGTGGGAAGAAAATCAAAGTGCCGGTTTGAAACGGAAACGATAAGAAAAATATCCAGAAATTAATGAGTATGTTTATGAGTGGTTTAAGGGTGTAAGAGCTAAAGGTTTTCTTGTAAATGGTCCAATGAGAAAAGAAAAGGCTTTGGAAATTTCAAAAAAAATTGGGTGTGGATGAATTCTGTGCAAGTAATGGCTGGCTGGATAGGTTTCGTTCACGAAACAATATTGCCTTCAAGGTTATAAACAGCGAAAGTGATGATGTTGACAATTAAACTTTGGAAGAGTGGAAACCAAGATTGGCTTCAATTATAAAAGAATATTCCCTGGATAACATTTTTAATATGGATGAAAGTGGACTTTTTTTTCGATTGCTACCAAAAAAGTCCTTGTCATTTAAAAATGAAGACTGTTGAGGAGGAAAATTAGCTAAAAACAGACTCACTTTGATGATCTGCTGCAGAGTGACAGGGTAAAAAGAATCACTTTTAATTATTGGTAAATCAAAACGACCAAGGTGCTTCAGAAACAGGAACTTACCAAATCTTGGAATCTAGTGAAAATATAACACTAAAGCATGGATGACATCTAGCATTTTTGAAAACTGGCTAAACAATTTCAATAAAAAAAATGTAACAACAAAAGCGAAATGTTTTGTTGATCTTCGACAACAGCCCTTACCACATATCAAAAACCAAAAAGTTCTCAAATGTGAAACTGTGCTTCCTGCTACCAAATACGACCTCCAAGTGGCAGCCACTTGACCAAGGCATCATCCAAACATTTAAACTTTTATACCACAGAAGAGTGCTACATTTTCCAGTATCAAAAATGGATGAAGTTACATGAGCTACGGAGCTAACAAAAACATTTACAGTTAGCGAAGTCATTTCATGGTTAAAATAGGCTTTGAAAGAATTGAAAGTTTTAACTGTCGAAAAATGTTTTGCTTCCTGTGATGCACTTAAAAATGATGATGTTGAGCCGATACTATGCAACGATTAAACAGATACCACAAAGGAGGAAGTAGACATATTAGCAGATGCCTGCAAAATGATAGGAGTGAAGCTATACTTAGTGCACCACCATGCTATGAAGATTTAGATGATAGATGGGAAAATCGTTTGAAGCAGGACCTAGATGGCTGGGAAGAACTTTTTCAATTTAGAGGGGGAGGGGGGCTAAATTGCTAAATATGTGTAGCTGCATACTCTGAAATATGTATTAAAAAATTTTTGATTGTTATAGGACTAAATTCCAGTCCAGAATGTATTTCATCGGATGAATCAGATGAAGAAATTGACACTGTCATTGGAAGAAGGGTATTGCACCCTAAATAGGATGAATAATATTAATTTTCAAACATGGATGGTGCATCTGATTCTAACAATACAGAGCTAGTTGAGAGACTTTTACATAACGTAGAAAATGAACTAGTAAAGAAAAAAGTATCTGTATTAAAGCAAAAGACAATCTATGAATATTTCAAATGATATATTAGTAGTATTAAAATATGTAGACTATAATTTTTAAATAAATAATTTTTTATTTTTTATTGTTTGTAGGATGATGAAATACGCATAGAAATTTTTAATATTTCTTAATATACATATTTCGTTTTAATGTATTGAAGATATGAAGATATTCATTTAAATATTTAACTTTGCAATTTTTAAAAATTTTATGTAAGCACCGTTATTCCATGGCCACTTTTCTAGAAGAACTGATGGTAGCTGCCTTAGAGAAGTTTCACTGTATTTTTAAAAACGTTATGTAAGCACCGTTATTCCATGGCCACTTTTCTAGAAGAACTGATGGTAGTTGCCTTAGAGAAGTTTCACTGTATTATGTAAAGTATTATCAAAATACCTTTCCCCCTCAAAAAAAAAAAAAAAAAAAGTCGAAAAAAATCAACTTAAATTAATAAAAATTGCTGGATTGATCCTCCTTTAATTAAACACAAAATAAAAGTCATTGGCATGGTTTTTTTTTTTTTTTATTTAAGCCAGCTTTTTTTTTTTTCAACCCTGAACCCAACATTCTGGAATAATATACCCACAAATCATAGTTAACATACTTATGTGGCTAACTGAATAAAAACACTCAAAACTGCTGTGTATAAAAAATAACAATGAAAACTTTGTTAATAATGTAGCATAAGACAATTAAATGATGAATTGCCTTTTGCTTTGTTATTAGCAAAATTTTTGTTGCCAAACTCACTTTAAATGTTTCATCTGTGTATCTAATTTGCGTTTCTCAGATTCAAGACTAGATATTTTATCATGAAGATTTCTGACTTCGGATTCCATATCTTTCCATTTTCGCAAGCAGTTATGCTGACTTTCCACAAAAGTTTTGAATTCTGCAAAAAGAATTTAGTTAAGCATTAAATCATACCAAAAAAATAAAGAGAGGAGTCAAAATACACAAAAACACCTACCATCTTCACATCCCGTTGTTAAAATTTTAGTATATCGGCACAAGTCATCATATTGTGCAACAAGAGACATCTTAGGTAAACCGTGGCTGCTCATGGTTTTGAAGACTTCTAAAATAAAGAATGAAATATTAAGATAAATAAAAACTAATGGATTTGGGTTGTGTACTAGATACTCTTAACTAAAATTGAAACTAGCAAGCAATACTCTTGAATCATTTCAGCTAAAATCTCAGAAATCATATTAACTTTTGCAGGCTTTCTTCAGGAAATGTCAAATCAATCTTTATGTTTCAATATCCATACGAAATAAATATGAGATGATCATATGAAAACTACAAGAATAAACATGTTTTACACTAAAAAATAAAATAATCTTGAACCACATTAAGTAGTAATTGATAAACTGATTTCACATTTACGAAAATTGTGCAAAAAATGTCAGATTGATCATAAATTTTGCTTTTTAGCTGAATATGCAGCAAAGGTTACATTTCTTTCAAAAAAATGCTAAAAAATATAAACCCTGCTGTAACAATATAACTTCTCAAGAGTCACTCATTTGTTCGTTCCCCCCCTCTGTGTATGTGTGTATATATATACACTCTAAGACAAAAAAATCGACATACCAAGAAAGAATAAGCCAAATGAGACAAAATTTGATATGTGTAATGTGGATGTACAGAAAAAGAAATGATTAGAATTTCAGAACAATTGGATGATTTATTGTACTGAAAAATCTACACAAAGTGAGCACATCAATATGGAGTTGGTCCACCTCTGGCCTTAATACAAGCTGTGGTATTGATACATAAAGTTGCAGGATGGTGTTTTGAGCGATGTCGTTCCAAATGGCCTCCAATTGATGAGCTAATTCGTTAGCATTCTGGGATGGTCGCAGGTGACAGCCCATCTCAGCCCAAATGTGCTCAATAGATGAGAGATCTGGGAATCTGGCTGGCCAAGGAAGTGTCACAATCAATAGAGGCATGCCGTGTGTGGCTTGATATTATCTTGCTGAAAAGTTAGTCGGGGGTGTTGCAAAAGGAATGGCAATACAACGGGTCATAGAATAAGAATGTCAGCAACATACCGCTGTGCTGTGATGGCGCCACGTAGGACTATCAAAGGGGTCCAGCATAGAGATGTAACGAATAGTGATTTGGCCGAATAATCGAATACTAAATATTCGGACAAGTTTTAAGCCGAATACCGAATATTCGGAGGCTGAATACCAAATTCTTTAAAAATTCCATTTCAATAGTAAATAAAATATTTTTTCAAATTTTTAAATTAAAAATAAAATTAAAGACTAATTAAAATTATTTTTTATTTATCTTTAAAAAAGCTTAATGACTTAATGTACTTTTTTGCAATATTTTAAACACCTTGATGCCAATAATACTAATAACAGAACATGCCTTTAATAAATCTAAATAATTATAATTACTAATAGCATAATTTTAATCGATCTATAGGTACTTGTAATTCATATAAATATTATATATAAAATAGGAACTTATCACTGCCAAAACTTATTTTAACTCATCATTTACTCATCAATACCAAAATGTTAACACTTATTTCATTTTAGCCTAAAAAATTAAGAGATTGCATTTTATCCTTTTTACATTCCCTACAATACATGGTAAAGTATTGGAATCATGACGAAAATTGCAACTCGAGTTTTTGACAGATCTACATGTTTCGTGACCTCTAGAATACAAAAAAACTATTTTTAGCATGACGTCTGTGTGTGTGTCTGTGCAATGTATGTATCCACTCTAACTCAAAAACTTACCTACTAAATTTTATAAAATTCGGTCCATAAGTCACTTGGGTATGACCCTGGTGCTGATTAGTTTTTGGTAAGATTCGTTAAAACAGAACCCGCCTTTTTTGCGTAATGGCTCGTAAAAATTTCATGTATCCACTCTAGCTAAAATACCAGTTGATCAAATTTCACAAAATTTGGTAGATAAGTTACTTGTCGGATATTCTGGTGCTGATTAGATTTTGGTATTATTCGGAAAAGAACAACCTGCATTTTTTTATGAAATGGCCCTCAAAAATCACCAAAATCTAAAAAAAAGCTACGTATGTTCAAATATATCAATTAAATGCTTGTTTTATACTTAATTTTTGATGAGGAAAAGAATAGGAACAACTCTATTACTCTAGGACTAACAGTTCTCGAGATATTTGAGATTTTTCGCATTTCAGTTATGCTGCCTTTGGAAAAATATCCAGTTACAGACTAAAAACAAAAATTAAATTAAAAATGCAAATTTAGTGTCATTTAGTTCAATTAAACTCAATCTAATGAATTATTAAAGAAATAAAGAACATATGAATTTAGTCTGCAGGGAAAGTCATGGGCTGCCAACATCAGATTTTGATTTTCCCTGCAATACATGGTAATGTATAGGGAAAGTATTGGAATCATACTGAAAATCACAACTCGAGTTTTCGACAGATCTACACGTTTCGTGACCTCTAAAATACGAAAAAACTATTTTTAGAGTGATGTCTGTGTGTGTGTCTGTGCAATGTATGTATCCACTTTAACTCAAAAGCTTACCTACCAAATTTTATGAAATTCAGTCCATAAGTCACTTGGGTATGACTCTGGTGCTCATTAGTTTTTGGTAAATTCGTAAAAACAGAACCTGCCGTTTTTTGCATAATGGCCCGTAAAAATTTCATGTATCCACTCTAGCTAAAATACTAATTGACCAAATTTCACAAAATTCAGTAGATAAGTTATTTGTACAATACTCTGGTGCTGATTAGATTTTGGTATTAATCGGAAAAGAACAGCCTGTCTTTTTTTACGAAATGGCCCGCAAAAATGTCAAGTATCCACTGTAGCTACAATACTAACTGACCAAATTTCACAAAATTTGATAGATAATTTACTTGTCGGATATACTGGTGCTGATTAGATTTTGGTATTATTCGGAAAAAAACAACCTGCCTTTTTTACGAAATGGCCCACAAAAATCGCCAAAATCTAAAAAAGCTACGTATGTTCAAATATATCAATTAAATGCTTGTTTTATATGTAATTTTTGATGATGAAAAGAATAGGAACAACTCTATTACTCTAGGACTAACAGTTCTCGAGATATTTGAGATTTTTCGTATTTCAGTTATGCCAGCTTTGGAAAAATGTCCAATTTCCGACTAAAAACAAAAATTGAATTAAAAATGCAAATTTAGTGTTATTTGGTTCAATTAAACTCAATCTAATGAATTATTAAAGAAATAAACAACATATGAATTTAGTCTGCAGGGAAAGTCATGTGCTGCCCACATCAGATTTTTATTTTCCCTGCAATACATGGTAATGTATAGGGAAAGTATTGGAATAATACTGAAAATCACAACTCGAGTTTTCGACGGATTAACACGTTTCGTGACCTCTAGAATACGAAAAAACTATTTTTAGCATGACGTCTGTGTGTGTGTGTGTCTGTGCAATATATGTATCCACTCTAACTAAAAAACTAATGGACCGAATTTCATAAAATTTGGTACGTACGTCACTTGGGTGAGACCCTGGTGCTGATTAGTTTTTGGTAGGATTCATAAAAACAGAACTTGCCTTTTTTTGTGAAATGGCCTGTAAAAATTTTATGTATCCACTCTAGCTAAAATACTAATTAACCAAATTTCACAAAATTTGGCTTTTGGTTTAGAAGCTATTTGTAGGATGCTCTGGTGCTGATTAGATTTTGGTACGATTCGGAAAAGAACAGCCTGCCTTTTTTTTACGAAATGGCCCGCGAAAATCGCCAAAATTTAAAAAAATAAAGACTACATATGATAAAATTATCAATTAAATTCTTGTTTTATAAGCAATTTTTGATGAGAAAAAGAATATAACACACTCCATTATACTTTAAAACTAACCGTTCTCAAGATATTTGAGATTTCTTGCATTTTTGTTACCCCGCTGTCGGAAAAAATGTCCAGTTACCAAATAAAAACAAAAATTGAATTAAAAATGCAAATTTAGTGTTATTTGGTGCAATTAAACTCAATCTAATGAATTATCAAAGAATTAAAGAAAATATGAATTTCAGTCTGCAGGGAAAGTCATGTTTCCCACGTCAGATTTTTACTTTCCCTGCAATACATGGTAATGTATAGGGAAAGTATTGGAATCATGTCGAAAATCGAAGCTCGAGTTTTCGACGGGTCTACACGTTTCGAGACCTCTAGAATACCATAAAACCATTTTTAGAGTGACGTCTGTGTGTGTGTCTGTCTGTGCATATTTTGTATCCACTCTAACTAAAAAAATAATTGACTGAATTTCATAAAATTTGGTAGGTAAGTCACTTGTGGGCTGATTAGTTTTGGGTACGATTTGCGATAAAAGAGTCTGCCTTTTTTTGCGTAATGGCCCGCAAAAGCCTGTATCCACTCTAGCTGAAAATCTAATGGTCCGAATTTTACAAAATTCGGTAGATAAGTCGCTCGTGGGTTACCCTGGTGCTGATTAGATTTTGGTATTATTCAGAAAAAAATAACCTGCCTTTTTTTGTAAAATGGCCCGCAAAAATCATCAAAATCTAAAATAAAAACTACGTATGCTCAAATATATCCATTAAATGCTTGTTTTATAGATAATTTTTAAGGAAGAAAAGAATAAGACTAACCCCATTACACTAGGACTAACTGTTCTCGAGATATTTTAGTTTTTTCGTGTTTTCGCTATGCCACCTTTGAAAATAAGTCCAGTTACCAAATGAGAACGAAAATTACATTAAAAGTGAATTAAATTGAATTAAAATAAAGAGACCGTGAATATAAGTCTGCAGGGAAAGTCATGTGCTGCCCACATCAGATTTTTTATCTTGTACTTAGACATAACAAATTGACTTTCCATAAGTCAGAAGATGTTAAGTTATTTCCATTAAAATATAAATATTCTTCTTTACTTCTATTCTACTATCCAGTGATACTTATCTCCTTTCAAATTTAACTAACAAGCCACTCACATAATGCTTACTCTCCCCCATAATTCATAATAAGATAGACCTTCCTCCTTAGTAAGTGGTCAAGTAGATTTCTTTGTGGGGAGTTTGTGGTTCTCTCTTTTGGTGGAGGAATGAAAATCTTTGTTATTTGTTGTGAAACCACTTCCCATCCCAGTTCATTGTGTTCAAAAGTATGTAAGCTGTGCTGCACAGACTAATATATACAGACATTTCAATCACCACCGCAGCGCCGCTCACTGCCAACCAAAATTAAATCCAATATCAAGGTTGACGTGCTTGGCAATGGTCTGTAATGGTTTTTCTCCACAAACTGTGGTTTTCGCTGAGACGTTCTGTTAATATAACCCTATTTGACACTGAACAAAGCACTTTTAGAACTTTGTTCTATCATCGAATGTTTATGGGTCAATCCATGTCAAAACAACCAATATTTAAATAATTGTTCACCACACCATCTCAGATTTCAATAATTTTTTTTATATAAGTAGACCATCATGTTAGAAGTTATTTCTCAAAATATTACATTTTTCTCACTTATATCTTCTGAGTAAAAAGTAATTTTCAAATATGCAAATTAGGTGTTACACAAGTCCATTTTTTCATTATTATTGCATTAATTCTGGAATTAGCTGTAATATCACTACCGAATTTGGTGTCTAGGGGTACTTTTTGGTGCTGAATTCAATAAAATAAACAAGAAGTTTCTATCTCCAACAGATTTTTAGATATAACATATTTCAATTGATAACTCTGGTATGCCGTTCCACAAAAGGGACAGGTCCTAGATTTTTTTCCTTTGGAACTTAGCATTATTAAGGTGTAATAAATTAATGGTTAAAAAATTGTGATGGTGTCGAGCCTCTTTATGTCAGAAAATTATTTTGAAAAAAGTTATTTTTCATTATATGCTTTGTATTGCATTATGTTCAGTGAACTACACATATTGTACATTATACATATATTATACATTAGCATATATAGCAGTTCCTTCGAATCTATGAATAATTACTATATATTTTTAGGTTAGAAAAATGTAACCAATAACCATTTATTAAGAAATTACTATTACAGAAAGTAATAAGATTTGTAAAATGCTTTTTAAAAAAAAACAGTGTTTATATCATAAACAAGAAAAGTTAACATCCATATTAATTATAAAACCATTTTGCATTTCAATTCAATGACAATTTTATATTGACAATTGGCAGTTGGCTTTATAGCTTTCAAACAGTCCCTGGACCTTATTAAGAGTTTCCTGATCAAGTCTGTATTGTCTTCCACTTGTACTGACAATATCAGGAGCAGGCAAAGAACACAATATGTGAGTGTAAGGGACATAACATTCATCCTTCCATGCTGACCATTGTAAAACATTTGAAATATTTTTGGACATGCAGTTAACTAGCACATCACCATTTTCAAGGTCATGTTTTGTAATAATTCCCACATACCAGTTGTTATCATATGTAATTGCAATGTACTGCTCAACAAAAACATCACAGGCAGAGAAACCATATGTTAATGTTGATATTGACACAGCAACCTTGGTACCGTTGGAGTCTTCAGATAGTCTGTACATAATTAGCTCACTCTGATACAGGGACAAATCGATGGTGCATCCACATTCCAGGTACTGTTTTACAAATCCTCATACGTTCTTTAATCTGAGCTGCATGCTCTTGAACATCAACTGCTGACACATAAAAAAACATAATCCCTTTGATATTTTGATTTGCCCATTTAAACATGTCTATGGGAGTGAGGATCTGTTAGGTCTCTGCTGCTTGCAAACTTGCCCTGGCAACCAATCACTTAACTGTCCCTCTGATACCATCACAAGGGCTCTTCCCATGCGAAGTTGCAAAGAAGTTCCATTTCCCTTTAATCCCAAAATCATTTTTATGTAAGCATAAGTTCGTAAAATTTTTGCAGTTTTTGTATTGTCCACTTAATCAGTCGCTGAAATATTTCAGATAGTTAACTTCAGGAATAATCTTTCTGATATAGTTAATTATAACGGAAATGAAAGTATGCACTGTCTCATTTGAATGGTCCATGTGGTCACTAATCACACAGAGGCTCAGACATTTGATCTCTGCATTAACATCTTCACGATAATATACTGCGAAAGGGTGCAACGTTGCTTGTTTATTTACCCAGTGAAAAGCCTGAATAGCATCTTGACAGATAAGAGTAGTTCTCGGCAAAGTCTAGAAGGATGATAGCCTCAGTCTTAAGGAGTAGATGTACCTTGAGCTGTCGTAAATATTCAGCTTGTTTTTTGGCAATGAAGTGATGGGGGGTTAACTTTTTGGCATTCTCAGAAATCGCTTCTACAAAATCTGAGCACGAGGAACTTAAATCCTGAAGTTTAACATAATTCTCAGGGTTTTCAATATGTAACCATTGCTTGTAAGTAATAATATCATGTTCGTCAAATTCAGCTTCAACAAAGATTCCTTTAATATATTCTTTTAGATTGTCATTGCCTGGACAAGAGTTACAATGCATACAGTTTCTGTTTTCTCTTGAGCACACTAGGTGATTCAGAATATCTTTAGTTGTAATCTAGGTTTCCTGGGAGGGCAGCAAGCATTAACTTGAAATTTTGATGAATTCCACACACACATGTAGAGTGTGAGCTAGCTGAACCCACAATCACACACCATTTAGGACGTAAAGCACAGAATGTTGATCTGTCAATCTTAATGTCTGGATTTCGATTGGTGAACTCAATGTACAGTCCATTTAAATTTACTAGCAGTAATTTCTTCTGCATTTCAACACATTTGGTAATTTTATAGATTTTTTTTCCTTCATGCCTGGACACATTCTTGAGAATTCATCATCAAGATAAAAATTCTTTTACAGTGTTTATAGTTATTTCATTTAAAGATTTACCCCTTCCTGGCAGACATTCAGTTAAAATTCCACTTTCTTTCTTTTTTAATAGCCCTAGCTTTTTTTTACCATGTAATGGCTTACCTGAAATTCAGCTGATATTCTTCAATACTCCAGCTCTCTGGGACTAATGTGAGAATTTATATTTTTTCATTGCGACTAGTAACACTACATTTCTCCTTAAGTTTTTGTATGAGAAAGTCTAAATCTGAACATTCTGTACACCCTTTAGAAATTGTAGATGGTGCTTTTATTTTCTCGGGTGTAACATTTAATGTTGATGCTAATCGCTGGGCACAGGCATTATCAACTTCACTTAATTTTCTTTTAGCTAATGAATACCGCTGACGTTGTGTAACTGCATGTAGTTTTACAGGTGAACAACCTAATGCACGCAAACTGTCATTAAGTTGATCATTACTGTAATGTTAAGGTGACCAATTTTTTTACAATGAAAAGGAGGACGAAAAAATTTAAGAAAAAAGTACAACGTAAATAAATGAAACATTTTATTAATTGAAACAAAAATACACTAATTATGCTTACATCCGTTTTAATTATTTACTTAAACGAGTATTTTTTCATTGAATGAATATTTTTTGTCAATATATCATTTTCTAACTAACAATATATTGGAAATTTCGGAGCACGAAATATCCTTCATATTGAATTTTACGGTAAGTGCTGCAGCTAGAGTATCAACATTCAATCTTGATTACACGAAGTATAATATAGAGTTAAAGTAAACAAAGTGTAGTGCGCAATGGTGTGAGACATGTGCGAGACTCCTATGCACTGCGCATGCGTTTCATAATTGCGTCTGTCCGAACTGTACCGTCACATGACGCGTAACAGTTCGGCGCAGCATGTCTGAATACAGAGATTAACAGATTAGTTTTAAAATATCGAAAAGGAGGACAGGTAGGAGGACACTTTTTCAGGAAGGACAGAACCTACAAAAGAAGGACTGCCCTCCCTAAAGGAGGACGATTGGTCACCTTAGTAATGTGCCTCATCTGCATCATCAGGAACTTGAGTCTCTGGTTTTATGTTAAGCTGCTTCCTACATGACGGGCAAAGCTTTTGGCTAGGCTTGATGTTTTTACCAGTTCTCTCACTAATTAGTTTTGCACTCGGAATATCTATTACTGTAAGTGATCCTTTGACAGCTAATATATGATTTGAGAAAGCATTACAGCAGGATCTTTGTAATGATTCAAACTTTCGTAGGTAAAATTTTTCATGATGAAAACAAACATTGGGATGTGGAATAGCAAAAACATCATCCTTTTTTACATTTGCACGCAGAAATAATAAATCATTCTCCAACTCACTTAAACTACTTAACAATAAAAACCAATCTGTTTAGTGTATATGTTTAGTGTTTTCATGGCATCTAGTATTACACAATAAACCAATTCTACATTGGAGTTCTGTTTCTGAAGACATCTTAAATCAAACTAAAATAAGCAACTTAACTGGCCTTTATACAAGAAAATATTAAATAAAACATTAATTAGATCATTAGATCTAATTCAGTAAAAAAAAAAGACTGTTTAATTAGGCTTTTGATCCACAGAAGATTAAACAACATGCAGTATCTGTCATGTAAACAAAGGATGGTTGTTGCCAAAAACAACATATAAATATACTATAAAATTATAGCGCCACCTAGTGTAAGTATATTAAATTAATAACTATGTAGCAGAGGGAAAGATTACATTTCAAAATGTGCTAATTTTATAGTGTAGTCCCTTTGTAATTCATATAGTTCACTGAACATGATGCAAGCCATATAATGAAAAATAACTTTTTTCAAAATAATTTTCTGACATAAAGAGGCTCGACACCATCACAATTTTTTAACCATTAATTTATTACACCTTAATAATGCTAAGTTCCAAAGGAAAAAAATCTGGGACCTGTCCCTTTTGTGGAAAGGCTTTTTATACGTCATAGCTGAGATGGTTGGCTCCTCGAACGCTAGGGTCTATGCGAAATCCTATGTTAACGATGTTGCCATAGGTTCCTATGGGAGTGAACCTTCTGAATATAGTATTCTGTGCTGTGGACCATAGCCTGTGGTTAAAACTTATTGTCCCCAGTATTGTGCAGTCAAGATAAGGAAAGTCATTCATTGTCAGCCATACCAGAAAACATGTACAAGTTAGGGAAAAGAGAATAGTATATAGGCCTACATTTTAGGTGGCAAAAAGATTTTTTCTTCCAAAAATTTATTTCCAAGGGGCTATCCATTTTTACTTACCAATATATTAAAAATAACAATAAATTTATTCAAATCAATTAAATATACAATTTACAAATAGAGTTGCTCTCTTTTAATTATTATATATTGTTTTATTGCATTTGTTTTTTAATCCTCCCTCCCTTAAAAATACAAGGGACCCGAAAGTAAAACTTGTTACTTTAAATAATAATAAATAAACTGATAGAGGGTGACAGGATTTTGATTGGCAATATTGTTTGTTTTGTTCTCACTTGACAGTTTTTGACATTCAGGTTTTTGACGTGATGGTTAAAACCATGGATTAAACCGGATAAAACCCATCATGCATCAAAAACCTGCCAACCCTGCCTCTGGAATACGAAAAACTATTTTTAGCGTAACATGTGTGTGTGTCTATGAGCAGATTTTGTACATCCACTCTAACTAAAAAACTAATTGACCGAATTTCATAAAATTTGGTATGTAAATCACTTGTGAGTGAATCTAGTGCTGATTAGTTTTGGGTACAATTCGTGATAAAATAACCTGCCTTTTTTTGCAAAATGGCCATCAAAAGCCTGTATCCACTCTTGCTGAAAAACTAATGGACCGAATTTCACAAAATTCGGTAGATAAGTCCTTTGTGGGCCACCCTGATGCTGATTAGATTTTAGTACGATTTGGAAAAAAATAACCTGCCTGTTTTTACAAAATGGCCAGCAAAAATCTAAAATAAAAATCTATGTATGCTCAAATATATCCATTAAATGCTTATTTTATACGTAATTTTTAACGAAGAAAAGAATAAGACCAACCCCATTACACTAGGTCTAGCCGTTCTCAAGATATTTTAGTTTTTTCGTATTTTCTCTATGCCACCTTTGAAAATAAGTCAAGTTACCAAATGAGAATGAAAGCTGAATTAAAAGTGAATTAAATTTAATTAATTTAAAGAGAATGTGGATATAAGTCTGCAGAGAAAGTCATGTGCTGTCCACATCAGATTTTTTATTTGAAACAGGAAAAATAAAAAAAAATTAAATACAATCAATATTATTAAGTTATTACACATTTTGCAATTACTTTTAACTGGAAATGAATGAATACCATTGTTTAGAAGTTCTCATTAAAAATTTTACTTTATCAAACAAATTAAGCAAATCAAAATATAATTGGTATATAATCAATAACTGACAGCTTCTTAATTTTCTTGAAGGCTGGGATTTTCAAATTTTCTCATTTCGATAATTGAAAAAAATATATTTTTTTAAATGATTATATTATAATTTGTTACAAAATTATTAATTTTATATGTAATATTTCATTTTTTAAATTACACCATTTACAGCACAATAAAATGTGTGTTTCAGGGTATTGCATGTTTTCGATTTAAAATAGACTTTTTTTTTTGCATTATATATACTACTCACTATTGTTAAAGGAATAAATGATTTGTAGATACTTCTAACCGGAAAGAAATGGACAACATTATTTAGTAGTTATCATTAGTCGTTCTAAAGATATTCGAAAATTTTACTTTCCTACAAGTAGAGATACATATCTCGAAATAATGAAGCGAGTTACATAATAGAAGCATACCAAATCGGTATCAATAAAGTCCTATTGATTTTCAGTCATATCCAGTTATAAGAAAGCTTTAATTTTTACTTTCCCTGCAATACATGGTAATGTATAGGGAAAGTATTGGAATCATGTCGAAAATCACAACTCGAGTTTTTGACGAATCTACACGTCTCGAGACCTCTAGAATACGAAAAAACTATTTTTAGCGTCACGTCTGTGTGTGTGTGTCTGTGCAATGTATTTATCCACTCTAACTCAAAATCTAATGGACCGAATTTCATAAAATTTGGTAGGTAAATCACTTGGATGTGACTTGGATGTTTGGCGCGGTAGCCCTTTGGTTAGCGCGCTGGAGTTGCACTCGGTAGGCCCGGGTTCGATTCCAGCCACTGCCAAAACTGCCGCCGTGTTCATGCGGAGTACGATCACGTTAAACATGTGGGTCCGAAAGTCCTTCCGAGAGGTTGGTGGTAGGGGAAGGAGGGTACGGTCCCTGTGGATGCCTCCCCCACTGGGTTCCGGTCTAAATTGGGTGGCACTTCCCGACCGTCCAAACAGTTACCTTACACCTTTCTGGTAGGTCGGACGGTCTGGGTTTAAACAAAAAACAACTTGGATGTGACCCTGGTGCTGATTAGTTTTTGGTACGATTCATAAAAACAGAACCCGCCTTTTTTTGCGAAATGGCCCGTAAAAACTTCATGAATGCACTCTAGCTAAAATACTTATTGACCAAATTTTACAAAATTTGGTAGATAAGTTACTTGTGGGATATTCTGATGCTGACTAGATTTTGGTACGATTAGGAAAAAAACAGGCCACCCTTTTTTCCTTCTTCACTGGCGCGACAGCCTCGGGTGGGCCCTGGCCTTCCTTAGAATTCCATTCCATGCCGTCCTGTTCTTGGCCAAGGTCTTCCAATTAATCACCTTAATAATTTTTTATATATATATATATATATAAAATTATTAAGAATAGAGAGAAGATGAAGTATGTATATATATATACATACATATTACATATGAAGTATATATATATACAGGGATGTATCTACAGTGGTCGGTGGTGGTCGGGGTTTCCACCATTCAGAATTTTCGACCACCACTCAATTGCCGGCCACCACTCATCCAAAAAAATATACATATTATAATTACATTTAAGAAAAGTTATATTCAATTTTATCAAATGTTTTTCTTTAATATAAAAGTATACAATACTAATACTGTTTATGTGTGCGAATTAACGTGAAGCTCGTTTCGAAATTTTATATTCTCAATTATAATTGTTCTGGAAAATCAACCACCACTCACATTTCTCTAGATACATCCCTGTATATATACTTCATCTTCTCTCTATTCTTTCATTGGATTTTCAAATTATTTTTATTATATACATACACACACACATATATATATATATATAGTGTTGAATATTGGAGACTTTTAATGTATGATAATGCCTTTGTCGGCACCTGGCATGGGGACTATGTCGGCAAATCGGGTGTGACGAGAAAGAGGGAGATTTTGAAGGATTGTAGCTTGGCGTGTAATAGTTAGAGGGAGATGGCAATAGTACCAAGCGTTAGGCCGAGGATGTACATGTGTTGTGAGGGGTGACACGCTCAAGAGATAAATGCGATCAAATGCGAAATAAGATAAAAATTATCAAGCAATAATCAAATTGCTGAATTTTATTTCTTTAATTCTGGTACTTTATTAACATTTCATAATAAATAACTTTATAACTTATTAAACCACTGTTGGCAGTTTGTAGAAATAAATGAAATGTTTATGTAAGTAGTTGCTTCATTTACAAACACCCATGTGATAAGACGTATTCTACGTTGTGGACGTATCTTCGGTACAACCCCTCAAGTCTTTTTAACTATTTTATATTAATAGAATTTTTGCAGGCCATTGCATAGAAAAAAATACCTGTTCTATTTTTTGAGGATGTGACAAACTTTAATAAATTAAAATGCTCTACTAGACTACGCTGTGTACTAAATGTCAGCTCTCTAGGACATATGGAAGTATGTTGAAATGCCATCAAAGAAGTTGGAACAGACAGACACACACATCATTCATGATGAGTAAAATATATTTAATAATAAAATGTATTTATATGGAAAGACATGCATCAAAAAACAGATTTGTTTAAATCTAAAATTGAATAGTACCTATCAATTATATGATGCTAATATATTTCGTTGAGATATTGCATATTTTTATTTAAAACAGAAAAAACCAAAAGATTTAATCCTACGAAAGATCCATTCACTTGAAAAACATTTGGAACAAATTTGACTGGCGATATAGTAGTGTTTCTCTATTCTATTGCATTTATTAACAGAACATTGAATTTTAGGGTGGGGGCGGCCAAATTGCTTTCTGCTTGGGGTGGCAAAATATCTAGAGCCATGCCTGTATATGGTAACACTTGTGCATGTAATATAACCTATATTTTGAATTTATTTTAACTGATTTTACTGTTAGAATCTGCATAGACTATATTTATAAAATCTGGTTTAATGAAATCAATTTTAGTTATTTTGAATAATTTGGAACTAGTTTATTAAATATATATTATAAAGAGCTGAATTCAATGACCTAGGCTGTGATCCCAACGAAAAAAAAGGCCCTGTTCGTTAAAAATTACCATATTCGCATTAAAAAATGCCTCATTCGTTCAGCTACAGTGCCCTCTTTAAGAATGAGCAATGAACACCCGGCCCTTTTTACTTTCCCTGCAATACATGGTAATGTACAGGGAAAGTAATCATAATGAAAATCACAACTGGAGTTTTCGACGGATCTACACGTTTCGAGAACTCTAGAATACGAAATAACTATTTCTAGTATGATGTCTGTGTGTGCGTCTGTCTGTCTGTGCAATGTATGTATCCACTCAAACTAAAAAACTAATGGACCAAATTTCATAAAATTTGGTAAGTCACTTGGGTGAGACCCTGGTGCTAATTAGTTTTTGGTAGGATTCGTAAAGACTGAACCTGCCTTTTTTTGTGAAATGACCCACAAAAATTGCCTGTATCCACTCCAGCTGAAAAACTAATGGATAGAATTTCACAAAATTCGGTAGATAAGTCGCTTGTGGGTTACCCTGGTGCTAATTAGATTTTGGTACGATTCGGAAATAACCTGCCTTTTGTTGCAAAATGGCCTGCAAAAATCATCAAAATATAAAATAGAAAACTATGTATGTTCAAATATATCCATTAAATGCTTGTTTTATAAGTAATTTTTAACAAAGAAAAGAATAAGACTAACCCCATTACACTAGGACTAGCCATTTTCGAGATATTTTAGTTTTTTCGTATTTTCTCTACACCACCTTTGAAAATAAGTCCAGTTACCAAATGAGAATGAAAATTAAAAGTGAATTAAATTTAATTGAAATAAAGAGAATGTGGATATAAATCTGCAGGGAAAGTCATGTGCTGCCCACATCAGAATTTTTTAGTCTTGGGAAAACACTAATAAAGAAGTACCGAAATAAGAATATAAATTAAAAATCGCCAAAACTCATTGGTAAAACCCCTTAGTAGCTGGCCTTCTTAAAAAGAAAAAAAAAAGAATAAATAATAGTAAATGCTTCTCTTTTGAAATGTAAAAAAAAAAAAAAAAAAAAAAAAATCAAGATGATGCATATTCAAAAATAATCTTGGCAAAAAAATTAAAGCTGAAATAATCTTGAATAATTAAAGTATTATATGGGGGAGATGACTTTAAAATTGCTCCAAGAAGTATTTGAATGCTTCATGATACATGATTTTTTTTTTTACGATAACCTTGAAAACAATTGTAAAACACCTTAAAAGACCTATAAAGAAGAAAAACATAGGTAAACTTTCCACACTACTTTTTGAAAAGTGGCTAACTTTATATGAAGTTAATTTTCTAATTTTGAGTGGGGATTTGAAGGAATAATGCTTAATTTTGAAGAAAAAGGATAGACTAAAAGGGTACAAGTTACATTTTACTCATTCTGATATAACTGCAGGTAATATTTTTAGAAGCCTATTCTTTTAGCAATTGATTCTGTAAAATTTATGAAAATATAAGAAATATAGAATATTTTCTCAAGAGATTCGGCTGGAGGAAAATTTCTTTAACAGCATTAAATACGTATATGCTTAACTTAATGTGCACTGAATTGTCTCTTATCTCATGGAACTCACCCATTCAATTATAAACAGGTATTTTTTAAGCAATTTTCAATATTTATAGGAATTATTTAAAAAAATTATTTCAGCAATGAGTTGGCTGCCTTGTAACATTTTAAGTGAAATGTAAACACTACATTCATATTTATGCAAACTAAAATATTGATTTAAAAATATAATATATACAATACCGACTGATAAAAAATTTTGATTAGCAATGTCAAAGCATTATTTATTACTTTGAGCACATTTTAACAAAGGTGCTTTGAGAATTTACAATTAATAATTCTGCTTTTATTAGTTCAACATTACATCAATTCATTTGTTCAATCTATTTGTTGTTCATTGTGGAAAAACACTTCTACAAAATACAAGTTGATAACATGTGTTTCACTAATAGTTTCTTTTTTTCTTCGAATTTTGATTTTAAAGCAGCCAATGTTGTTTGTTCTTCTGGGTCCTAATGTAGTGCAGCTTAATATAGCTTTCATAACATTTTTAATGGCAGTAAATTAAAATACATAATTATATACACTATTAAAAATAACTATAAATTTTATAATTTCAATATGTAAATGTAAGACGTTCTAACACAAATGTAGGTCTTAGAACAAGTACTTCCAATTGTGGGATTGTCCCATTGAGAATAGAAAAACGAGTTTCTATATTACTAATAATCACAAAATATCTCAAAACGTTATACAGTGAACATTATAAGTTTTTATCACATATTCCCAACGCGACGGGAGAACAAATATCTTAGCAAATGTATTTTAGAAGATGAAAATATTATTACCTCTGGTCTGGAAAGGTATATACAAGAACAGCTGATCCCGCCTAAAATTAAAATTTAACAAAAACACAATTCAAATTTAGACATATCTATACAATCCTATTCGGTTGCAGTTATATCTAACGAGTCGTTCTAACTTCTCTTTCTTCTTCTAGGTTAGTAAGTAGAGAGGGAACCGGAGGCCCGTCACCATCGTGAATAACAGGCCTCACAAGGGTAATAAACCAAACCGCCTACGTCATCGGAAAGGGTGTTAGAAAATTGTGCTTGGTAGTGTTAAACGTATGAGCGATATAGGGTATCTCCAGAATATTGGATATTTAATAATCATTTGATGGCCATTACAGGTATGTATGTTTTATTATGTGTTCGTTAATGTTTCCGACAGTCGCTGCCAAAAAAAAAAATTAAATTTTTTTGGTAATTTTTGCAGTTTTTATCATTTTTCTTGCATCATGCGTTAAGCCTCGTCATTCAATGCTCGTAGTATATGTTAACGGAAATGTTGAGACAGAGTTTTGAAATTTAACGTGTTTTATATATTTGTATTTAATCATTTATTAAAACTTTGACTGTCTTTCTATGCATACGTTATTGTTTTACGTAATTTCTGTTGGTAAGCCTTTAATTTTTTTGTATTTTCATTTAATGTTCATAGCATATGTGAATATTGAATTGCTATCTCAAAACATTTTCTATCCAAAAAGTGTTTAGCTTGTTTATTTATTAGGCTTCACTTACATTTATTTATTGTTCATAAATTTTTTACCTTCGATATTTTATTTTCTGATCTGCAGTTTATCTTGGAATTGTGAATGTGTTGTGTACTAAGTATATGCTCCTTACTTTGTGTTCAAGGAATTTGGAGTATTAATAGCAGTGGTTGCATATATTTAAGCTAAATCCTAGTGACCTAACTCTATTGTTTAGCGTATATCAAAAACCTGAACATAGTAGTTAGATTTCTTGGTGGGCTTTTTCATGACTAAAGATCATGCTCTGTTGTATATATTCAAATGTAAAGCTTATTTAGTACTTTCATAAAGAAGTATATTTAATATTATATTGTTTGTAACAGATTTACGGCTTACTTTTATATTTTTATTCTTTTTAAATTATTTAGTTTTTATTATAATTCATTGAATTTTAATAACTAAAAATGCCAAGTGCTTGTGTTGTTCTTGGTTGTTTTATTATAAAAATGGTTCCCTGCTAATGAAAAATGGTTTTCTGCTAATGAAGAACTAAAAAAAAAGTGGATTTTATTAATACCTAGAACTAGCAAGTAGCAAAATATTCAAAGGTAAGTTCCATTTTCTCATTAATAACATTAATCCTTAATAGGAAATTTGCCGTCTGTGAGTTTGCTGCATTTACAAATCTGACACAAAAATGAACTTGCCCTCAATCTTACCACTCCACCTAATCATTAAATTATTTGGTCCTCTCCCTCCCACCTCATTCGCAACACTTGCACATTTTTAGTTATTGAAAGAAAAAAATATTTTTATTAGATGCAGTCTGCTAGATGGTACATTTCTGTTTACGTAATTTTTTCCTGTGAAATATCTACATGGTGGGATCGTCAAAACGAGTATGGTGATAAAGACTTTGAAGAGACTATTTTGCGATAATTTGATGAAGTTGGAAGTGATGTTGGCAATGTAGGTAGTATTTCAGAAGATGAATATGTAAATTCCGAACATAATAGTGATTCAATGTTGTCAGAAAAATCTGATGAAAGTGAAAATGGAGAGATAAGAAATGATGAAAATTTAGTGAATAGTAAATATATATATAGAAAAAATCGGTACAGGGTCTGTTTCAGAAGTTCGACCCTTTTCCCGAACAAGAAAGCACAATAAATCATAAAAGTGCCAGTTTTAAAAGGTAAAGCTAAAGATATCGGAGAAAAAGCAGATCCATTCTCTGTCTGGCAGTTATTATTTACTAACGATAATTTTTTTTGTGCATGATTTTTTCATTATGTAATTTACGTTTTGATACTTTTTAATTTTTATTGAGAAACGAAGACAATTACAGACTATTATTTGGATGGGCAGTGAAATGTGAATCAAAATATAAATTTCCTTTAGTTGTTGCCTATGTGATATTGTGTCTCTGCATATATCTAACAGTTCATACATATTTTCAATGGTTGATGGTTATTATATATTTTCAGCATTTGTTACAACATTTAGTAATATGCACTAGCTGAATACCCATTAAAAATCAATGATCTTGCAAATAAGGAACTTCTGAATAATGTAAATAGTTTAATAATTTGCGTTTCACATTTATTCGACACATATTTTCGAAATATCTACCTGTATACAAAATTTGAAGTCTCTATGCTATTGCGATGCATATTTTTTCTATCCTTTAACCCTTCGAATGTTTTTCTGTGTAGATCTCCCCCCCCCCTCTTAAATGAACATTTTTCAAAAACCATATTCATCTGGGGTTTTTATCAAATGATTAGCCCATATACTAAATTTCAAGCCTCTATCACGTTGTAAAGGAGGTGTTTTTCATTTGTTCATTAAATCAAATGTTTTAGTATGCCGCACCCCTTACAATAGCTAATGTTGGAATACTGAAATTGCCACTTTCTTCCTACCCAACTATTTACCCATGCACCAAATTTGAAGTTATCTCATCGCAAAGTATGCTTTTTATATCATTTCACCTTCGAATGTTTTTGTGTGGAGTATCTACCCCCTTAAATATTCATTTTTGAAAAAACCCATTTTTGGGTTTTCTATCAGATGATTCACCCGTATACCAAGTATCAAGCCTCTATCATGTTTTTAAAGGAGCATTTGTCCTTTATTCCAAAAATTGAACATTTTGGTATGCGGCACCCCCTAAAGTAGAAAATATTGGAAAATTGAAATTGTACACTTCTTCCCTTACAAACTATCTTCCCATGCACCAGATTTGAAATCTATCTCATTCTGAAGTGTGTGTGTTTTTTTTTAGATCTCGAAGGTGACGGAGCAGAAAGCCCGTCACCTTCGAGATCTAAAGAGGCCATACAGGGGTCATAAACCAAACCTCCTACGTCATCGGAAAGGGTGTTAGGAAATTGAGCTTGCTAATGCTAAAAGTATGAGCGACATAGGGTATCTCCAGAACATTGGATATTTTTTCATTATTTCATAGCCATTACAGGTATGTCTGTTTTACTATGTGTTCGTTAATGTTTCTGACAGTCGCTGCCGAAAAAAAAATTAAATTTTTTTGGTAATTTTTGCAGTTTTTATCATTTTTCTTGCATCATACGTTAAGCCTTGTCATTCAATGTTCGTAGTATATGTTAACGGAAATGTAGGGGCAGAGTTTTGTAATTTATCGTGTTTTATACTTTTGTATTTTATCATTTATTAAAGCTTTGACTGTCTTTCTATGCATACGTTATTGTTTTACGTAATTTCTGTCGGTAACCCTGTGATATTTTGTATTTGTTTTCATTTAATGTTCATAGCATATGTGAATATTGAATTGCTATTTCAAAACATTTTCTATCTAAAAAGTGTTTAGCTTGTTTATTTATTAGGCTTCACTTATATTTATTTATTATTTAGAAATTTTTTGCCATCAATATTTAATTTTGTCTGATCTGCAGTTTATGTTGGAATTGTGAATGTGGAGTGTACTATATGCTCCTTACTTTGTTTGCCAAGGAATTTGGAGTATTAATAGCAGTAGTTGCATATATTTAAGCTAAATCCTAGTGACCTAACTCTATTGTTTAGCGTATATGAAAAACCTGAACATAGTAGTTAGATTTCTTGGTGGGCTTTTTCATGACTAAAGGGCATGCTCTGTTGTATATTCAAATGTAAAGCTTATTTAATACTTTCATAAAGAAGTATATTTAATATTATATTGTTCGTAACAGATTTACGGCTTACTTTTATGTTTTGATTATTCTTTTTAAATTATTTAGTTTTTATTATAATTCATTGAATTTTAATAACTAAAAATGCCAAGTGTGTTCCTGATGTCGTTCCTGGTTGTTTTATTATAAAAATTGTTCCAAAGTTAGCAGCTTTAAATTTCCTGTTAATGAAGAACTAAAAAAAGTGGATTTTGTTAATATCTAGAACTAGCAAGTTTCAAAATATTCAAAAGTAAGCTCTATTTTCTCATTAATAACATTAACCGGAAACTTGCCGTCTGGGAGACTGCTGCATTTACAAATCTTCCCTTTACACAAAAATGAACTTGTCCTCAATCTTATCACTCCACCTAATTATTACGCTATTAGTCCTCTCCCTCCCACCTCATTCGCAACACTTGCACATTCTTAGTTATTGAAAGAAAAAAATATTTTTATTAGATGCAGTCTGTAGACGGTACGTTTCTGTTTACGTAATTTTTTCCTGTGAAATATCTTCATGACAGGACTGTCAAAGTGAGTATGGTGATAAAAACTTTGAAGAGACTATTTTGCGATGGTTTAATGAAGTTGGAAATGATGTTAGTGATATAGATAGTATTTTAGAAGATGAATATATAAATTCCGAACATGAAAATGATTCAACGTTGTCAGAAAAATCGGGTGAAAATGGAGAGATAAGAAATAATGAAAACTTAGTGGATATTAAATATATATATGGAAAACATCAGTACCGATGGTCTGTTTCAGAAGTTCGGCCCTCGTCACGAACAATAAAAACACAATATAATCATAAAAGTGCCAGTTTTATGAGGTATCTTTACAATGCATACATATATTGTGGTAAAAAGACTCTGACCGAATTGGGCTACAATCTGAATACAGAAAATTTTCTAAACCAACGTAGTCTGTTTTGCACCTTGTTCAACCTATTTTTGGAGCAAATCGAAATGTTACTGCGGATAATTGGTTTTCGTTCATAGAACTTGTAGACATCCTATTGAAAAAACAAGCTAACTTACATCGGTACAATGAAAAGAAAACAAAAGAGAAATTCCACCCAAATTTTTACCTAATAAAACAAGAGAAGTTGGATCAACATTATATGGCTTTCGAGAGGAATCTAGAATAATTTCGCATATCAACAGGAAAGGTAAAGCAGCAGTACTCATCTCTTCAATGCATGACAGAGTTTGCACTGATATTGAAACGCAGAAACTTGAAATTATCGCATATTATAATGCAAACAAAGTCTTGATGAGAAATGCTCCAAACATTCCTCAAGTCGTCGCACACGCAGATGGCCTTTAGCTGTTTTTTCCGCATTCTGGATATTTCAATAGTAAATTCATACGTTTTACATCAGTGCTACAAGGATAATGAGGAAATAAAGGAAAAGTCTGTATTTGCGAAGTTATTAGCATCCACACTAGTCCAGGAACGACGACTCGAGAATTGCACTTTATAATAGCTCTAATCTTTATGAGGTAAGGATAAGAATTATTTCACTTACGCTATTTAATTCATTTAAATTTGTCTTTTTATTTCAATTGCATCATTGTCTTATTTTTTCGCATGTATATATTTTAATATCGTATTGATAATTCTTTTGTGCATGATTTCAATTATAAATCTAGATGTCTTACTTGGGCAGCATCGATTTTTTTATTATGTGGTCTACGTTTTGATACTTTTTAATTTTTATTGAGGAACGAAGACAATTAGAGACCATTATTTGCTTTCCTTGCAGTATGTATATACATATATGTTATGTATATTTTTATTGTTTATAATGAAAATAAAGCATATTTGTTTCCCTTTTCTATAAGTATTTATTATTTCTTTACTTGCAATATATTTATAGTATTCTGACAGTGTAGTAAAAATTCTATCGTCCAATGTCGAATTTTGAAATTCAAGCTTTATCATAACCGATAACTTTATGAATATTATGAAAATGTTACATATTTCGCCAATTTGGTAAAAGAGTAATTGAGAAACAGGGCCAGTAACAGAAACATATTTGAGTAAATGGTAAGGAAACTGCTCGTACCTTGCTATGCTTATAAATATGAATATCAATCATCCCCATGGGGACAGCTGAAAATAATTCTTGGATGGACAGTGAAATGTGAATCAAAATATAAATTTCCTAAACAGTTGCCTATGTGATATTGTGCCTCTGCATATATCTAACAGTTCATACATAGTTTCAATGGTTGATGGGTATTATATATTTTCAGCATTTGTTTACAACATTTAGCAATAAACACTAGTTGAATACCTGTTAAAAATCAACGATCTCACAAATAAGCTACCCCTGAATAATGTAAATAGTTTAATAATTCGTGTTTCACATTTATTTGACATATATTTTCAAACTATCTACCCGTATACAAAATGTTGTTGTTGTTGAGACCTAGACCGTCCGACCTACCAGAAAGGTGTAAGGTAACAGTTTGGACAGCCGGGATGTGCCACCCAATTTAGACCGGAACCCAGTGGGGAAGGCATCCACAGGGACCGTACCCTCCTTCCCCTACCACCAACCTCTCGGAAGGACTTACGGACCCACATGTTTAACGTGATCGTACTCCGCGTGAACACGTTTTTTTTATCCCTTCACCTTTCGAATGTTTTTCTGTGTAAAGCCCCCCCCCCCCCCCCCCTTAAATGAACATTTTTGAAAAGCTGTATTCATCTTGGGTTTTTTATCAAATGATTAGCCCATCTACTAAATTTCAAGCCTCTATCACATTGTAAAGGAGGCATTTCTCATTTGTTCATCAAATCGAATGTTGTAGTGAGCCGCACCCCCTACAATAGCTAATGTTGGAATACTGAAATTGCCACTTTCATCCTTCCCAACTATTTACCCATGCATCAAATTTTAAGTTATCTTATCGCAAAGTCTGCCTTTTATATCATTTCACCTTTCGAATGTTTTTGTGTGGAGTATCCACCCCCTTAAATATACATTTTTAAAAAAACCCATTCTTCTTGGGTTTTCTATCAGATGATTCACCCATATCCCAAATATCAAGCCTCTATCACGTTTTAAAGTGGCATTTCTCTTTTATTCCGAAAATTGAACATTTTGGTATGCCGCACCCCCTAAAGTAGAAAATATTGGAAAACTGAAATTGTACACTTTTTCCCTTCCAAACTATCTTCCCATACACCAGATTTGAAATATTTCTCATTCTGAAGCATGTTTTTTTTTATCAATTAACCTATATTCGTCTATCATATCACTATATTCATGTTGGGTGTTTTAATTAAATGATTTGCACCATATACCAAATTTCAAGCCTTTATAAAATTTTAAAGGAGTTGTTTCTCATTTATTCGGCAAATCGAACATTTTGGTGTGCGGCACCCCCTTAAGTAGAAAATATTTGAAATCTGAAATTAAAACCTTTTTTTTTCCGAACGATTTACCTGTGCGGCACCCCCTTAAGTAGAAAATATAGGAAATCTGAAATTATACACTTTTTTCCTTTCGAACGATTTACCTGTACACCAAATTTGAAGTCTATGTTATCGCAAAGCATGCTTTTTTATCATTTCACTTTTCAAACGTTTTGGTGTGGATCACCCTCTCTTCGGAAAATAAGATTTTTTTCAGGGTTTTTTATTGAAGGATCGAGCCATGTACCAGGTTGCAAGTCTCTCTATTTGAGAAGTGCCTAAAAAGAGCATGACAGATAAACAGACGGACACTTGGCAATTAGTATATATAGATTTTTTATGTATTTCCAGGGGTTACTCTGGAGTTTTGATTACTTTTATCAAATGAAATCTTTCGTAAAATGGTGTTTTTATTTGCTAAATTTTATTTTGACTTTCTATTTGAAAAATTTGATTTAATTTATAAATTCTCAAATTCCAAAAATCATTGTTTTGGAAAAGTAGTTTTCATTACAATTAGTAAACCATAATTTTTTATTTTGACATCGTCAGAATTCATGATCGCCAAATTGAATTTTTTTTTTTCAAAACGTGATAATGACAATCAGCCCCTGTGTATTCCCAATGATCAGTTTTAAAATTTTAAAAATGACAAGTGATAAAAGATATGAGATAAAAGAAATATATTTCCAAGCAAAGAAAATAAAAACAAGCATATTTTTATCCTTAATATTAGTGGCTCACTAGCATGTGCCTGGTGAGGCTTATAAATTTCTTTTATGTTGGGTAGAATGTGGAATAAGTTCACACGTATTTTTTCATTCAGTATTTTTAAGCTGCCACATTTCACTGTTTTAATATTAGTCACCATAGAAAATCCTGCTTTGCAAGTCTATATGGTCGAAAACTTATTCACCATAAAAAATAAACATTTGTTCATAGCATTTAAATTTGTACTAAAGCTTATGTATAAATATTAAAAAAAAAATCATAGAATAATTCAAATTGTTTTATTTACCTCAAATAATACATGCATAAAATCGATAGCCAAAGGGCAACAAAGATATAATTATAGCGGGAAGTGACAAATTTTGAAGGAAGAAATTTAATATTTATTCTGCTTATATAAAAAAAAAAATACCTTCACTATTTATTGTTTGAATATTTGAAATAATCATACCTCAAAATCATGCTTAAATTTGATGTTCAAAACTATGAAAGTGTGAACTAAGAAGCCATATCTTACAGTAATGTTACTATTTACAATTTAAATACAACCAAATTCTCAGAAAAGAAGTGAATTTAAGTCTTTATTGAGCTTTCCTCCTATACACACTTATTTACACAGTAATAAAATTTTCTCTTACCTTTCTATAAAGCATAATTATTCATATTTTATTTTGAAATTTCCTTGTTTCCTGAGCAAATCATTGTCAATATAACTTAATTTTTCATTAAATATAGTAACGTAGTATAAATATAGTATATAGTTAAATATAGTAAGTAGAAAAGTAAAGAAACCTATTTACATTTAAAAAGTAAGCACACTTTTAAAATTGTCAAACATCAAAGACCACCATTATGAGAGATCAATTTTATTTTTCTATAGCGATCAATGCACAGTGCTTCAACAGTTTCAACATATTTTATCTTTATATTGATGCATCAATAGTATTGATTTGGCAATGAACTGATGTATTGAAATTTGTACAATGCTTCGTTCACCCACAATTATTTTTAAAAATAATATAAATGTTATATTTTGCATATGGCGATCTTTCAGAAATGGTTATTTTTCTGAAATCTAGATAAATGATGGCAGTTAGTGACAAAATGCTGCAAAAAATTACAAAAACTTTATAAACAAGTCATGTTGAATTTAAAAAAAGTATCAAGCACATCTATAGTCATTGACCTAGCATGTGATATTTGGTTTGTAGTTTTACATAGAGTCTTCAACAAGATCTTGGATTCACAGTAAAAAAGATTTTAGATATAATATATAGGTATGCAGCTATATAATTGAGTAAAGCATACACAATACTTTCATAAAATATAATTACGTAAGATTAAAGATCATTTTTACATTCCCTATAAGACATAGTACACATATATTAAAAGTATTGTAATAAGCCATAAATCAAAACAAAATTTTGATTGTATTTACATGTGCATATTTTGATCAAACTTCATCATTTTCAGTGCTACGACTGTTTTGCATGTGTATATGGTATCTATCTGTGTTATTGCAATGAATGTATGTTATGTTTATATTTGGGCATATAAGAAATTTTTGTTTTACTCAAATTATGAGCTACAGTTTAAATAATTTATGCATATTTTCTAAACTCTAAATATCAAAATGAAAGTTCTTCATTTTGATTGATAATCATATGACTTTTGTAAAAATGAAAAGTATCATGTAACTTTTGTAAAAGTGATACAAATATAAACACAACACTGTAGCATATTGCAACACTTTCAGAAATGATTGTTTTCTTGATATCGCTTTAAATGATGCCAATTGAGACAAAATACTGCAAAAAGTTACAAAAGCTTTCTACTTAAATAAGGCAGGATCGAATTAAAATAAATGTATGAAGCACATCTTTAGTGATGACTTACTGTGATATTTGGTTTGTATTTTTGCATCGAATATTAGACAATATCTTAAGATTCACAGTAAAAAATATTACATATATAACATATACATATGCAGATCCAATTGAGTAAATCATACAAAATACTTACATAAAATGTCATACATAAGATTAAAGATAAAGTTATTTCTCTATTTAGCATATGCATGATAATTTAGCAACAGTTTCAATATAATAACAACAGTTTATAAATTTCGCTTGTAATTTTAAATCTTTTATCGGTTACTCAGCCTCCCTAGTCAAAAATCTCATGCTATGTTATTGAATTGCAGATAAATTTAAATGAAATTATTTTTTTACAATAAGAAATTAATGCTTTATGCAATGTACACTGTATTGGAAAGTGAAAATTTTTTGGTGAGTGAACTCGAAGCTGAAATTTCTTATCATGCTATACATATTAAAATTAGAAATACATAATAAATACAGATAAAGTATTCAGGGCTATCAACTGAGCAGGGGAAAATACCCAAAAGGTTTGGGGACAAGGACTGCATAAAGTTTATGAATAAAAAGCAATAACTTGTAAAATAGGGAGTAGTAGAGTGCTTGCACATTTGCTACAAAGGGTCCTAAAAACTTTGTCAGCAGCAGTGAAATTATTTCTAATGGTTGGATAACCTTATCTTAATATCCTGTTTAGAACAGATGTCATGATTATGTTCCCTGCATACATAGTATTATATATAGGGATAGTTCTGTAATGGGGGTTGAATGTTTTGAATTTGAGTTTTCGATGGAATAGTACATTTAAAAGTTTAATGCGTGATACAAGAAAACCAGTAAAATATTACCACAAAAAATTCATGAACACAGACTGCATGATACTTTAATATACTCATAAAAAGGTATACAAATCTACTATGAACAATACAATAGTATACTATATTGCTGAAAAAGCTTTATATTTGAATACACAATTTCAGAGCATGATCTTTAGTCATCAAAAAGCCCACCAAGAAATCCAACTACTATGTTCAGGTTTCTAATATACGCTAAACAATAGAGTTAGATCACTAGGATTTAGCTTAAATATATGTGACTACCGCTATTAGTGCTTCAAGTACCATGGCAAACAAAGTAAAGACATAATACACTCCAAATTCACATTGGCTATCACAAACTTCTAAAATCTCATTCAAACGGAAAAAACAAAAAAAATGTCTGTGATCCTGCAAAATCTCTGATAAATAAATACACGGAAGCTCGGCATAAATAAAATTGAAGGTAAATAATTTAAACAAACAATATTTTGATGTAGGAATTCGATGTTAACGTGCTATAAACATCAAGTTAAAACCGATACAAAAATATACGATTTACTGATAGAAATTACGTAAACCAATAACGTATGCATAGAAAGACATATAAACCTTTAAAAAGTTATAAAATGCAAATATATAATAAACGAAAAATTGTAAAATACACTAATCTCTTTACGTACTATAAGCATTGACGTTAAGGCTTAACAGACGATGCACGGAAAATGCATCATTTATTACAAAAATTATCAAAAAAAATAATTTCTTTTACTGGCGACGACTGCCAGAAACATTAATATACATATAGAAAAGTTTACATACCTGTTATGGCTGTAGAATTATCAAAAAATAACCTCTTTTCACAAGAACTCCATATATCTCCATAAGCTTTACATTAGAGTGCACAATTTTCTAGCACCCTTTTCCGTGACGTCACGAGGGAGTTGGGAGGCCTCTTTAGATCTCGAAGGTGACGGGTGACGCCGGAGGCCCGGCTAATGTGTAACATAACACCTAACACCTTAACGTCACTTCCCTTACACTACTTCCTACTTTCTCTAAAGCAGTGCGTACGCGGAAAGCCAAAAAGTATATTACACAGCCTTCTTTCAAATCAGACGCCAAACGTTGTTTTATCGCCAGCGTGATAGGCGAAAGCGCGTCTCTCTCTCAAGGTTACTATAACAGCCACATCAAGAGAAAGGACTCTCGCAATTTGGTTTATTTTTTCATTATATGGCTTACAATTTAGCAATATAGAGACACGTTTTAAATGGATTATCTATTAGATTGGAATTAAATTAATTCAATATTGATTGAAAAGCCGATACATAACTTGCAAGTAAGCAATATAGACACTTTTTAAATGCATTATCTCTTAGATTAGAATTAAATTAATTCAGTATTGACTCAATTAAAGAATCATTTTATTATTTTTTAATGCTATTGTATAGAGGAAGTTTACGGATAATCACGACATTTAGACACAAAAAATACACAGACATTATGAACACATTTTGGGAAATATTTCCATCAGTGTGTGTGTGCATCTGTGGGGTGTGAATGCACGTATCACTACGGCAATTTATATGTAGATGCATTCTATAGAAAATTATGGGCGTTCAAGCAAGCTGGTGCAACAGGAAACCCGCTACGAGACTGCAGCGATCTTTGAAAATGAATATCTAAAGACTCTGGATATCCCCAAAGATGTAATTCCTAGAGACTCTATCACCTGGAAGATAGTAGCCCATTTCATCTGCTATGACTACGTCATTGCCAGACTTGAAGAAGAACTCGAGGACGAGGACATTGAATGGAGTTAAACCAAGATATTACAGAAAATCATCACAGGTTGTATTCTTGATGCATCTGCGCTGTTGCAAAACCCTGACCCCCATACGTTAGTTAATCGCGATACGTATAATTTCATAAACGATATGGTAAAAAACTGGAAAAAAACCACCGATGATGACTTGTATATAATTTTTAAAGACGAGATGTACAAGAAAATTGAGGGTTATGTTACCCCTAGTAATTGGAAGAAGACAAAACTTTCGGTCCAGCCTGAGCCAGAACCTGAGACTCAAAATAAATTTTCAGAACTTGAGAGTGAGGAAGCCACTATGGCTATTGAGCCTAAGGATAGAGTCTCCTCCTTCTATGTGGACTCCTCACGTGATTGGGGAGCCCTCATAGAGGAGCTTAATAGTATGCTAGAGAATAAAGTACAGGGCCTTCATATGGGAAGGGTGATCCGAATCACTCCTGGGCCCGTTGCGGACTTCAGGAGAAGATCCCCTTCAATGCCATCAACTTGAAACAGGAGAGACAGACCTAAAAAGATAGTCATTAAAGGACTGCCGTCCAATACCGATAGTGAAAAAGTAAATACTGTCCTTGCTAGTGAAGGATTCAAAGTCATCAGAGTTGCTCAACTTAGAAATAGGAAAGATAGGAACCCCCTCCCCATTTTTCTGGTAGGTCTCTAGCCTACAGAAGACTGGGCGAGGATCCATAAGATAAAAAGTATACTCTACATGCAGGTTAAAATTGAAACATTTAAAAGCAAAGGCTTCAAAATGTGTTATAATTACCAACTTTTCAACCATCACAGTGATCAATGTACCCTTCCCCCTCGCTGTTTAAAGTGTGGCGAAGGCCACCCTAGTAGGGAATGTGAAAAATCGAGAGAGTTACCTGCAAAATGTTGTAACTGCGGTGGAGATCACCCCGCCAATTTTAGGCATTGCCCCCAAAACCCCTGGAACCGTAAAAAGTTCTAGGCCGCTAAAAAACCCTTCCAAATTCTGAATTGACCCCCCCCCCCACCAAACCTTAGTGAGGAAAACTCCCCCCCCCACCAAACCTTAGTGAGGAAAACTCCCCCCCCCTTCTAAAAGCATCCTCCCTGTTCAGGAAGTGCAGGCGAGTGCTGAGACGGTCTCAGGAAAAACCGGAGAGCACTCTGCCCAGGCACGACGTGACACAGGAATTGACGCCCCCCTCAGACTTCGAACACATTTCTTGACTTTCTTAAATTTTTTAAGGAGGTAGAAAAACGCTTCGATCTGAGTAACCTGCAGGACTTATTAAACAACATCCTTAAAATCATAACCTCTGAAGATGATCCCATGGCAAAACTTTTTTGCATAATTAAGATGGTCGCAGATATCAAAAAACCCCAGCCCCCCCCCAGAATTAGTGTATTCAGGGCCAGCAGCAAGTTGATCAGAATACTTCCACCAATACCACGTGCATCTTCTTCAACACGTGCCACCGTCACGGTGCCATCGCCAACAAGTGCCATCGTCAGTCCCTTTTCAGGACCCAACTGACGCCCCGCCCATCTGGGGTGCTCTTATGGTCAGACCCACGACAACTCAGCTAATGTCACAGATTCAGCACAAGTAAAAGAGGAAATCGAGGATTAAGACGAGAGTTCCTTTCTGGACACCGTGGGAGTAGGTCGTTTTTGCGACGAGCTCCGGTCAGCGACCCTGTGCTTTGCTTTTACCACGTGTTTTGATTTGTGACTTGTGTTTTTCGTTAGTATATGCGCTTCTTCTGCTCTTTGCGGCCTCTACTATTATCGTTATTACCTTTTGAAAAGTATGCTTCCTTTTCTATGCTATGGAGGGGATTTCTTTTGAATTGGAGGTTGCTTTCAAGGATCTACCAAGGACAAATATATCCAGCGCCATTTCGCCTGTAGCTGACTCTTCCACGTGCTCAGAGACGGTAAACATGGACTCTACTGATCTTGTGAATAGTATTATTGCTAGCTCAAATTCTATCGTGAATGATTATATCAAGAAACTGGTATCCAGTGTCTGTGCTAACAATGAAAATCTCCTGGATTACCACGACCATTTAGTAAATTCGCCAAAGGAACTTCCGGATCCTAATTTTATGGACTTGCTGAATAAACTAAGAGATTTAGGACGTAATGGATTACTGATTGAAAAAAAGACAATAATTGAGAAACTCGTCAAGCTTTCCCTAATGATCTTCCTATCCCAAAACAGCGATCAACAACCTGGTGAGCTCCACGAGCTGAAAGCTGGATTCAAAGGTATGTGCGATCATATTCTCTTACTGATTTCCAGTCCTTCCCCTGCTAACTTGACTCTTTGCATTGACAATATAGCTAACATTGGACCCAATTTTAAATACTTAACTGATGACCTTTTAAAATTCAAAGATGCTGATAAACGTGAACACGGTGATAGTGACATCCCCACCCAAAGTAACAAACGTAAATATGTTAAACATTCAAATACTGAAGATACTCAAAAAGTTGAAAATATTACTATTGAAACCAGTAACAGATTTAACTTACTTACTAATGAAAATTCAAATGATGTTGAGAATTCCAATTTGATTACAACTGATAACCCTAGTGTAAAGAATGTTGACAATTTTAATGCAATCAATGATACAGCCAAGTCAACTTATGCTGAAAAGTCTAATGTAAACAATACCAAATATACTAACCGTCCTGTTGATTATGACTCTAGTAATGACCAATCAAGCTCCCAGCCCTCTAAACCTGAACCTTTCTACATAAAGATGGTAGAAAACTGGAAGGCACTCTTAAACAATGCCACCAAAGACTTAGTTTTCAAAAAACCCCTCCAGATGGCAGGCGAGTACGTCAGACTAAAACCAAAAAATGTCGAACAGTATAGAGCACTACAAAAATGCTTGTTAGCAATTCCATAGTATGAGTATAAAATCAGAAAGGCCCAAGAAGATCCTCTTAAAAGGAATTCCCATTGACACTAATGGCCAAGAAATTAAAGAGGACCTAGTATCTAAGGGATTTGACATCCAACGTGTGTCCCAACTAAGGAAATTCAAAACGAAAGCGCGACTTCCAATCTTCCTTGTGAATGTCTACAACTCCGATAACTTTGATGAAATTTATGAACTAGAGGAAGTGGTTGGCTTCATTGTCAAAATAACAGATTACGATCCCTTTCCCTGGTTTCAGTGTTATAACTGTCAATCATGGGGACATAGTTCTGACAATTGTAATCTCCCCGCCGCCTGTCTAAAATGTGCAGAGCCCCACCAAACCAAACAATGTACAAAATCAAAAGACCTCCCAGCAAAATGCATAAACTGTAAAGGACCCCACCCGGCCAATTATTTAGGATGCCCAAAAGCCCCAACCAACAAGGGACCCTCTCCCAAAATCCAAACTGCAAGTACTCTCAGCAATAAAACTCAAAACAATCAACCTGGACCCCCTTCCCATCCAGGGCCGGCCCTAGACATTTTGACGTTCCGGGCAAAGCCTTTTTTTTGCGCCCCCCCCCCTTTTTTTTAAAGTAAATCTCATGCGACCATATCAGAAAGTCAAGAAAACATTGAAAAAAAACGTTTTATTAAAAACTCAATCATCAGATAACAAGATAAGCAATTTAGCACTTAAGGCAAAATAACAAAAATTAAAATGTAGTAATGCTAACTAAACTAATATCCCATATTATAAATAAATTCTAACTAACCAAAGTAATTAAAATGCCCTTTTTCTAACTTTTCTTGCGGCAAACTCACGAACCAGTGATTTCAAGTTTAATTTGTCACTAATTTGGTGTTCTATAGCTATCATTGCCAATCCATTGAGACGATTTTGCGTCTGCATCGTTCTGAGATAATTTTTTATTATTTTTAGTTTTGAAAAGCTTCTTTCCCCTGAAGCCACAGTGACTGGCAATGTAAGTAGGATTCTTAATGCTATGTTGAGGTTTGGTGCGAATTTAAGTGTAGCGATAAACTTGAGAACTTCAACAGGGCTTTCGTTTTTTGTTAATAATGACGAAACAATGCTTATTTCATCGGCTAGTTCCAGGGCGTTAAGATCGCTTGAATTTCCATCAGTTAAAACTACTTCCAAATCTTTGCAATGAGCCAGTAGCTCATTTCTGGGCATGTCTTTTAGACCAAAAATATTATACAAAAAGCTGAAATAATTACTGTGAGTATTTAGCAAATTATATCTGGTTTCCAAGGCATTTATTGCTTGATCTATAGTGTGAAAAAAAAATCTATTTTATATTTTTGTTTGAGGTCTTGGACGGGTTCATCCGGTCCCTCATACAAAAACGTTCTTGTTTTGCTTCTGACACGATGACGTGGTGTGGTGGTTTCGAAATTAGCTTCCACGTCAATCTCTGAAGCAAGCTCGATTGCTTCTAAAATGATGCTTTCAAAAGCTTCATCTGATCTCAGGTTTTCAAAGAAGAGTTTGCAGTTGCTAAGCATATCAATAGCTTGTGACATATTAAAATTTACAGTTTGCAAAAGTTTGCTGATGGGGTTAATATGACTCAAAATTTTGTACCAGATTACAACAGAGCATATAAATCTGAACTGCTTCAAATTATTTAATAATCCGCTAGCCTCGTCTCTGATCATATTATCGATTTCTGAATCTTCATATATGCTGTACAAAGCATCGTGAATTGGACCAATTTGAAACCGCAGAGCTTTTAATGAGTCGACTCGACTTTCCCATCGCGTATCACTCAATGGTTTTAGGGTGTAAGTATCAATATATTTCAGTAATATTGCCCAACGAAAAGAAGAGGAAGAAAAAAATGTATATAACTTTTGAACAATATTGAAGAAGTTGGCTGCCTCAAACGAGGATTTTGCCATATCGTTTACAACCAAATTTAGCGAATGGCTGCTGCATGGAACATAAAATGCTCTGGGGTTTATATTTCTGATTCTTGTTTGTACTCCCGATTTTTTTCCTCTTATATTGGAACCATTGTCATACCCTTGACCGCGCATGTTTTCTACTTTAAGCCTATTTTTCTCTAGCTCGTCTAGTAAAACCTCCGACAATTCCTTAGCTGTTGATCTCTCAATGGGTAGAAAACCCAAAAAATGTTCGTTGATATTAACTTGAACCTCAGACTCTGATTCCTGTATGGAGACAAATCTTACCACAAATGTCATCTGTTCTACTTTACTTGCATCGGGAGTACAGTCAAGAATCACGGAATAATACTTGGCCTTTTGAACTTGCTCAATGATGTGGTGCTTTATGTTGTCATGCAATAATTCAATTATTTCATTTTGTATAGTTTTCCCTAGATATGTAGCTTTGATTTCTTCTTTATTGAGGACTCTGCGAACGTGTTCCTCCATTTTTGGATCAAACTCAGCCAATAACTGAATTAACTTCAAAAAGTTTCAATTATTGTGTTCATACAGTTTATCGCTTGTTCCTCGAAAAGCTAGAGAGCTCTCACCTAGCATTTTAACAACTGATATAATGCGTAAAAGAACTTCAGACCACTGATTTATCTCAGAATCAATGAGTCTCTGAGAAACTGCATCTATTGTTTCACCTATTTTCAATCTTTGCTTCAATTCAAGCCATGATTTCAAACAATCTATATGAGTTTTAGCATTTTCATAATGTGCTAAAGAGTCCCCTAAATGCTTCCAGTCTTTAAATCCCCGATTGCCAAGAGCGCTCAAGTTAGATGGTGCAGCAAAAAGTCAACATGGAAAACAGTACAAAGCAGTACAAAGCGTTTTGAAATACGGAATATCCCATCCATTCTCTTAAAATCTCTTCTCCATTTCTAAGCCTTTTCTTGTAATGTTTTGGTGAGAATCTTCTATGCTGATCATCAAAAGGAAAATCAAAATTATGCAAAGGTGCAGCTGGACCACGTTTAACCAAAAAAACTCTATCTGCTGCACGCATGATTTCGGGCCATAATCCTGGGTCAGAAGAGATACTTTGGACGGTAGCCTTTTCTAAATGTTTCTCTGAGGTCTGCACAACTTGCGAATTTTCATTTTTGGAACTGCACGGAACTGCATCACTACTCGCCAAACTCGTTTGAGATGACTTACCCAGCTCAGTTTTGATTCCGTTTAAAATCAATAAGCTTCCTGTATTCGCCGATTTTAATATTTCTATCCAATTTCAGTCTACACGCTCCTTTCCTTTCCACACACTCACTCATCAGACGTATATAAGAAATGATAATTTATTAACATTATTATTAAAGGTTCTGATTGATTTTTTTGAAATGTCATTGGAAAATTGTTGGGCTTTCTGCACATTTGATTCCGTTTAAAATCAATAAGCTTCCTGTATTCGCCGATTTTAATATTTCTATCCAATTTCAGTCTACACGCTCCTTTCCTTTCCACACACTCACACTCACTCACCAGACGTATATAAGAAATGATAATTTATTAACATTATTATTAAAGGTTCTGATTGATTTTTTGAAATGTCATTGGAAATTTGATGGGCCTTCTGCACATTTGATTCCGTTTAAAATCAATAAGTTTCCTGTATTCGCCGATTTTAATATTTCTATCCAATTTCAGTCTACACGCTCCTTTCCTTTCCACACACTCACACTCACTCATCAGACGTATATAAGAAATGATAATTTATTAACATTATTATTAAAGGTTCTGATTGATTTTTTTGAAATGTCATTGGAAAATTGATGGGCCTTCTGCACATTTGATTCCGTTTAAAATCTATAAGCTTCCTGTATTCGCCGATTTTAATATTTCTATCCAATTTCAGTCTACACGCTCCTCTCCTTTCCACACACTCACACTCACTCATCTGACGTATATAAGAAATGATAATTTATTAACATTATTATTAAAGTTTCTGATTGATTTTTTTTTAAATGTCTTGGGAAAATTGATAGGCCTTCTGCACATTTGATTCCGTTTAAAATCAATAAGCTTCCTGTATTCGCCGATTTTAATATTTGTATCCAATTTCAGTCTAAACACTCCTTTCCTTTACACACACTCACACTCACTCATCAGACGTATATAAGAAATTATAATTTATTAACATTATTATTAAAGGTTCTGATTGATTTTTTTTAAATGTCATTGGAAAATTGATGGGCCTTCTGCACATTTGATTCCGTTTAAAATCAATAAGCTTCCTGTATTCGCCGATTTTAATATTTCTATCCAATTTCAGTCTAAACGCTCCTTTCCTTTCCACACACTCACACTCACTCATCAGACGTATATAAGAAATGATAATTTATTAACATTATTATTAAAGGTTCTACTTGATTTTTTTGAAATGTCATTGGAAAATTGATGGGCCTTCTGCACATTTGATTCCGTTTAAAATCAATAAGCTTCCTGAATTCGCCGATTTTATTATTTCTATCCAATTTCAGTCTAAAGAAACTACGTATCAATAAGCTTCCTGTATTCGCCGATTTTAATATTTCTATCCAATTTCAGTCTAAACGCTCCTTTCCTTTCCAAACACTCACACTCACTCACCAGACGTATATAAGAAATGATAATTTATTAACATTATTATTAAAGATTCTGATTGATTTTTTTTAAATGTCATTGGAAAATTGATGGGCCTTCTGCACATTTGATTCCGTTTAAAATCAATAAGCTTCCTGTATTCGCCGATTTTAATATTTCTATCCAATTTCAGTCTAAACGCTCCTTTCCTTTCCACACACTCACACTCACTCATCAGACGTATATAAGAAATGATAATTTATTAACATTATTATTAAAGGTTCTGATTGATTTTTTTGAAATGTCATTGGAAAATTGATGGACCTTCTGCACATTTGATTCCGTTTAAAATCAATAAGCTTCCTGTATTCGCCGATTTTAATATTTCTATCCAATTTCAGTCTAAACGCTCCTTTCCTTTCCAAACACTCACACTCACTCATCAGACGTATATAAGAAATGATAATTTATTAACATTATTATTAAAGGTTCTGATTGAATTTTTGAAATGTCATTGGAAAATTGATGGGCTTTCTGCACATTTGATTCCGTTTAAAATCAATAAGCTTCCTGTATTCGCCGATTTTAATATTTCTATCCAATTTCAGTCTAAACGCTCCTTTCCTTTCCACACACTCACACTCACTCATCAGACGTATATAAGAAACGATAATTTATTAACATTATTATTAAAGGTTCTGATTGATTTTTTTGAAATGTCATTAGAAAATTGATGGGCCTTCTGCACATTTGATTCATTTTAAAATCAATAAGCTTCCTGTATTCGCCGATTTTAATATTTCTATCCAATTTCAGTCTAAAAGCTCCTTTCCTTTCCAAACACTCACACTCACTCATCAGACGTATATAAGAAATGATAATTTATTAACATTATTATTAAAGGTTCTGATTGATTTTTTTGAAATGTCATTGGAAAATTGATGGGCCTTCTGCACATTTGATTCCGTTTAAAATCAATAAGCTTCCTGTATTCGCCGATTTTAATATTTCTATCCAATTTCAGTCTAAACGCTCCTTTCCTTTCCACACACTCACACTCACTCATCAGACGTATATAAGAAATGATAATTTATTAACATTATTATTAAAGGTTCTGATTGATTTTTTTGAAATGTCATTGGAAAATTGATGGGCCTTCTGCACATTTGATTCCGTTTAAAATCAATAAGCTTCCTGAATTCGCCGATTTTATTATTTCTATCCAATTTCAGTCTAAAGAAACTACGTATCAATAAGCTTCCTGTATTCGCCGATTTTAATATTTCTATATAATTTCAGTCTAAACGCTCCTTTCCTTTCCAAACACTCACACTCACTCACCAGACGTATATAAGAAATGATAATTTATTAACATTATTATTAAAGATTCTGATTGATTTTTTTTAAATGTCATTGGAAAATTGATGGGCCTTCTGCACATTTGATTCCGTTTAAAATCAATAAGCTTCCTGTATTCGCCGATTTTAATATTTCTATCCAATTTCAGTCTAAACGCTCCTTTCCTTTCCACACACTCACACTCACTCATCAGACGTATATAAGAAATGATAATTTATTAACATTATTATTAAAGGTTCTGATTGATTTTTTTGAAATATCATTGGAAAATTGATGGGCCTTCTGCACATTTGATTCCGTTTAAAATCAATAAGTTTCCTGAATTCGCCGATTTTATTATTTCTATCCAATTTCAGTCTAAACGCTCCTTTCTTTTCCACACACTCCCACTCACTCATCAGACGTATATAAGAAATGATAATTTATTAACATTATTATTAAAGGTTCTGATTGATTTTTTTGAAATGTCATTGGAAAATTGATGGGCCTTCTGCACATTTGATTCCGTTTAAAATCAATAAGCTTCCTGTATTCGCCGATTTTAATATTTCTATCCAATTTCAGTCTAAACGCTCCTTTCCTTTCCAAACACTCACACTCACTCATCAGACGTATATAAGAAATGATAATTTATTAACATTATTATTAAAGGTTCTGATTGATTTTTTTGAAATGTCATTGGAAAATTGATGGGCCTTCTGCACATTTGATTCCGTTTAAAATCAATAAGCTTCCTGTATTCGCCGATTGTAATATTTGTATCTAATTTCAGTCTACACGCCCCTTTCCTTTCCACACACTCACACTCATTCATCAGACGTATATAAGAAATGATAATTTATTAACATTATTATTAAAAGTTCTGATTGATTTTTTTGAAGTGTCATTGGAAAATTGATGGGCCTTCTGCACATTTGATTCCGTTTAAAATCAATAAGCTTCCTGTATTCGCCGATTTTAATATTTCTATCCAATTTCAGTCTAAACGCTCCTTTCCTTTCCACACACTCACACTCACTCATCAGACGTATATAAGAAATGATAATTTATTAACATTATTATTAAAGGTTCTGATTGAGTTTTTTGAAATGTCATTGGACAATTGATGGGCCTTCTGCACATTTGATTCCGTTTAAAATCAATAAGCTTCCTGTATTCGCCGATTTTAATATTTCTATCCAATTTCAGTCTAAACGCTCCTTTCCTTTCCAAACACTCACACTCACTCACCAGACGTATATAAGAAATGATAATTTATTAACATTATTATTAAAGGTTCTGATTGATTTTTTTGAAATGTCATTGGAAAATTGATGGGCCTTCTGCACATGTGATCCCGTTTAAAATCAATAAGCTTCCTGTATTCGCCGATTTTAATATTTCTATCCAATTTCAGTCTAAACGCTCCTTTCCTTTCCACACACTCACACTCACTCATCAGACGTATATAAGAAATGATAATTTATTAACATTATTATTAAAGGTTCTGATTGATTTTTTTGAAATGTCATTGGAAAATTGATGGGCCTTCTGCACATTTGATTCCGTTTAAAATCAATAAGCTTCCTGTATTCGCCGATTTTAATATTTCTATCCAATTTCAGTCTAAACGCTCCTTTCCTTTCCACACACTCACACTCACTCATCAGACGTATATAAGAAATGATAATTTATTAACATTATTATTAAAGGTTCTGATTGATTTTTTTGAAATGTCATTGGAAAATTGATGGGCCTTCTGCACATTTGATTCCGTTTAAAATCAATAAGCTTCCTGTATTCGCCGATTTTAATATTTCAATCCAATTTCAGTCTAAACGCTCCTTTCTTTTCCACACACTCACACTCACTCATCAGACGTATATAAGAAATGATAATTTATTAACATTATTATTAAAGGTTCTGATTGATTTTTTTGAAATGTCATTGGAAAATTGATGGGCTTTCTGCACATTTGATTCCGTTTAAAATCAATAAGCTTCCTGTATTCGCCGATTTTAATATTTGTATCCAATTTCAGTCTACACGCTCCTTTCCTTTCCACACACTCACACTCAATCATCAGACGTATATAAGAAATGATAATTTATTAACATTATTATTAAAGGTTCTGATTGATTTTTTTTAAATGTCATTGGAAAATTGATAGGCCTTCTGCACATTTGATTCCGTTTAAAATCAATAAGCTTCCTGTATTCGCCGATTATAATATTTTTATCCAATTTCAGTCTAAACGCTTCTTTCCTTTCCACACACTCACACTCACTCATCAGACGTATATAAGAAATGATAATTTATTAACATTATTATTAAAGGTTCTGATTGATTTTTTTTGAAATGTCATTGGAAAATTGATGGGCCTTCTGCACATTTGATTCCGTTTAAAATCAATAAGCTTCCTGTATTCGCCGATTTTAATATTTCTATCCAATTTCAGTCTAAACGCTCCTTTCCTTTCCACACACTCACACTCACTCATCAGACGTATATAAGAAATGATAATTTATTAACATTATTATTAAAGGTTCTGATTGATTTTTTTGAAATGTCATTGGAAAATTGATGGGCCTTCTGCACATTTGATTCCGTTTAAAATCAATAAGCTTCCTGTATTCGCCGATTTTAATATTTCTATCCAATTTCAATCTAAACGCTCCTTTCCTTTCCACACACTCACACTCACTCATCAGACGTATATAAGAAATGATAATTTATTAACATTATTATTAAAGGTTCTGATTGATTTTTTTGAAATGTCAATGGAAAATTGATGGGCCTTCTGCACATTTGATTCCGTTTAAAATCAATAAGCTTCCTGTATTCGCCGATTTTAATATTTCTATCCAATTTCAGTCTAAACGCTCCTTTCCTTTCCACACAATCACACTCACTCATCAGACGTATATAAGAAATGATAATTTATTAACATTATTATTAAAGGTTCTGATTGATTTTTTTGAAATGTCATTGGAAAATTGATGGGCCTTCTGCACATTTGATTCCGTTTAAAATCAATAAGCTTCCTGAATTCGCCGATTTTATTATTTCTATCCAATTTCAGTCTAAAGAAACTACGTATCAATAAGCTTCTTGTATTCGCCGATTTTAATATTTCTATCCAATTTCAGTCTAAACGCTCCTTTCCTTTCCAAACACTCACACTCACTCACCAGACGTATATAAGAAATGATAATTTATTAACATTATTATTAAAGATTCTGATTGATTTTTTTTAAATGTCATTGGAAAATTGATGGGCCTTCTGCACATTTGATTCCGTTTAAAATCAATAAGCTTCCTGTATTCGCCGATTTTAATATTTCTATCCAATTTCAGTCTAAACGCTCCTTTCCTTTCCACACACTCACACTCACACATCAGACGTATATAAGAAATGATAATTTATTAACATTATTATTAAAGGTTCTGATTGATTTTTTTGAAATGTCATTGGAAAATTGATGGGCCTTCTGCACATTTGATTCCGTTTAAAATCAATAAGCTTCCTGAATTCGCCGATTTTATTATTTCTATCCAATTTCAGTCTAAACGCTCCTTTCTTTTCCACACACTCACACTCACTCATCAGACGTATATAAGAAATGATAATTTATTAACATTATTATTAAAGGTTCTGATTGATTTTTTTGAAATGTCATTGGAAAATTGATGGGCCTTCTGCACATTTGATTCCGTTTAAAATCAATAAGCTTCCTGTATTCGCCAATTTTAATATTTCTATCCAATTTCAGTCTAAACGCTCCTTTCCTTTCCAAACACTCACACTCACTCATCAGACGTATATAAGAAATGATAATTTATTAACATTATTATTAAAGGTTCTGATTGATTTTTTTGAAATGTCATTGGAAAATTGATGGGCTTTCTGCACATTTGATTCCGTTTAAAATCAATAAGCTTCCTGTATTCGCCGATTTTAATATTTCTATCCAATTTCAGTCTAAACGCTCCTTTCCTTTCCACACACTCACACTCACTCATCAGACGTATATAAGAAATGATAATTTATTAACATTATTATTAAAGGTTCTGATTGATTTTTTTGAAATGTCATTAGAAAATTGATGGGCCTTCTGCACATTTGATTCATTTTAAAATCAATAAGCTTCCTGTATTCGCCGATTTTAATATTTCTATCCAATTTCAGTCTAAAAGCTCCTTTCCTTTCCAAACACTCACACTCACTCATCAGACGTATATAAGAAATGATAATTTATTAACATTATTATTAAAGGTTCTGATTGATTTTTTTGAAATGTCATTGGAAAATTGATGGGCCTTCTGCACATTTGATTCCGTTTAAAATCAATAAGCTTCCTGTATTCGCCGATTTTAATATTTGTATCTAATTTCAGTCTACACGCCCCTTTCCTTTCCACACACTCACACTCACTCATCAGACGTATATAAGAAATGATAATTTATTAACATTATTATTAAAGGTTCTGATTGATTTTTTTGAAAAGTCATTGGAAAATTGATGGGCCTTCTGCACATTTGATTCCGTTTAAAATCAATAAGCTTCCTGTATTCGCCGATTTTAATATTTCTATCCAATTTCAGTCTAAACGCTCCTTTCCTTTCCACACACTCACACTCACTCATCAGACGTATATAAGAAATGATAATTTATTAACATTATTATTAAAAGTTCTGATTGATTTTTTTGAAATGTCATTGGAAAATTGATGGGCCTTCTGCACATGTGATCCCGTTTAAAATCAATAAGCTTCCTGTATTCGCCGATTTTAATATTTCTATCCAATTTCAGTCTAAACGCTCCTTTCCTTTCCACACACTCACACTCACTCATCAGACGTATATAAGAAATGATAATTTATTAACATTATTATTAAAGGTTCTGATTGATTTTTTTGAAATGTCATTGGAAAATTGATGGGCCTTCTGCACATTTGATTCCGTTTAAAATCAATAAGCTTCCTGAATTCGCCGATTTTATTATTTCTATCCAATTTCAGTCTAAACGCTCCTTTCCTTTCCACACACTCACACTCAATCATCAGACGTATATAAGAAATGATAATTTATTAACATTATTATTAAAGGTTCTGATTGATTTTTTTTAAATGTCATTGGAAAATTGATAGGCCTTCTGCACATTTGATTCCGTTTAAAATCAATAAGCTTCCTGTATTCGCCGATTATAATATTTTTATCCAATTTCAGTCTAAACGCTTCTTTCCTTTCCACACACTCACACTCACTCATCAGACGTATATAAGAAATGATAATTTATTAACATTATTATTAAAGGTTCTGATTGATTTTTTTTGAAATGTCATTGGAAAATTGATGGGCCTTCTGCACATTTGATTCCGTTTAAAATCAATAAGCTTCCTGTATTCGCCGATTTTAATATTTCTATCCAATTTCAGTCTAAACGCTCCTTTCCTTTCCACACACTCACACTCACTCATCAGACGTATATAAGAAATGATAATTTATTAACATTATTATTAAAGGTTCTGATTGATTTTTTTGAAATGTCATTGGAAAATTGATGGGCCTTCTGCACATTTGATTCCGTTTAAAATCAATAAGCTTCCTGTATTCGCCGATTTTAATATTTCTATCCAATTTCAATCTAAACGCTCCTTTCCTTTCCACACACTCACACTCACTCATCAGACGTATATAAGAAATGATAATTTATTAACATTATTATTAAAGGTTCTGATTGATTTTTTTGAAATGTCAATGGAAAATTGATGGGCCTTCTGCACATTTGATTCCGTTTAAAATCAATAAGCTTCCTGTATTCGCCGATTTTAATATTTCTATCCAATTTCAGTCTAAACGCTCCTTTCCTTTCCACACAATCACACTCACTCATCAGACGTATATAAGAAATGATAATTTATTAACATTATTATTAAAGGTTCTGATTGATTTTTTTGAAATGTCATTGGAAAATTGATGGGCCTTCTGCACATTTGATTCCGTTTAAAATTAATAAGCTTCCTGAATTCGCCGATTTTATTATTTCTATCCAATTTCAGTCTAAAGAAACTACGTATCAATAAGCTTCTTGTATTCGCCGATTTTAATATTTCTATCCAATTTCAGTCTAAACGCTCCTTTCCTTTCCAAACACTCACACTCACTCACCAGACGTATATAAGAAATGATAATTTATTAACATTATTATTAAAGATTCTGATTGATTTTTTTTAAATGTCATTGGAAAATTGATGGGCCTTCTGCACATTTGATTCCGTTTAAAATCAATAAGCTTCCTGTATTCGCCGATTTTAATATTTCTATCCAATTTCAGTCTAAACGCTCCTTTCCTTTCCACACACTCACACTCACACATCAGACGTATATAAGAAATGATAATTTATTAACATTATTATTAAAGGTTCTGATTGATTTTTTTGAAATGTCATTGGAAAATTGATGGGCCTTCTGCACATTTGATTCCGTTTAAAATCAATAAGCTTCCTGAATTCGCCGATTTTATTATTTCTATCCAATTTCAGTCTAAACGCTCCTTTCTTTTCCACACACTCACACTCACTCATCAGACGTATATAAGAAATGATAATTTATTAACATTATTATTAAAGGTTCTGATTGATTTTTTTGAAATGTCATTGGAAAATTGATGGGCCTTCTGCACATTTGATTCCGTTTAAAATCAATAAGCTTCCTGTATTCGCCAATTTTAATATTTCTATCCAATTTCAGTCTAAACGCTCCTTTCCTTTCCAAACACTCACACTCACTCATCAGACGTATATAAGAAATGATAATTTATTAACATTATTATTAAAGGTTCTGATTGATTTTTTTGAAATGTCATTGGAAAATTGATGGGCTTTCTGCACATTTGATTCCGTTTAAAATCAATAAGCTTCCTGTATTCGCCGATTTTAATATTTCTATCCAATTTCAGTCTAAACGCTCCTTTCCTTTCCACACACTCACACTCACTCATCAGACGTATATAAGAAATGATAATTTATTAACATTATTATTAAAGGTTCTGATTGATTTTTTTGAAATGTCATTAGAAAATTGATGGGCCTTCTGCACATTTGATTCATTTTAAAATCAATAAGCTTCCTGTATTCGCCGATTTTAATATTTCTATCCAATTTCAGTCTAAAAGCTCCTTTCCTTTCCAAACACTCACACTCACTCATCAGACGTATATAAGAAATGATAATTTATTAACATTATTATTAAAGGTTCTGATTGATTTTTTTGAAATGTCATTGGAAAATTGATGGGCCTTCTGCACATTTGATTCCGTTTAAAATCAATAAGCTTCCTGTATTCGCCGATTTTAATATTTGTATCTAATTTCAGTCTACACGCCCCTTTCCTTTCCACACACTCACACTCACTCATCAGACGTATATAAGAAATGATAATTTATTAACATTATTATTAAAGGTTCTGATTGATTTTTTTGAAATGTCATTGGAAAATTGATGGGCCTTCTGCACATTTGATTCCGTTTAAAATCAATAAGCTTCCTGTATTCGCCGATTTTAATATTTCTATCCAATTTCAGTCTAAACGCTCCTTTCCTTTCCACACACTCACACTCACTCATCAGACGTATATAAGAAATGATAATTTATTAACATTATTATTAAAAGTTCTGATTGATTTTTTTGAAATGTCATTGGAAAATTGATGGGCCTTCTGCACATGTGATCCCGTTTAAAATCAATAAGCTTCCTGTATTCGCCGATTTTAATATTTCTATCCAATTTCAGTCTAAACGCTCCTTTCCTTTCCACACACTCACACTCACTCATCAGACGTATATAAGAAATGATAATTTATTAACATTATTATTAAAGGTTCTGATTGATTTTTTTGAAATGTCATTGGAAAATTGATGGGCCTTCTGCACATGTGATCCCGTTTAAAATCAATAAGCTTCCTGTATTCGCCGATTTTAATATTTCTATCCAATTTCAGTCTAAACGCTCCTTTCCTTTCCACACACTCACACTCACTCATCAGACGTATATAAGAAATGATAATTTATTAACATTATTATTAAAGGTTCTGATTGATTTTTTTGAAATGTCATTGGAAAATTGATGGGCCTTCTGCACATTTGATTCCGTTTAAAATCAATAAGCTTCCTGTATTCGCCGATTTTAATATTTCTATCCAATTTCAGTCTAAACGCTCCTTTCCTTTCCACACACTCACACTCACTCATCAGACGTATATAAGAAATGATAATTTATTAACATTATTATTAAAGGTTCTGATTGATTTTTTTGAAATGTCATTGGAAAATTGATGGGCCTTCTGCACATTTGATTCCGTTTAAAATCAATAAGCTTCCTGTATTCGCCGATTTTAATATTTCTATCCAATTTCAGTCTAAACGCTCCTTTCCTTTCCACACACTCACACTCACTCATCAGACGTATATAAGAAATGATAATTTATTAACATTATTATTAAAGGTTCTGATTGATTTTTTTTGAAATGTCATTGGAAAATTGATGGGCTTTCTGCACATTTGATTCCGTTTAAAATCAATAAGCTTCCTGTATTCGCCGATTTTAATATTTGTATCCAATTTCAGTCTACACGCTCCTTTCCTTTCCACACACTCACACTCAATCATCAGACGTATATAAGAAATGATAATTTATTAACATTATTATTAAAGGTTCTGATTGATTTTTTTTAAATGTCATTGGAAAATTGATAGGCCTTCTGCACATTTGATTCCGTTTAAAATCAATAAGCTTCCTGTATTCGCCGATTTTAATATTTCTATCCAATTTCAGTCTAAACGCTCCTTTCCTTTCCACACACTCACACTCACTCATCAGACGTATATAAGAAATGATAATTTATTAACATTATTATTAAAAGTTCTGATTGATTTTTTTGAAGTGTCATTGGAAAATTGATGGGCCTTCTGCACATTTGATTCCGTTTAAAATCAATAAGCTTCCTGTATTCGCCGATTTTAATATTTCTATCCAATTTCAGTCTAAACGCTCCTTTCCTTTCCACACACTCACACTCACTCATCAGACGTATATAAGAAATGATAATTTATTAACATTATTATTAAAGGTTCTGATTGAGTTTTTTGAAATGTCATTGGACAATTGATGGGCCTTCTGCACATTTGATTCCGTTTAAAATCAATAAGCTTCCTGTATTCGCCGATTTTAATATTTCTATCCAATTTCAGTCTAAACGCTCCTTTCCTTTCCAAACACTCACACTCACTCACCAGACGTATATAAGAAATGATAATTTATTAACATTATTATTAAAGGTTCTGATTGATTTTTTTGAAATGTCATTGGAAAATTGATGGGCCTTCTGCACATGTGATCCCGTTTAAAATCAATAAGCTTCCTGTATTCGCCGATTTTAATATTTCTATCCAATTTCAGTCTAAACGCTCCTTTCCTTTCCACACACTCACACTCACTCATCAGACGTATATAAGAAATGATAATTTATTAACATTATTATTAAAGGTTCTGATTGATTTTTTTGAAATGTCATTGGAAAATTGATGGGCCTTCTGCACATTTGATTCCGTTTAAAATCAATAAGCTTCCTGTATTCGCCGATTTTAATATTTCTATCCAATTTCAGTCTAAACGCTCCTTTCCTTTCCACACACTCACACTCACTCATCAGACGTATATAAGAAATGATAATTTATTAACATTATTATTAAAGGTTCTGATTGATTTTTTTGAAATGTCATTGGAAAATTGATGGGCCTTCTGCACATTTGATTCCGTTTAAAATCAATAAGCTTCCTGTATTCGCCGATTTTAATATTTCAATCCAATTTCAGTCTAAACGCTCCTTTCTTTTCCACACACTCACACTCACTCATCAGACGTATATAAGAAATGATAATTTATTAACATTATTATTAAAGGTTCTGATTGATTTTTTTGAAATGTCATTGGAAAATTGATGGGCTTTCTGCACATTTGATTCCGTTTAAAATCAATAAGCTTCCTGTATTCGCCGATTTTAATATTTGTATCCAATTTCAGTCTACACGCTCCTTTCCTTTCCACACACTCACACTCAATCATCAGACGTATATAAGAAATGATAATTTATTAACATTATTATTAAAGGTTCTGATTGATTTTTTTTAAATGTCATTGGAAAATTGATAGGCCTTCTGCACATTTGATTCCGTTTAAAATCAATAAGCTTCCTGTATTCGCCGATTATAATATTTTTATCCAATTTCAGTCTAAACGCTTCTTTCCTTTCCACACACTCACACTCACTCATCAGACGTATATAAGAAATGATAATTTATTAACATTATTATTAAAGGTTCTGATTCATTTTTTTTGAAATGTCATTGGAAAATTGATGGGCCTTCTGCACATTTGATTCCGTTTAAAATCAATAAGCTTCCTGTATTCGCCGATTTTAATATTTCTATCCAATTTCAGTCTAAACGCTCCTTTCCTTTCCACACACTCACACTCACTCATCAGACGTATATAAGAAATGATAATTTATTAACATTATTATTAAAGGTTCTGATTGATTTTTTTGAAATGTCATTGGAAAATTGATGGGCCTTCTGCACATTTGATTCCGTTTAAAATCAATAAGCTTCCTGTATTCGCCGATTTTAATATTTCTATCCAATTTCAATCTAAACGCTCCTTTCCTTTCCACACACTCACACTCACTCATCAGACGTATATAAGAAATGATAATTTATTAACATTATTATTAAAGGTTCTGATTGATTTTTTTGAAATGTCAATGGAAAATTGATGGGCCTTCTGCACATTTGATTCCGTTTAAAATCAATAAGCTTCCTGTATTCGCCGATTTTAATATTTCTATCCAATTTCAGTCTAAACGCTCCTTTCCTTTCCTCACACTCACACTCACTCATCAGACGTATATAAGAAATGATAATTTATTAACATTATTATTAAAGGTTCTGATTGATTTTTTTGAAATGTCATTGGAAAATTGATGGGCCTTCTGCACATTTGATTCCGTTTAAAATCAATAAGCTTCCTGAATTCGCCGATTTTATTATTTCTATCCAATTTCAGTCTAAAGAAACTACGTATCAATAAGCTTCTTGTATTCGCCGATTTTAATATTTCTATCCAATTTCAGTCTAAACGCTCCTTTCCTTTCCAAACACTCACACTCACTCACCAGACGTATATAAGAAATGATAATTTATTAACATTATTATTAAAGATTCTGATTGATTTTTTTTAAATGTCATTGGAAAATTGATGGGCCTTCTGCACATTTGATTCCGTTTAAAATCAATAAGCTTCCTGTATTCGCCGATTTTAATATTTCTATCCAATTTCAGTCTAAACGCTCCTTTCCTTTCCACACACTCACACTCACACATCAGACGTATATAAGAAATGATAATTTATTAACATTATTATTAAAGGTTCTGATTGATTTTTTTGAAATGTCATTGGAAAATTGATGGGCCTTCTGCACATTTGATTCCGTTTAAAATCAATAAGCTTCCTGAATTCGCCGATTTTATTATTTCTATCCAATTTCAGTCTAAACGCTCCTTTCTTTTCCACACACTCACACTCACTCATCAGACGTATATAAGAAATGATAATTTATTAACATTATTATTAAAGGTTCTGATTGATTTTTTTGAAATGTCATTGGAAAATTGATGGGCCTTCTGCACATTTGATTCCGTTTAAAATCAATAAGCTTCCTGTATTCGCCAATTTTAATATTTCTATCCAATTTCAGTCTAAACGCTCCTTTCCTTTCCAAACACTCACACTCACTCATCAGACGTATATAAGAAATGATAATTTATTAACATTATTATTAAAGGTTCTGATTGATTTTTTTGAAATGTCATTGGAAAATTGATGGGCTTTCTGCACATTTGATTCCGTTTAAAATCAATAAGCTTCCTGTATTCGCCGATTTTAATATTTCTATCCAATTTCAGTCTAAACGCTCCTTTCCTTTCCACACACTCACACTCACTCATCAGACGTATATAAGAAATGATAATTTATTAACATTATTATTAAAGGTTCTGATTGATTTTTTTGAAATGTCATTAGAAAATTGATGGGCCTTCTGCACATTTGATTCATTTTAAAATCAATAAGCTTCCTGTATTCGCCGATTTTAATATTTCTATCCAATTTCAGTCTAAAAGCTCCTTTCCTTTCCAAACACTCACACTCACTCATCAGACGTATATAAGAAATGATAATTTATTAACATTATTATTAAAGGTTCTGATTGATTTTTTTGAAATGTCATTGGAAAATTGATGGGCCTTCTGCACATTTGATTCCGTTTAAAATCAATAAGCTTCCTGTATTCGCCGATTTTAATATTTGTATCTAATTTCAGTCTACACGCCCCTTTCCTTTCCACACACTCACACTCACTCATCAGACGTATATAAGAAATGATAATTTATTAACATTATTATTAAAGGTTCTGATTGATTTTTTTGAAATGTCATTGGAAAATTGATGGGCCTTCTGCACATTTGATTCCGTTTAAAATCAATAAGCTTCCTGTATTCGCCGATTTTAATATTTCTATCCAATTTCAGTCTAAACGCTCCTTTCCTTTCCACACACTCACACTCACTCATCAGACGTATATAAGAAATGATAATTTATTAACATTATTATTAAAAGTTCTGATTGATTTTTTTGAAATGTCATTGGAAAATTGATGGGCCTTCTGCACATTTGATTCCGTTTAAAATCAATAAGCTTCCTGTATTCGCCGATTTTAATATTTCTATCCAATTTCAGTCTAAACGCTCCTTTCCTTTCCACACACTCACACTCACTCATCAGACGTATATAAGAAATGATAATTTATTAACATTATTATTAAAGGTTCTGATTGAGTTTTTTGAAATGTCATTGGAAAATTGATGGGCCTTCTGCACATTTGATTCCGTTTAAAATCAATAAGCTTCCTGTATTCGCCGATTTTAATATTTCTATCCAATTTCAGTCTAAACGCTCCTTTCCTTTCCAAACACTCACACTCACTCACCAGACGTATATAAGAAATGATAATTTATTAACATTATTATTAAAGGTTCTGATTGATTTTTTTGAAATGTCATTGGAAAATTGATGGGCCTTCTGCACATGTGATCCCGTTTAAAATCAATAAGCTTCCTGTATTCGCCGATTTTAATATTTCTATCCAATTTCAGTCTAAACGCTCCTTTCCTTTCCACACACTCACACTCACTCATCAGACGTATATAAGAAATGATAATTTATTAACATTATTATTAAAGGTTCTGATTGATTTTTTTGAAATGTCATTGGAAAATTGATGGGCCTTCTGCACATTTGATTCCGTTTAAAATCAATAAGCTTCCTGTATTCGCCGATTTTAATATTTCTATCCAATTTCAGTCTAAACGCTCCTTTCCTTTCCACACACTCACACTCACTCATCAGACGTATATAAGAAATGATAATTTATTAACATTATTATTAAAGGTTCTGATTGATTTTTTTGAAATGTCATTGGAAAATTGATGGGCCTTCTGCACATTTGATTCCGTTTAAAATCAATAAGCTTCCTGTATTCGCCGATTTTAATATTTCTATCCAATTTCAGTCTAAACGCTCCTTTCCTTTCCACACACTCACACTCACTCATCAGACGTATATAAGAAATGATAATTTATTAACATTATTATTAAAGGTTCTGATTGATTTTTTTTTAAATGTCATTGGAAAATTGATGGGCTTTCTGCACATTTGATTCCGTTTAAAATCAATAAGCTTCCTGTATTCGCCGATTTTAATATTTGTATCCAATTTCAGTCTACACGCTCCTTTCCTTTCCACACACTCACACTCAATCATCAGACGTATATAAGAAATGATAATTTATTAACATTATTATTAAAGGTTCTGATTGATTTTTTTTAAATGTCATTGGAAAATTGATAGGCCTTCTGCACCTTTGATTCCGTTTAAAATCAATAAGCTTCCTGTATTCGCCGATTATAATATTTTTATCCAATTTCAGTCTAAACGCTTCTTTCCTTTCCACACACTCACACTCACTCATCAGACGTATATAAGAAATGATAATTTATTAACATTATTATTAAAGGTTCTGATTGATTTTTTTTGAAATGTCATTGGAAAATTGATGGGCCTTCTGCACATTTGATTCCGTTTAAAATCAATAAGCTTCCTGTATTCGCCGATTTTAATATTTCTATCCAATTTCAGTCTAAACGCTCCTTTCCTTTCCACACACTCACACTCACTCATCAGACGTATATAAGAAATGATAATTTATTAACATTATTATTAAAGGTTCTGATTGATTTTTTTGAAATGTCATTGGAAAATTGATGGGCCTTCTGCACATTTGATTCCGTTTAAAATCAATAAGCTTCCTGTATTCGCCGATTTTAATATTTCTATCCAATTTCAGTCTAAACGCTCCTTTCCTTTCCACACACTCACACTCACTCATCAGACGTATATAAGAAATGATAATTTATTCACATTATTATTAAAGGTTCTGATTGATTTTTTTGAAATGTCATTGGAAAATTGATGGGCTTTCTGCACATTTGATTCCGTTTAAAATCAATAAGCTTCCTGTATTCGCCGATTTTAATATTTCTATCCAATTTCAGTCTAAACGCTATTTTCCTTTCCACACACTCACACTCACTCATCAGACGTATATAAGAAATGATAATTTATTCACATTATTATTAAAGGTTCTGATTGATTTTTTTGAAATGTCATTGGAAAATTGATGGGCTTTCTGCACATTTGATTCCGTTTAAAATCAATAAGCTTCCTGTATTCGCCGATTTTAATATTTCTATCCAATTTCAGTCTAAACGCTCCTTTCCTTTCCACACACTCACACTCACTCATCAGACGTATATAAGAAATGATAATTTATTAACATTATTATTAAAGGTTCTGATTGATTTTTTTGAAATGTCATTGGAAAATTGATGGGCCTTCTGCACATTTGATTCCGTTTAAAATCAATAAGCTTCCTGTATTCGCCGATTTTATTATTTCTATCCAATTTCAGTCTAAACGCTCCTTTCTTTTCCACACACTCACACTCACTCATCAGACGTATATAAGAAATGATAATTTATTAATATTATTATTAAAGGTTCTGATTGATTTTTTTGAAATGTCATTGGAAAATTGATGGGCCTTCTGCACATTTGATTCCGTTTAAAATCAATAAGCTTCCTGTATTCGCCGATTTTAATATTTCTATCCAATTTCAGTCTAAACGCTCCTTTCCTTTCCAAACACTCACACTCACTCATCAGACGTATATAAGAAATGATAATTTATTAACATTATTATTAAAGGTTCTGATTGATTTTTTTGAAATGTCATTGGAAAATTGATGGGCCTTCTGCACATTTGATTCCGTTTAAAATCAATAAGCTTCCTGTATTCGCCGATTTTAATATTTCTGTCCAATTTCAGTCTAAACGCTCCTTTCCTTTCCACACACTCACACTCACTCATCAGACGTATATAAGAAATGATAATTTATTAACATTATTATTAAAGGTTCTGATTGATTTTTTTGAAATGTCATTGGAAAATTGATGGGCCTTCTGCACATTTGATTCCGTTTAAAATCAATAAGCTTCCTGTATTCGCCGATTTTAATATTTCTGTCCAATTTCAGTCTAAACGCTCCTTTCTTTTCCACACACTCACACTCACTCATCAGACGTATATAAGAAATGATAATTTATTAATATTATTATTAAAGGTTCTGATTGATTTTTTTGAAATGTCATTGGAAAATTGATGGGCCTTCTGCACATTTGATTCCGTTTAAAATCAATAAGCTTCCTGTATTCGCCGATTTTAATATTTCTGTCCAATTTCAGTCTAAACGCTCCTTTCCTTTCCAAACACTCACACTCACTCATCAGACGTATATAAGAAATGATAATTTATTAACATTATTATTAAAGGTTCTGATTGATTTTTTTGAAATGTCATTGGAAAATTGATGGGCCTTCTGCACATTTGATTCCGTTTAAAATCAATAAGCTTCCTGTATTCGCCGATTTTAATATTTCTATCCAATTTCAGTCTAAACGCTCCTTTCCTTTCCAAACACTCACACTCACTCATCAGACGTATATAAGAAATGATAATTTATTAACATTATTATTAAAGGTTCTGATTGATTTTTTTGAAATGTCATTGGAAAATTGATGGGCCTTCTGCACATTTGATTCCGTTTAAAATCAATAAGCTTCCTGTATTCGCCGATTTTAATATTTCTGTCCAATTTCAGTCTAAACGCTCCTTTCCTTTCCAAACACTCACACTCACTCATCAGACGTATATAAGAAATGATAATTTATTAACATTATTATTAAAGGTTCTGATTGATTTTTTTGAAATGTCATTGGAAAATTGATGGGCCTTCTGCACATTTGATTCCGTTTAAAATCAATAAGCTTCCTGTATTCGCCGATTTTAATATTTCTGTCCAATTTCAGTCTAAACGCTCCTTTCCTTTCCACACACTCACACTCACTCATCAGACGTATATAAGAAATGATAATTTATTAACATTATTATTAAAGGTTCTGATCGATATTTTTGAAATGTCATTGGAAAATTGATGGGCCTTCTGCACATTTGATTCCGTTTAAAATCAATAAGCTTCCTGTATTCGCCGATTTTAATATTTCTATCCAATTTCAGTCTAAACGCTCCTTTCCTTTCCAAACACTCACACTCACTCATCAGACGTATATAAGAAATGATAATTTATTAACATTATTATTAAAGGTTCTGATCGATATTTTTGAAATGTCATTGGAAAATTGATGGGCCTTCTGCACATTTGATTCCGTTTAAAATCAATAAGCTTCCTGTATTCGCCGATTTTAATATTTCTATCCAATTTCAGTCTAAACGCTCCTTTCCTTTCCACACACTCACACTCACTCATCAGACGTATATAAGAAATGATAATTTATTAACATTATTATTAAAGGTTCTGATCGATATTTTTGAAATGTCATTGGAAAATTGATGGGCCTTCTGCACATTTGATTCCGTTTAAAATCAATAAGCTTCCTGTATTCGCCGATTTTAATATTTCTATCCAATTTCAGTCTAAACGCTCCTTTCCTTTCCACACACTCACACTCACTCATCAGACGTATATAAGAAATGATAATTTATTAACATTATTATTAAAGGTTCTGATTGATTTTTTTGAAATGTCATTGGAAAATTGATGGGCCTTCTGCACATTTGTTTCCGTATAAAATCAATAAGCTTCCTGTATTCGCCGATTTTAATATTTCTATCCAATTTCAGTCTAAACGCTCCTTTCCTTTCCAAACACTCACACTCACTCATCAGACGTATATAAGAAATGATAATTTATTAACATTATTATTAAAGGTTCTGATCGATATTTTTGAAATGTCATTGGAAAATTGATGGGCCTTCTGCACATTTGATTCCGTTTAAAATCAATAAGCTTCCTGTATTCGCCGATTTTAATATTTCTATCCAATTTCAGTCTAAACGCTCCTTTCCTTTCCAAACACTCACACTCACTCATCAGACGTATATAAGAAATGATAATTTATTAACATTATTATTAAAGGTTCTGATCGATATTTTTGAAATGTCATTGGAAAATTGATGGGCCTTCTGCACATTTGATTCCGTTTAAAATCAATAAGCTTCCTGTATTCGCCGATTTTAATATTTCTATCCAATTTCAGTCTAAACGCTCCTTTCCTTTCCACACACTCACACTCACTCATCAGACGTATATAAGAAATGATAATTTATTAACATTATTATTAAAGGTTCTGATTGATTTTTTTGAAATGTCATTGGAAAATTGATGGGCCTTCTGCACATTTGTTTCCGTATAAAATCAATAAGCTTCCTGTATTCGCCGATTTTAATATTTCTATCCAATTTCAGTCTAAACGCTCCTTTCCTTTCCACACACTCACACTCACTCATCAGACGTATATAAGAAATGGTAATTTATTAACATTTTTTTTAAAGGTTCTGATTGATTTTTTTTAAATGTCATTGGAAAATTGATGGGCCTTCTGCACATTTGATTCCGTTTAAAATCAATAAGCTTCCTGTATTCGCCGATTTTAATATTTCGATCCAATTTCAGTCTAAACGCTCCTTTCCTTTCCACACACTCACACTCACTCATCAGACGTATATAAGAAATGATAATTTATTCACATTATTATTAAAGGTTCTGATTGATTTTTTTGAAATGTCATTGGAAAATTGATGGGCCTTCTGCACATTTGATTCCGCTTAAAATCAATAAGCTTCCTGTATTCGCCGATTTTAATATTTCTATCCAATTTCAATCTAAACGCTCCTTTCCTTTCCACACACTCACACTCACTCATCAGACGTATATAAGAAATGATAATTTATTAACATTATTATTAAAGGTTCTGATTGATTTTTTTGAAATGTCATTGGAAAATTGATGGGCCTTCTGCACATTTGATTCCGTTTAAAATCAATAAGCTTCCTGTATTCGCCGATTTTAATATTTCTATCCAATTTCAGTCTAAACGCTCCTTTCCTTTCCACACACTCACACTCACTCATCAGACGTATATAAGAAATGATAATTTATTAACATTATTATTAAAGGTTCTGATTGATTTTTTTGAAATGTCATTGGAAAATTGATGGGCCTTCTGCACATTTGTTTCCGTATAAAATCAATAAGCTTCCTGTATTCGCCGATTTTAATATTTCTATCCAATTTCAGTCTAAACGCTCCTTTCCTTTCCACACACTCACACTCACTCATCAGACGTATATAAGAAATGGTAATTTATTAACATTTTTTTTAAAGGTTCTGATTGATTTTTTTTAAATGTCATTGGAAAATTGATGGGCCTTCTGCACATTTGATTCCGTTTAAAATCAATAAGCTTCCTGTATTCGCCGATTTTAATATTTCGATCCAATTTCAGTCTAAACGCTCCTTTCCTTTCCACACACTCACACTCACTCATCAGACGTATATAAGAAATGATAATTTATTCACATTATTATTAAAGGTTCTGATTGATTTTTTTGAAATGTCATTGGAAAATTGATGGGCCTTCTGCACATTTGATTCCGCTTAAAATCAATAAGCTTCCTGTATTCGCCGATTTTAATATTTCTATCCAATTTCAATCTAAACGCTCCTTTCCTTTCCACACACTCACACTCACTCATCAGACGTATATAAGAAATGATAATTTATTAACATTATTATTAAAGGTTCTGATTGATTTTTTTGAAATGTCATTGGAAAATTGATGGGCCTTCTGCACATTTGTTTCCGTATAAAATCAATAAGCTTCCTGTATTCGCCGATTTTAATATTTCTATCCAATTTCAGTCTAAACGCTCCTTTCCTTTCCACACACTCACACTCACTCATCAGACGTATATAAGAAATGGTAATTTATTAACATTTTTTTTAAAGGTTCTGATTGATTTTTTTTAAATGTCATTGGAAAATTGATGGGCCTTCTGCACATTTGATTCCGTTTAAAATCAATAAGCTTCCTGTATTCGCCGATTTTAATATTTCGATCCAATTTCAGTCTAAACGCTCCTTTCCTTTCCACACACTCACACTCACTCATCAGACGTATATAAGAAATGATAATTTATTCACATTATTATTAAAGGTTCTGATTGATTTTTTTGAAATGTCATTGGAAAATTGATGGGCCTTCTGCACATTTGATTCCGCTTAAAATCAATAAGCTTCCTGTATTCGCCGATTTTAATATTTCTATCCAATTTCAATCTAAACGCTCCTTTCCTTTCCACACACTCACACTCACTCATCAGACGTATATAAGAAATGATAATTTATTAACATTATTATTAAAGGTTCTGATTGATTTTTTTGAAATGTCATTGGAAAATTGATGGGCCTTCTGCACATTTGATTCCGTTTAAAATCAATAAGCTTCCTGTATTCGCCGATTTTAATATTTCTATCCAATTTCAGTCTAAACGCTCCTTTCCTTTCCACACACTCACACTCACTCATCAGACGTATATAAGAAATGATAATTTATTAACATTATTATTAAAGGTTCTGATTGATTTTTTTGAAATGTCATTGGAAAATTGATGGGCCTTCTGCACATTTGTTTCCGTATAAAATCAATAAGCTTCCTGTATTCGCCGATTTTAATATTTCTATCCAATTTCAGTCTAAACGCTCCTTTCCTTTCCACACACTCACACTCACTCATCAGACGTATATAAGAAATGGTAATTTATTAACATTTTTTTTAAAGGTTCTGATTGATTTTTTTTAAATGTCATTGGAAAATTGATGGGCCTTCTGCACATTTGATTCCGTTTAAAATCAATAAGCTTCCTGTATTCGCCGATTTTAATATTTCGATCCAATTTCAGTCTAAACGCTCCTTTCCTTTCCACACACTCACACTCACTCATCAGACGTATATAAGAAATGATAATTTATTCACATTATTATTAAAGGTTCTGATTGATTTTTTTGAAATGTCATTGGAAAATTGATGGGCCTTCTGCACATTTGATTCCGCTTAAAATCAATAAGCTTCCTGTATTCGCCGATTTTAATATTTCTATCCAATTTCAATCTAAACGCTCCTTTCCTTTCCACACACTCACACTCACTCATCAGACGTATATAAGAAATGATAATTTATTAACATTATTATTAAAGGTTCTGATTGATTTTTTTGAAATGTCATTGGAAAATTGACGGGCCTTCTGCACATTTGTTTCCGTATAAAATCAATAAGCTTCCTGTATTCGCCGATTTTAATATTTCTATCCAATTTCAGTCTAAACGCTCCTTTCCTTTCCACACACTCACACTCACTCATCAGACGTATATAAGAAATGGTAATTTATTAACATTTTTTTTAAAGGTTCTGATTGATTTTTTTTAAATGTCATTGGAAAATTGATGGGCCTTCTGCACATTTGATTCCGTTTAAAATCAATAAGCTTCCTGTATTCGCCGATTTTAATATTTCGATCCAATTTCAGTCTAAACGCTCCTTTCCTTTCCACACACTCACACTCACTCATCAGACGTATATAAGAAATGATAATTTATTCACATTATTATTAAAGGTTCTGATTAATTTTTTGAAATGTCATTGGAAAATTGATGGGCCTTCTGCACATTTGATTCCGCTTAAAATCAATAAGCTTCCTGTATTCGCCGATTTTAATATTTCTATCCAATTTCAATCTAAACGCTCCTTTCCTTTCCACACACTCACACTCACTCATCAGACGTATATAAGAAATGATAATTTATTAACATTATTATTAAAGGTTCTGATTGATTTTTTTGAAATGTCATTGGAAAATTGATGGGCCTTCTGCACATTTGTTTCCGTATAAAATCAATAAGCTTCCTGTATTCGCCGATTTTAATATTTCTATCCAATTTCAGTCTAAACGCTCCTTTCCTTTCCACACACTCACACTCACTCATCAGACGTATATAAGAAATGGTAATTTATTAACATTTTTTTAAAGGTTCTGATTGATTTTTTTTAAATGTCATTGGAAAATTGATGGGCCTTCTGCACATTTGATTCCGTTTAAAATCAATAAGCTTCCTGTATTCGCCGATTTAAATATTTCGATCCAATTTCAGTCTAAACGCTCCTTTCCTTTCCACACACTCACACTCACTCATCAGACGTATATAAGAAATGATAATTTATTCACATTATTATTAAAGGTTCTGATTGATTTTTTTGAAATGTCATTGGAAAATTGATGGGCCTTCTGCACATTTGATTCCGCTTAAAATCAATAAGCTTCCTGTATTCGCCGATTTTAATATTTCTATCCAATTTCAATCTAAACGCTCCTTTCCTTTCCACACACTCACACTCACTCATCAGACGTATATAAGAAATGATAATTTATTAACATTATTATTAAAGGTTCTGATTGATTTTTTTGAAATGTCATTGGAAAATTGATGGGCCTTCTGCACATTTGATTCCGTTTAAAATCAATAAGCTTCCTGTATTCGCCGATTTTAATATTTCTATCCAATTTCAGTCTAAACGCTCCTTTCCTTTCCACACACTCACACTCACTCATCAGACGTATATAAGAAATGATAATTTATTAACATTATTATTAAAGGTTCTGATCGATTTTTTTGAAATGCCATTGGAAAATTGATGGGCCTTCTGCACATTTGATTCCGTTTAAAATCAATAAGCTTCCTGTATTCGCCGATTTTAATATTTCTATCCAATTTCAGTCTAAACGCTCCTTTCCTTTCCACACACTCACACTCACTCATCAGACGTATATAAGAAATGATAATTTATTAACATTATTATTAAAGGTTCTGATTGATTTTTTTGAAATGTCATTGGAAAATTGATGGGCCTTCTGCACATTTGATTCCGTTTAAAATCAATAAGCTTCCTGTATGCGCCGATTTTAATATTTCTATCCAATTTCAGTCTAAACGCTCCTTTCCTTTCCACACACTCACACTCACTCATCAGACGTATATAAGAAATGATAATTTATTCACATTATTATTAAAGGTTCTGATTGATTTTTTTGAAATGTCATTGGAAAATTGATGGGCTTTCTGCACATTTGATTCCGTTTAAAATCAATAAGCTTCCTGTATTCGCCGATTTTAATATTTCTATCCAATTTCAGTCTAAACGCTCCTTTCCTTTCCACACACTCACACTCACTCATCAGACGTATATAAGAAATGATAATTTATTAACATTATTATTAAAGGTTCTGATTGATTTTTTTGAAATGTCATTGGAAAATTGATGGTCCTTCTGCACATTTGATTCCGTTTAAAATCAATAAGCTTCCTGTATTCGCCGATTTTAATATTTCTATCCAATTTCAGTCTAAACGCTCCTTTCCTTTCCACACACTCACACTCACTCATCAGACGTATATAAGAAATGATAATTTATTAACATTATTATTAAAGGTTCTGATTGATTTTTTTGAAATGTCATTAGAAAATTGATGGGCCTTCTGCACATTTGATTCATTTTAAAATCAATAAGCTTCCTGTATTCGCCGATTTTAATATTTCTATCCAATTTCAGTCTAAACGCTCCTTTCCTTTCCACACACTCACACTCACTCATCAGACGTATATAAGAAATGATAATTTATTAACATTATTATTAAAGGTTCTGATTGATTTTTTTGAAATGTCATTGGAAAATTGATGGGCCTTCTGCACATTTGATTCCGTTTAAAATCAATAAGCTTCCTGTATTCGCCGATTTTAATATTTCTATCCAATTTCAATTTAAACGCTCCTTTCCTTTCCACACACTCACACTCACTCATCAGACGTATATAAGAAATGATAATTTATTAACATTATTATTAAAGGTTCTGATTGATTTTTTTGAAATGTCATTGGAAAATTGATGGGCCTTCTGCACATTTGATTCCGTTTAAAATCAATAAGCTTCCTGTATTCGCCGATTTTATTATTTCTATCCAATTTCAGTCTAAACGCTCCTTTCTTTTCCACACACTCACACTCACTCATCAGACGTATATAAGAAATGATAATTTATTAATATTATTATTAAAGGTTCTGATTGATTTTTTTGAAATGTCATTGGAAAATTGATGGGCCTTCTGCACATTTGATTCCGTTTAAAATCAATAAGCTTCCTGTATTCGCCGATTTTATTATTCCTATCCAATTTCAGTCTAAACGCTCCTTTCCTTTCCAAACACTCACACTCACTCATCAGACGTATATAAGAAATGATAATTTATTCACATTATTATTAAAGGTTCTGATTGATTTTTTTGAAATGTCATTGGAAAATTGATGGGCCTTCTGCACATTTGATTCCGTTTAAAATCAATAAGCTTCCTGTATTCGCCGATTTTAATATTTCTGTCCAATTTCAGTCTAAACGCTCCTTTCCTTTCCACACACTCACACTCACTCATCAGACGTATATAAGAAATGGTAATTTATTAACATTTTTTTTAAAGGTTCTGATTGATTTTTTTTAAAGGTCATTGGAAAATTGATGGGCCTTCTGCACATTTGATTCCGTTTAAAATCAATAAGCTTCCTGTATTCGCCGATTTTAATATTTCTGTCCAATTTCAGTCTAAACGCTCCTTTCCTTTCCACACACTCACACTCACTCATCAGACGTATATAAGAAATGATAATTTATTCACATTATTATTAAAGGTTCTGATTGATTTTTTTGAAATGTCATTGGAAAATTGATGGGCCTTCTGCACATTTGATTCCGCTTAAAATCAATAAGCTTCCTGTATTCGCCGATTTTAATATTTCTATCCAATTTCAATCTAAACGCTCCTTTCCTTTCCACACACTCACACTCACTCATCAGACGTATATAAGAAATGATAATTTATTAACATTATTATTAAAGGTTCTGATCGATTTTTTTGAAATGTCATTGGAAAATTGATGGGCCTTCTGCACATTTGATTCCGTTTAACATCAATAAGCTTCCTGTATTCGCCGATTTTAATATTTCTGTCCAATTTCAGTCTAAACGCTCCTTTCCTTTCCACACACTCACACTCACTCATCAGACGTATATAAGAAATGGTAATTTATTAACATTTTTTTTAAAGGTTCTGATTGATTTTTTTTGAAGGTCATTGGAAAATTGATGGGCCTTCTGCACATTTGATTCCGCTTAAAATCAATAAGCTTCCTGTATTCGCCGATTTTAATATTTCTGTCCAATTTCAGTCTAAACGCTCCTTTCCTTTCCACACACTCACACTCACTCATCAGACGTATATAAGAAATGATAATTTATTAACATTATTATTAAAGGTTCTGATCGATTTTTTTGAAATGTCATTGGAAAATTGATGGGCCTTCTGCACATTTGATTCCGTTTAACATCAATAAGCTTCCTGTATTCGCCGATTTTAATATTTCTGTCCAATTTCAGTCTAAACGCTCCTTTCCTTTCCACACACTCACACTCACTCATCAGACGTATATAAGAAATGATAATTTATTAACATTATTATTAAAGGTTCTGATCGATTTTTTTGAAATGTCATTGGAAAATTGATGGGCCTTCTGCACATTTGATTCCGTTTAACATCAATAAGCTTCCTGTATTCGCCGATTTTAATATTTCTGTCCAATTTCAGTCTAAACGCTCCTTTCCTTTCCACACACTCACACTCACTCATCAGACGTATATAAGAAATGGTAATTTATTAACATTTTTTTTAAAGGTTCTGATTGATTTTTTTTGAAGGTCATTGGAAAATTGATGGGCCTTCTGCACATTTGATTCCGCTTAAAATCAATAAGCTTCCTGTATTCGCCGATTTTAATATTTCTGTCCAATTTCAGTCTAAACGCTCCTTTCCTTTCCACACACTCACACTCACTCATCAGACGTATATAAGAAATGGTAATTTATTAACATTTTTTTTAAAGGTTCTGATTGATTTTTTTTGAAGGTCATTGGAAAATTGATGGGCCTTCTGCACATTTGATTCCGCTTAAAATCAATAAGCTTCCTGTATTCGCCGATTTTAATATTTCTGTCCAATTTCAGTCTACACGTTCCTTTCCTTTCCACACACTCACACTCACTCATCAGACGTATATAAGAAATGATAATTTATTAACATTATTATTAAAGGTTCTGATCGATTTTTTTGAAATGTCATTGGAAAATTGATGGGCCTTCTGCACATTTGATTCCGTTTAACATCAATAAGCTTCCTGTATTCGCCGATTTTAATATTTCTATCCAATTTCAGTCTAAACGCTCCTTTCCTTTCCACACACTCACACTCACTCATCAGACGTATATAAGAAATGGTAATTTATTAACATTTTTTTTAAAGGTTCTGATTGATTTTTTTTAAAGGTCATTGGAAAATTGATGGGCCTTCTGCACATTTGATTCCGTTTAAAATCAATAAGCTTCCTGTATTCGCCGATTTTAATATTTCTGTCCAATTTCAGTCTAAACGCTCCTTTCCTTTCCACACACTCACACTCACTCATCAGACGTATATAAGAAATGATAATTTATTCACATTATTATTAAAGGTTCTGATTGATTTTTTTGAAATGTCATTGGAAAATTGATGGGCCTTCTGCACATTTGATTCCGTTTAAAATCAATAAGCTTCCTGTATTCGCCGATTTTAATATTTCTATCCAATTTCAGTCTAAACGCTCCTTTCCTTTCCACACACTCACACTCACTCATCAGACGTATATAAGAAATGATAATTTATTAACATTGTTATTAAAGGTTCTGATCGATTTTTTTGAAATGTCATTGGAAAATTGATGGGCCTTCTGCACATTTGATTCCGTTTAAGGGGACGGTGGACGTTAAAATGAGCAAAAATCGATAAAAAAAGGTTTTTTTTTTATTATATAACATTATTCTACACATTTAACTGCACCAGGTGCAAAAAACCGCTAGTATCTATGATGATTTTTGAGGAAGTTATAAGCATTTAAAGTTTGTAAACAAACAAATCATGGACTTTTAAATTTCACACATAAGGTAAACAAACATCTGTCAGCGTTTATGAATCGATATTTTAATTTTAAAAATTAATATCTTCGTAAATTATTATTTTTGTAAATTGGCAACAGTGAGCTTTAACTGTAACCACTTCCTGGTTTGTTTACTATGGATTGCCGAAAGTTTTGAAGTGATAAATTTTTATAATATATTTCCTTACTTCTTGACACTATTTTCTTCATTTTTTGCTTCAAAAATAGCTCTTTTTAGATCTGAAAGTGCTACAGCGTACTTTTATGTCATAGTTTTTACAACATATATTTGTGTCAATTTTAAAAATGCATTCTATAAGTAGGCGTTTTCGTAAGCCGAAATCTCGACCGTCAAAGAAATCGCTTGCAAACAGCAACAAAATTCGTAAGCGGTGGTCATCTGTAAATAGTGTGGATAATTCTACAAATAATTCGTCATGTGTGAATGGATCTTCAAATAATTCCTCATTTGTAAATAGTGTGGATGAATCTTCAAATATTTCCCTGTCCACTATTTCTTCTGAAAGTGCAACATCTACTACATATTTATATAATAAAATTGGAAGTGCTAGTGAAAACAAACTAAATGCATATTTTCCATCCGCATCTAACTGTGATTCAGAAAATTTGAATGAAAACACATATGTTTTTATGAATAATAATATGTGGTCAGATTTATTGTGCAATGTGAAGTGCAATGAATGTGATAGTAATTCTCTGGATGTAATATCAAAAGGGGCATTTGGGTACTCTTCAAAAATAGAGTTAATTTGTAAAAGTTGCGGAAAAGTATTCAGCACAGTATTTTCGAGTCCTCGAGTAAGCCAAACGAAGTGCTTTGATGCAAATAAAAAACTAGTTGAAGCATTTCTGAAAATTGGTAAAGGACATGCAGCTTTAGAAGTGTTTTCTATGGCTATTGGAATTCATGCCATGGATAAAAAAACATTTTCAAGATGCTTGCATAGCTTGTATGAGGAAAGAAAAAGCTTCAAAGATGATGTTCTTCGAATTGCTCGAAGTATAGTGCGGAAGAAATATGAGGATTTGGATGAAAGTTTTACTAATGAAGAAATTATAGACATCACTGTTTCATATGATGGAACATGGCAGAAACGCGGTCATACATCTCTATATGGAATTGGATTTGTTATAGATATTCTGACTGGATTAGTTATCGATTTTGAAATCTTATCTAAATACTGTCCAGAATGTGTCACTGCGACGCGAGATCTTGGTGCAGCTAGTGCTGAATTCAGCATTTGGTATGAAGGCCATAACCTGAATGCTCACAAAATCATGCCGGATCTTCTAATTCGATGGAAATGACAGCTGCTGCATCTATATGGAATCGATCTGTAAGTACTTGTGGAATGAGGTATGTAGGATTGCTATCTGATGGTGATGCGAAAACTTATCAACATCTGTCAGAATTAAATGTATATGGCAGTGATATTAGAATTATAAAAGAGGAATGCATAAATCACGTGGCCAAACGCCTAGGAGCAGGACTCCGTAATAAAGTCAAGGAGTGGCGTAGCAAAGGTGTTACTATTGGTGGACGTAAAGACGGTAGTTTGAAAGAGGAAACAATTATAAAACTAACAAACTTTTATAGGAAAGCGATTAAAGACAACGTGCCTCGCATAGAAGATATGAAAACAGCAATTTATGCTACCATATTACACTGTTCTTCAACCAACAAATCTCCAAAGCACAACAAATGCCCCGCAGGTGTCTCATCATGGTGTTTTTATCAACGGGCTCTTGCTAATAAGGAACCACCAAAATCTCATGCGACAATGAAGACAAAGCTGTCTGAAGATGTTGTTGCAAAAATTATGCCAATTTACCAAAGACTGGCTAGCAATGAATTGTTAACCAGGTGTATTTCTGGCAAAACCCAGAACGCTAATGAGAGCTTACACAGCTCAATTTGGAAAAACTGTCCGAAAGAAACATTCGTTTCTAAAAAGAGGTTGGAAATGTCTGTGATTTCCACAGTTTCGGAATATAACTTTGGATGTGTAAATAGTTTAGGTATGGAGGAAAAGGTGAACGCATTTTCTTTATCTATTGCACAGCAACGTGATAAACGCCGCATCAATCAAAGTTTAACTAGAAACACTACTGAATGGAAAGAAAACAGAATAGTTAAAAAATATTGTAAGTCGCAGAAAAATGCTAAAAATGTAAGAAAAGAAAGCAAAACATATGGTGCTGGTGAATTTGATTAGTTGTAATTAAAGGTATGTTTAAATTTTCTCGATTAATGATTCATACTACTATATAGCCTCGATTACTAGTTCATACTTATTTTTCTTAATTGCCAACGGCCCTACCTTGCTGAAAACACCGGTTCTCGTTAGATCACCGAAGTTAAGCAGCATCGGACGCAGTTAGTACTTGGGTGGTGACCACCTGGAAACACCGCATGCTGTTGGCACATTTCGGGTGCAGTAGCCCGGTGGTTTGCGTGCTGGATTTGCATGCTGCCACAACTGCTGCCGAAAGCCGACGTGGTGGTCGAACGGTCAAAGGCAAGCGTTTCCTCGTACTCGTTCGACCGCCAGGTTGTGGGTTCGAGTCTCACTTTAGGCATAGATGTTTGTGTTGTTGGGCGCAATGTGTTTCCACCCCCACTGGTGCACTGGGGCAACGTCATATGATGGCTAAGAGGTTCACGCATTGCATATCGCACGTAGCAAGATCACTTTCTCCATGCAAGCTAGGATCCGTACATGAGAAGGGGTTCGACCTAAAGGTTGAAATCTGTGGAACGAATGTACGGAACGCTTGGGATACACAGCAATCGGAATGTTTGGCGAGTGAGCTGAAAGTGCTGTGGGTTGGTCTCCGGATTAGCCAAATTTTTATATACTTATATTGCATTAACCATCATTTATCCACTATCTACATAGTATTTCTGTCTTATTTACTTTAAATACATTTTTCTCGAAATAAAATTTTCAAAGGTTTTACATTTTTAAAATTGGGATCGTGACCTATCGGGACTGCGGTTTATCGTTCCACGACATTGCTGCTCATATTGGTCGGGATCCCATGACTGTCAGGCAAATATGGAATCGATTGGTCCAAAAAGGCCATACTGAATGCCATGCAGGATCTCTGCGGCCTGGACCACTAACAACCGAGAGGACAGACATGTTGTCCTCTTGGCCTTGCGGGATCGTACAGCCATGTCGTACCCTGAGTCAGGAACTGGGCTCGTTTGCAAGACGACAAGTGTCTGCACGGATAGTGCGATGACGTCTGCAGCACCATGGACTGTCAGCACGGCAACCATTGTTGCAGCTTTCATTGATGCTGCAGCAGAGATAGGCACGCCTACAGTGGTATGACGAACAACGACACTGGATACAGGAGTGGCACCACGTCGTCTTTTCACATGAATCTCGGTTCTGCATACAGCATCATGATGGACGTATCCGTGTGTGGCAGCACCGAGGAGAACAAACATTGCCAGCTTGCATTCGTCATTGTCATATGTGCCCAGCACTTGGCTGGATGGTATGGGGTGCCATTGGGTATACATCCCAGTCACCTCTTGTTCGCATAGTCGGTAATGTGGACAGCCGTCGTTGCATTCCTGACGTGTTAAGGCCCGTGGCTGTTCCCTAACTTCAAGGCCTGCGTGACACCATCTTTCAACAAGATAATGCACTACCGCATGTTGCCCGTGCTTTCCTGACCTTCCTAGATAGAGAGGGTGTTCGACTGTTTCCCTGGCCAGCACGCTCTTCAGATCTGTCACCCATTGAGAACATCTGGACATGGGTTGCCGAGAGACTGACACGCCACCACTCACCCGCCACTATGATTGATGAACTCTGGCATAGAGTTGAAGCCGCATGGAATGATGTACCCATAACTGTCATCCAAGCTCAATTTAACTCGATGCCCAGCCAGATTACAGCCTGCTGTTGCTGCCAGAGGTGGCAACTCTGTGTACTGAATTCTGCATGCTGTGTATGCCAAACCACCTGCAAATTTAATCATGTCTTCCTCCCATTATACCGTATATGTACAATAAATAAGATTCAGCTATTTGTTTTCCTTGGTGTAGCAAATTTAATGACCAGCAGTGTATTATATCTCCTCGATTACTAGTTTAATACGTATTTTTCTTAGCGGAAATTTATACTTATTTTTCTTAGATTGTGATAATTTATTTATTTTTTACTATAATATTAGTTTATTATTCTAAAAGTTACATTACATAGTATATATATATACTTACATTGCATTAACCATCATTTATCCACTATCTACATAGTATTTCTGTCTTATTTACTTTAAATGCATTTTTCTCGAAACGAACTTTTCAACGGTTTTACATTTTTAAAATGCTCCATGCGTCTTAATTTTTGTTTGAAATGCATGAAATTTGGCAAGAAGACACCTTTCATACTTCTTAATGAAACTGGGTATGCATTTTACAATTGGACTTTATTAAGGTGAATAAGAACCGAATGAAATGGGAAATTTTGATAAAAATTAAGTTTTAACGCAGAAAAATATTTTTAAAAAATTAACTTTCCAACCGATTTAAAGATACATACCCAAATTTGTTCATAATATGTTTTTAAGTGATCATAAAGTAAAATTAATCAAAAATGTGAATAAATGGAACGCAAGGAACATTTTTAAATTTTTGTTAAAAAAAATTAAATTAAAAAAAAAAAATACAAAATTGAAAAAAATTTCATGGTATTATATATAGTAATGTTAAGAGGAATATTTATACAAATTTTCATGTTTCTAAGTCAATAAATAAATAAAAAAAATTTCAACGTCCACCGTCCCCTTAAAATCAATAAGCTTCCTGTATTCGCCGATTTTAATATTTCTATCCAATTTCAGTCTAAACGCTCCTTTCCTTTCCACACACTCACACTCACTCATCAGACGTATATAAGAAATGATAATTTATTCACATTATTATTAAAGGTTCTGATTGATTTTTTTGAAATGTCATTGGAAAATTGATGGGCCTTCTGCACATTTGATTCCGCTTAAAATCAATAAGCTTCCTGTATTCGCCGATTTTAATATTTCTATCCAATTTCAGTCTAAACGCTCCTTTCCTTTCCACACACTCACACTCACTCATCAGACGTATATAAGAAATGATAATTTATTAACATTATTATTAAAGGTTCTGATTGATTTTTTTGAAATGTCATTGGAAAATTGATGGGCCTTCTGCACATTTGATTCCGCTTAAAATCAATAAGCTTCCTGTATTCGCCGATTTTAATATTTGTATCCAATTTCAGTCTAAACGCTCCTTTCCTTTCCACACACTCACACTCACTCATCAGACGTATATAAGAAATGATAATTTATTCACATTATTATTAAAGGTTCTGATTGATTTTTTTGAAATGTCATTGGAAAATTGATGGGCCTTCTGCACATTTGATTCCGCTTAAAATCAATAAGCTTCCTGTATTCGCCGATTTTAATATTTGTATCCAATTTCAGTCTAAACGCTCCTTTCCTTTCCACACACTCACACTCACTCATCAGACGTATATAAGAAATGATAATTTATTAACATTATTATTAAAGGTTCTGATTGATTTTTTTGAAATGTCATTGGAAAATTGATGGGCCTTCTGCACATTTGATTCCGCTTAAAATCAATAAGCTTCCTGTATTCGCCGATTTTAATATTTGTATCCAATTTCAGTCTAAACGCTCCTTTCCTTTCCACACACTCACACTCACTCATCAGACGTATATAAGAAATGATAATTTATTCACATTATTATTAAAGGTTCTGATTGATTTTTTTGAAATGTCATTGGAAAATTGATGGGCCTTCTGCACATTTGATTCCGCTTAAAATCAATAAGCTTCCTGTATTCGCCGATTTTAATATTTGTATCCAATTTCAGTCTAAACGCTCCTTTCCTTTCCACACACTCACACTCACTCATCAGACGTATATAAGAAATGATAATTTATTCACATTATTATTAAAGGTTCTGATTGATTTTTTTGAAATGTCATTGGAAAATTGATGGGCCTTCTGCACATTTGATTCCGCTTAAAATCAATAAGCTTCCTGTATTCGCCGATTTTAATATTTCTATCCAATTTCAGTCTAAACGCTCCTTTCCTTTCCACACACTCACACTCACTCATCAGACGTATATAAGAAATGATAATTTATTAACATTATTATTAAAGGTTCTGATTGATTTTTTTGAAATGTCATTGGAAAATTGATGGGCCTTCTGCACATTTGATTCCGCTTAAAATCAATAAGCTTCCTGTATTCGCCGATTTTAATATTTCTATCCAATTTCAGTCTAAACGCTCCTTTCCTTTCCACACACTCACACTCACTCATCAGACGTATATAAGAAATGATAATTTATTAACATTATTATTAAAGGTTCTGATTGATTTTTTTGAAATGTCATTGGAAAATTGATGGGCCTTCTGCACATTTGATTCCGCTTAAAATCAATAAGCTTCCTGTATTCGCCGATTTTAATATTTGTATCCAATTTCAGTCTAAACGCTCCTTTCCTTTCCACACACTCACACTCACTCATCAGACGTATATAAGAAATGATAATTTATTCACATTATTATTAAAGGTTCTGATTGATTTTTTTGAAATGTCATTGGAAAATTGATGGGCCTTCTGCACATTTGATTCCGCTTAAAATCAATAAGCTTCCTGTATTCGCCGATTTTAATATTTCTATCCAATTTCAGTCTAAACGCTCCTTTCCTTTCCACACACTCACACTCACTCATCAGACGTATATAAGAAATGATAATTTATTAACATTATTATTAAAGGTTCTGATTGATTTTTTTGAAATGTCATTGGAAAATTGATGGGCCTTCTGCACATTTGATTCCGCTTAAAATCAATAAGCTTCCTGTATTCGCCGATTTTAATATTTCTATCCAATTTCAGTCTAAACGCTCCTTTCCTTTCCACACACTCACACTCACTCATCAGACGTATATAAGAAATGATAATTTATTAACATTATTATTAAAGGTTCTGATTGATTTTTTTGAAATGTCATTGGAAAATTGATGGGCCTTCTGCACATTTGATTCCGCTTAAAATCAATAAGCTTCCTGTATTCGCCGATTTTAATATTTCTATCCAATTTCAGTCTAAACGCTCCTTTCCTTTCCACACACTCACACTCACTCATCAGACGTATATAAGAAATGATAATTTATTAACATTATTATTAAAGGTTCTGATTGATTTTTTTGAAATGTCATTGGAAAATTGATGGGCCTTCTGCACATTTGATTCCGCTTAAAATCAATAAGCTTCCTGTATTCGCCGATTTTAATATTTGTATCCAATTTCAGTCTACACGCTCCTTTCCTTTCCACACACTCACACTCACTCATCAGACGTATATAAGAAATGATAATTTATTCACATTATTATTAAAGGTTCTGATTGATTTTTTTGAAATGTCATTGGAAAATTGATGGGCCTTCTGCACATTTGATTCCGCTTAAAATCAATAAGCTTCCTGTATTCGCCGATTTTAATATTTGTATCCAATTTCAGTCTACACGCTCCTTTCCTTTCCACACACTCACACTCACTCATCAGACGTATATAAGAAATGATAATTTATTAACATTATTATTAAAGGTTCTGATTGATTTTTTTGAAATGTCATTGGAAAATTGATGGGCCTTCTGCACATTTGATTCCGCTTAAAATCAATAAGCTTCCTGTATTCGCCGATTTTAATATTTGTATCCAATTTCAGTCTACACGCTCCTTTCCTTTCCACACACTCACACTCACTCATCAGACGTATATAAGAAATGATAATTTATTCACATTATTATTAAAGGTTCTGATTGATTTTTTTGAAATGTCATTGGAAAATTGATGGGCCTTCTGCACATTTGATTCCGCTTAAAATCAATAAGCTTCCTGTATTCGCCGATTTTAATATTTGTATCCAATTTCAGTCTAAACGCTCCTTTCCTTTCCACACACTCACACTCACTCATCAGACGTATATAAGAAATGATAATTTATTCACATTATTATTAAAGGTTCTGATTGATTTTTTTGAAATGTCATTGGAAAATTGATGGGCCTTCTGCACATTTGATTCCGCTTAAAATCAATAAGCTTCCTGTATTCGCCGATTTTAATATTTGTATCCAATTTCAGTCTACACGCTCCTTTCCTTTCCACACACTCACACTCACTCATCAGACGTATATAAGAAATGATAATTTATTCACATTATTATTAAAGGTTCTGATTGATTTTTTTGAAATGTCATTGGAAAATTGATGGGCCTTCTGCACATTTGATTCCGCTTAAAATCAATAAGCTTCCTGTATTCGCCGATTTTAATATTTGTATCCAATTTCAGTCTACACGCTCCTTTCCTTTCCACACACTCACACTCACTCATCAGACGTATATAAGAAATGATAATTTATTCACATTATTATTAAAGGTTCTGATTGATTTTTTTGAAATGTCATTGGAAAATTGATGGGCCTTCTGCACATTTGATTCCGCTTAAAATCAATAAGCTTCCTGTATTCGCCGATTTTAATATTTGTATCCAATTTCAGTCTAAACGCTCCTTTCCTTTCCACACACTCACACTCACTCATCAGACGTATATAAGAAATGATAATTTATTCACATTATTATTAAAGGTTCTGATTGATTTTTTTGAAATGTCATTGGAAAATTGATGGGCCTTCTGCACATTTGATTCCGCTTAAAATCAATAAGCTTCCTGTATTCGCCGATTTTAATATTTGTATCCAATTTCAGTCTACACGCTCCTTTCCTTTCCACACACTCACACTCACTCATCAGACGTATATAAGAAATGATAATTGATTAACATTATTATTAAAGGTTCTGATTGATTTTTTTTTAAATGTCATTGGAAAATTGATAGGCCTTCTGCACATTTGATTCCGTTTCAAATCAATAAGCTTCCTGTATTCGCCGATTTTAATATTTTTATCCAATTTCAGTCTACACGCTTCTTTCCTTTCCACACACTCACACTCACTCATCAGACGTATATAAGAAATGATAATTTATTAACATTATTATTAAAGGTTCTGATTGATTTTTTTTTAAATGTCATTGGAAAATTGATAGGCCTTCTGCACATTTGATTCCGTTTAAAATCAATAAGCTTCCTGTATTCGCCGATTTTAATATTTGTATCCAATTTCAGTCTACACGCTCCTTTCCTTTCCACACACTCACACTCACTCATCAGACGTATATAAGAAATGATAATTTATTAACATTATTATTAAAGGTTCTGATTGATTTTTTTTAAATGTCATTGGAAAATTGATAAGCCTTCTGCACATTTGATTCCGTTTAAAATCAATAAGCTTCCTGTATTCGCCGATTTTAATATTTGTATCCAATTTCAGTCTACACGCTCCTTTCCTTTCCACACACTCACACTCACTCATCAGACGTATATAAGAAATGATAATTTATTAACATTATTATTAAAGGTTCTGATTGATTTTTTTTTAAATGTCATTGGAAAATTGATAGGCCTTCTGCACATTTGATTCCGTTTAAAATCAATAAGCTTCCTGTATTCGCCGATTATAATATTTTTATCCAATTTCAGTCTACACGCTTCTTTCCTTTCCACACACTCACACTCACTCATCAGACGTATATAAGAAATGATAATTTATTAACATTATTATTAAAGGTTCTGATTGATTTTTTTTTAAATGTCATTGGAAAATTGATAGGCCTTCTGCACATTTGATTCCTTTTAAAATCAATAAGCTTCCTGTATTCGCCGATTTTAATATTTTTATCCAATTTCAGTCTACACGCTTCTTTCCTTTCCACACACTCACACTCACTCATCAGACGTATATAAGAAATGATAATTTATTAACATTATTATTAAAGGTTCTGATTGATTTTTTTTTAAATGTCATTGGAAAATTGATAGGCCTTCTGCACATTTGATTCCGTTTAAAATCAATAAGCTTCCTGTATTCGCCGATTTTAATATTTGTATCCAATTTCAGTCTACACGCTCCTTTCCTTTCCACACACTCACACTCACTCATCAGACGTATATAAGAAATGATAATTTATTAACATTATTATTAAAGGTTCTGATTGATTTTTTTTAAATGTCATTGGAAAATTGATAAGCCTTCTGCACATTTGATTCCGTTTAAAATCAATAAGCTTCCTGTATTCGCCGATTTTAATATTTGTATCCAATTTCAGTCTACACGCTCCTTTCCTTTCCACACACTCACACTCACTCATCAGACGTATATAAGAAATGATAATTTATTAACATTATTATTAAAGGTTCTGATTGATTTTTTTTTAAATGTCATTGGAAAATTGATAGGCCTTCTGCACATTTGATTCCGTTTAAAATCAATAAGCTTCCTGTATTCGCCGATTATAATATTTTTATCCAATTTCAGTCTACACGCTTCTTTCCTTTCCACACACTCACACTCACTCATCAGACGTATATAAGAAATGATAATTTATTAACATTATTATTAAAGGTTCTGATTGATTTTTTTTTAAATGTCATTGGAAAATTGATGGGCCTTCTGCACATTTGATTCCGTTTAAAATCAATAAGCTTCCTGTATTCGCCGATTTTAATATTTCTATCCAATTTCAGTCTAAACGCTCCTTTCCTTTCCACACACTCACACTCACTCATCAGACGTATATAAGAAATGATAATTTATTCACATTATTTTTAAAGGTTCTGATTGATTTTTTTGAAATGTCATTGGAAAATTGATGGGCATTTTGCACATTTGATTCCGTTTAAAATCAATAAGCTTCCTGTATTCGCCGATTTTAATATTTCTATCCAATTTCAGTCTACACGCCCCTTTCCTTTCCACACACTCACACTCACTCATCAGACGTATATAAGAAATGATAATTGATTAACATTATTATTAAAGTTTCTGATTGATTTTTTTGAAATGTCATTGGAAAATTGATGGGCCTTCTGCACATTTGATTCCGTTTAAAATCAATAAGCTTCCTGTATTCGCCGATTTTAATATTTGTATCCAATTTCAGTCTACACGCTCCTTTCCTTTCCACACACTCACACTCACTCATCAGACGTATATAAGAAATGATAATTTATTAACATTATTATTAAAGGTTCTGATTGATTTTTTTTAAATGTCATTGGAAAATTGATGGGCCTTCTGCACATTTGATTCCGTTTAAAATCAATAAGCTTCCTGTATTCGCCGATTTTAATATTTCGATCCAATTTCAGTCTAAACGCTCCTTTCCTTTCCACACACTCACACTCACTCATCAGACGTATATAAGAAATGATAATTTATTAACATTATTATTAAAGGTTCTGATTGATTTTTTTGAAATGTCATTGGAAAATTGATGGGCCTTCTGCACATTTGATTCCGCTTAAAATCAATAAGCTTCCTGTATTCGCCGATTTTAATATTTCGATCCAATTTCAGTCTAAACGCTCCTTTCCTTTCCACACACTCACACTCACTCATCAGACGTATATAAGAAATGATAATTTATTAACATTATTATTAAAGGTTCTGATTGATTTTTTTGAAATGTCATTGGAAAATTGATGGGCCTTCTGCACATTTGATTCCGCTTAAAATCAATAAGCTTCCTGTATTCGCCGATTTTAATATTTCGATCCAATTTCAGTCTAAACGCTCCTTTCCTTTCCACACACTCACACTCACTCATCAGACGTATATAAGAAATGATAATTTATTAACATTATTATTAAAGGTTCTGATTGATTTTTTTGAAATGTCATTGGAAAATTGATGGGCCTTCTGCACATTTGATTCCGCTTAAAATCAATAAGCTTCCTGTATTCGCCGATTTTAATATTTCGATCCAATTTCAGTCTAAACGCTCCTTTCCTTTCCACACACTCACACTCACTCATCAGACGTATATAAGAAATGATAATTTATTAACATTATTATTAAAGGTTCTGATTGATTTTTTTGAAATGTCATTGGAAAATTGATGGGCCTTCTGCACATTTGATTCCGCTTAAAATCAATAAGCTTCCTGTATTCGCCGATTTTAATATTTCGATCCAATTTCAGTCTAAACGCTCCTTTCCTTTCCACACACTCACACTCACTCATCAGACGTATATAAGAAATGATAATTTATTAACATTATTATTAAAGGTTCTGATTGATTTTTTTTAAATGTCATTGGAAAATTGATGGGCCTTCTGCACATTTGATTCCGTTTAAAATCAATAAGCTTCCTGTATTCGCCGATTTTAATATTTCTATCCAATTTCAGTCTAAACGCTCCTTTCCTTTCCACACACTCACACTCACTCATCAGACGTATATAAGAAATGATAATTTATTCACAGTATTATTAAAGGTTCTGATTGATTTTTTTGAAATGTCATTGGAAAATTGATGGGCCTTCTGCACATTTGATTCCGCTTAAAATCAATAAGCTTCCTGTATTCGCCGATTTTAATATTTGTATCCAATTTCAGTCTACACACTCCTTTCCTTTCCACACACTCACACTCACTCATCAGACGTATATAAGAAATGATAATTTATTAACATTATTATTAAAGATTCTGATTGATTTTTTTTTAAATGTCATTGGAAAATTGATAAGCCTTCTGCACATTTGATTCCGTTTAAAATCAATAAGCTTCCTGTATTCGCCGATTTTAATATTTGTATCCAATTTCAGTCTAAACACTCCTTTCTTTTCCACACACTCACACTCACTCATCAGACGTATATAAGAAATGATAATTTATTAACATTATTATTAAAGGTTCTGATTGATTTTTTTGAAATGTCATTGGAAAATTGATGGGCCTTCTGCACATTTGATTCCGTTTAAAATCAATAAGCTTCCTGTATTCGCCGATTTTAATATTTGTATCCAATTTCAGTCTAAACACTCCTTTCCTTTCCACACACTCACACTCACTCATCAGACGTATATAAGAAATGATAATTTATTAACATTATTATTAAAGGTTCTGATTGATTTTTTTGAAATGTCATTGGAAAATTGATGGGCCTTCTGCACATTTGATTCCGTTTAAAATCAATAAGCTTCCTGTATTCGCCGATTTTAATATTTGTATCCAATTTCAGTCTACACGCTCCTTTCCTTTCCACACACTCACACTCACTCATCAGACGTATATAAGAAATGATAATTTATTAACATTATTATTAAAGGTTCTGATTGATTTTTTTTTAAATGTCATTGGAAAATTGATAGGCCTTCTGCACATTTGATTCCGTTTAAAATCAATAAGCTTCCTGTATTCGCCGATTATAATATTTTTATCCAATTTCAGTCTACACGCTTCTTTCCTTTCCACACACTCACACTCACTCATCAGACGTATATAAGAAATGATAATTTATTAACATTATTATTAAAGGTTCTGATTGATTTTTTTTTAAATGTCATTGGAAAATTGATGGGCCTTCTGCACATTTGATTCCGTTTAAAATCAATAAGCTTCCTGTATTCGCCGATTTTAATATTTCTATCCAATTTCAGTCTAAACGCTCCTTTCCTTTCCACACACTCACACTCACTCATCAGACGTATATAAGAAATGATAATTTATTCACATTATTATTAAAGGTTCTGATTGATTTTTTTGAAATGTCATTGGAAAATTGATGGGCATTTTGCACATTTGATTCCGTTTAAAATCAATAAGCTTCCTGTATTCGCCGATTTTAATATTTGTATCCAATTTCAGTCTACACGCCCCTTTCCTTTCCACACACTCACACTCACTCATCAGACGTATATAAGAAATGATAATTTATTAACATTATTATTAAAGTTTCTGATTGATTTTTTTGAAATGTCATTGGAAAATTGATGGGCCTTCTGCACATTTGATTCCGTTTAAAATCAATAAGCTTCCTGTATTCGCCGATTTTAATATTTGTATCCAATTTCAGTCTACACGCTCCTTTCCTTTCCACACACTCACACTCACTCATCAGACGTATATAAGAAATGATAATTTATTAACATTATTATTAAAGGTTCTGATTGATTTTTTTTAAATGTCATTGGAAAATTGATGGGCCTTCTGCACATTTGATTCCGTTTAAAATCAATAAGCTTCCTGTATTCGCCGATTTTAATATTTGTATCCAATTTCAGTCTAAACGCTCCTTTCCTTTCCACACACTCACACTCACTCATCAGACGTATATAAGAAATGATAATTTATTAACATTATTATTAAAGGTTCTGATTGATATTTTTGAAGTGTCATTGGAAAATTGATGGGCCTTCTGCACATTTGATTCCGTTTAAAATCAATAAGCTTCCTGTATTCGCCGATTTTAATATTTGTATCCTATTTCAGTCTAAACGCTCCTTTCCTTTCCACACACACACACTCACTCTTCAGACGTATATAAGAAATGATACTTTATTAACATTATTATTAAAGGTTCTGATTGATTTTTTAAAATGTCATTGAAAAATTGAGGGGTCTTCTGAATATTTGATTGCATTTAAAATCAATAGCTTCCACAAACACTCAGACTTATATGAAATGATAATTTAATAACTTTATTAAATGTCCTGATTGATTTTTTATCGTCGTTTTTTTTCCTGCGACATTTTCGAATTAAATTCCATCGCATAATGATCCAATGGCTTTTTTACATATTTGAGTGGTTCAAATAAATTTCCTCCTCAAATCTTCTGCAAGCTCGGGCATCTTCAAATATTGATTACTCTACATTCTCGAATTAAATTCGTTTACAAAATTCAGAAATGTATTTATCAAAAGGTAACAGAAATTAGACGAGCGGTAATAGTTATTTTATGCGATTATGCAGATTTGCAAAAATTACAATGGACACAACACTTTTTGGTTTATTGTGTTTATGTTATTTTATAATCAATATAATAATCATTATAATAATCATCATACAATTTTATTTTAAAATTGAATATTTTACGGCCATCCCATCAAGTAATGCAGAAATGGGCATCGCTCTGCCCTTTTCTCTGTCGCCGAAGTCTGTTTTTTCGTTTGTATTATCGGAAATAGGGTAACTTAAAAATGTATCTGTCCGAGCAGGATTTTCTCTTCATTTTGCTGATTTGCATCCGAAATATCTTCGAAAATATAAGAGATAGCTATAAGTAGTAAGTGGCAAAAATATGTATTAGGAAATACAGTTTCTACATCTATAATTTGTTTTTAAAAAGCTCTTACAGTTCTCGAGTCATGGTCTTGTCAAGCTCAAGAACAGTGAAATTTTCCGTTTTACATGTTTGCAATGCGGATATTTTAAAATCTTATAGTGCTAACTAGAAACAAAAAGCAAGAAGGGTCAACGATGGCTGAGGTTTGAACAGAATATAAATGCCCATTTATTCGCCGTCAGGCAAGTTAACTTGAAAGTGAAATTTCGTTAGATATAATGCACAGGCTGGCAAGCAAGACAGTAAAATGATGTGATCTTTTGATGTCCAGTCTCGAGTCGGAGCATCCGCAGATGAAATCGGAGCGAGTCATTTGGAGCGTTTGGAAATCAACTTGTTGAACTTTTATTACAGAAAATGTTATTCACGCAAAACCACCGATTTATTTTAATTGCTGGTCATACCATGGAGGTAAATGAAGAACTTGATGAGTCATACAATTCAACTCTGTGGCGGTTAACGGTCGCCATTTATGTCACCTGCACCAAAACGAACTAGAAGCGGCTTTTCTCTGTGTATCTGAAAACTGAAGAATATAACTGAGGAATGTAACTGGGGAATTTAACCGGGGATTATAACTGGGGATAACTGAGGAAACCGTTTCCTGTTTTGGGACGCCTGACTTCGGAAGACTCCCGATGGGGATTTACGCAAAACTTTTACGCCGGTGACAGTATTGGCATGTGAAAGCCATCATGCGAAATATATAATTATATATATATATGATGTGAAAGCCATAATTTTCGTCACCGGCATGTGTGAAAAACAATACGATGGTGCACATCGAAAACACGTGGCGTACATGGGGGACACCCCCATAAATGAGCCCCAGAGCCACGACGACCCATGAGAAAGACGGTCGGTCCCTCCTTCTGGGGCGTAAGTTCAGTCGATAGAAAAACTTTGATCGTTTCGGACGAGACTCGCTCCTAAAATGAACCTCCGTTCGACTGCCTCGAACTTAACGTTCCCAAAATCAGGATTTAGCCGCCAGCCGCAGAATCTCTCTGCAAAGTATTATGACGATGTATATAGAGCTGTAAAATTCACTGCATATAAATGGTATTTTTATGCAATGTTAACGCTCTGCCTGGAGAACAACAACAACAAATGTCGGGAGATTGTGTCGGGCATTAATACCGCATGCCAGGTTTAGCCCACACAATCAAAACAAAGAAAACCATGCAACTCCAACTAATCTATCTATTCATCTGTAATATTAAAACAGGATCTTGTATGTATGTTTGTTCCCTGTATTGCAAAACCCTACTCGGCCAAGAAGCTTTTTAACCTGGGTATCCAATTGAAGATGTACCACTTACTTTCACCGACCAATATTAAAATTTCACAGATTTTTAAATATTTGTAAAGCCTCTAAAAAGAGGCGTGTACCTATTCAAAAATGGGATGTGGGCAGCCCATGACTTTCCATTTGAAACAAGTCATTCATTTCGTCCAGAAAAACCCATTTTTGACTCACTAAAAGGCAATCCAACAAGGACTCAAAGGACCCAAACATGCATTATGTGAAAGGCACCTTAAAATCACTGGCTCGGTGTCGATAACAATCCTCTTTATGGAAATGTTTATTTTCTTTTTCTCTAAAAGCATTTTATAGAGAGTGTGAATTTAAATTGCACTCCTTTATATAGACAAATAAACCAAAGTATGACTCCTTTAAATGGATAGGAAATTAATAGGAAATTCAAAATTGTACCCACCACCACCACCACTTACAAACATTTGTCACGCCCCTCCGCTCTCTATTTGATTTTGCTTTTTTTCTAAACTTTTCGTGTCTTTTCCTTCAAAATAATAAAGGGGGTGGGTGGGGTCAGGGTTTGTTTCTCCCCCCCCCCCCCCACGCTATGGTCGGACCTGTCCGGCAAAGATCTCGGAATGGACTCTCTAATGAAGTCTTAATCCCGAAATTATGAAAAGGTCCGTAGTATCCGTCCACTTATACACAGTATTTTATTTTTCCTCCTCGCGAGTCTTTCGCGCCTTCTCAAAAGCAGCACTTCGAGTGGTCATCCCGACTCAACACAAAAAGGCTGCAGGCAGTCGCACAGGCAAAAAAAGAGCGCTAACGTCGCTGTCATTGGCGTTCTCGTTGGCGAAGTGGCGGCGATGCGATGCACTATAAAAGCGATTCTGTTCGCATGAGCTGGCTGGTTTGCGAGCGAACACTCTCGAGACTTGCGACGGCCTCCGAACGAAGCCTCGATTTCTACTGCCGTCCCGAAGGTGAGTTGCTTTTGCGTCTCTGTTTGGATGCGTTCCTTCTGCTAGTACGCCACACTATTTATTATAGGGTTTGAAAAAGGACGCAAGTTGTTTTTCTAGCAAGAGCTTCGACTTGGGTAACTCAATATAGAAATAAATATTTTAAGAGACAATTTCGTTTAGTATGGACTCTAAAAAAAATGTAAAGTTTCGTCATGAAATGTGGGAACTTTGAAATGGCTCACATGACGGGTCTCTGTCCATGTTTTTTCAAGTTCATATTTTTCAAGAGAATTTCAGTGTGGTAAGCCATGCTTCTCAGCACGACCTATTACATTCATACAACTTGGGAGGCTCCCAAACATAGATCACCGATTTTCCCCTCTTTGAGAATTGCTTAAAAAATAGCCCGGGACCAGTGCCCTTTCCTCCTTTTATTGAAGTGTGCCCACGGAGTTACCCCAAGTTTGCCCAAAGTTTGTCTGGGTCAATATCTCAAAATATTTCAAGAGTCTGTGGATGACACAAAGGTCATTGAATTAAAAAGAGCCGGTTATTTTGAGTGTGGATGTGTTCAATTGTATCTCCCGTGTTCGTTGAAATTGTATACAATATTAAAAGAATTTAAAAAAAGATGTTCCAGAACGAATGATTGCGTAAAATTGAAAAGAAACTCGTTGGGGTGATTCATTTTTAGTCCTCTGGTTTCCGAAAGGAAATGAATGTTTATTGTAATGTAAATGATGAATATGAGTACATAGTTTAAAATGGATCCACTTATTTTTATTGAAAATTTCACCACTGGCTTATTGCGGTTTCCGAAAGAGAGCTCCATCTCTTGTATCATGCCAAACGCATACGGTACAGCATGTCTCTGAAATCTAATGTACCGCAAAAAGTTAATAAACCGTTCCAAAAGACTGAGAACGCGCTTCTTTACATTTTAAACACATCCGGAGAGAATCTATTCGAGCGAAAGAAAATGGAGCGTTTAATAAGTTCTTTTAAAATGGGGTGTTTTGAATGAATCAGGTGAATCCCTTTTCGATGCGCGACGAACTTTAAATGATCTGTGGATGTCAACACGAAATAATCTTACCAACAGAATTGAAATCCTATTAAGTTCTGCTTTTCCACACGAATCTGACGAATCTGGGGGCGCGGTAGCCCATTGGTTAGCGCGCTGGAGTTGCACTCGGTAGGCCCGGGTTCGATTCCAGCCACTGCCAAAAACTGCCGCCGTGTTCACGCGGAGTACGATCACGTTAAACATGTGGGTCCGTAAGTCCTTCCGAGAGGTTGGTGGTAGGGGAAGGAGGGTACGGTCCCTGTGGATGCCTCCCCCACTGGGTTCCGGTCCAAATTGGGTGGCACTTCCCGGCCGTCCAAATGTTACCTTACACCTTTCTGGTAGGTCGGACGGTCTGGGTCTCAACAACAACAACACGAATCTGACGAGGGCGCGGTGTCCCAGAGGTTAGCGCGCGGGAATGGCACTCGATAAGCCCGGGTTCGATTCCTGCCGCTGCCAAAACGACCGCAGTGTTCACGTTGAGTACGATCACTTTAAACATGTGGGTCCGTAAGTCCTTTCGAGAGATTGGTGGTGTGGGAAGGAGGGTACGGCCCCTGGGGATGCCTCCCCCACTGGGTTCTGGTCTAAATTGGGTGGCACTACCGTCCAAACAGTTACCTTACACCTTTCTGGTAGGTCGGACGGTCTGGGTCTTCTACACAGTGGATGGCTCTAAACGGGCGATCTGTGTTTTCAACACAATGATACAAAATGAAATGCTATTGAGTGATGGGTTTTAAACTCATTTTGATTTTGTAAAACAATACGTTCCCTAGATAATTGTAAAATGGATCCATTTGTATGTGGAACGCCCCAAAAAGTATTGCAATTTTGCAAATGTCCGTCTTTGGATGGAAATACTTTATGCACAGAGTATGTTGAGGTGTACGTATGAGGGGGACCCAAATGACCCATCGAACTCATTTGGGTGTGATAAAGTAAAATAGTGGGCTCGAGTTTTCACACCCTCCTTATAATGCATAAACAAAAGTGTCCTCTTTATAATACAAACTTCTAACTAACGTCTCCCTAACCCATGAAAATCGGCTGGAACCTTATTCATTTTAAAGGTTCCGAAATCAATAAATAAGGGACTTGAATAGGCGTCAACTCCCTTCATTAGACATGGATAGTTTGCGTCTCGAATCGACCTCAACGACAACAAGAAATCCCTCTCTCTTACATTTATCCCTTTTTACTTTCCGTGCAATACGTGCTCATGTATAGACGGACCGACACGTTTTGGGACCTCCAGAATACGAAAAACTATTCTTAGTGAGATGTGTGTGTGTCTGTATGTGCAGATTTTGTATCCACTGTAGGCACAGCTTTCGTTAATTTATAACTCCAGTGCAGGCCTAGACGGGTAGGCAAGTGCCTCCAGGGTCAAGGAGTCCCAAGTGGCCTATTTCAAAGATCTCCTAATTTAAATATGATTTTAGCATTTTGCTAAAAAAGTAAATTTGCTAAAGAGCTAAATTTACTTCGAGGAGTAATCTAAGTAGAGAAAGCCTGGGCCAAGGTAAATGGAAGTAAGAGAGGTAGGCCATTCGTTTCTGGCAACCTACTCCTGTCCAGAGTTCTTGGAATGACTGACGTCACTGGTCCCCTCCATCTAGCTGGTCCCTTCCGAAGCGTGAGGAAAAGACTGAGCACGAATATTAGTTTGACAACATTGTTTTAAATTTGGTAGTCTTCGTGATGGTTTATAGTGATGTAGCTCTTTGCAAAAACGGCAATTCAAGCAAATATGTATCATTTCACAGATTTCTTCAAAAAGCGAATCGTAAACTTCGACATAAGAGATGAGAAGAAGACAATGAATGGTTTGCTAAATGTTAAAGATGTAGAACAGACTTCAAATATTTTTGAGAATATGTCTGTGGTTTTTCAGTCAGGTGATACAAATGAAATAGAAAAGCAAAATTTATGTTTTGAAAATCAGTAATTATTTAAAATAAATTCTTTGAAAAGAAAGTATTCGATGATGAAGAAAAAATAAAGTGCCTGACTGAAAAATACGAGAAGACAATGAGAGAATAAAAGCAAAATTATTTTTTTTTTGGAGCACAGAGTGACAATTTAAAGAAGAAAGATGATGAGAAAATTCAAAGTGAAATTGCAAAAGTCCTTTCTAAATATTTCACATCAGGTCAGCTATTACGAATTTTAAATAACAGTGGAAATTTGAAGATATAGCTGAAGCCTTAGTTCTTGGGAGCCCGAGTTCTTTCATTGGTAGCATACTACCATTTGAGAGAGCAAATTAAAATTCCTTTACCAAGCATTAGCATTTTAAAATTATGGACGAAAAATTTTAAATGTTCTTCAGGAATTTTAACCCAAGTAGTGGAAATGATGAAAGAACAAGGCAAGATACTAACAGAACTGCAGAAATTTACGGAAAATATATTTAATCAAATTAGCATTCCTGGACGATTTTATAACCATCCTCTTACTACTGATTTCCAATCTCGACTTAAAACATTACTGCTTGGGTCTAAGCTTCCTATGCCAATAAATACAAATGTGCGACTTTATATTTCAAATTAGAAGAAAAAGATGACGCAATTAGCAGCAATGTAGATCATGAACATGAGATTCAGGTCAAAGAAATCTAATAATTGAGCAAAACTAGGAAACAATTTCTAAGAACTTTCAAGGAGCTAAATTTAATATAACATCCTAAGAGAAAACAAACACTGATCCATGCGTAAAATTTAAAATATTTTTAGGTAAAAAGTGACTCGACAGATGCTGTATATAAGTCGTTATAACGAAAACTATCACAATCTTTAAAGAATATACCGTTTTTACACCAGGAATTTAGAATAATCTGAATCCCTTTGATGAGGGGTTATATGTTAATGGAAACAATTTTAAACAATCATAAAGTAATTATATCTTGTTTACCTTAAATTTTAATCTTGCATAAAGTGCTAGATGACTATTTTAGATAATATCCAATTCAACTGTATAACATTTAGAAAGAAAAACGCTAAACTATTCTTTGCGGCAAGAAAAAGGATGTTTGACGTTTCTCACCGAAAAGTACCACTGGAACTGGACTGACCAGAACAAATCTTTCACCCCAGAACAAATCTTTCGTGAAACAAAATGATTGATAAACACATGTTTCACAGATCGGCTGAATTTTTTTTATATATTTTATGGGATTATTTGAATATTCTCTAAAACTTTCAAAGCCATTTATGAATTTCAAATTTGCTTAAAAATGTTTGAAAAATGAGGTCTCATAGGGTTCAATGTATTTCATTTTTTCAACCCAAAACTAATTGGGTGATATTATTCATTTATATTCCCATAGGTCCCACAGATCGTATGAACAACATACTAAAATTTCACTCTGACGACATTTCATTTTTCCGGCAGTTGTCGTGCTAACGTCTGTCGACCGAATGACCGAAGTCATAAACCCTTTTCAACTATGTTGGAAAGCGTTAAAAATGGACGGGGGGATGCTATTATGTGCCATAAATGTTTAATTGAATTTGAAGAATGAAAAAGAGCCGAGTGAAAAATGGGAACTTTGTACAGCCGAGATAAAAATGGAAATAGTTTTAATGGTTGGCTTGGATAAGGGGTCCACATTATAAAAAATAATTTTAATGTTTTGAAACTTTTTTTTCGAAAAAATATCTGCCCAATCGAGTGTTTTTCTTTTCATTTTTCTTACTTTCACTCGAAATATCTTCGAAACTATAAAAGAAAGATAAAATAGTATATATTACGAAATTTAGTTTTTAAATCTATATTTTTTCAAAGCTCTTATAGTTCTCGAGTCATGATCTTGTGAAGTTGAAGATTGAAAATGTTCCGTTTTTCAAGTTTATGAGATTGACCAATAAGTAGGGATGTGATATATCTCTGAAAGCCCTCAAATTGTATTTCGGATCGAACTCTGTTATAATTTCGATATTTTAGTATGTTAACTTTTCCAATGCTAACACTAAAGCGACGGAAGCTGTCATTTTGAGCGTATTGTTAAAGTTCTACTTTGAGAAACGGTCTCTCAAACGGCTCATCCCAGCCCATTCAAATTTTATGACTTTTCTTAAAGTTATTAGAAACACAGAAAATTATTCTAGGTTTTATAATAATTCCAATCGACCGATGCCCGTCGTTCTGGGAACCGTCAAAATATCCGTCGTTAGTGTTATAAAAGATGGCTCCGAGATATTTTATTTCGTTTCAAAAATGAGGAGCTTCGCGGATTCTAAAGATGCTTAAGGCTTGAACAGAATAGGCAATTTGTAGATAAACTTGAATGCAAAATCGCGTCAGGTAGAAATCGCCGTAAATTAGCTATGCGATATGTCGACATCGAGTCTAGGAAAAGAGAATCCAGGTGACGAAAGCCAATCACCATTTCATTTTATTTGGATTGAGACATTCATAAAAAGAAAACGCGTCTTATGATGGTGATCCTGAAGAACAATCTTTCTCGAGACTGATAACAGATTCGAACTCATTTTTGAGGTACTGGGTCGTGGCTGTGAAATAGTTTTCAAGTTAGATCCTTTAGCCTCATACTTAATGTGTTTTCATAATTTAAAATTTTCCATTTCTTAAAAATTTCAAAACGTCTTTCTTTTTTTTTATCTCCTCGAGTTCTATGAAATGTATTTCATCTTTGCATAAAAGTGTTTTTCATAAGTTTAAATGGACATTCAATATTCACCAGTTTGCAAAACTCATGTTCAAAATAACATAATAAATAAGAACTTCGTTAAATATACAAAAAGTGCCTACTCGTTTGAAAAGGCGAGCAAGAACCGTTTTCTTCCAAGTAAGATTACTAGAGTCGTCGATCCTCCAGAGGGCTGTTATTTGCCCCGATACTCGCTCTTTTTGTACGTAAGGAGTACATACTCTTTTTGTACGTAAGGAGTACACTTTTAACTGCCGTAAACCTTTGGGTTGGCTCTGTGGTCTGGGCCTTCCACACTTTTTGTACGTAAGGAGTACACACTCTTTTTGTACGTAGGCTGCATTTGCGAAGTTTTGTGTACTGGGACCATTCTAATACTGCGAAAGTGGATCCCTTGCAATACTCGAATCCAGTTTAAGGCACTCCCGGACCTGCGGCACTTTGAGAAGAAAGGCCAAAGGAAAATGCAGACAGCCACTTCTGCTCGCCTCACTTACCCATTCCTTAATAAGGCGATCCATGAACGTGCCAAGGTCGATCGAAATGTCGATACTCGCGAAACAATTTTATGGAATCTACTAAAACTGCAGTTTTAGATGACCACACACCTATGTATTTCGCACTTCAATATATGGCCCTTGGTCATATATTGAAAGCATTTCGTGCGATCGTGGACCAGTCGCTCTGCAGCGAATCAAAGTTATCCACAGATCTCGAATTTCGGATGGGAAAATCTTTAGTTTAGCATTTCCTGAATAGGACGGAGCCATTTCTGGACCCCTTTTTCATTCACTATCGGGAACTTGGTGCTCAAGGACTTTTCTACAATCAATCGGTTCAGATTTCATTTGCTGTTATCACTTGGAAAGTCATTTTCCGCAATGAGCTTTAACGACTATCGCGTTAGTTGGACAGCCTATAAGGAACTCAGCTAAAAGAGAATTCGGAGTTACAAGAAATTTTTTTTTAAATTTTTATTTGGATCCTATTGCCTGCGTCCACTCGGACGGACCTAACGTCATAACATTTTATAGATAATGACTTGTGATTCGGAAATAAGAACCTGCCTTTTTTTGCGAAATGGCCCGCAAAAATAATTAAAATTTAAAATAAGATTACGTATGTTCAGATGTATTAATTCAATGTTTGTTTTATGCATAATTTTAGACGATTAAAAGAATAAGACGTATCTCATTACTCAATAAATTTCCCTCGCCAATGGAAACCCAATGGAAACGAAATTGAAAGTGCAAATTCGGCGTCATTTTCAAATAATTATTCGAGCCATTAAACCCACTTTAATGAATTATTAAAGAAATCGAGAAAATGAATCTCATTTTTCTCAGTCTGTATTTTCCAATCCAAACCAAAAGAGTCCATCGAAAGCCTGCGTAGTAAAATACGCAGAAATGCAAGGGCAAACTGATGTGAAACAAGAAAGATCAATCATGCATAAAACACTGATTATGAAACACTTTCCGACTGCAATGCTATTTTATTTAAACATCTCTAAAATGCGATACATTCAGCGGTAATATTTTTTAAATTATCACAATAATACAATCATTTATTATATTTGAAAACTTAAAACTTCATCGAAAAAAATGAACTTTATTTAAATGACGTCATTGAAATATAAATCGCTTGGCTATCTAAAAGCTGTAAATATATCATTCATCCACTTTTATTCCATTCCTTTCATTCATCACAATACTACAATTTATTTTATTTAAAAACTTAAAACCATGGAGATAAAAGCAATTTAACTCTATGCTTAAAACTTCATGGGAAAAAATCCGCTTTAAAATCTTCTGCTTCTCGATGTAAAATCAGTGAATATTTCATTCATATCAGCTATATTGCAGACTCCAGAGCTAAATAATTTTACGTTAAAGAAATTCAGCAATTCTTATACTACTCATCCTACAGTTTTATGTGTTTACATTTCCCATAAGTGAAAATTAGGCTTAGTTGTAGAAATAATCAAAGTTTGATGATCATTTAAACTCAAATAAATTGTAATTCCGCTATTTCAGAATATAGATGCACAGACATTAAGCAAAAATAAAGCGGTTTAAGGACGAATACAACACTAAAAATAAATTAAAAAGAACTTTAAAAATCACGATTTTGACACAAGATGGATGCCATATTTCATTTTGAAGTGGGTCACGTGATCTCTTTATAATATGGGTGTAAAAATTTTAATTTTTATTTGAAAAACTACCAAATATATTTTGCTGAAATTTTTTTCATATTTTTTATGGGATCATTTGAATATTTCCTAAAACTTTCGAAGCGATTTGTGAATTTTAAATTCGCTTAAAAAATGTTTGAAAAATTAATCAATGTATTTCATTTTTTCGATCCGGGTTCAGTCCAAAACTAATTGGGTGATACTATTCATTTATACTCCCACAGGTCCCACAGACCGTCTGAACAACATACTAAAATTTCATTTTGATAGTCATTTTTACGGTTGTTATCGTGCGGACAGACACGCAGAATGAATGAACAAAGTCATAAACACTTTTCAACTATCTTGTAAAATGTTAACAAGAAAGATCAGTCATGCTCAAAGCATTGATAATGAAACACTTTCCGACTTCAATGCAATTTTATTTAAACATCTCTAAAATGCAATACATTTCTCGGTAATATTTTAAAACTTATCACAATACTACATTAATTTATTATATTTGAAAACTTAAACCTTCATCGAAAAAAATGAACTTCATTCAAATGACGGCATTGAGATATAAATATAAACATCTCTAAAATGCGATACATTCCTCGGTAATATTTTTAAAATCATACTACAATAATTTATTATATTTGAAAACTTCATCGAAAACAACTGACATTCATTCAAATGACGTCATACCTGTAGAAAAAATAACACGCCTGGATCTCTCTATAAAATCAGCATTTCATTCATAACATTTTCCCATTCATTTCATTCATCACAGTACTAAAATAATATATTTTATTTAAAAAATTAAGACCATGGAGCTACAAGTAATTAAACTCCATACTTCATCGAAAAAATAGTCCTTCTCTCTGTAAAATCAATGAATGTTTCATTCATATCGGCTCTGCAGACTCCATGAGCTAAATATTTTTGCGTTAAAGAAATACGGCAATTGTTATACAACTCATCCTACATATTTTGCTGTTTACATTTTACTTAAGTGAAAAATAGGCTTCGTTGCAGAAATAATCAAATTTGGATGATCATTTAAACTCAAATATATTGCAATTGCGTTGTTGCAGTATGTAGATGCACAGAATTTAAGCAAAAATAAAGTGGTTTTAGGACGGATACAACACTCAATATGAATTAAAAAGAACTTTAAAAAACACGGTTTTGAGACAAGATGGATGCCATATTTTATTTTGAAGTGGGTCACGTGATCTTTTCATATCATGGTCACGTGATCTTTTCATATAAGAGGTGTAATTATTTTCATTTTTATTTAAAAACTACTGAATATATTTTGCTGAAATTTTTTATATATTTTATGGAATAATTTGAATATTACATGAAATTTTCGAAGAAATTTGTGAATTTTAAATCCGCTTAAAAAATGTTTGAAAAATTAGGTCCCATAGGGTTCAATGTATTTCATTTTTTCAACCCGGGTTCAATCCAAAACTAATTGGGTGTTACTATTCATTTATACTCCCATAGGTCCTATATACCGTCTGTGTGTGTGTGTGAACAACATACTAAAATTTCATTTAGATGAAGTCATTTTTACGGCAGTTATCGTGCTAACGGACAGACAGACAGAATGAACAAAGTCATAAACACTTTTCAACTTTGTTGTACAGTGTTATAAAAAAGAATTAAAACTCTACTTTTATCATCCTAAATTAAACATCGAAAATTATCTTTGTGCTGAAAACAAGTTATTTCAAAAAGTTGATCTTTAAAAATGCCACTTTCTAGAGTGTGCTTTAAGCGCAGATGTACACTACATAAGTAGTTAGCCTTGTGTGCTGCGAGCGAGAAATTGCGAGGGAAAAGTTTTCTTAAAAAATGTATTTTATTGAAGGTGAATCACGCATTTTAAAATATGCATGAAAGGAGATCTTGCTAAAATGAGATCGTATATTTCTCGAAATGCCATTTTAATACAGAAATAACGAAAATTTCCATACATTGCTTGGGATAAATAAAGGCCAAAATGCGACGTCGCGTTCCTATGCGAAGTCTATGTTCCTAGACGTGCGATCAGAGTGCTTAATGTCCATGTTTTTGTTGCACTCGATGAGTTTCAAGATCTGTTATATAGACACGCTTCAAGATTTGAAAAGCAGCGTGAGTAAGGAAACATTTTATCAAATGTATTATAGTTCTTAAAATGAATCGAAAAATGTTTTTAGTTTGATAAGATGGCTCAATTGAATTGACCTCAAGGAAGGTCTCGTATATCTATTGTTACTGTAGCGTATTAAATGGCTTGAATTGGAGACATCTTTAGCTCGACGCTATGACACTGGCCTACCGCGCTTTGGGGGATTTCCCATTCTCGCCGCAGTACTATTAGCGAAAATTCTGTGAGAGTTTTGTGACGTTTGAAATGGCTTCTTTTAAGAAGGTTATTAATGTGAAAAGATAAATTGAGTCAAATCCATGCAAAAAGCACTTTTGTGAGTACTATTTGTCTTTTATATCGAATTTTAAACTGCAGTATATTTGGGCTCTTCAGCGGTGTCGGATGCCAACTAAAATGAAGCAGAAAATAAATTTAAAACAAAATAATGGACACTAAATGTGATTTATTACACGCAGTGGGTATGAAAACCATTTAATTTCTTATAAAATGATGCGGCGAAATCTGCATCTAAAATCTTTTACACTGGCTGCCGGACCTTGCTCTATTGACATTTTAAATTCGCATTCGTATGATACAAAATTCTATGGAGTTCAAAGTTTTCTACGCATTTACTCAGTATTTACCCACTACGTACTTCTACGTATTTATCCAGACCGTCCGACCTACCCGAAAGTGGGAGGTATCTGTTTGGTGGCCGGGAAGTGCCACCCAATTTAGACCGGAATCCAGTTGGGAAGGCATCCACAGGGATCGCACCCTCCTTTTCCTGCCACCCACCCATCTCTCGGAATGACCCACATGTTCAACTTGATCGTACTCCGCGTGAACACGCAGACAGTTTGGGCAGAGTGCCGGGAATCAAACGTATTTAACTCATCGTGGACAAAAATGGGTTGAAGTCTTAAAATCCAAACAAAAGTATGAGAAAATAAAATGGGTCCAGTTCAGAATTTCCTATTGTTTCTTTCTGTACTGTATTCAGTGGCTTCGCCATTTTGGGGTCCCATTGAAGCTTGGAGAAAGAAAAAATGGAAAACAAAACAATTTTTTTCTTTTCTGACGACGCTACTGGCTGTATTGGTGAGACTATTTCTTAAAATATTGGGCACTGCTGATGTCGTGCCCCTTTGCTTATCAAGAAGTACAGTGCCTTTCTTGATACGTTTTCTTATCTACAGATGTGTGGTTTATCTGCAGATGTGTGGATTCTTATCTGCAGATGTGTGAGTTGCGGTGGACGTTGAAGTTGCGCATTAAAGCAAACTGGAAAATTCAGATTGTTAATGTAGCAGTCCGCAACCTGGTGGCAAAGCTAACTTGAGTGCAGAGAGGTCTAGGAAAATGAGTATTAAAAGCTTAAAAAGCAGTCTGAATTCAGTTATCATTAAAATTGGAGATGGTACTGATGCTTTTTCATAGGATAACAAAAAGTATTTTGAAAGGCGAATCCTTTATTACGCAAACCAAATTGGAGAAGGCATTGGACCGTTCGTCCACCCGCTTCTCAAATCGGACGCTCCTCCTCTTTTCGCCCAATCAGGTGCCACAAGGCTAGGCTAAGAGATATCTTCGGGTCTCAATTTAGAATTCGGGGAGCGATGCCTAGCACGGCTGCCACAGTGCCTCCGACTCGCGAGTTGGAATGAATTTTTTCAAACTCCTTATTTATACTATTTTATTTTCACACCCTCTCCCTAACCAGGGCGTTCTATTTCATGTATTTAGGTTGGGTAGAAATGCCATATCTTTATTAAAATTATTTTAGACAAGTAAAAAGAAAACGGTTTTTTTTTTAGGGGGGGGGGAGCGTCAAATATGAAAAGCTGTATTTTTGTCTCTGGATAGGCCCAACTTCCCATACTCCCCTTCAATACATGAATTTCATTTTCAGTGTCCTACCTTTTGTAATGGAAGCAGCTTTTTTCTGTGCATTTCTATTGGGATGATGTCATTCTTATAAGTTTTTCGGATTCTTTTGCTTAATACGTTTTCGAAGACTATTAAGTTTCGCCTTCTTTCGACCACTTAGATGACTGAATAAAAACGGCTTTATTTCTGAGTGTCTGATTTTTTTATATCTCCATTCAAATGTTTTTGTTAACTCCCCCGCATTTCATACCTCTTCGTCTCTTTTCCAAATCAACCGGGAGCTGTCGTCCCCGTATTTCGGATGAGATGATGCAACGGATTACTTCTGACTTTTGTTCACTACTTAAAAAAAAATTAAAAATTGAGTATTTTCCTTTTCGCTTCGATTTCTTCGCTCATCTTCGTCTATCCTTGTCCCTCAGATACCTTTAAACCTCATGTGCGTCTCTCTAGTTTTTATTTGGGGTGGCCTTCCCTTTTTAATTCTCTGGGTTTCGCTTCGCCACTTTCCGTGTCCAGGTCATCGGGAAAGAGCGGGGCCCTACCCAGGGTTAATATTCTATTAACCCTTGTATTATATTATGTATAAGATATTATATATATATGATATTCTACGGACCTAACGGAGCCCTGTCAATAGATTTTGTCGAGATGTCTGCCCGATTTTGCTCCTTTGAGGAGCGCTCTCGATAAGAAAATAATACGTTCCAATTCATTTGGCACCGGGTGAAGGTTACCCGATAAGAGTGCCAGGTTCCATTCCCCTTTCTCGTACATTATATTCTTTAGCTCACCTAGTTTTCATCCGAAATAGTCTATTTTATATTTTTGCAAAAATTGAAAAAAAAAGTTAAGTTGTCAACGGCTCTATCACTCCGATGAATGGCAGTCATTTGGCCGATCTATGCTAATTATAGGTTACTTTAAACCTTGGCGTACTTCAGTCAGATCCCCTTCGTTTCGGAAGTCATCCTTTGAAATTTCGAATGATTCGAATTCTTGTTGTGAGAATTTCCCCGCATTATTTAGTCTACAGGGTCGTCTTTTACTCGATGTATCTATCCACTACACAAAATGCCATATCACTGTGTTCACCTCTTCAGATACGTACATACGCATAGATTTAGAAATAGGTTCGATATCCGTCCAAATCTCGATTTTGAACACTTGAGAAAGCGCTGCAGTCCAAATCTGTTGTTGAAACGACAGAAAATTTTGGGCTGAAACGAAAAGTATTCTGACTCGCAATGGATTGATATTTATTAAAAATTCCTTTACTGCCACTTTAAAAAATTGAATCATTTTGGGTAATGTGTTGTAAAGATGTATCGTTTGACATGGAACAACGGATAGACGCAGCATTTCATCTGCGTCAATCAAAAGAATTTCAACGCTACAAAAGGATTTCAACGTTTGGAGAAGCAAATCCAGTTTTTTTTTATGAAGATTATTGTGACATTTCGAGCCAAACTAAAGTTTAAATCTATAAACTATTTATTTCGGCGTCTTTTCCAAACAAGTGTACCCAATTTTAGATTTTCGTATGCTATACTTTTTGCGGTACGAAGCAGAGAACCTCGATAAATCTGCTAAACAGAATTTGTTGATTTAGAGAGAAAGGTTTAAAAGGCGGAATTATTTTAGGCTCCATTTAAGAAATATTAAATGAAGTCGTATTTATCTTGGCTCCTGATCTTTAAAAGGTGTCGGGCGACGCAAAGTTTATTTCGTGCTTACGACTGATCTAAGCTGATTAAAGGTTCTTAAGGTGTATAATTGGAAAAAGGACCGCTACCGTCGCATGAGAAGAACCTTTCTATAAAAAATATTTATTTACATCATTTTATCGGGTAGATAGATGACTCTCAATAGCTAAGAGTTACAAATATTTGCGCTTTAAAGGAACTTGAGTCAACTTAAAGCTGTGCAACGTTACCACGAGATTTCTTTAAAGAAGTGAATTTTGAAAAGTTTTTTTCTTAAGTTTGCTCATTTTCAGAGTCCAAATAATAATGAATCGAATTTACAGAAGTAAACGCCCCCTCAGCTGTTCGCCATTTTAGTCAAACTGCATTTCAGAGCCGAGCCATTCGTGTGTGAATACCAGGGAAGATTAGAAATCCACTTTAAGCAATCTATGAAGTAAAGACCCAGAAATTCACTCCTGTCTTGAGAGCTCGAAGAAAGTTTTCATTTCTGATTCTTTATGCAATGAGAGGCTTCCTAGACTTCTCTTTTATTAAAGGAACCCTTTTTATATAGTATATATAGGTTTTTTATACAGTATACATAGGTTTTTTATACAGTATACATAGGTTTTTTATACAGTATACATAGGTTTTTTATACAGTATACATAGGTTTTTTATACAGTATACATAGGTTTTTTATACAGTATACATAGGTTTTTTATACAGTATACATAGGTTTTTTATACAGTATACATAGGTTTTTTATACAGTATACATAGGTTTTTTTATACAGTATACATAGGTTTGAGATGTTACGATAGGATGGTTTTAAAATTTTCTTGTTTTATACCCTTAAAAAATGAGTTGCTTTTGAGCGAGGTTCCTTGAAGCCGAACGTCGTCGGACCCAAAATGCTTTTAGTATTGCCTTCTCTAATAGACGACGTTGCAACACCGGCCATTTTTTGAAGCGTCACTCATTATCGGCGACCTTCTCTTTCCCCAGAAGGTGGACGTATTTTTGAATGCCTTCCCATCTTCCTGAATGGCTTTTGTCCATTGTCAAACTTGGAAGTCTCATTTGGAATTAATTAATGGGGAATTGGATGCAGTCATTGTGATTGAACACTATTTGCCTCATTAAGATTCGAATCTGTATTTTCCAGACGCTCGGAAATCCTTCGGGTTTATTTCTCAACTCGAGTTCCTACTGTGATCCGTCCCAAACAGAAAAGGTCACGCTGCTTAATTCGGAGATTTTATTTGTGGAAACGTAGCATAGGCTGTGGAAGTGTCACAGATCCGTCACTTTTCAATGCAATTCCTTTGACGAGGAATTCGTCGCAAACCAGATGCAAAAGAGAATGCTCTTCGGACGCCGTCCCTGGGCTCCGAACGCTTTAAGGTTGAAAAAGGCTGCGAGGTGCTTCTGCTGGAGCTTCGAAAATAGCAAATGCGTACACCTTTCTTTGTTCAGGAGTACCTCAGGGTTCCCTCTTGGGGCTCCGGCTGTTCAACCTGTACATTAACGACATTCCTAAGGTATCTAATGTTGCTATTGGCCTCTATGCCGATGACACTGCACTGATCGCCCGACATCCAAGAACACAAATCGTGCTCGAAAGGCTCCAAAATCAGCTTAATCTACTAAATTCTTGGTTTCTGAAGTGGAGAATTAAAATTAATACATCCAAGTCGGCGGTACTCTCGATCCCAGCTTTGCCCCCCCCCCCCCCCCCCCCAATTTGATTTTGAATAATGAACCGATTCCCTGGACGAACTGCTATAAGTACCTAGGAGTACTTATAGACTCTAAATTAACTTGGACCCCTCACATTCTTGACACTGTCAAGAAAGTTAAGGGGGCAAGAGCCCAGCTTTACCCCTTTTTGGCTAGAAATAGCCGTCTGTCACTCAAAAATAAATTATTACTCTACAAAGCCTACATCAGGCCCATCATGACTTACGGTTCTGCTATTTGGGGAACCGCATCTGACTTCAACATCAAGAGACTTCAAACTCAGCAAAACATTACCCTTAGAATGATAGTTAATGCTCCTCTTTATGTTAGGAATGACGTCATCCATAGAGATCTCAAAATTAAAACATTTTTGGCCCATGTGAAGAAATTAGCGCTACATTTTCATCTTGATCTCCCGAAGGTTGGAAACGCTATTCTGTTAAACTTGTCAAATTACGATCCTCGGCTTCCTAAATGCAGGAAGCGACCTCGGGCCCTGCTCGGGCGCCGTGAAGACGTCCCGTTTAATCCTAAACGTCGACGCATCGAATAGCTTCTGACATATCCCAGTTTTCCAACCTTCGAACGTCCTTCCACTGAACATTTAACACCCTCGCATTTGGGATAACTTATCTGCATTCGACCATCTTCTCCCCCCCCCCCCCCCGCCCTTTTGGGCACCTGGCATCTCGGCGTTTTCCGTGCAAGGTCTGCGCATTTTTGTGCGCACCCAAACGTTCAAAATCTCTCTCTTCTACTATTTCTGGATTCTCCTTTAAATTTTAAATTTAAACTTAAAACTTATAGTAAAAATAAACTAAATCCTAAAATTTTTAATCTCTTTCTTAAGACTCGGATGATCTTAAATTCTCCGAGCAACCTATTGACTTTTGTAAACTCCCTTTAGTGAAATCCCTTTCCTTCGTTTTTCTTCTCTTTTTAGATAGGGGATTAAAGTCTGGTTTTAAAACCCGGATTAGGCACCCCTTTTAAACACCCACCTTGCACGTACACCTTTCTACTACTTTCTCGTATGGATGGAGCGTATATATGGGATTGGCGCTCTGCCCAGAGGAGGGCGCTGCTTAGATGGTTGCTTGTAGATGGGTTTCGATTGGTTCAAGAGTATCTTGGACGGCTTCAGCCTGCAAGTCAGTGGGAAGGGGCAGAAATACCGTGAGAGCAAAGTTTACAATTAAAAGAAGAGCGCTAAAGCTCTACAAGATAAATTTAAATTGGAAGTTAAAGCAATTTAATTTAGAAGTTAATGTTAAAAGATTAAAAATTTAAGTCTTACGCATTAAGTAACAGATTAAGTTCGTTCCTTCCACAACAAAGGAAAGGCACAATTCAGAGACGCTAAAAATTTACAAATTAACATCGATCCACATTTTCCTTAATTCTAAAGTACTGGTCTAGCATAGTAAAGTACTGGTCTAGCATAGTAAGTTTAAAAAATGTCAATCCGGATGGTAGGTTGGATCTTTAGACACGTCTCAGTCTAGATCTACGACAAGTGCCGCGTTTGATACGCCGTTTGCGATCGAGCATTGTCATGGATGCAGCTAGACTGTGAATTCGAGCAGAGTAAGCTTCATGTGCCCCCTAAAAATCGTATAACTCTGCTGCGCACTGGAACAGAAACCAATTACTCATCCTTTTAAAAGGCCACCTCGAAGTGCATTTTGTTCCAGTCGCAACCCCCTAGTAGTGGTAGTATAGCCTCCTACGGGATAAGCCAGGCCAATTTCAGATTTCAATACCACCCCTTTGTTAATTGCAATCTTTCTGTTCTATCTTTACAGTAGACGAGTGTTGTAATCCATTTATCAAATAATAAAATAACGATCTTTAATATAGTGTAGACTCGAAGAACTTTCCTTCTTTTTAAGTTGTATACATTATTTAAATTTTCTACGCCATTTTCCAGTGTAACAAAATGGTTTGTTATTGGAAGCATCCCTTTCATTCTTAGTTCATGACGATTCTAAAAATGACATCTTCAGACCATTCGTATTTCCTTGTTTCGGAAATAATGCTTGAAATTGAAATCGTGAATGGCGTTCCTACTTTCGCACATAAAATGAGTGGCTTCCAAAAGGTGCTCGCCCCTCACAGTCTGGAAAACAATCATTCCTATAAAATAGTTTTTATAAAATCCTTCCTATAAGGAGGTTCCATTTTAAATTTAAAATTAGATCCAACATGGATTTTATACATTTCAGTAATAGAACGGTCAGTCAGTGGCCCTATAAAGAAAAAGCAGAGTCGATTGTCTTCGCATTTCTCTCTCTGCATGTTTCGTAATATGGATTTTCCTTTACAAATATTCAAACCTTTTGTGTTCTCGCAAAATAGTTTAGCAATCTGTAGCGTGAGCAAGTCTATTGTGAGCGATACTCTCCAAAAATGATTCATTTGTGGATAGAAAGACGCTGGGAAATGGGCCCTTTTCACCCATTTCCTACGCTCAACATTTTTCATTTCGGCCGACCGATGTCGAGCATCATTGCTGACTCGATTCAATGCAGCTTTCGCCTTTTAAGGGTGCATACTTTTCAGCTTTCGTCTACGCCACCCATACAGATTGTGACAGACATTTAGAACAGCCCCTTCCTTATTTGATTTCAATCCTTGTGAATCGAGAGACTTGGTGTGGTGGTATCTGTTCTCTTTTCTAGGCCCTGCTGTATCGTAAATCCTTTTTTTAGAATCCATCAAATCCTTGCGTGAAAGCAATCTATCCCCTTTATGTTAAAAACATTTCTGCGCCATTTACTTTTCCGATAGCGTGAAATGAGGATTATAATGCTGTAAAACATTCATTTCCTTAAGAAACGCAAGGACGTTCTGACCGATTTTGAAAAGCATCCTGGAGAGATGCCATTTCCATAAACATTCCAACCCGAGTCGAGAAGCGTTCAGTGTTCCTTTCAGACCGACGCGATCTTTCGCGAAGGGGGAAAACGCGTCCAATAAACCAAAAGATGATATAGGACAGTTGACGACTCCTAAATTTGGAAGAATAACACGTCCGATTGCGGGAGAAAGTGAACTTCAGGGGCGGGGAGGATAAACATGAGGTGAGAAAAATATAATGAAAGATTATGCGATGGGTTGAGGAAAATAGGGGAATCGGAACTTTGAAAAAAATATAGATGAGTAGAGAAGAGATTAAAAGAGTAACGGAGGAGTCCCTCTTTTGTATAACTTCCTCCTTTTTCATAAGTAAAAACGCCCTATCACTTATGAAAAGGTACAAATCTGTCATTGGAGCGGCGGGAAACTGTGACAAAACCCCGAGTCAGATTGACTCAAAACGAACTAGGACCATTCTGACGCGTAAAAGGATGCAATTATTTATTAAAATGACCACTTCAAAAAATGAATTGCCAATTTAAAATAACTTGGGCAATGTTATTTTAGAGTGTGTACATTCTATTAGAATGCCTCTTACGTAAAAAGTGTTAAAATGATTATGGAAATGAAATAGAAAGTTTGCTATTTTTTTGCTGGGGCCTCAAACGATTTTAGATTCCATTCCTGGGTATTCAATTTTAGCAACTGGGTGTATTTCAATAATTTTTAGTAAAAATTAATTGATCTTATTTGTGGTTATCCAAAGAACGATCTCTCCAATAAACGGTTGCAGTTTCCGATTTAATATTCCGGCTGTAAAGCGTTTGAATAGTGTCACGGTCACAGGCGAAGGCCTTTTTGAAAGAGGTTATTTATTTCGAGTCTGTATCTATGAAACGGATAGCACTCGCTGCCTATGCGCTCAGACCTTCAATGCCGAGCGTTCGAATTCTCGAATGGGTTTGGTGGGCGGAAAAATGCCTTTTTAACTTTCTTGCAACGCATCTTAATGAGGAAGCGTGCCTGACCAGACATGAAGATTTTGAACCGTTTGGGATAGTCGGATTGAAACATTGTTTTGAATCGTAACAAGTGTCATTTTCAAAGCTGGGGATTTATACGAAATTCAAATTTCGTATAATTCCCCAGTGAGCAAAATCTCGAGTTACTAAAAATTGGATTTAAGTATGGGACTGTCGAGTTAAGCAATACCCCAGTTAATTATTTTCAGTCATCGAATATTCTTCTCGAAGGGAAGCTTTCTTCTATAAAAATTTATTTTATGTATTTCGAAAGTATTTTATTCATCTTCCAATCGGCTCTAACGATTCAAAAGTGATAAGTCGGATTGCAGCCTTGTTTAAAAAGTGGCACAACTTGAAATGTTGTCTCCAGCCTACTTTCTATTCCATCTTTTGGGAAACCAGGCTCGGTCATTAAGGGTCGCGGGGATGCGCGGCGCCATTGAGCAGATGTCCCAAATTACTTTTTAGTGATACAGATTTATAATTTCTATTGAAAAAAATCTGAAATTTGGGTTCAATTAAATTGAGAATTACTAAAAATAAGTTATGGAAAATGTCACTGGATGGCAGCACTGCAGTTTTCTTCAGAGAAAGGAGACTCGCGAAGGCTGTGGTGCATAGAATTTTCAACACATAAAGGAAAAATACAGGGATATTTGTTAAAGTCGCGTCCCTTTCATCGTCTTGTCCTGAGTGAACGAATGATATGGGAGCAATATTAAAAATTTCGAGTAAAAAAGACATTGCAGAATTATCGCTAGATGTGTAGCGTTCTGCGAACGCTTTTCGCCAAAGAGAAATAGAAGAGTGGTAAAATACGAAGACGGACCTCTCAAATTGGCTCAGTTTCGCTCATTTGGCTTCCATTTTCTACATTTTAAGAATGTGTTCTCTTTCGTCTTTTTTATAAATTTGGAAATTTAAATAACCATTTGAACAAATGAGTGGACTAAGTGTACGTGTGTGGTGATGGGAAGGGGGAGGGGTGTTTATGATATTTTAGGGGTTTCTGGCCATCGTGAATAAAATGTGTTGTTTAAGGCACTCAGTTTGAGCGATCACTTGACCCACCCAGCTATCTTACTTATTGAAGTGCTTTCGCATTTCGTCATTTCTGATGGAGTGTGGTTCTGTCCTTTGGGAAGAGGTTATTTTTGATTTGGGGCAGTTCTGTGCTCTGGTTGATCTGCTGGTGTTCGTCACCAGCAGACATTCCAATATGATTAACTTCAAATTAATTCTTTAAATGTCTGGCAGTTTCCTATTTTTGGCATACCCGTGATCGATAGGCTATTTTTAGTGACTCTTTCAGAAATATGTTGTTTTGGATATTTAGTTTGAGGGGTCACTTGACCTACCCAGCTGTCTTACTTTTTCAGCTATTTAACATCAAAAAATACCTAAAAATTAAAGAGATTTTAAATATTTGCTAAGAAAACTTTAAATTTTCATAGTGTTCCTTTTATCTGCGTCGTTTCCTTCGAAATTTTGACCCACGGTTGGCAACTATATTGCTCAGATACCCCCTCGGCGTAAATTTTACTTGAGGTAGCCCCCAAATTTCTTATCTCTGATTCTAATTCAGCGATTTTGATTTTAACGATGGTTCTAGTCTCTGCACCCTCTGTACGTGTCATCTGAATATACATATTTTGTGCCAGCCCCCCTGAGCGTAACTTTTAGTTTAACTAGCCTCATAATTTTACATTTTTAGCGAACATTTTTCCTAATTGAGCGAATTTAGTTTTGCTAGTGGCTACAGTTTTGCACCATTTGTACATGTCATCTGGTTATGCATCTTTGTTGTGACAATTCTCTGAATCCCTCCCCCAAATTTCCCATCTCACCTCCTAATTGAACGATTTTGCTTATGCTGTTGGCTGTACCTGCACCGTCCGTACGCCTCAGCTTGATAAATAGACATGCCATATTTTATTTTAAAGTGGGACACTTGATCTCTTCATATAAAGAGTGTAAATATTTTAATTTTTATTTAAAAATTTGCTGAAAATTTTTTACATATTTTATGGGATAATTTGAATATTTCCTAAAACTTTCAAAGCAATGTGTGAATTTTAAATTCGCTTAAAAAATGTTTGAAACATTAGGTCTCATAGGGTTCAATGTATTTCATTTTTTCAACCCGGGTTCAATCCAAAACTAATTAGGTGATAAAAACTAATTAGGTCATTTATATTCCCATAGGTCCCACAGACCGTCTGAATAACAAATTAAAATTTCATTTTGTCATTTTTACGACAGTTATCGTGCTAACGGACAGACAGAATGAACAAAGTCAAACACTTTTCAACTATGTTGTAAAGTGTTAATAACAAGAAAGATCAATCATGCATAAAGCACACTTTCAAACTTCAATGCAATTTTATATAAACATCTCTAAAAAATGCGATACATTCCTCGGTAATATTTTTAAAATTATCATACTACAATTATTTATATTTGAAAACTTCGTCGAAAACAAATGAACTTTATTCAAATGACGTCATCGAAATATAAATTGCCTGGCTCTTTATATAAAAGCAGCATTTCATTCATAAACATTTTTCCATTCCTTTCATTCATCACAATACTTTAATAATTTATTTTATTTAAAAACTTAAAACCATGGAGGTACAAGTCATTTAACTCTATGCTTAGAACTTCATCGAAAAAATAGTTTGCTTCTCTGTGTAAAATCAATGAATGTTTCATCCATATCAGCTATATTGCAGACTCCATGAGCTAAATAATTTTGCGTTAAAGAAATGCAGCAAATCTTATACAACTCATTCTACATCATTTGGCGTTTACATTCTCCATAAGTGAAAATTAGGTTTCGTTGTAGATATAATTAAAGTTGGATGAGCATTTAAACTCAAATATATTATAATTGTGTTGTTTCAGTATGTAGATGCACAGAATTTAAGCAAAAATAAAGCGGTTTTAGGACGGATACAACATTCAATATGAATTAAAGAAATTTAAAAATCACGATTTTGATACAAGATGAATGCCATATTTCATTTTGAAATGGGTCACGTAATCTCTTCATATAATGGTCATGTGATCACTTCATATAAAGGGTGTCATTGTTATTTTTATTTAGAAAACTGAATATATTTTGCTGAAATTTTTTATATATTTTATGGAATCATTTGAATATTTTCTAAAACTTTCGAAGCAATTTGTGAATTTGAAATTCGCTTAAAAAATGTTTGAAAATTTAGGTCCCATAGGGTTCAACGTATTTCATTTTTTGAACCCGGGTTCAATCCAAAACTAATTGGGTGATATTATTCATTTATATTTCGATAGGTTCCACAGACTGAACAACATACTAAAATTTCATTTTGATAGTCTTTTTTTTTGCGGCAGTTATCGTGCTAACGGACAGACAAACGGAATGAACAAAGTCATAAACACTTTTCAACTATGTTGTAAAATGTTAAAAAAGATTCCAATAAAAATGGACCTTTTCAAGAAAATGGTCTCGCTACCCTCAACTTTGAATTTGATTATTCAGTTATTTTCTGTCGCCAAAGCCAAATAACCTGCAAAATTCCTACCTAAATTTTAATTCCCATCTTTCTTTTCGGAAGGCGCACACCTTCGAATCAGAAGGGAAAAGACGATAATCGGATGGCCAACGGGAAAACACGAGAATAACGCGAAACGTTTAAAGACTGTTTTCAACAGTATTTTTCGCTACTTGTATACGAAGGATTTGAATTTCGTTCTTAACATTTTACAACATAGTTGAAGCGTGTTTGACTTTGTTAAATTTCGTCTTGGGTTTGCTCCGTGATAGCTATGAAAAAGATTCCTTTGGCGGCCGAGGTCCAGGGGGCTGAAAAAGCCATCTTTCAGCACTCGGACATGTTCATTCGCAGTTTCATTTTCATTACTTGGTGCGTTCCTAAATATGTAAAAGTAAAGTAGATCCAAAAAAGGACTCTGGGTTTAGTTGGGTGCATACGATTTTAGCATACTTGCATACGAATCCAACGCAATTTCGCAGATTTCTGTATGTGTGCAAGACATCTTTTAATAAAGGATAGTATCATGAAATTGGGTACAATTACTTACATTTGTCGACGGAAGCGGTGAGAGGTTCGTTCTCATTTTGTCCTAAAAGCGAAGAAGCTAATTTATAGTACGTTTTCGAGATGTTTCTAATCTAAAATCATAGAACTGTATATATATGTAATCTGTATTATCCAATGTTTTACATGTCATTTTTAACTCCAAACTCCCTGTCGAGCTTAACGTTCTCGAAATATTGGAAACTCGAAACCTTAATTGAATTCTCTTATCGGGAATCATCGGAGAGTTCTCATTCTTGATGTCCCACGAAAAAGGATATTTTTGTGTCCCGGGTTGGACCACACATGGTTTCAAAATGGGCGCTATATCACTCGGCTCAACACTCCACTCAAATGGTGCTTGACTCTATCTTGACAGCTGACTGGAAAAGGTTCCAAAACGCGAAACCGGTTGCAGACAAAGTGGATGCTCCGAACGAGTGCACCGGCTAAACGATTCGGCATTCGAGGACAAAAGTGGTATTTATTTCGAAATGCTGGATGGCCACTTTCTTCGTGCGTGATGTCGCGGATGGTAATGGGGCTTTCTGAGAGTTGGAGGTGTTCGCGATATTTGAAAAAATGGTAAAGTGGATAAGAGACCATTCCCAATACATAGTCACCCACACATAATTCACACGACCGGTCTTTCAAATGCCCCCCCCCCCTTTTCAGACCTTCTTATAATCAATAAAATGACCACGCAAAATGTGAAATAATTATTTTGCGTCATTTTTCATTCGAAATTTAATGAGGCTCATTTCAAAACGACGCGTACAGGATCGAAGCACCTAGGTGTTTCTTTCCGGCATACCTCCGGGGGGGGGGCTCCTTTGCCCCCCGCCCCGGAGACATTTTATGTTAACCTAGTTCCTATTTGACACATTTAGATATATTCATATAGGGCAAATAGAAATCTTGCCCCCCCATTCCTGAAATTTCATTGCCTCCCCCCCCCCTGGCCAAAAAGTCCCCAAAGAAACACTGGAAGCACCCCTTTCCGAATCCATTCATGAAAGAGACTGCATAAAAAAAAGCGAATGTAAAATGTTCGTGTTTTGAGTAAAAGCTTTTATCCATGACTCGCTATGAGCAGATTCAAAGGTTTTTTCCCAATCATATGAAATATCTGAAAAATAAGATCTCTTAACTAAAACAAATAATAATTTGAGTTCTACACAAGGCAGAATTTGATTGCAAATAAAATTCTATAATCGGACAATGAACAGAATCTTTCAGTTTCGATGACAGCCTTCCAATTTCAGGGTTTGAACCCAAATGGACGGCTGCTTTATCGTACAAGATTTTCTTCTATCTGTAATAATGATAAAAAGTAGAATCTGTTTGTCCACCGCACCTACAGCCTTCAGCCAGCCACATCTGTCATGAACACTTCGAAGGCCTTTTTCCAAATTTCAATTTTATTTAACGAATATTTTATGTCTTAATCTTTATCTACCGACATATGATTAGGTAGATAAAGATTCAACAGCTACCGTCACGATCGACCGCCATTTTCCTCTCCTAGAAGTTTATTTTCTGATAATGTGATAATAATAAATCTTCTAATGTGCATGGGAATTTGGCGACGGTTTAGGATGTGAAGAAAATTGAGTAGTGTTATCTGTAAATGTATTATTTAAATAGTGGACATTTATTTACAGTTTGAGCAACGCAGTTATTCGTTCCAGGAAAATACATAAAAGCGAAACTGAATATTTGACTTTTTTTGGGAGGAAAAAAAGTCGGCTCTATTTTAGGGGAATCCGTCAAATTTAGTAGACTAAGCTGACTTAATGTTCTACCAGACTAAGCTGTGTACTCAATTTCAGCTCTCTATGACGTAGGAAAGTGTGTTAAAAATTACATCGAAGAAATAAACAACCCTATCGGCCATGACGAGTTAAATAAAAGCTTTTACTTAAAAAAAAGTATTAAGTATTATGCGATCATTACATTATTTTTCTTTTGTATTCCCGAAAAGATATGTTTTGTATTAGGATTCCGACACATTAGCGGACTATCGGTGCGAACGTCTCTGGAATGCGACGTCCGATGGATAAGCGGGGATCCGGGTGATGGTTCGGATTCGGAGGTTTTAGGTTTGACCTCAACCGGTTTGTTTATATCGTGTACCCACCTTAATTTTCAAAATAAGCCGTGAAGAAATACACCTGCATTCATTAGGGGCGCGGTAGCCCAGTGGTTAGCGCGCGGGAATTGCACTCGATGGGCTCGGGTTCGATTCCCTCCGCTGTCAAAACTGTCGCCGTGTTCAAGCGGAGTACGATCACGTTAAACATGTGGGTCCGTAAGCCCTTACGAGAGGTTGGTAGGGGAAGGAGGGTACGGTCCCTGTGGATGCCTCCCCCCTGGGTTCCGGTCTAAATTGGGTGGTTCTTCCCGGTCGTCCAAACAGTTATCTTACGCCTTTCCGGTAGGTCGGACGGTCTGGGTTTCAACAACAACCTGCATTCATTAAAATTTCTGAATGCATTTAATGAATGTTTGATCCAAACGCCATTCGAGATGTACTGAAGCTTTTGCGTCCTTTAAAAATGCGACGAATTGCCGAATCAAAATATGTTTCTTAAACTGCAAATCGGATAGTATCGAACCTAATTTCATTCATTATTATCGTTTGTCGAATGGTTCCACTATGTATGTCCGTTCGCCTTTGATACTTTTTGGTAATAACACTTTATACACGCTAGTTTTGTATCTTATTTTATAACTTTTTCGGCTGATCTTACCGAAGATTACCGTAAGCGTGCCGTTAGGCCATGTCCTCCGTTATTCTCCGGTCGCTGTAGACCGATTGAATGAGATCCTTTTGATTTGAGTTGTTTTACTAAGGTGAAATAATTTTTCTGATCCTCCAGAAGAAAAACAAAACCAACATTCGATTTAACGATCTTTTTACATTAACTTTGAGTGAATAAAAATGTTGACGGGTTATGATCCATCCCGTGCGAGCGAACCCAAACGCAGTGAATGAATTAAGTTTGCCCATAAATAGTCTGCGTGATAATCCGAACTAACACGCTCAGATGCATTTTTTGCCTCGAAACGCATTTTGTCGGGTTTCATGTAGACCGGACGTCTTCAATATTGGGAAACTTAATGAGGCATACGAAATTATTTTATTAACTCGCAAATATAGTTTTTAAGCATACATGAATGTTTAAAGTATAAATGTTGAATCGAATCAAAATTTGTTTTGAACGCAGCGGTCGGTCCATTTTAGAAAAGTTTTCGCGCTCGGGTCAAATTCTAGAATTAGCCGACATGTAATACATATATCTATGATTTCGTTCCAAACGCCTTCCTAGGCTGAACTATTTCCGTAGAAAACGATTCAAAATCTGTTCAGTTTCTCTTTCAATTTGACGCGCCCTTCCGAATTCCAACATGGCTGTCATTGCATTTCAAGGAACAAACGCTCCTTCGAGAAAGTGTATCGGGAATGAACCTCGAAGCAGGAGAGGTTCCGAAACCCATTCGAGCGCTTTGCAGAACCATCTGAATTCTGTACGAACCCACGCAAGTTCGAAAGAGGGCAACTTTTCTCAGATGCCGGCGGTCTCGTGCCGATGCGGCCGGAAAGGGTCCGAGGATGCTGTTACTGGCAATGTCTTTCAAAAGTGGGGAGAACTGGGTCTGTCAAGTTAGTAACTCGCACCGAGTGACCCGGAAATTTAATTTTCATGATCCTATATACCAATCATCGGCAAGTTTGAGCCACCTAGCATGATGGACGGACTTTTGTGAGATAAAGGCTTTTGTGAGATCTGCTTCTGCTGCCATTTCAAACTTAGCGAACTCCGAGCGAGTTTGTCTCTTATCCGATTCAGCATCCGGATCACGCGGGAGCCAAGGTCGACACGCGAGTCCGGTCGCATGGAGCCCCGGGCGATGGCGAAACTTTCGAGAACACCTTAGCGAAGAGATCACTCATTTCGCAGCTCCATTGGAATGTTCTTTCAGTTTCACTTTCGGTCGCATCGGCGGGGTCAGTGACGTCTCGTTCCATTGTTTCCGAATTCAACGCAGCTTTGAGTGCGGGGTGTTTAAAAAATTGAACCCGTTCAATAAATGCTTCTTCGATGGTGAAATACAACGCAGATCGCACGACGCCTATTATATCATGATGGAGTTGGGTATACGGACCCTTCAGTCATTTTATTTTTAATTCGATTTAGTTATTTTATGTTTCGGCAAATCTCTGATAAAAGTTACAATTCCCGAAAACCAAAGAATATTTGAACCGTACTTTCGCTTCTAACGAAACCTGTGCACTCGTCTCGGCGCATTTTCTAGTAATAGCATTTTCTTGTGAATCTCTGTCTCGGCACGATGTCTCAAAAATGGAATGAGACAAATATTTGACAAAAAGCTATTGATTTAGGGAGAAACGGACGAAAGAAAACCCCCTTCCATTTTTCGAACCTTTTCAAAATTCGGCAAATCGAACATTTTGGTGTGCGGAACCTCTTAAAATTTCAAATATTGGAAAATTTAAATTGCACACTTTCTTCCACACTGTCTACCTGTACACTGAATTTGAAATCTCTATCCCATCACGAAGCATACTTTTTCCATCTTTTCACTTTTCGAACATTTTGGTGTGGAGTACCTACCCCCTTAAATGGATATTTTTTGAGAAATTTTATGAGTCTTGCGCTTTTTTCTTTTTATCAAATGATTAGCCCCTATACCAAATTTCAAGTGTCTCTAACATGTTAAAGGAGACAAATGGAACATTTTGTTGTGCCGCACGCCCGAAATTACTTTAGGAATTCTGAATATTGGAAATCTGAAATGGCAGACTTTCTTCCATTCGAACGATGTACCCTTATCTATGTCGCTTCCCGGTCTCGCTGGCGGATATTGTAAGTCTTGCTAAACGGTCGCTGCGGGGGTTGATTGTGATCTCTGTCTCATTGAAAAATCTTTCTATCTGCAAACAATTTCTATCATTTCACTTTCCGAACGTTTTGGTGCTCTGTAGGAAATAACTATTTTTCCAAGGGTTTTTATTGAACGATCTGAAAGTCTGTGTTCGGGAAGTGCCTAAATAAAGCGAGCAATTAGTATATACAGATCAATAAATGACATTGTTAAAGCACTGTTATAAAGGACCCAATTTCTCTTTAACGGCCCTAGGTCCGTTCTTGACCCCTAGACTGGAGGCCTCATCCACAGCGTTCTATAAAAGTTTTATAGGGAGACCTGGAACTCTCTTTTGCCTCGGGGCCTGGCCAGGAACAGATCGGGGTTTTGTGTGGTACCGGCAAGAAAAGAGTCCCAACATGCGTTACTGCTTTTCCACACTATTAAATGGCAACCCGTGTCGGATTTGCTTATGTTACGCAATCAAGTCTGTTAAGCCTCTCGTTCCATTCCGACTGGCGAAATCATAGCCAGGCTCTCATTTTCATCTCCCGTCAAAGGTTCAAAAAGCACATCATATACGCAGTCCAAAACGGAGTTCAATGGAGACCTCTCCGTGGCCTCTGATGTCGAGCGTCGCCTGAGCGTACCCTATTCAATTGTGTTGTTTGCTTCTGGAACATATTCGTGGAGATGATACTGCTGCAAAATCAGCTGACAGATATAAAAGAAGTAACGTAATTTATGATAAATGGCAGAATCCCAAAGTAAAACGGTATGACATAAAATGAAAAACCAACTCGTTTTCAGTGTAGGAAACGACTCTCTCACGAATGGGAATTGCCCCACGGCAGAAGACGAGCCGTCTTGTAACGGGTGCCAAACATCATTTTTAACAGATTTCAGTCATCATCGTTTTAAACACTTCATGACTTATATTACTCTAGCAGCCTTGATATCCTCATCCTAGCCTTTCTTTCATTTTTGTTGGATATAGGACTTTTTATCATGTATAACATTTTGCCTTACACCCTCCTTTAACTGTATCTCATCCGGTTTTGTATTTTACATCATCCTGTTATGTGTACATCTTATTTCTTTACATTATACGCTTGTTATTGTCTATCAAATGCGTAGACTGTATTACTATGTGTTTAGCGCCGCACATCCTTCTTGAATTACGTGCCACAAAACCCCTCACTATTAAAAATCTGTATGATGATTTTGAATGGTTACAAAAATAGTATTTTCTGATAAATGTCTTCCTATCCCAACTTGATGAGTTGCGAACAAGTTGGACGGGATCGACCGATCGACCCTGAGAAGAGCCACCAAGGTCTCTAAAATTTCGGACTCGGGTGGACACGTTCGTCTCCGGCAGCGAAAACATGTTTTTAATACGACCCTGAGGAAGGGAAATAAATAGGTGGGCTGCTTTTGTTTTCTTTTTATTTCAGCAGCTCGAGAAGGGCGGTTTGTTTGTATACCAACTGCTCTAGACGTTGGCAGAGTATTGCAATTGAGTCGGTAAGTGATCTTTTTCTGACATCCCCGAGTTGAAGGCTGAAGCCAACGAGTTCAAAATGATTCGCGTGAATGAACAATCTATTGGGATCTATTTTTGTGACATTCTTATCGTCAAAACTTTATGGCTTAATACTTTCGGCATTTTGGACGCGAAACATTCCTGTTTCGACCAACAAAAACTACAATACGAGGAAAGAATTTTAATTTCGGCACAGACGAAACTGAAACTTGCGTATCGATACAGAGGTGTCAGTTACCTTACACCTTTCTGGTAGGTCGGACGGTCTGGGTTTCAACAACAACAACAGAGGTGTCGGAGTATAGAGTCAGATACCAGAAGTACAGTGTCTAGAAGGAATGGATTGCCCACCGCCTATACCTCCCGATGCCGGGAGATGTTCCTGAAAATCCGCCTCCGCCAGACGGCGTTGGTCTCGAATAAGCGGTCAAAAGCGGAGCAGTTAACATTGGAACTAAAGGGAATTTATTGCAAATGAAATGACCGATATCTTTCGAAATAACTGAAGAATTTGTGTGAAATTTGGGTGTAATTATTGTAAGTGGTATACACAAAAAGTCAATTTATTTTCAGAGAGATTGAGCTAGGAATATATTCGTATTTTTAAAATTTTATTTAACTTGATCTGGTGTTCGTTCACACCTTTTGAGATCCAAAATAATCGGGTTCATTTATCACAGTAACGTGAAATTCGTTATGACGTTTCCTCTTGTGGTACATCTCAGTTCTTTCGATTTTGAAGCTTATCGGGCTAGCCCGTCCTGGGCCCGCCATGGGACTTTACCTGTTTTTAGAGAATAACTCAAAAATCAGAGAAAGTTGGAAATCTAAATTTAATATATCGTTTTCTTTTAGGGTATATTTTAATTCTTTCAATTTTGAACCATACCGAGTTAACCCGTCTTAGGCCCGCCTTAGAAACTCGCCCGTTTTTGCGGTATAACTCGAGAACAGGTGTATCTAAAAATTCGAAGTTTAGAATATCCTTCCCATTTGCTGTATATTTTAACTCTTTGGATAAAAAATCTTATCGGGCTAACCCGTCCTGAGCCCAACAAAAGGAATATATCGTTTTTTGAGAATAACTAAAAATTCGGAGCATCTATAATGCCTAAATTTAGTATGTCATTGTCCTTTGGGGTATATTACATTTCATCGCATTTCGAACCTTATCGGGTTATCCAGTCTTGTGCCCGCCATAGAAATTTACTTGCTTTTCAAGAATAACGCGATCAATCAGAGTAGCTAAAAAATGTAAATTTAGTATATCATTTCAGTTTGGATGTATTTTAATTTAGATTTTGAACCTCGTCGGGCTAGCCCGTCTTGGATCCGCTGAAGAATGCATTCGTTTCTGAAGAATAACTCGAGAACCGAAGTAGCTGAAAATTCCAAATTTAACATGTCGTTGGCTTTTGGGGTATATACAAGTTTCTTCGGATTTGAACTTGATCGGCCCGACATAGGAATGAATTTTTTAGAATACCTGGAAAATCGGGGAATCTAGAACATATAAATTTAGTACATCCTTATCTTTCGGGGAATATTTTAATTCCTTCGTTTTGGACCCGCCTTAGAAATTCACTTTTTTGGTGGAATAACTCTGGAATTGGAGTATCAAAAAATTTCAAATTTAGAATGTCGTTGTCATTTGCGGCATGTCTAAGCTCATTGGATTTAAAACTTGATCGGGCTAGCCCGTCCCAGTCCCAACAAAAAGAATGTACTCGTTTTTTAAGAACAACTCCAAAACTGTAGCAGCTAAAATATCTAAATTTAGTATATCATTGTCTTTTAGGGTATATTTTATTTCTTTGGATTTTGAACCTTATCAGACTCGCCCGTCTTGGGCCCGACATAGTGGTAATGTACTCGTTTTTTGAGAATAACTCGTAAATCGGAGCAGCTAAAAAATCTAAATTTAGTATATCAATTTCTTTTGGGGTTTATCATAATTTATAATTTGAACCTCATCGGGCTAGCCCGTCTTGAGTCCGCCTTAGGAATGCGATCGTGTTTGATGAATAACTCGAGAACCGGGGTAGCTAAAAATTCCAAGTTTAGCATGCTATTGCTTTTTGTGATATATTTAATTTTTTCGACTTTGAATTTCATTCAGCTAGCTCGTGCTGGACCTGTCATAAGAATATACTCATTTTTTTAGAAAAATCTGAAAACTGGAGCAGATAGGAAATCCGAATTTAGTATATTAATTCCTTTTCGGGCAGAATTTAATATTTTCGGCGTATATATAATAATTAGTGGCGTAGGCATGGGCGATGGGATGTGTGGTAAAAAACCTCATTTGCCGAACAATTACATTAGTTCTCAAAATTGTCCATATTTAAAAAAAATGAATTTTGTACTATAAGCTCCATTCGATCGTCGACCCCCCTTTTTCCTAGATACATAGTTACATCCATATGCAAATGAGCTAAGAAGTGCGAAATTTGTCCCCGGATGTTGGGTCGGTGCACTGGGAGTAAGAGTGAAAGTTGCGGTTCTATGTGATCTGACGAAGAAGGTTTTTGCCTTAGAAACCGGTCGATATTAGTATTTTGAGTTGCATTCTGCTTTTTACGAAGATAATTTTATTTCTTTAGCAGAAATTTGGACCGCACGTATTGATTTTGTTTACTTGAAATTGAAATTTTTCAATAATTTTTAAAAGCATTATATGAATAACTTGAACGAATGCTTTAAGACCAAACTTTTGTTTTGCATTTTGATACATATTACCATGTAAACCTAAAAAAAGAATGTATGAGAGAGAATGTCTAGTAGATGTTTATCTCATATTTTCGGCTACTGTGAAAAATTCCTGTGGGTGGCCCTGTGAATTTGGAAGAAAAACATGAAACACCATTGACGCTTGAACATTATGTCGCATGGTAAACCCATGAGCCAATATTTTCGGGAATGCGACCTAGAGTCTTCTTATTTATTTCGGGGGTCAGCCTTTTCGTTCGGCCATCTGCACTCGAAATAGAAAACCAGGATGCCGAAGCTGCTCGGGATCTCGGATTCGTACCGAAAGATTGAACGTCCTTTTCGGAAGGGTCATAGGGTCCTCGGCGACTTTCAATTAGTGGCCGAAGGAATATCAGTTTCGCAGGGGCTTGAGAAGGGGCTTTTTGTTTTTGGAAGGCCTAAAGCCAATGGCGGTGCTTTGGGGTCAAGGGGTTAAGACCCTGAATCCAATGGGATGTTTGTATGCGCCTCAGGGGCGTGTTTTAAAATCTTGGAGAGAGAGAGTTTTGCAGAATTTAAAAGAGGAGCGAGGAGAAGGAACTGAGTTGGGAGTGAGTAAAGAAGTGTTCATAACAAGGTCCTCTGAAAAATGCTGTTCAGAGAGATGTCGTTTATTCGGCGATTGTTCGGTGAGTTCCACATTTAAGGGCCTGTGCCTGATTTGTACTTTTTACTTCTCTCTCCGGGTTAGGGATATTTAAATATTTCATATTTTTAAATTTAATTTTTAATTACCATCTTTCACATTTTAGTCTATGAGACTATATATACGTTTGTAATTGTTTATTTGTTATCTTAAAGGGGTATACTTTCCATTTTGAATATTTTGAATCAATTTTGTTGTAAATATTTTATATAGTGTAAATAAATTAATGTTTGTAAATACACACGGCCTTTTTCTTCTTCGCGCTCTTACCGGGCGTGTCCTAAAAAGGAAGTTACCTTAGGACACATTAGAACAAGGTGGGGGCTGCCCACAAGTGCTGTCTCTTTGTACGGTGAAAGATAGCGCTGATAAGAATTTCGATTGAGGGTGGACATGTAATCGACCGCTATTTTATTTCGACGGGCGCGTCTCCTTTCCATACGTTTCCACAAATTGCCACATCTCTTACACGAACAATGCTCAAAAGATCCGCAAATCAGCGGGGCTCTGGAAATGGGTAGAGCACCAAGAAAGGACATTTTGTATTGCCTTCAGGGTGGCCTCTAGATACGATAGGAAGTACATATATTATAGATATATTAGCACATTGGAAGAGAGATCTGAGATCGAATCTGTTTTTACTAACAACCGTCACATGTACACTATTCTTTTTCGTCCTAAGATTGGACAGGATGGACTCACTCGGAAGGAAATATTTTTCGAAACTGTAAGCAGCAAGCTTTCACTCATTTGATGTTTGTTGTAACTGACGTTGAAAATCTATATTTTTGTTTCTATATTTGGATTAAAAAGGCTGTTTTTATAGCCATACCATATCAGTTTTCTAATAGATCTATCAACATATTTAATAGTTTTTATAGTCGAAGCATGTCCGTCCTCAAATTCTAAAAAGAACGTGAATAGCACACTGCTTCGTACCTGAATGTAAAACAGGTTACAAAAATTTCAGAGACAAATATTCTCTATTTAAAGCTCCTGACAACGATGAACTGTTAATGAACAAAGTTAATTCCTCGTGCAGATAAAGTTCTAAACAAAAACTCTGTGCTTTGTGAGGTGCATTTTGCTAATGACTGGTTTCGCATTATTTAATTATCTTGCATATAAGCTTAGTCAAGATCTAGGATAAGGGGAGTCGACGATCGAATGTGGGTTTACACAACAGTACAAAATACTTTTCAAATATAATCCCCAAGGAGAACTAATGTAAATGTTTAATTGTTTGGTAAATGATAATTTTTCTCAGATTTTAGTTATTTTCCAAAGACGAATGCATTCCTAAGGCAAAGATGGGGTAATCTAATAAAGTTTAAAATCCAAAGAATTAAAATATATCCCAAAAGAGAATAATATACTAAATTCAGACATTCTAGTTGCACGGTTTTCAAGCACAGATCGGGCTAGTCCGTTGAGGTTTTAAATCCAATAAGCTGAGATATACCGCAAATGATAACGACATTCTAAACTTGGAACTTTTAGATACTCCGGTTATAGAGTTATTCCCCCCAAAATTGAATTTCTAAGACGGGTCCAAAACGGGTTCGCCCGATACGGTTCAAAATCGAAGGAATTAAAATTTTCCCCAAAAGATAAGGGTGTACTAAATTTATATTTTCTAGTTGTCCCGATTTTTCAGTTATTCTAAAAAAACGGGTCCATTCCTATGTCGGGCCCAGGACGGGCTACCCCGCTAAAGTTCAAAGTCCGAAGAAACTTAAATATACCACAAAAGCCAACGACATGTTAAACTTGGAATTTTTAGCTATTGCGGTTCTCTAGTTATTCTTCAAAAACGAATGCATTCTGCAGTGGACCCAAGACGGACTAGCCCGATGGGGGTTCAAAATCTTAATTAAAATCTATCCAAAAGGAAATGATATACTAAATTTACATTTTTAGCTACTCCGTTTGATAGTTATTCTTGAAAATCGAGCAAATTTCTATGGCGGGCTAGCCCGATAAGGTTCGAAATGCGATGAAATATAATATACCACAAAGGACAATGATATATCAAATTTAGATATTTTAGATGCTCCTAATTTTGAGTTATTCTCAAAAAACTATGTTCCTCTTGTTGGGCTCAGGACTGGCAAGCCCGATAAGATTTCTAATCCAAAGAGTTAAAATATACAGCAAATGACAAGGATATGCTAAACTTCGAATTTTTAGATACACCTGTTTTCGAGTTATACCAAAAACAAGTAAAGTCCTTTGGCGGGCCCAGGACGGGCTAGCCCGATAAGCTTCAAAATCGAAAGAACTGAAATGTACCACAAGAGAAAACGTCATACCGAATTTCACGTTACTGTGATGAATGAACTTGGTTATTTTGGATCTGAAATGTTTGAACGACCACAGATCAAGTTAAATAAAATTTTAAAAATACGAATTTATCCCTAGCTCAATCTCTCTGAAAATCAAATAACTTTTTGTGTATACCACTTGCAATAATTCCGCCAAATTTCACACAAATTCTTCAATTATTTCCAAAGATATCGGTCATTTCATTTGCATTAAATTCCCATTAGTTTCAATGTTAACTCATCCGCATTTAACAGCTTATTCGAGACCAACGCCGTCTGGCGGAGGCGGTTTTTAGGGAACCTGTTTTTCGCCTAGGTCGGCACACTATTACTTCTAGACACTGTCAGAGTATATCCGCCCTCTTTATAGAAGCTTTGAAATGGTTTGTTGCTTCCTGTGTCATAAATATGCGTCGTTAAAACCCGTACCTTAAAAATAGGTTCGACTTTTTAGCATCCGAGTAACGGCTCAACAGAGTTTCCGCCAAGAATCTCAGAAACCGGACCCAAAACTCTTTTGAACCAGAGTTCGACCTTTCACGACCCGAATGACAAATGTTGCCACATGAAGTTGAATGGATCTATCAATGATGGATGCTTCAAACAAAAACGCAGTGGTAAAAAATTGAAATTTCCCTCGTAGCAGCACCTTCTCCAACAATAACGAGTGTACTAGCAATTTTCGCAATTACGTAGCCCTAATTTTCACTTATGGGGAATGTAAACAGATTAGGCTGTGAGATGAGTTGTATAAGAATTGCTGAATTTCTTTAACTCAAAATTATTTTGCTCAGGAGTCTGCAATATAGATAATATGACAGTCATTGATTTTATATAGATAAGCAGACTATTTAATGGCAGACTTCGATGAAGTTTAATGCATAGTTAAATTACTTTTACCTCCATGGTTTCAAGTAGAATAAATTACTGTAGTACTGTGATGAATGAAATATTTACTGCTTTTACGCGGAGAGCCAAGCGATTCATATTTCGATGACGCCATTTCAACGAAGTTCGTTTTAAATTTTCGAATATAATTAATGGCTGCAGTAGTGTGATCATTTTAAAAATATGACCGCTGAATGTATCGCATTTTAGAGACGTTTAAATGAAATTAGAATTGGAAAGTGTTTCATAATCGATGCTTTATGCATGATTGATCTTTCTTGTGATCATTATATTCCGATACTCGTATAATATTTCAAGCTTGCACAACTCTACACCCAATACGCTCTGCATTTTACTTTTATTGAAAAATTAATTTAAATCAAGATAAGTGCGTCAATAATTCGTTAAAGTAATCGAAAGACACATCACTTTCCCCACTGTCTCTCGTTCACTTTGAATGGGAATATTCCGTAATATACTCATTGTCGTACGCAATAACGCATAAAATGGATACTTATTTGAAATGATGTCCAATTGAGAGTCTAAAAATGCTTCTTTTTAATGTACGGCCCCCCAGTTTGAAACCAGAGCTGAAACGGCTTTGTCGCAAGTGTGAAAGGAAGTTTGAGTTTCTTGTGCAAATGCCTTTCCCTTTCAGCAGTATTGCGCAAAAACGTTTGAGTTTTAATTGAAAGCATTTTTTAGAGAGGAATTCTCGTTAGAATTTCGCTACAAAGAATATTGTTTTCTCTGTTAAGAGGATAGTCTTCTCGAAGCGAAAAATAATTTGGGTTATCAGCGCTCGTAGCGGGAGGGGGGAATAGGCGTTGCCAAAAATGTGCTTTCCCCTGCGTAGAACTATGATTGACAAGTCGCCTACCCTTTGAAGCAATGCGAAGGGACGTTCTTAGCAGTTTCACGGGACTGTGCTGAGGGGATGCCCTCCTGCTCTTGGAAGCACGATCCCGGAACTTGAAGGCATCTGGTCTAGGAGAGGGAAAATATTTGGATGGTCAGTTGCATTGAAAAGGAAAATAAAATCAAAGCATAGTTTACTGCAGCTTATGCCAGGAAAAAAGGTGTTTAGGCCAATATTTAATATTGAAAACTGTAATTAAATGTTTTTGCACTTTTATTTCACTTCGATCAGAGTATACAGGGTGTTTCAAAAAGATTACGCGATTCAATACACCTTGAACAATGGGTCACAGGTAGTGTTTCTTTCGGGCATACCTCCGGGGGGGGGGGGGGGCTAAGCCCCCGGAGACGAGTATTTGCCCCCCGCCGGAGACATTTTATGAAATCTAGTTTCTATTTATGTTGCACAGCATTTAGATATATTTATATAGGACAAATAGAAAACTTTTACCCGCCTAAAATGTCATTCACCCCCCCCCCCCCCGACCAAAAAGTCCTGAAAGAAACACTGGTCGCAGGCCTGTAGTTTCAACAGAAATGCTTTAAGGTCAGACTAAGACTGTTTTGATCATGCGACGCAAAAGCACACATTTTAACTTTTTATACTAGCCTGTCATGGACCAGCAATACACGTTATAACTCGAAAACTTTAGAAGTTAGAAAGTCCGAATTTAGCATATCGTTGCCTTTTTCAATATGTTTTTATTGGATTTATTGTTGTTAGGATTGAACCTCACAGGTCTAGTCCGTTCCAAGCTCACCATAGAAACATACAAATTTTAGGGGAATAATTAGAGAATTAGAGCAGCTAAAAAGTTTCAATTTGGCATTTTGTTGTATTTCGTATATTTTAATTCTTTGGGTTTTAAACAGCACCGGTACAGCCCGCCATAAGGAGATACAAGTTTTTCTTTTATGAGTAACACGAGAACCGGGGCAGTAAAATACCCAAATTCGGCTCATCGTCGCCTTTCCTGGTGTATTTTTGTTATTGAATTTTGAACTATACTAAAAAGTGGGGAAAAAGACTTTCAGAATCTACACCTTTATGAAAGTACACAAAGAATATAAATAAATGTTCTCACATTTTTATCGCGTACAATAAAAGCCTTGAAATTTTATAAAACTAATCTATCATTGGCTTAGTATACTCAAACATCATCATTCAATGGATGTAATAATTGAATAAATATATGGAGTCACTGCTAGCATATCCATTCTTCGTACGAAATATATAATATAAAAATAAAACTTATTTCACAATTATGTGTAAATCCCTATAGTTTTCAAAATGGCAATGTTATTCAAAACATTCTATTAAAATATTTAAATCTCCTAAATGGAAGTATTAGAATCTATGTTCTTGTTGCGGAAAGTTATTTTCAGACAGATCTGAAGAATAGAATATCCTGGTTCAGTTTGTAAATAAATTTACAAAAAAGATAAAATTTTATCAATGTATACCAAAAAGGAAAACTTTTATTAAAAGATAAGCCTGTACTATTTATATTTTGCTTCAACAATTAGCTAATCACAATATACGAAAACACCATAGGTTAGTGTCTTCCTTACCACATCGGAGTTTGAAAAATATTTTTCAAAATAAAACAGATGATGTAAGAAATTGAAAATATCAATCATTCCCGTAATCTTTAAATCCGAAGACCGTAATTGATATAATCCAATCAAAACTGCAATATCGTCCATTTATAAAAATTATTTTGTCTTTATTATTTACATCTAATAAAAATCCTCTGCCGTATAAATACATTTGGTTTAATTGCGTTGCTGAGCAACATATCATTTTCTTCGAATAAATTTGCCGAGAATATATCGTCCGCATAATGCTATCTATCTCTATGGAAGGTTCGTTTTTTCTAAATATATTGGCATCCCCTGGTCCTAAAAATTCGAAACATAAATTACATTTCAGGTGGAGCTATTTCAAGCCGGAACATTCGATTGTGTTTAAAAACAATAGGCTTCCAGTATTCATGGATTGTAATTTTTATACCAAATTTCCTTCGAATCGCTCCATTCGTTCGTGAGGTATCGTCTCCAGACTCACCGATACACACACACATAATTTCTTACTTTCACACGGACCCCGGCCGTCCAAATACTTACCTTACACCTTTCTGGCAGGTCGGACGGTCTGGGTCTGAACACACACAGAGACATTACCTCAAAAATGTTCGATTCATGATCAGTGATGCTTGACACGTGCTCTCCCGTCGAAAACGCTAATTCGAATTTTCTACCCGTCACAATGCTTTCCTTATATATATAAAAAATGTAGTAAAAACTACCTATAAAAATCCAAATTTTGATATCTCTATATTTAACATCCTTAATTATAATTCGTTTAGTGCCTCATCAAAAAGATCTAAGCGAGGAAATTACAACAACAAAAAGTGTCAAAATCTGAACATAAAAGCTAAAATTACTGAGTTAAGAAAAAACTTTAAATCTTCATGTAACATAAATTCTTTAAAAACCTGGGTATTCAATATTAAAAAACAAATATTGAATCAAGTTTATAATATATTCTTAAAGTCATTTAATCAGGATGAGCATTTTTCACACCTTTTATATGATCTAATTATAACAAGAGCTTATTTTATAAACCTCCATCTGTACATTCAACCTTTTTCTACCTCTAATTATCATCCAAATAAAACATATAATACTTATTGTGTAATTAATTACAAAAATTCCCTTTACAATAATATAAATTTTAATTATTTATTTCAGCAGTATAAACACTGCTTTCCTGTTCCTAATACTCAAATTTTCAAAACATTTAAATATAATACCCCTTTAGGTAGGCAAATTTTCAATTACAATGATATATCTAAATCTATTATAAATCAAAATTCCTCTCCCAATTTACTATGTGTCTGTAACCAGCCAAACTATTCTAAATATATAGACAGCAATCATAAACACATAATTACTGGTGATCTCAATATTGTTCAAAATGTAGCACTTAAAAATCTTATGCTTTATGGTACCAAATTCCGAATCCAAAATACATTAAATCACTCTCTTTTAATTAAACAACTAAATATTGATCTAGAAAAATTCATATACAAAATTGCTTGCAGTAAAAACTATCCTATTGAAGCTTTCGATATGTGGAAGGTTAGCATTCTGACAAACATCAAACATCTTTTAAGTAACTTGCCTATAACTAAACCTTCATTTAACTATACAAACTTGAAGCAGGAAATTAATGAATTAAAATCACAATTTGTCATCACATATGTGGATAAAGCTGCCAACAATTACGCCATCATATGTAAAAAATATTATGTACAAATCTTAAACGATTTCTTAAATCACAATGATATTTTTAAAAAAATTGATTCTTCAGCAACATCCATATCTAAGAAAATTATTGCTTTTCATAAATTATTAAAATTACCTTGCAACAATCTAAGATTGTTGCAAGGTATTTTCATCGATTGAATCGAAAAGCATGAAAACGAGATCTCTCGACCCGTAAGCAATGTGGTAAAAAGTGTTTGAACTCCATTTTTATTGCGATTTGCATTAGAGTAGGGAGTTCATCAGATTGGCTTCTGAAATAAATTATTTATTATTCAATGGCTAAAAAAAAAATGTGTCATTTAGTGGTGTTAATACTTATTATTGGAGCAATTTGTTTTGAATACATACAGTTAGGAGTCAATCTCGCATTCAAATTGACATTAAAATTTAATAAAATTCAGAAAGTGGAGTTAATCGATTTGGCAAGTCAAGCATTCATATACTAATTGAATCTTTAAAATGGGTAGATCTCTTTAAATTTATTCAATCTCTGTAAACATTTTAATTTATTTTTCACCAAATCTTTGACTAGAAGGATTATTTAGCTTAATAGCAGAGCGCCTAGATTCGAATTTGAATTTTCGATCAAAGTAATTCGTCACAATACTTTCCTTATATACATAGTATACTGTATAAAGAAAGTAAAAAAGAGCATGAAATTTGAATGTCTTACTGGGACCACAATGGACTTTCTCTCATCTTGGGATTCTGCCATCTAATTGAATTTCAGAAGGGTTCCGTGACCCAAAAAGTTTTAAAAACTCAGTCCTAGGACATGTTTCCTATTTCCTTTTGACTCAAATCTTTCACGGGAAGTCTGTTTAATATCTTAGTTTTTAGCTCTGCAGCTGCTGTAGTAGAACATTTGTTATTTTTTTTGCTTTATGGGTTGTAAATGGAAGACCTTTCCAGGGTATTGGACTCTTCTATTGCAACCACCCAACTCATTCGACCTTTCCTACTTCAACTATTTATGAAGTTAAGTTTTTCTTTGGCTCTGATATTCATTTATTTAAATATTTTGAGTTAAATATATAATAGTTTTAACTCAAAAAATAAATACAAATTGCATAATAATTTAAGACCTCATAATTTTACTGAAGCAAAAACTAATTGTATAGTAAAACACAATGTTTAAGCAAATTAGATTTATTTAACGAAGCAACGTCATGCAATCACTATGTCCATATGTTATATATATATATGAGTAGCAAAATACGTGTCGAGTCGATAGTAAAATGATGGGTGAAATACATGTAAACAGTAACAAATAATTTCAAACATGTGCAAAATAATTTCAAACATAGGACAATTTCCAAGGGTGAATTGCATTATACATCTACAGATTAATTATTAAGTATTTTGGAGTTTAATTGCTATCGTTATACAATACATTTTCAGTGGCATTAATTTACAAGATTTTTATACCTTTGATTTTAAATATTTAACTTTATCTAAAAAAAACAGCAAGTGTACAAATTTTTCTGTTCTGCAATTTATTCTATAGCAGACTCATTCAAATCTCTTTTACTGTACCATTCTTTTGTAATAACTATCAAAAGTTCCGTTCTTCGTGCGGAATATATAATATAAAGAAACAGAAAATTTCCAGTTATGTGTACATCCCTATTGTATTTTAAATAACGTCGTTATTCAACGAATTCTATTAAAATATTTAATTAAATTTTCCTAAAAATAAGTATACGAATCTCTGTTCTCGACAAAATTATCGCAAGCAGATCTGAAGAATAAAATATTCTGGACCCGTTTGTAAATAAATTTACAAAATATATAAAATTGTATCAATATATCTCAATGAAATCGTTCTGAAATTGGATCAACCTATGCCAAAATGATAGCACTAAAATGGCCTTAGAAAATATATCCGTACCAAGGGGCATTTGTTTTAGTGTCCCGATGACCCATTCCGTCCTTGATTGGTGAATTGTAAGACTTTAAAATACAAAACTATTACGCAAAGTATCTTCCCTTGTAAATAGAACTAACTAGATTCACGAGAACGATGTTAACAAATTTATCGCATAACATTACATATGAAAGTGAATATATTTCTCAATAATTAATACTTTTTCTTTTTAGTGATTTTTCTTTATAAAATAATCAAATTAATAATTAATTTAATAAAATATAATATCTCGAGAACGTTTCATGCTAGCGTGTAATTTGTGTCCGTTTTCTAATGAAAAATTGCATAAATAATTAGTTACGTAACATAATAGCTAAATTTTCTGCGGATCTATATAACTAAAGAAGGAATTTGGTGGCACCTTTAATTTCGTCATAACGAAAAAATAAACGGCTTTTACTGTAAATGGATAAGTAACTGTTTACTCTAAAAGTCGAATGTATTTGGATTATCATTAGATATGTAGAAATGGATGTTTATAATTCGGGTACTGATTCCTAGTATTTTCAATCGATGTTTTGGCATGAGCAGAGTCGGCTGCTGCTGCAGATAGAAGCAATATAAAACGTTTTTCACAATAGTTCGTTCCCCAAATATTTAAATTTATCGTTTTCTCAAGCTTTTGATAATTTATCGACAGTATATAGTGTGCTAACATACATTCAGGTAAGGCACATTCAGGAGACAATTTTACTTTCCCTACAATACATGCTAATGTATAGGGAAAGTATTGGAATCGTGCCAAAAATAGCAGTTTTCGACGGATCTACACGGTTTGGATTTGGAACCTCTAGAAAACGAAAAAACTATTTTAAAATGACGTCTCTCTGTGTCTGTGTAATCTATATAAATAAAAATGAAAATCTGTCTGTCTGTTTGTTTGTCACACCATCACGGGAGAACGGCTGAACCGAATTTGATGAAATTTTGTGGGTAGCCCAGAAATAGCCCTACTTAAAATTATATCTGTGTTTTGAGTTTCTACGACCAGTGGTTCTCGAGTTATTAGTAAAAAACGAAATTTTCGTTTGTCTCATCATCACGGAAAAACGGCTGAACCGAATTTAATGAAATTTGGTGAATAGCCTTGAAATATCCCCCCATAACTTTTGTCCAAGTTTTGAGTTTCTAAGACCAGGGGTTGTCGAGATATTAATGAAAAACGGAACTTTTTCCTAGGAGTTCTACTCCCTAACTCCGTGGTTTATCCAAACGAAAAGCTTGAAAATAGTTTGAAAGTGAATTAAAATTTAATCTCAGAGTTTGATGGGAGATTGTTTGCGTTAATTAGTCACTTTCTGAAAACATGAATTGTTTGAAACATGATTTAAAGGGGAAATCTATCTCCATGGTTCATTTTAAACAAGCTTTTACGGAACAATGAGAAGTATAGAGAAATCAAAATCGTTATTTAATTTCGCAGTTTATGTTATAAGACATGACATATTTAACATGTTATAAGATTCTATCTTATATCATGTTACTCAGAAACGCAATTAAATTAAATCTGTCTGTTAATTTTAATAATTATTTTTTCGATTTGAATAATAAATAAATGGATATAAAAATATATTTTAGAAAAGAACGATTTGATTTTTCTTATAGCATTTTTGAGTGGATAATATCAATTACGGTCTTCAGGTTTAAAAATTATTATTATTTATATTTTCGGGGATTATTGATTCAAGGACTATTGATATTTTCAAGTTATTATGCAATTATTTTATTATGACAAAAATTGTTTAAACTCATATATTGTATGTTGTACGAATCTTCTACAAATACACGTGTATATCTTTTAATCTACGAGAATATAAGTAGTACAGGTATATTGACATATGTTTTGATATATATTGGCATATATTGGAATCAATTACGACCTTCTGGTATAAAGAGTACGGATATTATTGATGTTTTCAATTTATTACGTCATCTCTTTTATTTTGGCAAATATTTTTGAGACGCATATTGTAATACGGGTAATCTTCTACTAACACATTGGCATATTTTCTGATCTGCGACAATATAATTAGTACGGGGTTGCATATATTCATTCAATTCCTATTTTTTCTTCTGTAAATTTGCTTACAAAAGGGGGCAGGATGTTTTATTCTTCAGATCTGATCGTGAAGATAATTTTGCATAGTGAGAACATATATTCTTAAACTTCTCTTTAGGAGCAATAAATTTAATATTTTAACAGAATTTGCACATGATTGCGAACTATAAGTTTCTTTAAATTATACACTCCGTACGAATAACGGATTAAATTAAATGTGTTTGTTAATGTTTTTATTATTTTTTTTCGATTTAAATAATAAATAAATGGATAAATGGATATAAAAGTATATCTTATGAATGGACGGTTTGATTTTTCTTTTAATTATATTAATTGCTGACTGCGTACATCAATTTCATTTATTTTGGCAAAGAGTTTTCAAGCTTATATCGTATTTAGCTACTAAACTCATATATTGTGTTTAGCCAATAAATTCATATAGCCGATTGTTGAAACAGAAAAAGAGTAGAGCGGGTATATCTTCTAATACAATTGTAGTGTTTTCATTTAGTATATTGAAACGGGATAAGAATGTTTCATTCAGATCTGCAAATTCAAAGCTACGAATTTGGAGGGATATCGCTAATTTGACAACTTTTCTTAAACTTTGCCAAATTGACGGAAATGTCGCCAAATTGATATAAACGACACACAAACAGCTGCCATAAACCTTCGGGTTGGTCGTGTGGCTTGGGTCTTCTACATATCAATGAAATTTTTTTTTGTTTTGTTAGAAGAGAGTACTGAAATGATGTTTGGTTAGCATTTCTCTGTCAGACCAACCATCCTACTTAGTAATACATTTAGCGAATTTTTAAAATGTCACCAAATTGATAAAAATGTTTTCAAATCGATAAAAATATCTTGAAATTGATAAAATTGCGCTACATAAATGATATTAATTGTTTTTTGTTAGGGGATAGTATTGTGATGATATTTCGTCAATTTGTCGCAAAGTTGAACTGTCAGTTCTACAGTCCCACTTGGCGATAAATTTGGCGATTTTTTAAAATGTCGCTAATTTGACGAAACTGTCGCCAAATGTTCCATAGAAATATAACTATTTAGACGATATTTTTTCTACCAATTTATTTGAAGCAAATGATATCATGTCGCTTAGCAACGGATTTAAATCTAATGTGTTTATGCGGCAGACGATTTTTATTAAATCCTTTCCGATTTGAATAATGAAGATATGTATATAAAATAAATTTAATTGCCATTTCATTTTGGACTGGATAATATCAATTATACTCTTCAGGTTTAAACATTATTACTATTGATATTTTCCGGAATTATTGATTCAGGGATTATTGATATTTTTAAGTTATTACGCCATTGTTTTATTGCGGCAAAAATTGCTGACACACGCATATTGTACGTTGTACGAGTAATCTTCTAGGAATGCACGGGTATATCTTCTAACCTACGAGAATATAAGTAGTACAGGTATATTGGCATATATTTTGACATATATTGGCATATATTTTTTGGAATCAAGTGCAGTCTTCTGGTCTGAAGATTAAGGGGATTAATTATATATTCAATTTATTACGTCGTCTGTTGTATTTTACCAAAAAACATTTGTGACTCATATTGCAAAACGGGTAATCTTCTACTAATAATCGGACATTATAAGTAGTACGTGTATATCTTCCCATATAATTTTAGCACTTTAATTTTGTCATATATTGGAATAAATGACTGTCTTCAGATTTAAAGATTACGGGTTTATTGGTATTTTCAATTTATACATGTAATCTACTAATACAGGTTATATTTTCTAATATTCGCGTATATAATTAGTACGGGTCCCATACAATTTTAACGCTTTTATTTTGCATATATTGATTTAATTCCATATTTTTTTATTTGCTTACATAAGGGGTCCAAGATGTTTTATTCTTCAGATATGTCCATGAAGATAATTTTATATAGCGAGAACAGAGATTCTTAAACTTCTTTTTAGGAGCATTATATTAAATATTTTAACAGAATATTTTGATTAAACATGTCATTTAGTATACTATAAGAATTTGGGCATGATTATGAATTTCAAGTTTCTTTATATTATATACTCCGTACGAAGAACGGGTATGCTGCTAGTCTATATAAATAAAATTGAAAATCTGTCTGTCTGTCTGTTTGTCCCATCATCACGGGAGAACGGCTTAACCGAATTTGATGAAATTTTGTGGGTAGCCTAGAAATAGCCCCACTTAAAATTTAGTCTATGTTTGGAGTTTCCACAACCAGTGGTTCTCGAGATATTAGTGAAAAACGAATATTTCGTTTGTCTCATCATCACGAGAGAACGGCTGAATCGAATTTAATGAAATTTTGTGAGTAGCCTTAAAATAGCCCCCCATAAATTTTGCCCAAGTTTCGAGTTTCTAATACCAGGGGTTGTCGAGATATTAATGAAAAACGGAACTTTTTCTTAGGAGATCTACTCTCCAACTCCGTGGTTTATCCAAACGGAAAGGATGAAAATCGTTTGTTTAAAACGTCAACGTGAATTAAAACTTCATTTCTGAGCTTAGTGCAGGATTTTTGCATTAATTAGTCACTATCTGAAAGCATGAATTGTTTGAAACATGAAATTAAATGGAAAATCTAACTCCATGGTCAAGCATTTACTAAACAATGGAAAGTATAAAGAAATCAAAATGGTTATTATTTTTGCATTTTATGGGGAAGAGATCAAAATGGTTATTTAATTTCGCAGTTTATGTTTAAGATTCTTTATTATATTATGTTGCTCTGCAACGCAATTAAATTAAATGTGTTTCTTAATATTTGTTATTATTTTTTCTATTTGAATAATAAATAAATAGATGTAAAAATTTATTTTGTAAATGAACGGTTTGCTTTTTCTTTTAATTATATTAATTACGGACTGCGTACATCACTTTCATTTGACAAAGAGTTTTTAAGCTTTTATATTGTGTTTAGCTAATAAACTCATATTGTGTTTACCAATAAATTCATTTATCCGATTTTGAAACAGAAAAAGAGTAGAAAGGAAGAATCTTCTAATACAATTTTAGTGTTTGCATTTAGTATATACAAACGGGATCAGGATATTTTATTCTTCAGATCTGCAATTTCAGAGCTACGAATTTGGCGGAATATCGCTAACTTGGCAACTTTTCTTAAACTTTGCCAAATTGACGGAAATATCGCCAAATTGCTAAAAACAACGCAAATCAATGAAATTAAATTAGTTTTTTTAGAAGACAGTACTGAAATGATGTTTCGGTAGCATTTGTGGGTCAGTCTATCCATCCTACTTAGTAACACATTTATCGAATTTTTAAAATATCACCAAATTGATAAAAATGTTTGAAAATCTATAAAATGTCATGAAATTGATAAAATTGCGCTTAATAAATGAAATTAATTGTGTTTTGTTAGGGGATAATATTATGATGATGTTTCGTCAATTTGTCGCAAAATGGGACTATCAGTTTTATAGTCCCACTTGGCGATAAATTTGGCGGTTTTTTAAGTTATTGCTAAATTGAAGAAAATATCGCCAAACCTTTCATGGAGATAGCATTATTCAGACGATATGATTTCCATCAATTTATTTGAAGCAACTGATATCATGTCGTTTAGCAATGGATGTAAATCCAATGTGTTATGTGGCATACGATTTTAATTAAATCTTTTCCGATTTGAATAATAAAGATATGTATATAAAATAAATTTCATTGGCATTGCATTTTTGACTGGATAATATCGATTACGATCTTCAGGTTACGCATTATTATTGATATTTTCGGGCATTATTGATTCAGGGATTATTAATATTTTCAAATTATTATACCATTGTTTTATTATGACAAAAATTGTTGAAACTCGCATCTTGTACGTTGTGCGAGTAATCTTCTATAAATGCACGTGTTATCTTCTAATCTACGAGAATATAAGTAGTACAGGTTTATAGGCATATATTTTGATATATATTGGAATCAATTACGACCATCTGGTATAAAGATTACGGGGATAATTGAAATTTTCAATTTATAATGTCATCTGTTTTATTTCGGCAAAGATTTTTTAGACTCATTGTAATAAGGGTAATCTTCTACTAACATACAGGCATATTTTCTAATCTGCCACAATATAAGTAGTATATATATATATATATATATATCCCCATATAATTTTAGTGATTTCATTCTGGCATATATTGGAATCAATTACGGGTTTATTTATATTTTCAATTTATACATGTAATCTACTAATACAGGTTATATCTTCTAATATTCGCGTATATAAGTAGTACCGGTCCTATACAATTTTAATGCTTTCATTTTGCATATATTGATTCAATTCCTTTTTTTTTTTGTAAATTTGCTTTCGAAAGGGGTCAGGATGTTTTATTCTTCAGATCTGATCCTGAAGATAATTTTGCATAGTGAGAACATATATTCTTAAACTTCTCTTTAGGAGCAATAAATTTAATATTTTAACAGAATTTGCACATGATTGCGAACTATAAGTTTCTTTAAATTATACACTCCGTACGAATAACGGATTAAATTAAATGTGTTTGTTAATGTTTTTATTATTTTTTTTCGATTTAAATAATAAATAAATGGATAAATGGATATAAAAGTATATCTTATGAATGGACGGTTTGATTTTTCTTTTAATTATATTAATTGCTGACTGCGTACATCAATTTCATTTATTTTGGCAAAGAGTTTTCAAGCTTATATCGTATTTAGCTACTAAACTCATATATTGTGTTTAGCCAATAAATTCATATAGCCGATTGTTGAAACAGAAAAAGAGTAGAGCGGGTATATCTTCTAATACAATTGTAGTGTTTTCATTTAGTATATTGAAACGGGATAAGAATGTTTCATTCAGATCTGCAAATTCAAAGCTACGAATTTGGAGGGATATCGCTAATTTGACAACTTTTCTTAAACTTTGCCAAATTGACGGAAATATCGCCAAATTGATATAAACGACACACAAACAGCTGCCATAAACCTTCGGATATGTAGAAGACCTTCTACATATCAATGAAATTTTTTTTTGTTTTGTTAGAAGAGAGCATTGAAATGATGTTTGGTTAGCATTTATCTGTCAGACCAACCATCCTACTTAGGAATACATTTAGCGAATTTTTAAAATGTCACCACATTGATAAAAATGTTTTCAAATCTATAAAAATATCTTGAAATTGATAAAATGGCGCTACATAAATGATATTGTTTTTTGTTAGGGGATAGTATTGTGATGATATTTCGTCAATTTGTCGCAAAGTGGAACTGTCAGTTCTACAGTCCCACTTGGCGATAAATTTGGCGATTTTTTAAAAAATCGCTAATTTGACGAAACTGTCGCCAAGTGTTCCATAGAAATATAACTATTTAGACGATATTTTTTCTACCAATTTATTTGAAGCAAATGATATCATGTCGCTTAGCAACGGATTTAAATTCAATGTGTTTATGCGGCAGACGATTTTTATTAAATCCTTTCCGATTTGAATAATGAAGATATGTATATAAAATAAATTTCATTGCCATTTCATTTTGGACTGGATAATATCAATTATACTCTTCAGGTTTAAACATTATTATTATCGATATTTTCCGGAATTATTGATTCAGTGATTATTGATATTTTTAAGTTATTACGCCATTGTTTTATTGCGGCAAAAATTGCTGACACACGCATATTGTACGTTGTACGAGTAATCTTCTAGGAATGCACAGGTATATCTTCTAACCTACGAGAATATAAGTAGTATAGGTATATTGGCATATATTTTGACATATATTGGCATATATATTGGAATCAAGTACAGTCTTCTGGTATGAAGATTAAGGGGATTAATTATATATTCAATTTATTACGTCGTCTGTTGTATTTTACCAAAAAACATTTGAGACTCATATTGCAAAACGGGTAATCTTCTACTAATAATCGGACATTATAAGTAGTACGTGTATATCTTCCCATATAATTTTAGCACTTTAATTTTGTCATATATTGGAATAAATGACTGTCTTCAGATTTAAAGATTACGGGTTTATTGGTATTTTCAATTTATACATGTAATCTACTAATACAGGTTATATTTTCTAATATTCGCGTATATAATTAGTACGGGTCCCATACAATTTTAACGCTTTTATTTTGCATATATTGATTCAATTCCATATTTTTTTTTTATATTTGCTTACATAAGGGGTCCAAGATGTTTTATTCTTCAGATATGTCCATGAAGATAATTTTATATAACGAGAACAGAGATTCTTAAACTTCTTTTTAGGAGCATTATATTAAATATTTTAACAGAATATTTTGATTAAACATGTCATTTAGTATACTATAAGAATTTGCGCATGATTATGAATTTCAAGTTTCTTTATATTATATACTCCGTACGAAGAACGGGTATGCTGCTGGTGTATATATAAACTCGAACTCAAAACTAATTGACATAATTTCTATAAAATTTTATAGGCAAGTCCGTGGTGCTGAGTAGATTTGGGTACAATTCGAAATAAAAGAATTATTATCAGGAGCGATTCTCCAGATATTGGGAATTTCACTTTTCACGATGGAACATTATATCCCTCTATACATTAAATAAATCGAATGAAATTTAGTACGACAAATTACGTACTGATGGCCCTAAAATTTTCACAATTTTTTAATTGGAAAAGCATTATAGAAGATATTTATGCTTTAAAATGCAATACTTAAATAGTTATATGTAATTTATTATTTAAAAGCTAATGACGTAATTTTTAAAACTAACATGTGCCGTTATCCACGTCTTAAATCTTATATATAAGTTAGTTATTTTTGTATCAATTCCAGCATAATTATATTTTAAATATTTTTTATTTAAAACATCTGATCCTTTTTAAAAGGTCCAATCTCTTTTAAAATCTTAGATAATAAATGATAGCTTAGATGATAAATGATAAGGATCAGCATAAAATTCTGGAAGAGGTAGTTCACCAAGTTTTACTTGAAACACTAATTTCTTGCAATTTGTTATAGATATAGGTAGCTTAGATGACTGATATGGATTCAGTATCAAGTTCAGGAAAGGATAGGGGTTCGGTAAAGATTACTTTTGGCAGTCCTTTTCCCACTTCAGATTATAACATTCTTTGAAACATTTGTTTCTCAAAATTTGCAATCGGTTGAGCTCAGATGATAACTGATATGGATTCAGCACAAAATTCTGGAAGGGGTTTGGGAATTCACGAAGGAAGGATTTTCATTTACGCTTTTAGAGATGTCATGTCTGGTTTTACCGAACATTGGCATGACTGTACGAAATATGTAGAAGAGAATTAAATTAATAGTTCCATCAAAAATAAAGTATGCACATCATTTGCCACCCTATAAAGACTCATTAACAGGGCCGGATTAACCACGGGGCCATCCGGGCCGTGGCCCGGGGCCCCCGACTCTGGAGGGGCCCCCAAGTGGCATGAAATTTATATTATATATAAATTAAAAATATAATATAAATATAATATTTTATGAATTAAATTTCGACTGTATAAACGTTGTTGTTGAGACCCAGACCGTCCGACCTACCAGAAAGGTGTAAGGTAACCGAATGGACGGCCGGGAAGTGCCACCCAATTTAGACCGGAACCCAGTGGGGGAGGCATCCACAGGGACCGTACCCTCCTTCCCCTACCACCAACCTCTCGGAAGGACTTACGGACCCACATGTTTAACGTGATCGTACTCCGCATGAACACGGCGGCATTTGTGGTAGCGTGCAAATCTAGCGCGCAAACCACGGGGATACCGCACCCGAGATGGCCAACAGCACGCGGTGTTCCGAGGTGGTCACCCACCAAGTACTAACCGCGCCCGATGCTGCTTGACTTCGGTGATCTAACGAGAACCGGTGTTTTCAGCACGGTACGGCCGTTGGCCCTGACTGTATAAACGTGTAACTTTTCTTCCAAAATAAAAATTTATCTTATACATTTTTCTGAATTAACTTTCGAAACACAATTTACAGTTAATAAAGTGTAACATACAGTTAATAAAGTGAAACATGCTTCACGATCTCTCTCAGGCCATGAAACGAGCATCGAACATAGAAAAAATCTGCTTACGCACATGAGGCGATGCAGAGAACAAGGACGAATAGACACAGAACTTGAAATCCATATGAACAAATAAAAAGATTATTGGAGAGAAATATTGCGAAGAGTGGTCGAAGTCATAAAATTTTTAGCACAGAGGGGTCTACCATTTAGAGGTGATGAGGAAAAATTTGGGTCAGCAAAAAATGGGAATTAAATGGGAACCTTGGAATTAGTTAGCAAATTTGACCCGTTCTTACATGAGCATATTAAAAAATACGGAGTGGCAGGAAAGGTAACGTTGTTGTTGTTGAGACCCAGACCGTCCGACCCACCAGAAAGGTGTAAGGTAACCGTTTGGACGGCCAGGAAATGGTGATGTCCCATTTCATCTCTTCCCATTTTATCCTGCGTCTCTTGTTATTCCCATTTCGTCCTGTCTGCACCCCTCCTAATTACCTTGAGGTCCTCACCTGTTGGTAGAAGGGAAAACTGTGTGCGTTCCCCAATAGTCTCTTCTCTTCACAGCCCTCCTCGCCGGAGGGATTGAGATTTGTTCCCCTTGCGACCGTTCCATTTGGAATGACTTTACTTTGTTAAAAAAATATACAGTAAAGATAATTTCCCTTTGAGAAGATCTATGTTCGTATATATCTATTTTATACATAACTAGCAGTATTCCCGTTTTCGTATTGAAAATACATTATAAAGAAACTTAAAATTTACCATCAGGTGCACATTCCTATAGAATTCTAAATGACATTGTTATTCAAAACATTCTATTACAATAATTAAATTAAAGCTCCAAAAAGGAAGTTCTCTATTCTCGTTATACAAAACTCAATATTTAGTGTAGTAAAATGAAGGTCGCGTATACTGCACCCTATTTAAAATGACTGATGGGTAGGTCCCATAATTTTTTTTTTTTATTGTTAATATTGCTAATGAAGACAACATAGAATGAAAATCTCAAAAAATGAACAACCTGAAAATTTTTCTCACGAAGATGGTTAACAATCATTGACATATTTTTCTAATTGTCCGAACAAACATTTTTCATTTCTATTTAGAATAATTTACTTGCAATTTCCCAATCTGCCTTCGATTCGACAATATCTTTGACATTTAGGTCATTTTTTCATTACAAACAAATGTGCCTCTGTCTCAAAGAAACGTTCAAAGTTCTTTCAAAAATGCCATGAGTGACATATTATTTTAAAGAATTAGCTAATTGTCATAACATTAATAATTGATAAGTGATAAAAAAGCTCAACATTATTTTCTTTGGACATTAAATTGTGCAGATTTATTTTATGAGATTATATTACTCCAGAACAGTATTATAGTTTTTATTTTTAAAATACTAGATATCTTAATCGAAGCTGTACGATAAATATAAATCCTTTGGACGTTTATATCTCCAAACCTATTAGTTAAATATGTAAACAATTTTTTTTACTTATTTTGTTGAAAAGGAAAATATAGTGCACATTATGATTATATAAAATGATTTCAATATTTAAATATTTTTTCGAAAAGATCACAGTTTTTGTCCGAGCAATGATTTGCTTCACTTTGCTTATTTTCACTCGAAATATATTTGTAAATATAAGAGATAAATGTAAATAGTAAGCGACAAAATGTTCAATAGGAAATCTAGTTTCTTGATTTATAATTTGTTTTATTCAGTTTTTCAGGACATCCTAAAAATGTCACTTGCCTTAAAGCACTTAAATACTTGTGAATCAATTTTAAATTCCCTTCCCTACTTGATCATTCTAGAATTTTTCAGGTTTTATTTTTTACTGAAATCACCAATTATTTCCGATTTTGCGTGTCATTTTCTTTGTTTCAAATTTTTTGATATTGGCATTTCATTTTTTTGTATTTCTAAGTTGAATGACCATTTGATATAAAATTTTGCTTTTATTATTATTAAGACTGCAGGCTAATTTTTCTTTAATTTAAGCGATAACTTTAGGTGATTTTTTATTAATTTAAATTTCTGTTTTATTGTTTAATTATTTATAAGCAATTTCTAAATTATCTTGATCGCAATATTTCGGTCATTTTTTTAAGTTATTTTATCAAGTAATATGAACTCATCATTTTCATGTTAAAATTTCATCATTATGTTTTCTTTTTCATAGCTACTAAATTATTTAATTATTTCATAACTACTAAATTCTTTATTTTTTGACTTTTCTGAATTCAAAAGTTTCAATATGGAATTTCGTATAAAAATGGCTAAAAAAATCGGATGTAATATTTTTTTAATTACTCGCATGGGCTAAAATTTCAGATTTTTACCGGTTTGGCTCGTAAGTTCTAGTTCCCGAACTTGGTCTGAGTTTGAAGAAAATTTTGAAAACTAGTTACATTATTAATTACTTTTACAAATTTACACTCAACATTTTCCACAAATGTTCCCCAGCTTTCACTAGTAAAATATCAATTTAGGTACAACATATATGAGGAAATCAAAGTTTAAGAGTTTCTGGAAAATACCCACTAAAACCCAACAAAGCCCAATAAAATTCGGGTGGGTTGTGTTTTTAAAAATATTCTGCGTTTTTCAAACCTTTCAAATTCAGAAGTTTAGCACATTTGAATATAAATTATTTCGGGCCGGACCGGGCCGAGATTCAATGGTCTTTGAACATAGCTAGGCCGGGCTCGGGTTCTACACCTGTAAAGTTCTTCGAGCTCGGGCCGGGTTTAAGCATTGACTCTGTCGGGTGGGGTGAAAGTGAAACTGAATTTTTGACACACGGCCTTTGACACACGGCCTTTACGTATGTCTATGTGTGTGTAAAGGTGTCCTGGCTATGTCTATGTGTGTGTAAAGGTCTTTTGTAAGGCCTTTACACATACATACACATAGCCAGGATCTTGGGATGTTGAAAATACTAAGTTTCGTTTATGTAATTTTTCAAGCAAGAAGAGGTATGACTCTTAACCCCCCCCCCCCCTTTGCTTATGCTACTGTACACAATTACTGATATATACAAATATATGACCCTAAAAACGTTATATTGAAATTTAAACTTGTAAAGCTCTCAAAAATTGGAATTATAATGTTTGACTAAGTTATAATACTTTTGCTACTAGAGAGTACATTACAATACTAGAGAAAGTGATAGGTTAAAAAGTTTTAGATTCTGTTCGTCAATTAAGGGTTTGCACAATAACCACTACATAAACATATATATTCATGGTACTACAAAACAATTATAAGTACCCATTTCATAGGGATATCTGACAAGACAGGATTTACTCTATCTAAATTATTTAAATATATTTGAATAACGCCAAACAACATATTTACAAGCAATATTTTTAATTTGTTCTCCTCGGAGCTCTTCGGAACTCATCCCCTAAGGGAGTCATTTGCACCCTTCTCAGTTGGGAGAAAGGGTGAGAAACAGGTGTACATTGGATAAGGGATGAAATGCTACTATTTTAAAAAAGGGTAGGGCAAGGGACGAAATGGGAAGAGATGAAGTGGGAATAAACCCAGGAAATGCCACCCAATTTAGACCGGAACCCAGTGGGGGAGGCATCCACAGAGACCGTACCCTTCTTCCCCTACCACCAACCTCTCGGAAAGACTTATGGACCCACATGTTTAACGTGATCGTACTCCGCATGAAAGGAAAGGGTAACGTGTCCTATCTTTCGTCAACACTTTGTGATGAGTTCATTAACGTCCTAGGTCAGAAATTGTTTGCAGCAATTGTGGATGAAGTGAAACAAGCAAAGTACTATTCGATATATGTGGACTCTACGCCTGATGTATCTCGCATAGATCAACTGACTTTCATAATTAGATATGTAAGAAGTGACGTCTCTGTAGAAAGGTTTTTAAAGTTCATACCAATTTATGGACATAGTGCTGAAAATCTTTTCAATGAAGTTACTGGACTTCTGAAAGAAAACCAAATTTCCCTGTCTAACTGCAGAGGTCAATCCTACGATAACGCGTCTAACATGAGCGGCAGGTACAATGGACTTCAGGCCAGAATCAAGGTGGAAAACCCTTTGGCATTATTCATACCATATGCAGCTCACACCTTGAATCGTGTGGGTGAAAGCTGCAGAGAAGTTGCTGCATTTTTTGACTTCATACAGAATCTGTAAACCTTTTTTAATTCCTCAACGCATCGATGGGGAATTCTCTCATCCATGTTAGGTTCAAAAAAGAAAATTCTGAAAAATTTATCAGACACCCGGTGGTCTGCTAGAGCAGATGCAGTCATAGCCTTGAAAGAGAGCTACCCATCTATTGAGGCAACATTAAATTCCATGTCATCAGACTTGTTTGAATCATCTGAAACGGGATTGAAAGCTGAAGGCCTAAAACAGTATATGGAGAGATTTGAGACACTCTTCCTCACATACTTTTGGTGTGATTTATTGAGAAGAATTAATAAAGTCAATACTTCTCTGCAAAAATCAACTGTAACATTGCATGTCGCCGTTCAACTCCTGGAATCTCTCACATTGTGTATTCAGGAGAAGAGGGAAAGCTATAATTGGTATGAAGCCTTGGCCAGATCAAAAAAAGAGCCTAATTACCAGGATTCCATAATCCGAACGAAAAAACGAAGTTCTAGATTGACATTTTATGATAACGAAGGTTCCCCAAATATTGTTTTATCTGGTAAAGAAAAGATGAAGATTGAAACTTTCCTTCCTTGGTAGACAGTTTAATCAAAAACTTGGATGCTCGATCTAAAGCTTACCGAAACATCTTTGAGATTTTTGGATTCTTTGAGGATCTGCTTTTCTTAGAGGAAAAATCTGTAAGAAAGCATAGTGAATGTTTTGCACAAATATACAAAGATGATGTTGATGGAAGAGAACTTGCAGAAGAATGCATCCATATCAAAGTATACATTAATGCAAATTATCCTGAGACAGCAGTGCTCTTTATGGACATCTCTGCTGATGACGAAGAAGAGGAGAGTGATGAAGACGATGATGGAGAAACAGATTCCAGATCCATCGAGTTCCAGATGAGATACATACAGGAGAGGAGACTGAACCTACAAAACTTTTACAGCTATATGCATGAAAGTGAGATATCATCTGCTTTCCCTAACATAGAAATAGGGTTGCGAATATATAGTTGCATGATGGTTTCCAATGCAAGTGGTGAACGTTCATTTTCGAAGTTAAAAATTATAAAATCCGAAAAACGCAGTGTGATGAAGCAGGAGAAATTAAACGATCTAAGCATTTTAAGCATTGAAAACGAGTTACTTAAAGTAATGGACTTTAGCGATATAATTGATGATTTTGCTACTAAAAAGTCAAGAAAAAAGATTGTGTAAGCCAGAATGTGTCTTGAGTCCTCTTGTAACTTGTTTTTCAACAAATCGTTATGTCACAGTCCCATTTTCATATTTTGATATCCCCCCCTTATATGTTGTAAAGAATGTAAACATTTGATGTCAAAAACAAATGTAATATTCGTTGGAATCATCCAACTGGTGATTATTGAAACAATTTTAGCCATTTGTACATATTTAAGTATACGTTCTACAAGTTAGTACTATTACTGTACGTATATTATTGCGAAGAAAGAAATTTGCAAAATTTACAGTGAGCAGGGCCCCCCCCCCCCCCCCACTCTAAGTTCTGACCCGGGGGCCACAGATATGCTTAATCCGGGTCTGCTCATTAATCATCATCATGGTACTACAGCTCTTGTAGGGCCTTGACCTCCTTTACTTATTAATTTCTTGTTTCTTATAAATTTTTCGATTTTAAATTAGAAACATAAAATATTTCGAGAACATAAAATATTCACGTTTTTAAATGAATACACATTTAAAATATTACACATTAAATACCTATATTCGTAACACTGTTATATACTTATGTTTTATTTTATTTTTGAAAAAAGAAAATGTTAGAAAATTTGAATGCTTTCTTTTGGTTCATCCTCGGCGAAAATAAATATGCCTATTACATTCACTAAATGAAATAATCAAAGAAAATTTCATTTGATTTTCATAACTTGTTTGAGAGTTATCACACCTACAGATATCATTGAAAAAAAGGTTGATCCGTTTAAAGAATGCTCAATATATCCATCAAAATTTAAGAATTGAATTTTTGACTCATCACACTTTCCAATTACATATATACTACATACATTGTAGGCGAATTTATAATGACCGACCATTCATTTCGTCAACATAGCTGGAGTTTTTACTGGGAGACCTGCTTTCAAAACAAAAACTCTAAATCCAAGAAATTGCGACTACAATAAACTCGCCCCATTACCATTGTGGGGGAGGGGTGACACAAACCGTCACCTCCGAGAGCAGAGGCCGGAGCACTCACTTTTGACGTCTCGGCTTGTAGGCCCACTGCGAGTAAGTCTTACAGATCGCTTTGCTTCCCTTTTAATTCTCTGTTCGATGTAAAGGAATAATAATTTGTCAGTAAAGCAAATAATATTCATGAAATTTGGAAGTCTTTTCGATAATGTACATTAAAATGGGTGATTTAAAACATTAATTTTGCTATACATTTCCTTAAAATAAAATATTTATAATGTCTCAAATTCACTCGGGAGCAAAGATGAAAGGATTCCATCCAGTTAGTGTTTTAATAAAAGTTTGAAAAAAGAACCCTGTATATTTATTGCTTAATCAGGCATTTTATTTGAATAATTCTTCAGTACATTCAGCTAAAGTATGCGTACTTGCAGATAAAGTATGCAGAAACTAAAATGATTACTGAATACTATCTTTAAATATCATAAGATAATCATTAAAAAGAAACTCAGAATTTAACTTTTAATATGCTTATTTGTTTATTTTTATTTCATTTCTTATTCGTTTTTTTGTTATGAATTGTAAAATGATTTAGAATTAAGATAAAATACTAGTTGAATGCCATTCATTAACCTATGCACTATAATTTGTAGAAGTTCAGGTTTTCTAATACAGCACATCTTATATTCCTTTTTTTACTACCACACATTAACAAATTGTAAACAATTTTGCTTAATTATAGTTTGAAATACCTCGGGGGCTTTGAAAATTTAATAAAGCTGTATAATAGAACTTTTTGGTATTAATATTTCATTTATAATTCCATTGAAGTGAAAATGTAAGAAAGATTAAATTAGCTTTGTATTATTAAAATAACATTAACTACAATATAATGAAATATGCAATGGTAACTTAAAATTGTAAGTTGGTTACTTTGCTTTTTCCAAGTAAATTTAACAATTTTCAATAACATAACTCGCTACATAAAAAAAATTGTGCACAACCTAAACACAAATGAATTCTTAACCCAGTCTTTTAAAATTTCAGCATGCCATTACAAATAAAAAATATACATGCAATATATTAAGATACTAAATCTTTTACATGCAATTACTTATCAAACTGTTAAAAATGTTACTTGATGTGTGAAATATTACATTTTACATTATTTTACTTTCATAACTTTCGTGTAGCATTTTTATTGCTACGATTTCTTACTATTGACAATATCTTAAAAAGAGAATGACATTTTTTTATCTATATAAATAAAATTGAAAATACATCGATCTGTGCGTTTATCCCTCTCATCACGGTAGAACTGCTGCATCGAATTTCATGAAAATTTTGTGAGTATCCTTGAAATAGCCCCACTTAAAATTGAGTCCATGTTTCGAGTTTCTAGGACCAGGGATTGTCGAGATATGAATAAAAATCCCACAGTTAAACCTTTCATAGAAATAGCATTATGCAGATGATTAGTTATTAGTAGCAGATTAAAGATTCTTTGTCAGTAGTTCGGCCTCTACTATCGGGGGGTGACTCACAACACGAGTCCCCATCAAGGCGGAGCTAAACCCCTGCGACAACCTGTTACTGATCTATCAATGTCAAACTTTGAGATGGTGCTATCATGAAGAGATTGGATAATTTTATTTTGCCTCTTCAATGCGTGACCAATTATAAAATTTGGGTTCAACAAAGCTCAGATTTTCTTTTTGCATAAAAAAGTAAAATCTTCAATTTTTCTGCGGGTATTTTGAAATTTCTTTTAACTTGATTTAAATGTTTTCTATCGATAAGCAAAGTTGGAAAAACAAATTTTTGCAGTTCGCGTTAATTTTAAAAATACTTCTAATGAATTTAAAAATCATTTTAAAACCGTCCCAATTGCGTATAGTCCAATACTAAGTTTTTCAAAAAATTCTAGGAAGAAATCTCAAAACCTAAAGCTATATTTAGCTATTTTCATTCCCCCATTGATTAACATGAGATTCTCGGGTTAGCGTCGAGCGGGGGGAGTTTCCTCTTAATATTTTAATGTCAAGAAGCATACTTTTAAGATAATATAATGGAGTTTTTATTTTAATTATTTTACATTAAAAACGGAGCAAGCTGCAAACATTTCATTTTTGTAGACATCATTAGATCCAACTCGTAAACACGAGAGGGTTGTCGTAAACATTTTTGTAATACTGATGTTGCCAGATATAAAAACCATTTATAAAATATATTATTTTAAATAACAATTATATTTTTAACAAATATAGCCCAAGTTTCCTTGCATATGAGGTATGACTTGGAACATCCAATGTACCCTGCAAATTTTGCAGAATGTCGACAGTCTTTGTGGGGGCGCCACCGCATACCTTCCGAATGCGTCGATCCATGTGTGCTGAAGTACGACGACTGGATGGACCTGTACCACTGCTACGATTAGCATGCTCTTCCTCAATCCATTTTCTCTAAATCCTTTGCACAGTGGACGCATCTACGCTTACGACCACCCAGCCATACGTAGGCCTAAAATAAATCCTCTCTCAGAATTGTCCAAATGCTGAAACGGACTTTGACGTCGCATCTCTTCAACAACACGTGTCTTCTGAAACGAAAAACAGCTCGGAAAAGGGATTTCCGTAGTCAATAACTCATCCGCCGTTTCCTCCGTAGTCAATAACTCATCTGCTCTCATCGCTTCACCTACTTGCCTTTCGGATCATTTGCATATATCGGTCAGCTGCGTTTGTCTCGCAATTTGCATAATTACACTTCCAAAGCTTCATGGTGTTGCATTTTTTTTATGTCGGGTAGCGTACATACTTACGAGTATATAAATCTCTAATGTATATATACATATTATAGACTAGAATAGAGAATCCTTGTAGTTTTCCAGTTCCGACGGATCGCCGCATTGCATGGTCGTTTTCCGGTCCGCTTCTTAGCCATTTGTGTTTAGGAGATTTTTGAAGTACTGCGATATCTTGTTGATTTTCTAATAGAAAAATAATTCCTTTGCAGGTCCATTGCTTGCTGCTTTAACTGCCTCGCCAAGATGACGAGCCTTGTGAAGTCTGTGACCGATGTCTACGACGAGTACATGGCCAGCGGAGGTAAAATCGTCGCTTCCCAATATTACTAGAATTAAGACACTACCCGATACATCTTGAAGAATCAAACGTCTCTGTAAAGTTGGGTTTTTTTTACAATGGAAGGCGAAATCTCAATTTTTTATTTTAGGACGACTTTCTCCAGATTTTGTCGGATGTAACATTTTCACATGTCCTGTTCTTTAATGCTGACTTTGGGAACGGCCCAGAAGGCATGTTCTGAGAGTGCCTCATTCAGCCTAAGCAGCTCAATCTTTATACCAGCAAAGTTCGTGCGCTACCCCGGCCATGCATGGGAAAGAGCACATCCACTCCCGGAGACTCTTCCATCCCACCCATGCGAGCACCCCTCCCATTCAATATGACTGTTTCTTACAGAACTTCCTATCAAAACATACCCACTCCCAACATAACGCAATGAATGGTCGCTTCCATTCGAGGTTAAGGGGAATCCCTCACACTTCTTATCTCTATGGGAAAAACCTCCAGTCGGCTCCAAGCCATTGATTGATAAACAAAGTTTGCATTCGTTAAAACGTGAATTGGAAGATGTCTCTCTAATTCCGCGGTGCTTCATTATTCAATTGGAACAATTCACTTTCCTATTCTGTCGAATCACTTATCTTTTAATTCCATGAGCTGAATACAGTTCTCCTTTTATTTGTCCAGGCATGAAAGTCTCGTTATCACGACCACGAAATTTCATTATGTTGGGGCAATGCCTTTGTAAACACAAAAATAGCAGAAAAGGCCAAACTTTGAGAGGCTGTTTCTCCCTTTGGAAAACTGATTTCAGATTTGGATTCCCAAGCTGGGTTGAATCTATGGCATCTTTCAAAACAATGGAGCTTTGTTTGAGTCATTGGACTATGGAAAGTGTTTCTAGGGGTTCCCCTATAAAAAGTGGATCCAATTTTGCACCTTAATTCAAGCACTCGACCAACCCATCGTTGTGGAGTTGCGCAATCTTTTCGAAACACTCCCATGCTTGACATCGGTTATTGTGGATCGTGTTCCGATCCACGGCCATTTTTAAAACGCAGTCTTTTATTTTATGTGAATCTCCCACAGACTCGAGGGTGACGTCGTGGCCTCTGATGGAAGGTCCCGGACCCACCTTCACCCTCGTCATCCTCTATGTGCTCTTCGTGAAGAAGATCGGGCCCGCCTGGATGATGGACAAGAAGCCGTACGACCTGCGCTACCCGATGTTCCTCTACAACTTTGTGCTGGTGCTCACCAATTTCTACCTCATACTCGAGGTACGTTAACGTTCTTAATCCAAGAGTGCTCTCTCAAATGAGGTCCTAAATTTATATTTATGACTAACAGAATCAAATGAATATGCGTTTGTTATTATATATATTCTAATTTGCATCCGATACATAAAAAAATTCATTATACAGAAAAAAACAATTTCATATAAATATGCAGCAACTCCATTCTGCTCCTTTTAATATTCTTTATAAATGCATTTACTATCCACAGGAGAGTGCAAGTTCGACCCTTTTGCATGTAGCGTAGGACCAACAGAATCTTCAGTGAGGCGTTACTTTTTACAGCAGCTATGAAAGATGCTTCCTTTGGCTTTCAATATTTCCTTTTAAAATTGTATCATTACACAAACATACGCATTTCCGTCTGAAAATCTAATTTCCTATTTTAACTGGGATCGCGCTCCCATTGCAGATAAGGGCTATGCGAAGTCACCATAAAATAGTAATGGTTGCCCATCCACACTGGGACCGCGATCCTCACTTTGAAATCGAGGCAAGTGGACTCGAACTCTCAGAGCCGCCAGCATGAGAAGGAAGGGAGAAGAATGCACTGCATAAAGCCGAATGAAATGTTTATGAAAGCGGCCAATAACTTGTAAAATAGGAGATTATAGGGTACCTCCCATTTTGCTGTATAGGAGTCTGATACATCCTTTCGTTAAACCTTTGAGTATTTTTCCATTTTATTATAACCGGAAATAAAACAAATGATTCATTTGGGTAAAACTTCCACTCGAGAAACGAGTCCCTCTAAGCGGTTCATCCACCGCTGTTTATTGCAAAAAAGAAAAGAACGTAACGAGGGGAAAAGCCCTTTCACATGTTGTTGTTGAAACCCAGACCGTCCGACCTACCAGAAAGGTGTAAGGTAACTGTTTGGACGGTCGGGAAGTGCCACCCAATTTAGACCGGAACCCAGTGGGGGAGGCATCCACAGGGACCGTACCCTCCTTCCCCTACCACCAACCTCTTGGAAGGACTTTCGGACCCACATGTTTAACGTGATCGTACTCCGCATGAACACGGCGGCAGTTTTGGCAGTGGCTGGAATCGAACCCGGGCCTACCGAGTGCAACTCCAGCGCGCTAACCAATGGGCTACCGCGCCCGCCCTTTCACATGTTGTTGTTGTTGAAACCCAGACCGTCCGACCTACCAGAAAGGTGTAAGGTAACTGTTTGGACGGTCGGGAAGGCCCTTTCACATGTTGTTGTTGTTGAGACCCAGACCGTCCGACCTACCAGAAAGGTGTAAGGTAACTGTTTGGACGGCCGGGAAGTGCCACCCAATTTGGACCGGAACCCAGTGGGGGAGGCATCCACAGGGACCGTACCCTCCTTCCCCTACCACCAACCTCTCGGAAGGACTTACGGACCCACATGTTTAACGTGATCGTACTCCGCGTGAACACGGCGGCAGTTTTGGCAGTGGCTGGAATCGAACCCGGGCCTACCGAGTGCAACTCCAGCGCGCTAACCAATGGGCTACCGCGCCCTGGCCCTTTCACATGTGTCATAATGAATGACATTTTGTGCAATTTTAAATAATTCACATTGTTTTTGAAAATCTTTTAATCTTTGATAAAATTTTAATTATGAATTTAATCTTTTACAAAAGTTCAGTTGTATAGTACCCGTTTATCTTTTTAAAGACTTATAAAGGCATTCGCCTGGCCAAAGAGCCATTTTACTTTTACTTTCCCACGTCGATTTAACATCTGCAGGATGAGCTAGCTCACAGCTGCAAGTTCAAGAGAACAGTGACCAGTCCCTTTAACACGTGCAAGGACATTACACGTTTAACCCGTAGCGGTCCAAATTCCTTCGCAGCCACAGACTTTGTTTCCCACGGAAATGCAATACTGGAACGCTGTTACTTTCACGACAACATGGACGGCCATATGCAGATGGCAATTTTCACCGTCAACTGCAGAAAATAATGCCACTCCCACCTCACGGGACAGCTGGACAGAATTCGCAAATGGGCATGATGTTTCAAGAGGGCAATCAACATCTCTTCCCCCCTTGATTTTTGAATTATAACAGGCTACGTCTAATAAGAGCCACTGTAAGACCAGGAGTAGCCAATGACCTGTGTACTGGGACAGCGCCATCACTAGCGCAGCCAAAAAAAGGGAGTCTTGAGAGCGTGACGGCCTAGGCCGGTCACTATGCTCTTTTTTCATATTTGCAGAGGATGTAGAATTTTAGGTCTGAGAGACCTCAGAAAGTTGTCCCTGCGCTAAGCAGCTGATCCGATACAGATGATAGGATCATGTTCCCTACAAAGCCTGCAGACAGGTACCTATAAAAACACGACGGATATGTATTACCTGAATCCGTAATAGAGGATCTTTTCCTGGTATGCTGCAACATCGAATGAGGATGCTGTAGAATATGGAACGACTGATAGTTATGGACAGGGGTCCTCCTAACTGGTATATTTTATTCCTGCATACTAGGGTCAAGGGCTGGTGTGTCTTAGGAGGAGCGTCACCTAGAACGAATCTGATGCGTATGTTTGATGACGCACGATCCTTGCAAGAAAGAACAATGGATGCCATAAAAGAACTGCTGATTGAGACGCAAAGGCTCCGCATTGTACTACAGGTTTGCCCGACCACGTTAAGTCTTATTCTACATTGTTCAGTAAGGCAGCAATGAATGACGCTATATCGTTTAGAATAAGTTTGATAAATAATATAAAATAGAATTTGAAGATGTTTCGTTCTTACCATTTTGACTTCAAATTTTGCATTAATTCTATTCAATTGAATTAAGTCTATTTTTGAGTGATATTGAATTTTATCACAGTGCTCGAGTCTAAAACTGATTTAGGCAGTTTAAATAATTCCCCCTACCCATTTGGAACTCGGGGGAAGAATAAAACAATTTTCATGTTTACTATTAAAATGTAAATCATCCATTGTGAAACTTACTTAAAAGATATTAAGAAATGCAATATCATTCGTAATATACTTAGATATTGTTTATATGATTATGCATTAATTTATTGGTGTAAAAACTGTAAGAATTCTTCTAGATAAATATTCACTTCTCATGCATATAAATAAAAATAGATATATATACATAAGGGATAATTTTGGATCCACATCTGCCTCTTGATCGCCTCTAATCCTTTGGAATTAATAATAATACGTTTATTTTTCAAACACTTTGGAGTGTCTCCCGTTTAAAAAGCTTAACCACTTGTGATCTTATAAATTAAGTAATAGACCAAAATGAATTATATCTTAATGAAGTATGCATTTTTTAGTTATTTAATTATCGAGCAGTTTTACGCGGTCTATAGACTTATTTTTGTCTCGGGAGTAATTACGGCCTTTACATCCTGATAACATGAAAGAGTTTATGGCGTAATAAATAGTTGTGGCCCTCTATCAATGTAAGAATAGGATTGTTTCAAAGTTTATCACGAGATGACTCATCAAACAACCCATCCTGAAGAACTTGACACTCTGTACTAATACTACGCTCATTTTACTCCGACTGTAACTACTATTCGCAATTTTGAAGCGATCAACTGCTCTCATTTGACAACCTTAACTTCAACGCATCTTGTTCTTTCTCGGACGTCGAGCAACTTGGTTGCCTCGCTACTTCAAGGCGGGCTCGTTTGAATGAGTATCCCAATGTTTGAATGATCTCAACCACAGCGCTTGCTACTGGCCAAGCATTTGGAATTCAGAATAAAAAGTTTTGAAAAAGAGGCTAAGGAATTGGAGTCGTATTTGGCGACTTATCGCGTGGCTAGGCCGGAATAGACTCGGGCGCTTCATTGAATCCAAACTGTAAAACGGATAGAGCGAGACGTATATTTCTTCATATATTGTGTAATGCATTCATATATTGTTTTAACACAAAACGGACAATAGATATTTCAAATGTGCATTGTCTTTTTCATTGAGCGACCCTGTGCAAACGTCGCCAGCTCGTCCAAATAAAAATATCTTCTAACCTAAAACAAGGGTTCATAGCTTCTCGAGCGCTATTGTGAAGTAAGTCGGCTATTCGTTGGATGGAGTGATCTATCTTTTAAGGGAAATAATGTGTGAATATTTATAAAGCATCCGAAATCTGTTACTTTTGCTTCAACTTCCCATTCACAAGAATTCTATAGTGGGTCCTGTCATGGCAACCCTCAAGTTGTGACCCCCAATTGAGTCGGTAGACGCGAGACCTTCTCACTCTAGAATCAGTATGTTGTATCGCGCTAGAATCAGTATGTTGTCATCGAAGTGTCTTATTGGAAATGAAGCAGCAATATCTAGGGACATCTAATGGTGAAAACTTGTTTCTCAACGATGTATTTAAAAACTGTATTCATTTTCGACTGACGCAATCGGATCGTTCTTTCAGACGACCCTGAACATTTTGAAAATTGGGGTTCACTTACTAGCTACCAATACTTAATTCGTAGCAATGCATAGAATCGTTCAATGCATAGAATCGTTCAATGCATAGAATCGTTCAACAAGGTTCGATCGTCGGGTCAGACGGTGCTGCTTTTGCGCGGCTTTCTTAGCAAGAAAGCAGTTTTCATTTAAAGCTATTGAATTCGTTAATGTTTCATTTTTAATTCGTTTCTGTCTGTTAAAGATTTAATAAACTTCATAGTGAGATCGCTGAATTTATTTCTATTCGAAAATATTTTGAATATCTCAAGATAACAAAAGGGGTACCCTTGACTAAAGTCGAATGAGCAGTCTAGACTCTGTGTGCATTGGCGGCACTCGTGTAGGATGGAGACAAAGGCTAGGTACTCCTTGAATGGAGATATACGATATGTATTGCAAGGCGAGTTGTCTATGCAAGAAATGTCTAAAGGCGAGCGCTTGGAGATTGCTCAAAAAAAGCACTCTAAAAGGTCCTTATCCTTGAAAAAAGTTGACGTCTTGAGTAGGACATCCGGATGCTGAAGGAGCAAAGGATAGTCAGACACTTTGCACCTGCCTCAAGTTGGTCTTGAAGGAAGATCTTGGAGAAAGACCCTGACCTACTTCTCTCAAGCCCCTGTTGGCAGACATTTACAATAATAATAATCGAAAGCTGCGATGGGGCTTTTTCATATCTACCAAAAGTATAGTCTGGCCAACACTGCAAACACCTTTTTGCAGAAAAGGACTGGAGACTATTGCATGGGTCGACTATTACATGGGCAGGTGTTACGGAGGGATTCTATCGCAGGATTTCTATAACTGTGGCTACTCAAAATGCTTTCTAAAATGTCGCTGCTAAAAAAGCTGTATCTAGCTGCGGGCGCAGCAGATTATTTCACTATAGTAATTGGCTTAAAGAAAATGACTGTACGTAGCCTTTGTCTTCACCTGGGGCAAATGCAGAGTTGGGCAAAATACATTGAAAATTTATTTTCCATACAAAATACATGGATTTTGGGGCTTAAAATACAAAATACTTTTCTAATTTGAAAAATTCTAAATACAAAATATATTTCAAATACAAAAAAATCTGATGTGGGCAACACATGACTTTCCTTATATAATGAAATGAATTTACTACTTTTACAGTAAAATAAATAGGTTTTTCTTCTAGTAGATACTAATATCCTTTCCAAGATATTGACTTTTCGACATATATTATATAACTATTATTATATATTCATATATAACTTATTAGATATTGAATTTTCCACAATTAGTCGTCATTTTCATTGATTTAGCGTCATTTTTATCCATTTGGCGAGATTTTCGTTAATTTGGCAACATTTCAAAAAGTCGCCAAGTTGGCGACATTCCGCCAATTTCGTCGCCAAAATCTCGCCAAGCGTTATCAACGAAGAAATAAGTTATTCTTACAGCAGATAAATTGGCGTTCAAATGCAAATGTATTACTCAAAGTATCTTTTTTCATAAATGGAACGAGCTAGATCCACGAGAGTGATGTCATCCAATTTATCGCATGATATTATATATGAAAAGTGAACATGTTTCTCAATAGGAAATATTTTTTTTCTATTTTATTTGACTTTTTGATAATTTTTTTGAAAAATGTGCAATATCTCGAGAACGGTTCATGTTAGCGTTCTAAAATTTATGTCAATCGTTTTCTAATGAAAAATTACATAAGGAATGTCTATTTACGTAACTTTATTATTGGTTTTGATTTTTTGACGATTTTTTCAAAATTTCATTCGAAAATTTAGGGGGGTTCTGAACATTCGATTGCGTATAAAAACAATAGGCTTCCAGTGTTTACAGATTGTGATTTTTGTACCAAATTTGGATCGAATCGGTCCATTCGTTCGTCAGTTATCGTCTCCACAGACCCACTGACACACACACACACATACTTTCACACACACACACACACACACACACACACACACACAGACATCACTTCAAAAATGTTTGATTCGTGATCAGGGATGCTTGAAACGTGCTCTCCCGTCGAAAACTCGAATTCGAATTTTCGACCCCGTCACAATACTTTCCTTATACATTATGTATATAAGGAAAGTAATACATTTTAAGAAATCTGATGTGGACAGCACATGACTTTCCTTGTATAATGCAATGAATTGACTACTTTTACAGTAAAAAAAAAAAAATAGGGTATTCTTATATAGTAGACACTTATATTCTTTCCAAGATACTGAATTTTCGTCAATGAGTCATTTTCATGGATTTAGCGTCATTTTTATCAATTCGGCGAGATTTTCGTTAATTTGGTAACATTTTAAAAAGTCCCCAAGTTGGCGACATTCCGCCAAATCCGTCGCCAAAATCTCGCCAAGCATTATGGACGGAGAAATAAGTTATTCTTATAACAGATAAATGACTATTGGCGTTCAAATACAAAAGTATGACTCAAAGTATCTTTTCTCATGAATGGAACGAGCTAGATCCACGAGAATGTCACCCAATTTATCGCATGATATTACATATGAAAAGTGAACATGTTTCTCAACGGTTAATATATTTCTTTCTATTTATGGGATTTATTGATAAATTTATTTGAAAAATGTGCAATATCTCGAGAACGGTTCATGGCTGAGCGTTCCAAAGTTTGTCAATCGTTTTCTAAGGAAAAATTACATAAGAAATGGCTATTTGCGTAACTTTATTAAAGGTTTTGATTTTTTGATGATTTTTTCAAAATTTCACTCAAATTTAGGGGAGTTCTGAACATTCGATTGCGTTTAAAAACAATAGGCTTCCAGTATTTACGGATTGTGATTTTTGTACCAAATTTCATTCGAATCGCTCCATTCATTCGTGAGATATCGTCTCCACAGACTCATTGACACACACACACACACACACACACACACAGAGACATCACATCAAAAATGTTTGATTCGTGATCAGGAGTGCTTGAAACGTGCTCTTCTGTCGAAAATTCGAATTTTCGACCCTGTCACAATACTTTCCTTATACATTATTTATATAAGGAAAGTAAAAAATGAAACATTGCTGTGTATTGGACTGGATTGAATTTTCAATACAAAACATGTGTCTATACATTTTGTTGGAAATAAACAAACTTTATATTTGTTAAATAGTAAGACTAGAACTTTAAAGGTTTAGAATGTATTTCAAAAGTTTGGCTTTGAAATTTTAAATCTCCAAATTAATAAAGTAAAAGTAAACTAATCTAAGGCAGAACAAACTCATTTTATATAATAGACAGATATAATAAAAAACCAAGAAATTTCTGCGAAAATCTTCATGTGGTGACAAGTGGTTTCGTACGTTTCATTTTTGACGAAACTATTTTAATTCATATATTTTAGTCATTTCAATACATATATTTTAGTCATACAAATTTTCATGAAAACCGGTTGTGACATTGCCAAAACCCTTAGTGAATTCACCAAACCCGCCTAGAATTTGACGCTGAATCCATATCGGTCATCTAAGCCAGGGATGGTCAACCCGCGGCTGTGACACGGCGGAGTTTTAACAGTGGCACGCGAAGACTTGTTGAAAAATTAAAAAATTTAAAATAATAATGTCGTCTTCAGGAACTTTGTCAAAATCCGTAAAAACCCTACTCATACGCTACTGAATACAACTGCTCGACACCAGTACAGCGATGCGGTAAGACAGCGTGGTCATAGGACGAGCCCAATGGTTTGAGTTGCTTTGGCGCCGTTGTGTCTTGCTATGTTTGTCCGTTCTCGAGCGAGTTCGACACTCTGGTTGTCTGGCTCAGTTGATTTTAAACTGCCGAGCGAGACGTTAAACTTTTTAAAAGCTGTTTTTAGATTTTGACGTCGAGCGTCGTTGTATTAAAATTTTTATTTTCACTATGTCTATGAGTAAACCTTCGACATCGAAAAGAAAACAAAGAGGATATTGCAATTCGTGATTTTAAAACTGTCTGGGAAGAACAATTTTTGTTTACGCATCAAAATACTTCCAAGCCTGTTTGTTTGATATGTGGAATTTGTGTAGCAGTGCCGAAAAAATTTAACCTGGACCGACATTTCAAACAACTGCATAGTGATTTCAACAGCAAATATCCCGTCGGATCACACTTGCTATCGGAATTTATCAATAAAAAAAATCTTTAGCCGGCCAACAATCCTTGTTCCAGAAGAGAAATGAAGAAATGGAAACTATGGTGAAGGCTTCTTATGAACTTTCTCTGTTAGTCCGCAAGAAAAAACCCTATTCTGACGGAGAGGAGATAATAAAAAATAGCCTTTTAATATTTGCCCAAAATGTCTGATATAAACGTCAAAAATATGTTTCATAAAACAGCTTTGTCTAGAAATACCGTCATGCGTCGTATAGATGACATGGGCCAGGATGTTGGCACACAAATTGTCTCTGGACTACAATATTGCAAATACTTTTCATTAACTTTGAATGAAAGCTGTGACATCAGACAATGCGCGGTTAAGCATATTTGTGCGTTACACGAACGATAATTTTGATATTGTGGAAGAACTTCTTGATTTGCGCCAACTAGTTTTAACTACAGGTGAGGACATTTTTTAAGAACTTAAAAATGTAATTGAAGTTAAAGTAGAGTGGACAAAATTATTGTTTGCACAGATGGAGCGCCTCGCATGGTTGGCAGGATAAAAGGTTTTGTTGCATTGCTTGAAAATTGCCTGTATTTGGGAAGAAAAGTTTTTAAGTATCATTGTATTATCCATCCATCAAGAAGCTCTTTGTGCCAAGGACTTAAACCTGTCTTCTGTTGTTGACCTTGTGGTGCGCTGTATCAACAAAATACGAGCTCTGAATCCACGACGATTTAGTGAGCTTTTCCCGGAAGAAACGGAAGAGAATGGAGAGTTACTCCTTCATTGTAGTGTGCGCTGCTGGCTTGCACTCGCGAGATTTTGGAAATTGAGGGAGTGTGTTTTAAAATATTTCGAAGAAAACAATGAGTGCTTGCTACTCAAGAATGAAGATTGGCTATGGGATTTAGCTTTTCTCACCGATATTATGGGACATTTAAATAATTTAAATTTAAGATTAGAGGGAAAAAAGATTGTATTTTTCCTACCCTAGTTGGTCATATATCTTTTGTGAACAAACTTTTGTTCTTTTGTCTCGATTTTGGAGAAAAAATTAACACATTTCACATGAATGCAGGTACTAGCTACCAAAGTCAATAATGCTCCGAACTATGACAGATTTAAAAATTTAATATCCAATTTGTAGGATTCATTTAGTGCTAGGTTTGATGATTTTCAAGATGATAAAAAAATGCTGATCTTTTCACAAATCCTTTTTCAATTTCTCTGCAAGACGTTAATTGTTACCCACCTGAATTCCAAATCGAAATTTACCTACAGCACCATGCTACACGGAGAAGCAAATATAAGGAACTTATTTCAACTGCAAGTGATCCAAATTATATTGAATTTTGGAAATTTGTATCAACAAGCAATTTTCCAAATTTACACGATTTGGCTGTCCGATATTGTTGTAGGTTTGGATCAACATATGTTTGTGAACAAATGTTTTCTACTATGAACATAATGAAATCAAAATATCGTTCAAGATTAACCGATATGCACCTAAAACACCTAATTTTGTTAGCATCTTCAAGAACTAATCCTAATATAGATGACTTGGTAAAAAAAACTACAAATTCAAAAGCCACATTAAGTACTGACTGTTTAATTATTTAGAATTAAGTATTTCAAGTTATTCATTTTTATTTTATACATAACCTAACTGACTGAACCTTTAAAAATGTTTATTAACAATAAAACCTAAGTTTGCACTTTTAAAAAATAATATAATAAAGCAAATCTCCACTACTCAGACTCACACTAAAACAAAATGTGCTATTTGCGTAAAAATTCCATAATCAGTCTATAAATAACATTTTTCACCTTTTTATATAGTATGTTGGAAAAGTTGGAAGTGGCACGCATATATTTTTTTTCAGATAGTGGCACTCTTCCCAAAAAGGTTGGCCACTCCTGATCTAATCTCTATAGATAATCCGTAGAAAATTTTCAAGGAAATTTTTTGAATTGAAAATGAAAAAAATAACAGAAGTGGAAGTCTTTAGTAAACCCCCAACAACCTCCCGAATTTAATGCTGAATTCATATAAGTCGTCATATCAGCAGTATCTATAAATCTTGGGAAATAAAATTTGAAGAAATTTTTTTTTGAGCTGGAGGTGGAACTCTCGTTACGCTCCGGAATTGAATGCAGAATCCATATCGGTTATAACCAATCAATCTATAACCAATTCTGAAGAATGGATGTTTTAAGAAAATTTTTTGAACTGAATGTGGAAAAGACACCGGAAGTACCAATCCTTGCTGAACCCCTAGAATGGGATGCAAAATCCATATAATCAGTTATCATCTAAGCTCTATTTATAGACAATGTTGAGATAGACGTTTCAAGTGAAATGACAATTTTTGAACCGGAAATGAAAAAAAGAAGCGAAAGTGGAAATCCAGTGACCCCTCCGAAAAAGGATGATAGTTCAATTCAGTCATCTGAATTCCATCTAGCAGATTCCGAGAAATAGATGTTTCAAGGAAACATTTTTTCTAAAAAATATAGTAGGCAAATTTTTGCCAGCAGTAAAAACTTATTACATAATACAGGGTATATCTAAACTGTTTTGACAAAATAAGAGGGGATAGTACCCATCAAGACGACCCATATTTACTACGGAACCTAGGGTCGCATTCCACTCTGAGTGTCAGAAAAGAGTCACTCCGAAACACGTCCAACAAACACAAGTTGCCACTTCGGACGACAAAGCTGTCGTGCCGGAGAAGTATCACATCTCCAGAACGACACTTCTTGAATGCCACATATTCCGGACGGTGAATTGGACGTAGTGGACCTGTGGCTTGGCCTCCATGCTCACCGGACCTCGACTCGCTGGACTTCTTCTGAGGCACATAAAATCGTGGGTGTACGAGACGCCTGTGGACTCCGTAGAAAATTTCGTTGCGAGAATCGTTGTTGCAGCGGATAGGATAAACACGACACCAGGTGTCTTCGAAAGGGTGCGCCAGTCGTTCATTCGCCAATGTGAATTGTGCAAGGGCACCCTTGGGCGTCACTTTGAGCATCTACTTTGAGTCTTTCTCTGGTGGCAATAAATAGAATTGTGCAACTTATGATTACGTTCATTCTCCTTATTTTCACTATTGAAAGTTCAACATTAACTTTACGCTTTTCTGACACTTAGAGTTGAATGCGACCCTAGGTTCCATTGTAAATATTGTTCGTCTTGATGGGTACTATCACCCTTCTTATTTTGTCAAAACAGTTTATATCCACCCTGTATCGATTAAGCAAATGTCAAGCGTACGTGCTCGTTAAATTGAGGTATTTCTACATAAAACTGAAATCTTGCATTTTAACATGTGTCCCATTTCTAGGAGCGCATTTTGGTTTGCATAATCGGCGTTCCTTGCCACTTCCTTATCAGTAGACGTCACTTTAAAAGAGTTTCCGTTTAATCCTTCCCCAAATACATCTTTTCTCGCGTCTTTGCAGTTGTATCTCTAACCGCATCAACTGTTGCATCTCTTTCATTTGCCTAAAATATACATACAATGCATATATATGCAATCTCGTCTCGCGCCCACCCTTTTTGTTTTTATCCATAGACAGGAAGGAGACATCAAACATCGTTATATAATTCCTATATGAACGTAAAGTTTATAACAAATAGTATTTTTCAGAGTCCGCCACAGATGCTCATCCATGAACCCCTTTATCGGCTGCAAAAGTCTGTTTCGATCGACGGCAGCGAATTCGATGGCTAGATGAAATCTTCTGCGAATCATTCGTCTGCGGTTTGGAATCTGCATTTTGAAAATACAAAATACTCTGAAAATGGATTTCCGATCCATTAGCAAATACTTTCCTGTTTGAAATGCATTTCGAATCCATGCGTTTGCGATACTGTCAGACTCCGGGCAAAAGCTAGCCGGACCGACACCGCAGACACGATTGAAAGGGATTGCCGAAATGAACGAGTCGAGGTCATCTCTTGCAGCCGGAACTGCGAGGTGTCGCAACTTAGTTTGAACCCTTATGCAGGTTAAAACAAGTTTTCTTTATTTTGCCGCATCATCGGTAGTAACCATTAAAACGTGGGATTTCGATTTTCAAATTCCTCTTTGACAGGTTAGACGAGCTATTCACACGTGCAGCACTGCATTTTTTTTTTCTCAATTCACGGATGGGGAGTCGACTCCTGGATGCGCTTTTCACGGCTGACGTTGAATTTCAGTGAGGAGAGAATCGAAATGGATCGTTTAACTCTTAAAAGATCTCGGCTACTTCTACATATCATTTGGAAACGGCTTGACTCCTTAACGCAAGGATACACGACTCAGAGTGGGACATTTTTCGCCGAATCGGAATGGGTCCTCTATTTCTGAGGTCCGACCCGCTATTTACTGGCTAAAAGTTTAAGGTACTGGATTTCAAACGTTTCATTGGGATACGTTTCAGGTGTACGCGTTTTCTTTCGCGAAGACGCAAATGAATTATTTTCTACATCAATGTCTAACGTCTCGTGTATAATTGTAATGGATAGAATGAAAGTTTGAGTTGGGAGGAAACATCTGGCTGGACGCTATCCAACTCTTATCTCATCTCCAGTAAATACGAAGGCCCAGCTCGATATAAGTCAATTATGGAATAGAAGGATTCGGAGCTAAGCTTGTTTTATGACCGAAACACATCAATAGTTATGAAAGGAAGGGCTCGTCTAACCGAAACTAGAATGTTTATGGATGCAATTATGTTGGAGCTCATTTTTAACACTTTACAACAAAGTTGAAAAGTGTTTATGACTTGGTTCATTCTGTCTGTCTGTCAGCACGATAACTACCGTAAAAATGACTTAATCAAAATGAAATTTTAGTATGTTGTTCAGACGATCTGTGGGACCTATGGGAATATAAATGAATAATATCACCCAATTAGTTTTGGATTGAACCCGGGTTGAAAAAATGAAATACATTGAGCCCTATGGGACCTAATTTTTCAACATTTTTTAGGCAGATTTAAAATTCACAAATTGCTTCGAAAATTTTAGGTAATATTCAAATTGTTCCATAAAATATATAAAAAAAAATTCAGCCAGATATATTCAGTAGTTTTTTAAATAAAATTTAAAATGGCACCTCTTATATGAAACGATCACGTGACCATGATATGAAACGATCACATGACCCACTTCAAAATGATATATGGCATCCATCTTGTTTCAAAATCGTGATTTTTTAAGTTCTTTTTAATTCATATTGAGTGTTGTATCCGTCCTAAAACTACTTTGTTTGCTTAAATTCTGTGCATCTACATACTGAAACAACGCAAATACAATATATTTGAGTTTAAATGCTCATCCAAATTTGATTATTTCTACAACGAAGCCTATTTTCACTTATGCAAAATGTAAACAGCAAAATATGTAGGATGAGTTGTATTAGAATTGCTGTATTTCTTTAATACAAAATAATTTAGCACATGGGAGTCTGCATGGCTGATATGAATGAAATATTCATCGATTTCACAAAGAGGACGATTTTTTTCGATGAAGTTTTAAGCATAGTTTAATTACTTGTAGCTCCATGGTCTTAATTTTTAAATAAAATAAATTATTATAGTATTGTGATGAATGAAATGAATGGGAGAAAGTTATGAATGAAATGCTGCTTTTATAGAGAGAGCCAGGCGTGTTATTTCTATGACGTCATTTGAATGAATTTCAGTTGTTTTTGATGAAGTTTTCAAATATAATAAATTATCGTAGTATTATGATAATTCTAAAATTATTACCAAGGAAATCGCATTTTAGAGATGTTTAAACCAGGCAATTTATATTTCAATGCCGTCATTTGAATGAAGTTCATTTTTTTCAATGAAGTTTTAAGTTTTCAAATATAATAAATTAATGTAGTATTGTGATAAGTTTTAAAATATTGCAGAGGAATGTATTGCATTTTAGACTTTTTAAATAAAATTGCATTGGAGTTGGAAAGTGTTTCATAATCAATGTTTTAAGCATGATTGATCTTTCTTGTTTTCATTTTGAAGGAAAATGCTATTCTAATGTTAATCTAGACTCAAAAATACTGGACCCTAGATCCTTTTCTTGAGAAAGCAATTCAGCATTGAAGACGCAATGGGGATGAAACCTTCTCCAGCGGGCGCAAGTAGGGCCCGAGCCCCCTTTATACTGGAAGTAAAAGTGTCGCAGTATTGGTGCTCAACGATATCATTATCGCTTCGAGCGGAGAATGTAATATCGACTTTGAGGAGTGGCGCAGTTCCGTTTTTCAAAACGTAGAGAGATTCTTTGAAATGAAGATTTTTGTGCAAGGACGGTAAAGCTGTCATTTTAACATCATACGCGAGCCCTCTTTTTACATAGAGTAGAGGTGTTTTGAAAACCAGAGGGCCTAAATATTAGGGCATCTTTGTCTTGAAGGAAGATGTTACTATCACGATATTGACATTGAGGGGGTGGGCTCAAAAATTTTGGGGTCGAGCGTGTGACTTCGACATTGCTAGCCCCCTAGAGTGTCTCCTTTTTAAGGAGGGTGATTTCGACATGAGAGCGAAAGAGCACGGGACGTTTTTCTGTGGAAAATAGAAATGTTATCCCAAAAAAGGTTTGAACCTTTTTGAAGTACACAGTATTTCATAGCACTGGCATTGATGATTTCAGATCTAAACAAATGGCGTCAAAGTCCTCTTTTTAGGAAAATAACGGAATTTGCATTCCCATTAGAAAGGGAAACTCAATTGGGTGGTTCCGATTTCGACGCTGTCCTTAAGCGATGGGATCCAGGGCTTTCGTTGTTAAGCGATAGGATACGGGCTTTCGTTTTTAAGCGATAGGATCCAGGCCTTTCGTTGTTAAGCGATAGGATCCAGGCCTTTCGCTGTTAAGCGATAAGATCCAGGCCTTTCGTTGGGGCGACTCGAATGATGTATTTATTTTTTTGCCCCCCAAAATATTAAATGTAAGAATGTTTTCGACAGCCCCAAAAATAATTTCACCCCATCTGTAAATCTCATGCTTACGATCTTTAAATTTGGGATGCAAGCAGATACTATTCGGAACGATACTATTCAGAAATATAAACTCCTGGAAATGAGCGTGTAAAAAAAAAATTGAAGAAATGGATTAACTTGGTAATGGAAGAAACTTATCACAATACTACATTAATTTATTATATTTGAAAACTTAAACCTTCATCGAAAAAAATGAACTTCATTCAAATGACGGCATTGAAATATAAATTGCCTGGTTTAAACATCTCTAAAATGCGATTTCCTTGGTAATAATTTTAGAATTATCATAATACTACGATAATTTATTATATTTGAAAACTTCATCGAAAACAACTGAAATTCATTCAAATGACGTCGTAGAAAAAATAACACGCCTGGCTCTCTCTATAAAAGCAGCATGTCATTCATAAACAATTTCCCATTCATTTCATCCATCACAATACTATAATAATTTATTTTATTTAAAAATTATGACCATGGAGCTACAAGTAATTAAACTCTTGCTCGAAAAATAAGTCCTTCTCTTTGTAAAATCCATGAATATTTCATTCATATCAGCTATGCAGACTCCATGAACTAAATGATTTTGTGTTAAAGAAATACAGCAATTCTAATACAACTCATTTTACATATTTTGCTGTTTACATTTTATATAAGTGAAAAATAGGCTTCGTTGTAGAAATAATCAAATTTGGATGATCATTTAAACTCAAATATATTGTAATTGCGTCGTTTCAGTATGTAGATACACATAATTTAAGCAAAAATAAAGTGGTTTTAGGACTGATACAACACTCAATGTAAATTAAAAAGAACTTCTAAAATCACGGTTTTGAGACAAGATGGATGCCATATTTCATTTTGAAGCGGGTCACGTGATTTTTGCATTTCATGAGCACATGATCGCTCCATATAAGAGGTGTAATTATTATTTTAATTTTTATTTAAAAAACTACTGAATATATTTCGCTGAATTTTTTTATATATATTTTATGGAACAATTTGAATATTACCTAAAATTTTCAAAGCAATTTGTGAATTTTAAATCCGCTTAAAAAATGAGGTCCCATAGGGCTCAATGTATTTCATTAGTTCAACCCGGGTTCAATCCAAAACTAATTGGGTGATACTATTCATTTATATTCCCATAGGTCCTACAGACCGTCTGAACAACATACTAAAATTTCATTTTGATGAAGTCATTTTTACGGCAGTTATCGTGCTAACGGACAGACAGACAAAATGAACAAACTCATAAACACTTTTCAACTTTGTTGTTAAAGTGTTAATAAAACACGTTATGTAGATCGAATTCAGCTAAGTGACATCAGATTGAGGAGACACAAACCTCTGCTTTTTCCAGGGGACTTTTAACGATCCAGCCAGAAGGTTCCTTGGACGCCGCTTCCTTAGATAACTAAGGGAAGTGTTGTAGCTTTGGTCTGTGTCTCTCAAACATGGTTTGCTTGAATTCTTCTTGTAGAAATTTCGAGTGAATCGCCTAATGCGTTCTACAACGTTAGAGACTTTGAGGTCGTTTTGTACAAATCGAGGATCATTCACAATGCATCGTAATGCTTTGTTTTGGAATACTCGCAATTTCTCAATGTGCGTATTTGCAGCCGACCCCCAGACAGGGCAGGCATACAAAAACGCTGGTGCAATGATTTGGTTGTAGACAATAAGCTTATGGGTGGAGAGACGGGACTTTCTACCGAAAAGAGGGATGAGGGCGGAGTAGGTTTTCTTAGCAGTTCTAAGCTTTTCTGCAATATGCTCGCTGAAAAGCATATGGGAGTCAAGAGTGACCCCCAAGTACTTGACAGAGTTGCAGAAGGGGATGGATTCATCGAAGATTTTTAAAGTGAAACTGTGATTTTCTTCTCGGTAGTTGGGTTTGAAAATGCACACTGCACTCTTAGAAGCATTAATTTTGATTCTCCAGGTCACGAGCCAGTGCTCAAGGCTGTGCTTGATGTATCTTTGGAGTATGTTGATAGCGTTGTGTGGTGAACAACTGCCAGCAATCGGTGTGTCGTCTGCAAAGACGGCCAGCTTAACTTGGGGTATCTTTGGTAAGTAGTTGATGTAGATGTTGAAAAGCAAGGGGCTCAGATTTTCCCCTTGCGGAACTCCGACCCTGATTGGTCCGTTGAGTTGCATGAGAAATCCTCCAACAGCTATATCACTAGCGTCAACCCACACACTTAATTTTGCGCTAGGAATAGGATGATGCAGAAGAGTTGCGGTAGCTAAGGCATTCTTAGAGTTTGAAAATTATTTTTCAGCAGAATTAGTCCATTGAAGCAAATCTTGAGCTTTGGTTTGTATAGTATTTTTAAACTTTTTTTATTTTTGATACCTTCTAAAAATTTGTTTAATGGACCTAGTATGTGAGCAGCTTTTGGCACACAGCGTCGATAGAAATTATATAATCCAAGGAATCGTCTTTGTTGTGTGATAGTTATTGGCTTCGGCAATTTTTTTATACAATCTACACGTTCTGTGAGTGGCACAATGCCAGATGCTGAAACTCTGAATCCCAAGAACTCAATTGATGAAAGTCCAAACTTACATTTTGATGGTTTTACACAGACCGTATTGTTTTAACCGCTCAAATAAAGTTTTCAGGTTGGTTATATATTCTTCTGGTGATTTCGAAGCTATTAAAATATCGACAAAAGCGTATACAAATGGAAGATTACGTGTTACTTCATCAATAAATCGTTGAAAAGTAGCAGCTGCATTCGAGTCCAAACACTGCATACGAGTGCTTTCAAATAATCCGAAGGGCGTTGTGATTGCAGTTTTATGCACATCTTCTGGATTAATAGGAATTTGATGATAGGCTTTGATAAGATCTATGTGTGAATAAATTTTGCCTCCATGGAGGTTCGAAGTGAAATCTAGAATGTTGGGTACTCCAGAATTATCTTTTACCGTTTGAGCATTCAGTGCTCGAGTCACCTACAGGTCTCCATTCAGTACTGTCCTTTTTAGGTACCATATGTAATGGGGATGAATAATTGCTTTTGGAAGGACGCATGTGACCAAGTTCAATCATACTTTGAAATTCCTCCTTTGTAATGCACAAACGATCAGGTGGAAGACGCCCTGCTTTAGAAGTTACGGGAGGTCCAATAGTTTCAATGTAGTGAACTGAGTGTTTTACTGCTTGATCTGGACAAGGTGATCTGGTTATTTCCGTAAATTCTTTTAAAAGGTTATGCTAAATACTGTCGCCTGATACAGTTTTAATTGAATGTGTAATGCCAGAAATGTAAAGTAATAAATATTTGGAAGGATTAAAAAATAATGGAACCAGGAATGCGGGCGGATTATCCCCACGCTAAGCAGATGGGCGATAATATACAGGTGGCCCCATATCTTACATACCACGCCCATGTTTACATACCACACTAAGCCGTTTGGCGGCAACCGAGACGGCGACGCCATGTCTACGGATTAGCTCTCAGCTCTACATTTCAGCACGTGGACCGCCGACCGAAAAAGGGATATAAGTGAGAGTTGCTCGAAGTGGGGGTCAGAATTGGTCAAGGCAGGCTGTTGGAGTTAGACTAGTCAAGAAGAAGCGACGGTAGCAGAGTTAAGAGTTGTGTGTGCGTCTCTGATATAGGAATTCGAAGGAGAGCTCATGTTCATCTGGTATTGCAAGTGTAAAGTGTGACAAAGCATCGGTGTTACCCAAGTTATATGAAAGAAGATCAGGTACCGTACAATTAAACTATATGAGGATAACCTCTTTGTCTAAATTTGTGTTTTTAAGGAAAAGCTAATTAATGCATCCCACCACGTGCTCCAACCAAATATCAATTCATCTGGCATTACACCCCCCGAACTACCATTGAGATGTATTCCACTATTGTGATATTTATTTAATTTGTAAAACTAAAGAGTGTAAATTGAGTATGTGATAAATAAATGTTTGTTCCTTTACTATTAACCTTAATTTTTAGTTTGTTAACTTAGTATCCCGTTAAGCACAGAAATAGGTGGGTTTTGCGGCCACCAACGCAATGTACACAGCAGTAAGTTTTAGAACAGATTACACGTATAATTAATATACTAATAAATAATTAATTTAATGTAAAATGCATTTTTTGACAATATTAATTTTAATCAACAAAATTAATAATCGGCACATTTGGTGCTCGTGACTTTAGCAGTAACGGGAATAAAATAAGGATTTATGAAATTAATAAAAATAAAAGGAATAATAATAATAAAAAATAAATATTGATAAGGTTGGACAACTGGTGGCGACATAGATGATTGTGAAAATATTGTGCACAATTCTCATTTCTCCTTATGTTATATGTATGATTATGTAAAGTTTTATCAATGAAATGGAAAAAATGGTTCTTTTAAATGAGATCAAAGGTATAATTAGAAAAATGGGATATAGGAATGGGACCAGTTAAAAAAGTGGTGAAAAGTTCAATTATAACAAGGAGTTCAAGTTTGAAAGAAGATTCAAAAATATCAAATAAAAATTATAGTAAATTGGATAGAAATAATAAAAATATGGATATTCCAGTAATGCAGATCCTGCCATTATTTAGTGGGAGTAAGGAGGAAGATATAAATTTCTTTATAAAACAATTTGATGAATTAGCGGAGTTAGCAAGTTGGAAGGAAGAGCATAAAGTGGCTATCATTAAAACCAGATTAAAAGATAAGGCTATGCAGTTTTTAATTCAAAACCCTGAATTACAAAACGAAAAGGAGTTTGATAAAATAAAAATATTACTAATAAATAAATTTTCAAACAGAATAACGATAACGCAAGAACAGGACGCTTTCAATAAAATAAAACAAACGCCTGATATGTCAGTGGACGAGCTTGTGCTAAAAATAAAAAACGCAGCGCGTAAATTTTTGAACCTTAAGGATACAACAGATGGAGAGGTAGAGAAAATAACCAATAAAATAATGTTGGGAAAATTCATTAGCGCATTACGCCCTGATTTGGCAATTGAAGTGAAGAAAAAAGATCCGCAGCGGTTTGAAGATGCCATAAAAGATGCCGAACTGTTTGAAATAATTCTTAATGATAGGACTCCAGAAGAATCACATAACGAACTGAAAGAAATGTTACTTACAACACAGGTTCAAGATTTGACTTTAGAAATTAATAAATTAAAATTGCAAAATATACCAAATCAATCCATGGAACGAGCTGTTTTTTGCATAGGGTGCGGAAAAAATGGACATTATTTCTCAGATTGCTGGTACAATGAGTGTAATACTGCATTTGCAAGGAATCCCAAACGAATGAATTATCAGCAATATGGGTTGGAGCAAACAAATTATATCAGAGGAAACAGAAACGAAAATCGCAGAAATTTTGAACGAGGAGGATATAATAGAAATAATAGGGAATATCAAGGAAATAATAATGATCAAAGAAATTATTACGATCAATTAGAAACCAACGTAGAAAATAGAGAGAGGCAAAGTATAAGAGGAAATTTTAGGGGGCGCAACGGAAGAAATATAAGATCAAACACATATGAGAGAAACAATAATAATAGTAATTTAAACTAAGAGCTGGAATTTGGGACCAAGGAACGAATCGTACAAATTCCAGAGAAATAAATAAATTCGGTTCACAAACATATAGAAATAACAAAAATGGAGATGACTGGCAAAACTATACAAATTTGGAGAGAGGACAATATTATGAAAATAATGATAAAGCAAAATATGATACCAAAAGTATCCTTTCAAGCGAATGTGAAAACGTATCTAGCCCACAATTACCGATGGTAGAAATAGATTGCAAAGGAATAAAAATAATAAGTGTAATTGATAGTGGGGCTCAAGTTAGTATTATAGATTTGGAAACATTTCAAAAACTAAAACAGAATAGAAATGTAAAAATAAAATACATAACCAGAAGAGTAATACTTCAGACGTTTACTAAAGAAAATATAGAATTTTTAAATTGCATTCAATTGTCATTTAGAATTGGGGAAAAGGCATGCAAAAATTATTTTTTCGTGACAAAACAGAACTTTCATGGGCAATATAAAATGCTTTTAGGCTACGACTTTTTATCCTCACATAAAGCAATTTTAAATACAAAAGATAACGAAGTACAATTTGGGAATACTGCGATTAAATTGTATAAAAGTGAAAATACAAACCCAATACAGAATTCAAAACAAAAACCACAAAGCCAGGGAATTCGCGATGAAAATAGATATAATAGTAATTATGAAAATTATAATACTGATGACGACAAATATGAGGAAATAAATAGTTGTTATAATGAATCCAATAATGAGAATGAAGATAGAATAAGCGATGATAATGATGACGACGAATATGAGGAAATAAATAATTGTTGTAATGAATTCAATAATGAGAATGAAGGTAGAATAAGCGAGGATAATGAAAGCGATAACGATAGAAAAAACGCTAATATGCAAAATTGTAGCACTCGCGATAATGTAAATGATGAAAAATGGTTACCAAGTTCTAATGAAAGTAATAAGAATAAGAATGTTAAAAAGAAAGAGGAAAAGCAGATTTTCGCTAAATTGAAAAGAAAAATAACATTAAAGCCAGGGGAGTCAGAAATAGTCCAATTGATTTTGTCACAGGAATTAAATGAGGGACAGGATGTTTTATTTTCTCCAATAAAAATGGCAAGAACATTAATCACGGAGGAAGCGATCCAAAGTATAGAAAATAAAAATAAGATTAGAATGTTGTTATACAATGAAAAAAATTGCCAAATTACACTTAATAAAAATATGAACGTGGGTATAATAACAGAACAAATCGAAATTGTTGATACAAAAAATAAAAGCAGTAAACCCACGTTGGAAATTAATAATATTCAAAATTTAAATAAAACAGATTATCAACAAATTCGGGAATTAAGAAAGAAAGAAATATCTCCAGACGATTTTCAAGTACAGCACTTAAATAAGGAAGATAGAAATAAAGTTATTGCATTAATGATGACCAATACAGAGGTTTTTTCGAAGTCATATGCTACCCTAGGTAAAACATCAGCAATAGTACCGAAAATCGAACTCATGCACAATTATCCTATTCAGAGTCGACCATACCCAATTCCGAGAGCAGTACGAGAAATTGCGCAAAAAGAAATTAGGGAATTATTGGAAAATGACATTATTGAAAGTTCACAAAGCACGTACGCTAGTCCCATAATTCTTGTAAAGAAACCAAGTAAACCAAATGAAGAACCTAAATATAGACTTGCTATTGATTATAGGGCCATAAACGCGTATTTACCACTTTTGCCAATAAACTTACCAAAGGTGAAGGATATATTACAAAATATCGCTGGTAGTAAAATTTATACAGTTATGGATTTGAAGGCGGCGTTTTTTCAGATCGAACTAAGAAAACAAGATAGAAAGGCCTTAACGTTCACAACTTTTATGGGAAATTTTAATCCTAAAAGAATTCCGTTTGGTCTTAAAAACTCAGGAGCATATTTTCAACTTTTAATGAACAAAGTGTTAGGAGATCTATCAGAGTTAAAAATATACTTTTACTTAGATGACTTAGTCATATGCGCAAAAAATAACGACGAAATGTTAGAGAAAATCAAAATTGTTTTCCAAAGATTGAAAGAAAATAATTTAACACTCGACCCGGCGAAGTTACAGATATGCAAATCGCAAATTGAATTTTTAGGATATAAAGTAAATGCGAATGGTATAAGCCCATCAATAAAAAACTGTGCAAAAGTGCAAAATTTCAAACAACCCTAAACGGTTAAACAAGTAAAAAGCTTTCTTGGGACAACAAACTATTTTAGAGGTCTGATAAAAAATTATGCACAAATTGCAGAACCGTTGGTAAATTTGACAAAAAAGAATGTTAGGTTCGAGTGGAATAATGAATGTAGAAAAGCTTTTGAAAAATTAAAAAATGCAATTTTTAAAGAACCAGTTGTAAGACAGCCTGATGAAGTAAACCCGTTTGTCTTAACTACGGATGGCTCAGGTAAGGGAATTAGTAGTATTTTGATGCAAAGGGTAAATGGAGTCGATCATGTTATCGAATTTTATTCAAGACCTGTGAACCCGGCAGAGAAGCGTTATCCTGCAATAAAGCTAGAATTGCTAGCTATACACGCATCCTTACAACACTTCAGAGAATATCTGTTCGGAAGGAGTTTCACCTTGCTGAGTGACGCAAAATCCCTTATGTACCACATAAAATTAGATAAAATGCCAAATATCATATCGAGGTGGCTAATTGACATAAGTCAGTATGATTTTAAATTCAAATATCAAAAAGGTGAAAATAACGCAAGTGATTATTGCTCGAGATATGTATTTGACAATGATAACCAAATCAAATATGTAAATACTTTAATTAAAAATGATGAGATAAATGTGGAGAAAATATTAGAGCAACAAATGGTAGATGAAAAATTAAGTAAAATTAGAGAGGAATTACAAAAAGGAAGAAACCGATATCACAATAACAAGGTATACTATATTGATAGCCAAAATAAACTGTTAATGGTAAAGAAGGAAAATAAAAGACAAACGTATAGGAAAATAAATGAGAATAAGATTGTAATACCGCACTCGCTAAAGGGAAAGATAATAGAGATAGCACATTTCCCTCATTTCGGAGTAAAAAGACATACCAATTACTTTCAAGAAAATATTTTTGGATAGGGGCTTTCCAAGACGTGGAAAATTTTTGTAAGTCTTGTAATCAATGCTTATTAGTAAAACACAAAAATATACCACCAGCCAGACTTCAGGCTATGCCAGAAATATTAAAACCAGGAATATATTTACAACTGGATTGCGTAGGAAAACTACCGCGCAGTAATGGAGGAAATAATTTTGTAATTACAATTGTAGACATGTTTTCACGATACTTTGAGGCCTATGCAGTCAGAGACATTACTGCTAAAACAATAGTGAATAAGCTAACAAACTTCGTGACAACTTATGGAGTTCCAATTATTATTCAAAGCGATAATGCTCAAATTTTTAAAAGTAAAGAATACATAGATTTTACAAATGCATTAAATATTGAAAGGCGATACAGTTCGGTTTATTTCCCAAGTTCTTTAGGTCGTTGTGAAAGAATACACAGAGACATGAAACAATGTATAATGTGTTTGTCAAAGACTACGTTTGAATGGGATGAATCTTTAAAATGGTTTAAGTTTTATGTGAATAACACTATTAACAGTAATACAGGATTTGAGCCTTCATTCCTGTTCTATCTTAGAGATTTATCAGTGCCATTTGAAAATATTAAACAAACAAACATACCAAGTAAGGAAGAAATAGATATAATGTATAGTGATGTAAATAATTATAAAAATTATGTGGCACAGCATTTAAAAAATATAGATAAAGTCGTGAAAGACGCATCGGAACAACAAAAGCTGATAAATGACAAACAAATAAAGAAATATAAAATAGTGAGAAAAAACGATATATTTATAGGAGCGACAGTGTACCTAAAAAAGTTCCTAAAACCAAGGGTATTAGAGGATCGATATGATGGACCATTTAGAATTACGAAATTAGTCCGAAATAATAATGTTATAATATGTCTTAAAAGTGATGAAAATAAAACTTATAAAGTGCACATAAATAAACTATACATGGCAGCGGAGCGAAAACAATATTTGAAAGATAGTGACGAAAGCGAATCAAACCACACACACACACAGGACAAAGAAAAAAATCAAAATGAGAAAGTGATTAGAAATAATGATCAAAGTCAAATTAAGGAAGGGAAGGTCACTAAAGAAAAGCAATTAAACTGTGAAAATAATAGAAATGATGATGAGGTTTGTTATAATGCCAGAGGGTATAATTTTCGCCCTCGAATTGTTGTAAATAGTAATTTCATAAAACAAAGAATATGAAAAATATGTAAAAAGTTTGTAATTAATGTCATAAATAGAAAGTGATAATTGAGTGTATATGTATATGTTTTAAATTGTGGATATAAGTATATTTCAAAAAGTATGTTATGTATTTCTGACATTACATATATGGCAAGTTCAAAAAAAAAAAAAAAGTGAAATAACAAAGTAATTTATAAATAATATGGTGGTATGGAATTCAACCATAACCAAGAATCGGAAGTTGATAGTTGCACTACTACAATATGTTACAAAATGAAATGATAACAAGAAAATGTATAATAATAATAAAGTAATGAATGCTGTTATGTAATGATATGTCGTATGTAAATAATTATGTAAAAGGAGAAATGAAAATTATGCATTGCAAATATATATCAAAATTTACAATTTAATAATAATGTGAATGTTGGTAATCCTCATGTAATTTATGGTACATTATGTCAATTATGAATAATGGACTAACTTGACAGGGAACTATCAAGAAACTACAAAGAACTATCAAAGCTATGAGTTGTACGAGGCTAAAAAGTGGAACTCAGCCTTTCTCACGATGGATGAACTTATGTGTTTGCGAGGAACCATTGTGAACTTAATTTCTTACCACTGGGGTGAAACTGTGGGAGAGTAACTTTTGGACTTTTTTTTCGCGGGGGGGGGGTGAGAATGTAATGCCAGAAATGTAAAGTAATAAATATTTGGAAGGATTAAAAAATAATGGAACCAGGAATGCGGGCGGATTATCCCCACGCTAAGCAGATGGGCGATAATATACAGGTGGCCCCATATCTTACATACCACGCCCATGTTTACATACCACACTAAGCCGTTTGGCGGCAACCGAGACGGCGACGCCATGTCTACGGATTAGCTCTCAGCTCTACATTTCAGCACGTGGACCGCCGACCGAAAAAGGGATATAAGTGAGAGTTGCTCGAAGTGGGGGTCAGAATTGGTCAAGGCAGGCTGTTGGAGTTAGACTAGTCAAGAAGAAGCGACGGTAGCAGAGTTAAGAGTTGTGTGTGCGTCTCTGATATAGGAATTCGAAGGAGAGCTCATGTTCATCTGGTATTGCAAGTGTAAAGTGTGACAAAGCATCGGTGTTACCCAAGTTATATGAAAGAAGATCAGGTACCGTACAATTAAACTATATGAGGATAACCTCTTTGTCTAAATTTGTGTTTTTAAGGAAAAGCTAATTAATGCATCCCACCACGTGCTCCAACCAAATATCAATTCATCTGGCATTACACCCCCCGAACTACCATTGAGATGTATTCCACTATTGTGATATTTATTTAATTTGTAAAACTAAAGAGTGTAAATTGAGTATGTGATAAATAAATGTTTGTTCCTTTACTATTAACCTTAATTTTTAGTTTGTTAACTTAGTATCCCGTTAAGCACAGAAATAGGTGGGTTTTGCGGCCACCAACGCAATGTACACAGCAGTAAGTTTTAGAACAGATTACACGTATAATTAATATACTAATAAATAATTAATTTAATGTAAAATGCATTTTTTGACAATATTAATTTTAATCAACAAAATTAATAATCGGCACAGAATGGTTGTCACTTACACTCAATGTACAATGAGAACTTATTTTAGTTCCTGAATCAATCAATTTTTGTTTAGATAGATCCGGTGTCAAATTAAAATTGTATAAAAAATCTGCAGCTATGATGGGAGTAGAAACATTTCCAACTAAAAATGACCATTTAAAAATACGTCTCAGGCCAAAATCTAAGGAAATACATTGAGATGACATAAATAGGTGAAGTGTTAGCTGCTGAAAGTCATTTGGGAAGTGTTTCTTCATTGTAATTTTGAAGCTGGAATGATAAAATACGTCTGATCCCGTATCGATCAAAAATTTTACGTTAGTGCGTTTGTCACACAAAAAGACGACGAGAATTTTTAGGCAAGGCGCTAGTCGCCTTTACACCTGCCTTTTCTCTGTTTTTTCTTTTGGTATTTACAGGGAGAAATACATCTTAAAGCTTTTTGGCCAAATTTTTTATAACAATTTTTGTTATTTTTAGTTTCAGATGTGCTTTTTTGCCGTGCAGCCCTGTTTCGGTTGAGATTGGGACTTCTGCCACGAGAAAGATAATCTATCCTTAAATGTAATTTTTCTGTTTCAGTAAGTAATCTATTTTCAATAGAATTTAAGGATGAAACAGAAGAACAATCACTCGCTGAAATCGGTGTCGCTTCAATTACACGATCCGCTGTTTCTGCTGCAGCGTTCGATTCCAGAGGCGTAATGGCTGCCAAGAGAGTTCGGACTTGAGAGGGTAAATGCTGCAGAAAGAGTTCTAACATTAGTTCATCGGGTACTTTATAGTTTTCAGCGTGAGATTTCATGCTGCATAGTAGTTCCGAAGGTTTGCGATCACCAAGTCGTTCTCCTGTTAGTTTAATTTTTTGGTGGGAGGATTCACTGCTGAGTTTAATGAGTTCAGTTTTTACATGAAGGTATGGGTCGTCCTCGTTAGGATTCATAATTATATCTCTAATGATTGTAGCAGCTTTTGGAGGCAAATGTAACACAACATAATTAAATTTAGTTTTACTTTCAGTCACAGCTTTCGGTGTACCCAATTCGAAAGTGCTTTCACACATTATGAACCACAATGCAGGATCACTGAAATTGTACGGCGGAATTTTAATCGCATTTGCAAATGCCATGACAAATTGATGAGAATCTTAAAATTATTCGGATATCTTTAGTCCGAACTTATGAGATTTTCCACTCGAAGGTACCAGAGTTTTGGTAAAGTGAAATTTATCAAACTTCGACACAAAGTAATATTCTAAAGTCTATCAGTGGATTTGATACGAAACATTTTAGAATGAAAAACATCTACACGAACCTTACCGGGTCATCATTGTAGTGTTTTCGCACGATTTCCAACCTTTTTTCGTTGGGAATCATGGCGTTAGAGAGAACTCCTAGGAAAAAGTTTCGTTTTCCATTAATATCTCGACAACCCCTGGTCTTAGAAACTCGAAACTTGGACTAAATTTATGAGGGGCGAGGGAGGGGGGCTATTTCAAAGCTACTCACAAAATTTCATTAAATTCGGTGCAGCTGTTCTCCCATGATGAGACAAACGAAAGTTTCGTTTCTCATTAATATCGCGACAACCCCTGATGTTAGAAACTCGAAACATGGACTCAATTTTAAGTGGGGCTATTTCAAGACTACCCACCCAATTTCATCCAATTCGGTCCGTGATGTTGAATCATACACACTTTTATTCTTTATCACCAAAGGTTGATTACAACACTCTCAAGTCCTTTGCATTTTACCTCATAAAAGAGGATGCCAATTCAAAAGGCAATTATAGGTGATTACAATAGTGTAGGTTAGAATATCGTGGAACTGAAGGTTCTAGAATTGTATTTCAGTTCATTTTGAAAGTCTGATATATTAATGAATATGATGTTGAGGAATTTTATTATGTAGTTGTATATAAATATGATTGAATATCACCATAATTGAATATCACCATATTTTTCGATTTGTATCGGCAATAAATTGGACCCTGAAAACGAAATGCTACAACCATTTTTAAGTAGCTTTGCATCCAACTCATTAAGCTTGGTTCCTCTGTACTATCTTTTTATGCAGATTTTGAAATAATGAATCTTTAAAAAATATTGTAGGAATAAAAATATTCTATAAGATTCAGACAACTGTAACGGGTTAGTTGCGAAAAAAAGAGGTATATTCTATATTTCCAAATCCAATCAGTACAAGGGTCCATTTTCACGAAATTTGAGCAGATATACATTGCAGTGAGTTGTCAAACTATCAGTTGAAAACTAAAGTTCCTGTTTTCAACATTATTTTAGCGCATTACCATCTATTGTAAAGAAAGCAGTATACCTTTTGAATGTGTGAACTGTGTTTGTCACAGTGTAGTGAAAGGATAGATATGTATCATGTTTTCCTTTTTCCAGACCGGCCGTGTTTTGCTGAAGCCGAGCCACAGTTGGACTTGTAGGATTGACCCCAAAGGTGACCCGGATGGGCTCAAGGTGAGTGTCTACATTCATTCAAGAGACTTTGTTTACAAAGTGGCTGTAAAATAAGGAATACATGTAAGAATTCTGAATATCATGTGCCAGGTGTGGACGAGCGTAAAGAGCGATTCGGGGAACACCCGTAGTCATGAAAATTGCCAACACCACCTACTCTTTCGGAAGACCCAGACATATGTATATTCTTTGACCCAGATACGGGAAAGTGACGTCACACAAAGCAGAGCATCAGCAGGGTTGTGCCCAGCAGGAAATTTTGGAGGGGTGCCGTTCGGGGCCGGCGGGATTTCTTCTTCTTATCGGGCCTAGATGCAGGTTTCGTGACGTCACAACTTACATCCCATCCACGGCGTTTACTCTTTCGGAAGACCCAGACATATGTATATTCTTTGACCCAGATACGGGAAAGTGACGTCACACAAAGCAGAGCATCAGCAGGGTTGTGCCCAGCAGGAAATTTTGGAGGGGTGCCGTTCGGGGCCGGCGGGATTTCTTCTTCTTATCGGGCCTAGATGCAGGTTTCGTGACGTCACAACTTACATCCCATCCACGGCGTTTACACTTTGCTCCAGTTCTTAAGTAAAAATGATTTAATTGAATAAATATAACGAAAACAAATTATATATATAAAGAAGGAATATAAATAAGATTGTAAAGTAAAAAAATACTGAATATTTCCGTAGTTACGAGGTTTTTTTCCCTTTCTTCTAAAAGATTCAATGCCAGGTTTTAACCTTTTGAATTTTATTTTTTCATAAAATTCATTTACTTGAGAAATCTGGTTTTTGTTCTTAAATAACCTAATGCACAGAAAGACATTATGACCTCTTATATATATATATAATAATGCTTTTGGGCAGAGTTAATTAAATTTCTAATTACATAGTTCTCCTAAAACATTTTTGTAATAAGGTCTTTCAAAAGTTTTAACTGTCAGATTTACATAACATATATCCTAATATACATACATACTTAATAGTAATAATACTTAATAATTAATATACTATTAATAATTATTTAATACTATTAATTAATATAATATTAATACTTATTTAATAGTAATATACATACATACTTAATAATATATATATATATATATATATAATTAATAATAATACATACTTAATAGCAATATACATACATACTTAATAATATATATATACTTAATAATAATATATGCATACATAATAATAATATGCATACATACTTAATAATAATATACATACATAATAATACAGACATTAGATTTATATTTTAACCGTCAATAAGTGATCACGCCTATTATGAACGACTATTCCGGAAGTTATATTTGTATTTGACAGCAGGGTTGTGATATAAATATATTTATTTTTTGTTATTGTGCACTTTCAGATTAAATTGAAATCCCTGTTTTGGTTTAATGAAATGTAGAGATTAGCGTGAATGACAGGAAAAGACAGTAGTCTCAAATAGTAATAATTTTAAAAAACTAAAAAATCGCTTTCGGGTTATACGCTTTTATACAACAGAAATAATTTAATAAATTTGAATAAATCGATTAAATATCATACATAATACTGTATTATAATGACAAACTATTTTACCAAACTTATTTTAATACCTTAAATCTTACCTGTTTTTTTTATCAACGAAAATAATTTTAGACGTTACTTATTGACAGACGATTTTCACCTGTGATGTGAAGTTTTGAAAATTCTACTTTTAACACTTTAAGGTTGCTGAGTGTTGTCATCTGCATTTTAATGAAACAATAATAAGCTAAATAATCCACGAAAAGTTTTCGGAGCCAATATGAATTTCAGTTTTTCCAAAAAAAATATTATGAAATTCAGATTTTTTTTTTTTTTTTTTTTGTAATTTAAAAAAAAAAAAAAAAAAAAAAAAATGATTTGTGTATTTCACATTTTTGAAAGTATAAAGTTACATTATTCATTAATTGATAGTACTGTAGCAATAACATTCTTAATTTTAATCTACTTAAATTTATGCTACTAATTATGCTTTTAATCTACTTAATTTTATGCTACGACAATATGACAATTGCCCATAGACCGTTTACAAATTGCAGGTCAATGATTCCTTTTTGACTCACTAATAAAAAATCAAAACACGTACATGAAATTTTCTGCACATTTACTTTTTTAATTACTTACACCAAAATATTTGAGGGTGTATAATCCATGAATTTTGGGGGGGGGGGGGTTACCAAAAATTTTAGAGGGGTGCAACAAGAATCCGCAAAAATGTCTAACTCTACACTTTACATATATAAATCGAACAATTGTTTATATTGACAACAACAAACCTTACTAAGAAAAATTTCATTATGCTAATGCATAAATAAAAAAACATGTATTTGCATTCTACTTATTCCATTAAGGTATGTTTATTTATACCTTTGAAAAGTTAAAAATGATAAAATTTTCATTCTCTACTTCATTTTGTATTTCCAAATTTACAGCTTTTGTATTCTGAAATTGTTTCTCCGAATTTACATTCATTGTTCAGCGATTTCCATCAGCTTCTTACGTAGCAAAAATACTCGTTCAACGGACGAATTTGACGTTGGATTTGAAAAAATTACACTACCTAAAATCTTGACATCCATGAATCTAGTGCTAGATCACTTCTAATCATGTTCTAGATTTTAAAAATACACTTCAAAGAACCCTTTCGGTGATACGTTCGTTAGACCTATACTGCATGTGCATCACTTTAAGTATCTTGAAAAAAGTGGACAAATTGATTACATTTTCCCTTAAATATTAGAAATTAACAACACCATGCATTATTATTATTACCTAGATAATAAAAATATTAACGATATAGCTAATCTTATTAGGATACATCTGTATCTTTGTCAATATTTACACGATCATACTTTCAAACACATGCTGTAAGTTGCAAATAGTGGGATGTACTTTATGACGTCACGAGCTACAGCAGCGCCGCAGGCATAGGCCCGATAAGGAGCAGAAGTAATCCCGCCGGCCCCGTGCCGTTTCAATAGAGCTGTTTCAACCACGTGGAATTCCCTTAGTAACGAGCCTTAGCAACTGTTACTAGTAGACATACAATCACATAGATCGCCTATTGGTATACACTTCGTACATTGGGTCAAGAATATTTATTTAAACATTAAGTAATATTTATGTTATCTAAATATTTTGAGGATGTGGATGATCGACATAAAGCTCGATATGTACTAAAGATTGCATCAATAGGAAACAAAGATCCGTATTCAATGTGTAAAAGTGTCAAACTTAATATATATTCAGTGCGTAACACTTCAAAGACACACTTATTTTCGTTTCATATATCATTGACGAGCATTTTAAATAAGTGAAGTAGCAACAGTTGACAACATAAGACGTTCATCATTACTTTAAAAAAGAAGCAATTCTTAATTTCCTTTTAATAAATAGAGTGACGATAAAAAAGAATAATAATTACCTGAAATAAAGTAATCTTCACATAGTCTTAGCCATTTTTACTTACCCTGCAATACATGGGAATGTATAAGGAAAGTATTGGAATCATGTCTAAAATCGCAATTCGAGTTTTAGTCGTATCTACACGTTTTGGGACCTCTAGAATACGAAAAAGCTATTTATAGCGTAACGTCTGTGTGTGTCTATCTCTGCAATATTTCTATCCATTCTAACTCAACTAATTGATCAAATTTCATAAAATTTTATATGTAAGTCACTTGTGAGAGACCCTAGTACTGATTAGATTTTGGTACGATTCGTGATAAACGAACCTGTCTTTTTTTGCAAAATGGTTCGCAAAAATTACCTGTATCCACTCTAGCTGGAAAAGTAATAGACCAAATTTCATAAAAGATAAGATGTGGTAGATAAGTAACTTGTGGGTTACCCTGGTACTGATTAGATTTTGGTACGATTCGGGATAAAAAGAACCTGTCTCTTTTTTGCGAAATGGCCGGTAAACATTGTCTATATCACCTCTAGTTGAAAACTCATGGACCCAATTTTGCAAAATTTGGTCGATAAGTCACTTGTGGGTTACCCTGGTGCTGATTAGATTTTGGTATGATTCGGCTTTTCGCTATTCGACCTTTAAAAATAAGTCGTTACCAAATGAAAACGAAAATTGAATTAAAAATGCAAATTCAGGGTCATTTAAAATAATTATGGGTGTTATTTTGTGCAATTAAGCTGAATTGAATAAATTATTAAAGAAATAAAGATAACGTGACAATGAGTCTGCAGGGAAAGTCCTGCTGCTCGCATCAGATTCTTAGATTTTCAATGAGTTCAGGTCTTTTGATGGCCGACAGCCATTTTTCTCGGCGCTCTTCACTAAAACGTTTTTTAGATTTATCTCCTCTAATTAATACAGCGAGGAGTCTGAAAAAAGATTTACTCGATTTCCGGAGATGAAAAGAACAGGTAGACATATAAATTTTTATAACGCTATAAACATGAGTATATTTACAAATTCAACCGAAAAACATGCAATATGTCTATTACCAGCAACGGTTGCTAGGTGGTAGCTTGGCGGTGTGACGTCAGCTGAAACAGCTCTATTTTTACAGAGTTGAGAAAAGGTTTTGGGCCTACTTCTGCACTAGTACGTTATACATTTCGTTTCCTCCGATGACGTCATCGTAGGTGATTTTTTCTTCTAAGGAAAGCTTAACTGCTGCAAGCGCGGGAGAGGAGAATTGAGCCCTTTGAAAACTCAAATGGAAGCAGCCAGAATTCAATTATGCAGTATAGTTTTTAAAGGAAGCGATAAAGAAAAGAGGAAAATGGCTAATGAAAAGCATCCAATATTATTCAAATTTTAAAAAATCATGGAATATTAATTTCAAAATCATATATTTGAGTTTCCTAAAAAAAATTTGCAGTTTCACAGCTCCAGGAAGTTTGAAGAATAGATAAATAGAACCTTCTTTAATTATAGACGTACATAAATTAAGATGGAATCCATTATTTTAGTTTTGTATTGCATGAGGCTTAATATTTTAATTAAAAATACATATAGATATTTTTATATACAATATTTGTGCATCAAGAAATATTTACAAGTTAATAGTTGTTTCGTTTTCAGTTGAACGTTAAAACGGCTTAACTAGATCAGTGTGAATGTAACATCTAGTTAAGTCTAGTAAAAAAAAGAAAATAAATTCTGACAGATGTAAACAAAAATACTTAATAGTATAAAATCTTCATTTTCTGGGAATATTTTCCCTCTATTTCGCTAAATTTTCAAAATTTTACACGTCGCTTTTGAATGCCGCCCAACTGATCGCTATATCCGATAAAGGAAGTTCGTCTGCAATATCCTTTTCACAAAAAAGCATTAGGGCACCTATCGTCAGACATTAATGTTCTAAGGGCATTCGTGACAATTTTTAATTTGCTAAATGAGCGTTCATTGGATGTCACTGGTGCTGTGACTGCTAGTCTGCAAACGTTTGAATCATCATGTTTAAGTTCTTTCGAACGTTTAGCAACTTCGGACACTGTAGTTTGTCGCATCATTCCATATCATGGCATAAATATAAAGTCAATCTGATTTTTATTATCATGCATATGCTTCTAAATTATAAACAAGACCTGTAAAAATTTCGGGTTCCATCTAGGACCGAAGGTGAAGATTTTTATTTATATTTTTGATCTATTCTATTTTTGATTTCCATCTAGGGACTTTTAAGAGAATGAGTTCGATTTCATATTTGACAACTCTTTTATGTACATTGTCGATTTTCTCACTTTCAAGCTTAACGTTGTCTTTTATCGTTCAGATTTTAGGTACAGTGGAATCCCGCTTAACCGGCTTAATTGGGACCGAGTGTAAGCCGGTTAAGAGAAAATACGGTTAAACGAGGGTGATTAAAAAAATGTCAAATCCATTGCATTGTTATCCATTAAACCCATTCCTCTGTTAGATACTTTACTTTATAACAAAAATTGTGCATTATAAAAGTATTGAAACAAATTACTGGGCAAAAAAAAATTATTTAAAAATTATATTTAACAGACTAACAAGAAAATAAAAAATATGTAGTTTATAATGAAATATTACAATTGCGTTACTTTTCTTTTTAAAGAATTCATTATACTTTTTTTGTTTTAAATAGTGATTTTTTAGCGATCAAATATTATATCTGTTACCATGCCTGGTTGTTCTGTAGCCTATTGTACAGCATACAGCAAGGCAATAAAACTAAAGGTACTGGCATCATTTATCATGTCATGTAAACTCAACTACAGATTCACTCATTGTTCCTGCCGCTACCAAATTAAAATTGTTATTGACTGATTTGGGGGCGATTTCCCTGATTCCCCCCCCCCCCCCCCCCGCCCACATCGTGGATCTGCCCCTGCATTGAATAAAAAATCTAAAAAAGGATGTTGAAATTAGTACGATGCAGCCAAAAATTTAAAACTTCGAAAAATTCAATTGATTCGTTGTTAAAACGATCCTAACCCTAAGAATAAATCTTCGTGTGCATCAAATTGTTTAGTTTACGGAACAATTCAGCATCTTCATTTAAGGGTGAGCGTCAGTAAATTTTCTGCCCTATCCGCGCTTTAACTTTCGCGGCACACATATTTCGCCGAAATTCTGCTCAAACAGTTGCGAAATATTTTCTGAAGGATAAAATGCAATGCTTAGATTATATTAAAACTAAATTTAATGCCCCCCAAAACATAGACGATATTTTTTATTTTAATTCAAAATATTTTTGGTGCTGCCATCTGTTGTCGTAATTTAATTCATACCGATTATTTTTATTTTTCAATGAACATTTTTAAATATATATTCATTCTAATACAGTGTTAAATACAACAACAGATCATATATAATAATGCCACACTCACGGAAAGGTAATTTATCATTCTATAAATTTGATAAGGGATATGAATGTAGATCACTGAGGACTGCAGTTTTGTCTTCAAGTTCCTTTGTCTTCAAGTCCAAGTTCAATTACGTTTCCGTGATTATGGCATTATATATGATCTGTTGTTGTATTTAATAGCGTATTAGAAGGAATAGACATTTAAAAATGCTCATTAAAAAATAAAAATTGTCGGTATGAATTAAATTACGACAATAGATGGCAGCACCAAAAATATTTTAAATTAAAATAAAACATATATTCTATGTTTTATTGGGTATTAAATTTAGTTTTAATATAATCTAAGCATAGCATTTTATCTATAAGAGAATATTTCGCAACTGTTTGAGAAGAATTTCGGTGAAATATGTGTGCCGCGAAAGTTAACAAAGCGCGGATAGGGCAGAAAATTTACTGACGCTCACCCTTAAAAGAAAAAGTTGATAGTTGTTGAGTTCTCGTGGCAAAATCGAGGGAAAATGACTGTTTCGAGAACAACGCCGATCCAGTTTGGAAAGCTTTCGGCTAGAAAATGGATACTTTTAGCGCTAAAAAGTTGTCAGTGCTATAACATGTCGTTTCGAAGTCGGCTTCCACTCTAGCTGCAATTGTTACACGTAAGTAGCCCGCCGGCCGTCCAAACAGTTGCTCTTAGTCCTCTGGACGAGTCGGACGGTCTGGGTCTTCTACGTAAGTAGCCCGATTGAGCGGGAAAACCACGGAATGGGCAGCGAAGGAAGAGTGGCCGACTTCGGCATGAAGGCGAGCGGGCAAGCCGTGCTCTACGCTGCCTTGTATTCTTAGTTTTCCTAATCTCAGATTTGCGTAAAAGAAAAAAAAATACGCTATCGGATTATATAACAAACAAAAAATAGGTTTTTCAAAATTCAATATTTGCCGAGTAATTTACCCCCCCCCCCCCCTCCCCTCGTAAGCACACCCTGATCATCAGTTAAGGCTCCATCTTGTCTCCCAGTCGAAGCGAAGAGAGGGTTACTTTTCGTCTTTTTTTCGAGAAAATCCAAACATTCTAGACTGCTTTCTTGAGTGATTCCAAAGCAGAATTTTACAGCTAAATTTCGTATCAAATATCAGCCATCGAAATAGCATAACTGACTGGACCGTTTGGAGTCAAAATGGCGGGTGCGTCAGCCTGTATTTTTAGAGATTTTTGGAATCGGCACTCTGCTAGTTCCGATCCTATTGAGTACTTCAAATTAAAAATCTCCCCCACCTTTCTTACCATTTGCATATCTTGCTTTTTGCTATATACATTAAACGCAATTAATAAAATATTTTGAGCATATCGTTATTTGATTTTTTATGTTATACAAGATCTATGTTTTAAATATTTCAATTTATGAAATGCAGAAAGTGGAAGAGTTGCATAATTTTTACATTGCTTAAAAATGAGTTATTTACAATTGTTAACAAATACTGCATTACATTGATGGTGGTTAATCGTAAAAGGGGGCGGAATTTTATCTCCCATGAAATGCATTACACATAGGATACGGATATTTATTAATTGGGCAACAAATCTTGTTAAATTTCAAGTTCAATACTTAGTGGAAACTTAGATGATCCTAAAATTCCACTTCCAATTAAATAAGCAATGTGCCAAGATTTTCTATAAAGTTAATTTTTACCTGTAATACTTTTCAATTCCACGTAAGAACTAACTTCGATAAAATAATCGCTTCATCGGAAAAGTTTATAGTACTTATTTAGCTAATTTTCAACTGAAATATTTTGCACTTCTATTTTGTCAAGACTGTGAAATATATCATATGTACATCTCTGCAGCTTCACCCAATTTCAATTAAAGACAGACATTTCAATTAGAAAAATTTGAATGCAATTTTGGAGACAAAACCAGTCTCATAAGGATAAAACAGAGCAGCTACACCAACCCTTGCTCGACCAATTGATGTCTTATCATTTTTGCCTTCAAAACTGGTTCATACCTTCATTTTATTGTTGTATGCAGTATAACGCTGTAATTTCTACTTTAGCAGCAGTTTGAAATTTTTTTGTATAAATGATATGTTTTATCTGGTGTTTTAGCAATAAAATTATAATTTCATACAAATTTTAAGCATATGAAATTTAACAAAAAAACTAATATACATAAAATATATTTTTGATTATTAAAATAAATTTTTAAATACATATACTTTATAATTAAATATTATTTTTAAATTAATTTAACCAACTTTTACATTGCTATTTTAGCCGACGTGGTTGTCGAGTGGTCAAGGCAAGCGTGTCCGTAGCAATCGCTCGACCGCCACGTTGTGGGTTCGAGCCCCACGTAAGGCATGGATGTTTGTGTTGTGGGCGCAATGTGATCCGCCCCCCTCTGGTGCGCCTGTGGCAACGTCAATGGACGGCTAAATGGTTCACACTCTGGCCGCTGTAATAAAGGCGAATGACGAAGGTCAAAAGTGCCTGGCCATTTGATAAAAAAAAAAACATTGCTATTTTATTTTCACGATAGTCTGTGACGTCACAAGAAAGCCAGAGACCTGTGGAGAGGCTAGGAACTCTGGGTGGTGTTGGAACTGCATCCCAGAGCAATGCATTTTAAAAATAAATTTGAGTGAGCCTTCATAAGATGGAACACTTCATTTTTGACGCAACTTAGCCTTTTCTTTCACACGCTTATTTGGCACAGTCATACAAATTTTCGGAAAAACCGGAAATGGAAATACTTGGTGAACCCCCAATCACCTCTGGAATCCGCTTCTGAATCCATATCACTCATTATCTAAGCTCTATTCATAGCCAATCATGAGAAATAGATGTTGCAAGGAAAATGCCATTTTTCTGTAAGAAAAAACATCACTAGAACCGGAAGAGGAAATCTCTAGTGAACTCCCACCAGAATTTGAGGCCGAATTCGTATCAGTCATCATTTAAGCTGTATCCTAATTAGTTAGCCAATCTTAAGAATAAGATGTTTTCAAAGAAATTTTGAACCAGAAATGAAGGCTTTAAGAAAATACAAAACTTTTTTAAAAGCGTAAAAACAGTAAAATACTAAATACGTATTTTGTACTCTCATTTCTTATTTGAAAAGTATTTGAGTTCATAATTTCCCTCCTTTAGTACACAATAAGTTTTAGGCTGAGAATGTATTTTTTATGCATTTTCGTTCGTAAAAATAAAAAGTTGTTATCAGGTATGTCAGGCCTATAAAGGGAAAGCATTCGGTGGTATTGACTGGAGTACTAACTGACGTAAAAGTTGCACTCGGAGAGTTGTCGCAACAAAGATGCATATCTAAGTGATATGTACAAGTGGTGCAGAGACTATAGCCACTAGCAGAACTACAATCGCTCAATAAGGAAATGAAATGATAGTTAAACTAAAAGTTACGCCCAGGGGGCTGACACAAAATATGTATATTCAGGTGACACGTACAGAGGGTTCAGAGACTATAACAAAACCATCATCATAATCAAAATCGCTTAATTAGAAGCAGAGATAAGATATTTGGGGGGCTACCTCAAGTAAAATTTACGCCCAGGGGGTATCTAAACAATATAATCACCAGCGGGAGTCAAAATTTTGAGGGAAACGACGTCAGATAAAAGGATAATGTTGAAAATTTAATTTTAAAGTAATATTTAGAATTTCCTTAATTTTTTAGGTATTTTTAATATTAAATAGCTGAAAAAGTAAAACAGCTGGGTAGATCAAGTGACCCCCTCAAACTAAATGTCCGAAACAACACATTTCTGAAAGTGTCACTAAGATAGTCTATCGGTCATGGGTATGCTAAAAATAGGAAACTCTGCTGTTTAAAGAATTAATTTTAAATCAAACATTGGAATTCGTCACCAGCAGATCAGTCAGAGCACAGAACTGCTCCAAATCAGAAATGACCCCTTCCCACACTACATCAGAAATGACGAAATACGAAACAACTTCAATGAGTAAGCAGAGTAAAGTGATCCCTCAAACTGAGTGTCCCAAACAACACATTTTACTCACGATGGACAGAAACCCTTAAAATATAATAAACAATCCCCACCACCACACACATTTAATGTTTATTTAAACTTCCAAATTCATTCATAAAAAAAAAAAAAAAAAAAAAATAGAAAGAGAACACGCATATTCTTAAATGTAGAAAATTGAAGCCAAATTAGCGAAACTAAGCCAATTTGAAAGTTCCCTCTTCATGTTTTACTACTTTTCTATTTCTCTTTGGCGAAAAACGGTTGCAGAACGCGACACATCAAGTGCTAAAACTGCAATGTTTGTTTTTTTATCATGCGAAATTTCTAATATTGTTCCCATGCCATTCGTTCGCTCAGGACAAGCCGATAAAAGGAACGGGCCTTTAACAAATATCCCTGTATATTTTTCCTATGTGTTGAAAATTCTATGCACTAAAGTTTTCGTGAGTCGCCTTTCTCTCAAGAAAGATGTAGTGCTGTCATCTAGTGACATATTGCATCACTATTCTCGATTCAATTCAATTCAATTGAAAATTCAGACTTCTTAAAGAGAAATTGTGATAAATTTATATAACTAAAAAAATAATTTGTTTTCTCAATGGTGGCACGCGTCCCAGCGGCCTCCCCAATAACCGCCCCTGATATATATACAATTCAAAATGAGGCTTACAACGGATCTGTTCCGCCATCTGATCAGTAGGTGTGGTTTGGCAGAGCAATCTTTGCAGTTCAAAACATCAGTAATCTGACCGCCGGGCACATTAGCATAATTGAACCTCAATAGAGTAGATTGTGTCGTTTCTTATATATCTGGTGGCTTAAATTACAGAGACGATAGCGCAGACTATTACATCAATCATATAAATCAGGTGGACTATATACATGAGCAGCCGTAGGGGAGGGCAAGAAGGGGCACTTATCCACCTCTGGAAGTTCAAGGTCACAAAGGTGGGTATCGGGCTAGGAAACAGTAGTGCGGACCTGACCTACCTCTCGGTTCGTGGGTATCGGGCTAGTCGATGTTGTAAATTTTATCAATGAGTTTGCCGAAAAAGATTCTATGGGCGCCCATGTAGCTATGACGACCTTCAACCAGACGGTAACTACTCTTCCTTACTGCATACAATTTAGAGCACTACAGTCCAGCCTCAATTTCCACACTTCCTGAGCAGCAGATGGGCGCTGCTACATCTGTCACGATGAACGCCTTCACTATAAAATTAAAACCTCTCCTCTCCTTCGAAAGAATCTGACTGACTGTTTCCAACGCCAAAAAGCAACTCGGCGACTTTATGGCACGCGAGCTACAATACAATACCTGGACTCAAGTAGACTTGGAGAATGGAGAAGTTAAATTTTCTGGACTCAACTATGCAGAGCGAATTTGCCACCCATTCAAATTGTGTGTCCATCTACAAGCATTTACCAGCGAGTCTATTTTATTTCCCCTCTATCTCTGTGAAGCTTTCTCTCTCCAAAATAAAAACTGGGGACGTACTCGAATGGTGTCCGCTCCCCCCCCAAGGTTGACCCTATTTAATGTATGCAAATAACATGCTTCCTTTTTGTATACAATCCTCATGCACTCAGTGGCGTAATAAGAATATCATGCGCGGGGAGTAGTTCAACCTTTTGGATGGCGGGCAACTATAGTTTTATAGTATTTAAAGTAGGTATTCAGTTTTATAGTATTTAAAGTAGGTATTCAGTTTTATAGTATTTAAAGTAGGTATTCAGTTTTATAGTATTTAAAGTAGGTATTCAGTTTTATAGTATTTAAAGTAGGTATTCAGTTTTATAGTATTTAAAGTAGGTATTCAGTTTTATAGTATTTAAAGTAGGTATTCAGTTTTATAGTATTTAAAGTAGGCAGTTGTATTTAGTGCGAGGGGGCCAACGACTTCAACTTCCAGATAGTCTACATCACTGCATTTGGTAAGTATAATATTTCTACGAAATTGTTATATATTTATACAGTACTCTTGCTAATACGGCTTCTCAACTATCATGTTTGTCTGATATGTGTTTTTTTAAACTACATACGATTAACATAATTTAATAAATAATTCAAGTAAAGAGTTTTTCTGCACTCTCGGTAGTCCGGCATCCCGTAATGCGGGATTAGCAAGAGTCTACTGTATTTCAAAAGTTCGAAATTTATATTTCACCCATTAGTGCCTAGCGTCCCATCCAGTATAATGGCACTAATGGGTTAAAAGTTTCAAAATATGTAGATAAAGATTCTGTAAGTAATTGACATGGTACAGTTTTTCCCCACTCAATTTTTTTTACAAAATGTAAACCAGGACCTCGAAACTTTTTCATATCAACATTTCTTTTACTTCATCATGCATTTTTAAGCTCAATGGGTAAATTTTTCAAATCTGGAAACCTCTTCAAAATCATATTTTCATTAACCATTCAATTACTTCTCCCACTGCAAAGAATTTACCCTGTCAAATATGAAAGAAGCGTGAAAATGATCGCCATTCTGCTTCTCAGAAACATATAAAATATTTAACCTGGAAATGATGATCTGCTTTCATAAGCAATGTTTTATGAGTGTGTCATTTGAAAATACCATATAATAATGAAGAGGGATCTCTTACCTTTTCAGCTTCTTGGTGAAATCCATATGGAAAAAGAATCTCCCGGAAATCAAACAAACAAACAAACAAATGAATGAATGGATGAAAGAAAATGTAAAGTACATTTCCACTTCCGCCACTTTCAAAATAGAATGCCAGCTATTCGAATGCGGAAAATATCATCTGCGGTCTTAGCAGCATGCACTTTAAAGAACACAATAAATTTTCAGAAAACAGGAATGAATATTGGAAAATAAAAGTCGTCTGTAAATTCAAAAGGGAAAAAAAATCGACATCTATTCTATTAATTCGTCGTCTGCCGTTGAGACTCTAAATACAAAATGCACCATCTTCATATATATTTAACTTTTATATAAAAAAAAAAGTTTGGATTAATATTTATAATATTTTAACCAGTTTGCTTTTTTAACAAACATGTTTGCGATACTTTTACTTATACTCTCAATTAGTTAACAAAATACGTATTTTTGAGTTGGTCAATTTTGTGTCGGAGCGTTATTGGGTTAATGCGGTATATCTATAATAAGACGTGTCTGTATTGCAACAACCGCAAAATTTCATGCCTCAGCTCATGCGACAATGCCCCCCGCGATTCGAATAACCTTTTTGAAATTCAAATCAAAGTTATAAATATAGCGAATAGCGAATGATCATGTTTTTTCCCGAGAAGTTCCACAATTCCTTTTTTCCGGAAAACATCCGAAGTAGCACAGTTTTCCCCAAAAATTTCCTAAGCGTTTGCATCCGGCCGTCACCCCCGATAGTAGCTCTCTGAGGTGAGGATCCGGCACGGGCGAGACCGTCACATTGGCGGCGAGACGCGTCATTCTATTCTTCACTAGTTTCGGATAAGTCTCCTGTAGGAGCCGCGACTTGTCCGTAACTAACTCCTGTATAGTATAATACAGAAGTTAGTTAGGGACAAGTCGCGGCAAGGTGCTTTTTTAATGGCGTTTCATTTTTTTCTGGGTGTATAGGGCAGAGCACACTAGGCACAAAGGTTTCGATTTTTCCGAATTCGTTACATTTTCTTTTCTGCTCTTTGTTCCGGGACTTTGATTTTCGGTAAAAGTATTCCAACTTTTTCGCTAGAAATATCTCGATATCGCTAAAGAAATCCTACGATGCGCCGCGCAGAATTCACACTATTTTGCACAATTTAATAAACATTTATTGGAAAAGATGAAAAAACAGAGTCATCGGCGCATTTACGAGATGATAGAAAGTAAGTTTAAGTAAGGAATTCCCGAAATTAATGAGTTAACTTTTGCCGAAATGCAGAGAAAAGTATAGCAGCTATAAAATGTCATTCAGGGCCTTCTGATTGATCTCTTTAGATACTTAACCAAAGCAATAAACTTGTCATTTTCTCGAGAAAATCCCTTTTTTTTTTCATCTCCGTAGAAATATACACATCTTCAATATTTTAAAAAACGTTGATGGAATTCCAAGATCAAAATCATTTTCAATTAAATCCTATTATTTGGATGAAAATGGCTATTTTGGACCGAAAATTGACCCTAGCAAAAAGTTCCATATTACATTTATTAATTAGTAATTTATAGAAGACAGTTTAGCAATATCGCGAAATTTTTTTATTTAAACACGATCGCCGGTATATTTCGTTTTATTTTTTAAATATTTTCCATTTTTTCAATCTGCTTCCATCCACTAATATTTTTATATTTTTTTTGCTTTTTATGCTGGGATATTATCTTTTAAACATATTGTTGGTGAAAATAAGATATATGTTTAGGATAACGAAATTAATTTTTTTTATTTATTCAGGCATTTAGAATTATAAGGCTTATTAGAAATACATTTGAAGAGCATAAATTAGAATTTGATATATTTGCACCCATAGTTTGTTCAACTATTCTCATTTCAATTAAAAATAACATCCTTCATCATCTTAATTTCATTAAAAGTACTTTAAAATATTTTGAAACATATGAACAAAGGTGCTTCTGCCAAAATATTAGATGAATATGGTGAGGGCCCACTTTAGTTGAAATGTTAAAAAAAAGACTTTTAATAACTACCCTGAATAATCAACTTTTTTCAGACATTTTTTTCTTAAATTTTGCTTAATCACTAAATTTGACACTATAATTACAAGTAATTTGCAATTTAGTTAACCCATATAGATTGTAAAAAAGCTTTTTTAATACATTTATGTTTTTAAAATGAATTATAATTTTCTATAACGACATTTGAGACCATTCCAGTAAGTTTTAGAAAGTGTTCCGAATTACGGAAAACCCCCTTATCCAGAATGCCTGAAGTCCCGAGCATTCCGGATAATAGATCCTGTACTGTATGTTTAATTTAATTTTTATATATTTTAACATTATTTTTAATTGTTGTAAAGTCTTAAATTAATCTTAGAATGAACGTTATTTATTTTATCAGAAATTTATATAGTTTTATAAAGTTATTTTTGTAAAATAGTTGCATATTTAAAATTTGTATAAAACTTTTGGATTGATTTACTAATTGGAAACATCCTCAAAAAGTATATCTGGTAAGTACTAGTAATTCAATAATATCTGGGAGTATAATATTTCTCGAACAGATTGAAATATTTAAACAAAATATTGTCTGATTATTTTTCGCCTAAACATTATGATTTTCAGTGAGATCGGACCAAGAGAAGTTTTTTTCAAATATTTATTAATTTGTGTCTTTTCAGTTTTAGGAATAATGTTACCAATATATATACAGAAACAGAGATTTAATATTGAATTTTTTTTTCGTTTTGTTTAAAAGCAAATTACAATTACATCATTTATAGGATGTACCGTCGTCCATACATTGAATTTTTTTTATCTGTGTTAAAAAATTGATAAAAAATATTTAACTTTTCTTAATTGAGTGGATACTTTAAGTACTTTTAACCGGAAATAAACTAAATGTATTTAGGATTTATCACAAACCGCTTTTGAGATATTACTCTCATTGTGAGAGAAGTATAATTTCTCATACATCTCAAGAGAGTTAAACGACTTCCATGTGATTTATTTTGATGTATATTTATTTTGATGTATATTTTGATGTATATTTATTTTGATCGGTGTCAACTAAGGCCATTTATTTTCAGCTAATTCGCGTCATAAGGAAGTTCTATTTTTTTTTTTATTGTTTATGGATATCAAAATATATTCATTTGCTGGTAAAGTTCTATGTTCATCAGATGTTTTAGTTTTGGGGTCTGTGGATAATATTTTCATTCTCTGAGAAGTAATTAAACCAATTAAAATTTACAGAAAAGCAGTAGTCTTCCAAATTATCAAATAACTCATAGTTGCAGAAATTTTTACAATTGATGTACTGTTGAACCCAAAATTAAAAATAGTTATGGGAGATAGGTCTCAGATACCTGTCATACTTCAAAATTAATCATATCAGAAGATCATAGGATGCAAATAGGACTTTTTCTTCTCCGGTTCGGCATTTATATACCACTAGAACAAATCAACCCACAGTTGCCCCGGTCCTAAATAAGTTTCCGCTACTTAACTAATACATTTACAGATAAAACCACTCAATTTCAATATCGCCTTCAAACCTCCTCAATTTTCAACTCATTTCTTCCTTTCGTTTCGCAACTATGGAAAGCAGAAAAATAGAATAAATAAAATAAACAAAATGAAATTCTTTCCAGTGAGTTCCGAGGCTTTGACGTTCATGAGTTCAAAAGTTCACCAGGGAGGAAAAAAAGATATGCATTTCATTAATGATACCTAAAATTTTAATTTTTATGCTTTTGTATGAAAACGGTAGTATGAAAACAGTATTCACGTATCATAATAACCTGAACCAATTTCGCATCCACAGACTCACTCTCACACACATCCTCAAAAATATTCGAGTCTAGGAATGCTCTCATTCAAATGTTCGACCCCATTACATTATACTACGTGTGTAGGGAGAGTAATTATACACAAATGATGTTGGTCGTGTGGTCTGGGCCTTCAACACAAATGATGTTTTAGTATGTGAAATTCAATTCCAAACATTAAATTTGGCCAATAAAAAAGTCTAGTCATTTATTACAAATAATGGAGTTCTATTCTGACTCGCAAGTTTATCAATAAAAAATTTACAAACTGGTCAAAATTGGATTTCCCAAATGTAATATTAAAGTGCTATGCAATGTTTCATTATGCCAATTCATGAATACCATCGGGGTTTATTTTTGTCGTTTTGTAGTTGGCGCAGCTGGGTTGGTGGTTTTTCTTCATCAAATTCATTGAATTTGCAGACACTGTAAGTACTAGTTTATAATGTTTCATCTCAATGAACGCATTTTTAAATCATTCTTCAAATAAAAGAAGAAAAACTTCTTTCAGATCTTTTTTGTCCTGAGGAAGAAAAACAAGCATATTTCAACTCTCCACGTGGTCCACCATGCAGTCGTTCCCGTAGCTGTTTGGGGTGGATTGAGGATCGAGCCAGGTAAGAACCAAACCCCCGCAATATTGCTTATCCTCTGGAATCCAAATTTCTGGATAACTAACATGTTTATTTCCAAGCACAGCATAAACAGGAATAATGTACAGCAAATAGGTCGATAATTATTTTTCCGGATCACTGAGCTACTGTCGGATACATTCCCCAAACACAGACGGATCTCATTTTGAGAAACAGCTATTTATTCTCAAAACATATTTATTCTCAAATGACGTCAGCTGCTTTCCAACGAGTGATGACTTTTTTGAAACTTCTAGGATATTTGTTATATCAAGAAGGTTCAAAATGTCACCCAATCTGAAACTGAAACCCTAGATTCGTGTGCTTTTTTCTTCTGGCTCTCAAGTTTCCAGTGAGGGAATTTTTCATGTTCATAATAACATTACTTGTAGTACACACTTAATTTTTTTATTTTTAACTTTGTTTGACTGTCGGTTCGTTCGCACGATAACTGCCGGGAAAATGACTTTATCAAAATAAAATTTTAATAGGTTGAAACAGTCTGTGGGACGTATGGGAATGTAAAAGAATAAGATCGCCCAATTACTTTTGGAATGAACCTGTGTTGAAAAAATAAAATGTTAAACTCTATGGCACCTAACTTTTCAAACATTTTGTAAGCGGAGTTAAAAATTCACAAATTGCTTTGAAAATTTTAGGAAATATTCAAATTATCACGTAAAATGGGTAAAAACAAAATTCATCAAAATACGTTAAGTAGTTTTTAAATAAAAATTGAAATAATGACACCCATATTATAGGAAGAGATCATGTGACTCGCTGCAAAATAAAATATGGCATCCATTTTTTTTTCTTGGTGAAAATCACGATTTTTAAAGAACGCTTATATTTAGTGTTGCATCTGTCCTAAAACCACTTTACTTTTGCTTCATTTCTGTGCATCTATATTCTGCACCAACGTAATTATAATATTTTTGGGTTTAAATGATCATCCAACTTTGATTATTTCTACAACGAAGACTCATTTTAACGTATGCAGAATGTAAACAAATCAATTGTAAGATGAGTTATATAAGAATTGCTGAAATTTTTTAATTCCAAATTATTTAGCTCTGGAGTCTGGAATATAAGTGATATGAATGAAATTTTCATTGATTTTTTGTAGAGAAGCAGATTATTTTATCGCATTGTCTTTTTTGAAGTTTTAAGTTTCAAAGTAAAATAAATGATTGTACTGTGATAATTTAAAAAAATCCGCCAAATGTATTTTCGAGATGTTTAAATAAAATTTCATTTCATTTGGAAAGTGTTGTTGTTAATACGGTAGTTATTCCCTCCCAATCTTCTTTCCAGGAAGCTATAACTATTTCTTTCCCTTCATCAACACCATTGTGCACACAGTAATGTATTCTTACTATGGCCTTTCTGCCCTTGGACCTGGAGTACAGCGTTACCTCTGGTGGAAGAAGTACCTCACCACCTTCCAAATGGTTTGTATTTATTTTGACTGCATTTTTAAAACAAACAAAGATTACTTGCAAGAAAAACATTTTTTTGAGCACACATGTCCGCAGTTTAGTACGCTGCTCAATTACCAAAGAAATATTTCGGATGATATCTGCAGAAAATGCTCATAACTTTCCTCTTCCGCGACTTCATCTTGTTCCGTCATATCTCGCAGGACGACCACTTCCACTTATTGTGGAAAATGTTAACATCCTTATAGACATCTTCAGCTGGCCACAGGATCAAACCCCAACACATGCATTATGTACTACATATGGAAAGTGTGACCAAAAGCTTTTCCCGCTTCTGCATCTAGATATCTTGCACATTGCTGATCGGAAAAGCTTTTGTTTATTTATAACTTGGGATTTAGTTTTTCATGGCAAGGTTTACATTTGGGTTTGGTTCTTGCATTGGTGTGTTTTTAGATTGCGTTCCATTTGGATTATTCGGGATGTTAGATTGCAATTCGACAAACACCTCATATTTATTTATGGAATAACAAAATTACTTTATTTCTGATAAATGTTAGAATAACTTGTGTTTACCGTTAAAAAATCTACTCAATTCAGTTTTGAAGAAGTCAGTGTTCCAAAAGTGTTTGAATATTTTTGTAATTTGCACATATTTTTAATATTAAACACTATTTTGGTCCTATTTCCATAGAAAAATAACGAATTCCCTCAAGAATTTTATAATCTATTATAAATTTTATTGTTTAGCAATACCTGAAGAGAAAATTGTAAGAACTCTATACAGTGCAGCTTCTTTCTAGGATTCATTTTTAATTAATGAGGAAGATATACTTTGTAATTGGCATAAAGTTCATATGAAATAGTGGACAAATTCGAAACAAATGCAGGAAATTTTATTGGAAATGATGAAAAAAAGGTTCAACTCTAAATTTTTCTGAATGTTTACTTCAGCAATCTACACAAAATGGTCCCTTAAATAAAAGGACTCGGGCCTTTCAATTTGCACAAAAAGTCCATAACTCTAAAATCTGCAAAAATATATTTCTCATTGGCTCAGTTTTGACTCCAATCAATGACAGTAGCCTAGAGTAGCATTTGCTTATTTATAATTAAGAATATATTTTTATTGAAATGTTGGTACTCAAACCATCACTTTTATATATATATCAAACGTTTAGTTTTTAATATATATAATTTAGTTTTTAATATACCTACCTCTGCTGCAAGACAACTTTGCATGACTTCCATTATGAGATTACATTAATTTTATGCTAGGAGTGTTTACTCTATGGAAATTTAAAGATGTTTCCATTTTGTAAGTCGACTTTAAATGACAGTGAAATTGAGTTTTGTATATCTTTCAAGCAAATTGTGCATGACTAGTTATGTGTTTAACTTTTACTTGCAGATCCAATTTGTCATGGTATTCTTCTATGTTATGACCTTGATGGTGACAAACTGCAAGGTTTCCAAATTCGTCATCTACCTAAATACATTCCTGGCTGGCCTCTTCCTTATTATGTTCTACGACTATTTCCAAAATACTTACCTCAAGAACAGGGCCATCCGGAAGCAGAAAAATATAGACTCTGCAAACAAAGTGCTGGAAGAGCAAAGGAAAATTGCTGCAGCGTTGGTAAACGAGAAGCAAAAGTCCATTGATAAGAATATCATGTGACCTTGGATGCTTGCCTTTTTCTGCATTATCTCAAAGGTCGAAGTGTTGAACATTTCATTGACGTGTTTCTGAAATCAGACTGAATTGAGTACTTGATGAGATGGGTATATTATAGGTGTTCCTTGCTGTATTTAACAGGCCAGTTACAAGAGGTGCCTTAAAATATCTGAAAATTTAAAGGAAATTGGTATGGAATGCTGTATTGGTGTATATACTTTAATAAGGACAACATTATCTGACCTTTTTTGTAAAGAATCACTGGCTTAAGTTAATGTGTCTAAATGTTTATTGACAATGTATGAATTGTTGAAAGTGTTATAAAATTACATTTATTTCTGCCAATGAATCTTGTGATGATAATGAATATGTGTAAAAAATTATCTTCCAAATTTTATGTAGATTTTAAGCTATAGCATGACAAATGTCTAAAAACTGAATGTTTACTCTAACAAATTTTAATAATTAAGCAATTTAGATAAAGCTGAATTTAGTATTAAAATATGAATGTGAAATTTTCATCTAATATAGGGTAAAAAAAATAAAATTAACTTGCCAGTTCAGTATTGTTAAAGTGAATAGTGTCGTGTCCATTTGAAAGTAATACAGCTTGATAAATGACAGTTCCATATTTTACTGAATTCCATTATCTTGATGTTTGTTTGTATCACTATTGGAGGGATTTCAAATACCTGGAAAAGTGAGGAGTCACTTTAAAGCTTACTTTACCAAATAACCTTTACTGCTTTGCGTTCAAGCATAGTATTTACCATTGTATGTTTTATATCCAATTTGTTCTTTGTTGATGTTTTGTACATATTTGTCATTTTATCTTGTTGCTTGGATTTGTTATGAAGTTTGCAACAGAAAATCTTTGTAAATGTATAATCTCTGAATCTATCTCTAGCAAAATAGTGTTCGACTGAAGTAGTAAACCTTTCTTAAAGTACCCTTTAAAATCAAGCGATTCATACAAAAATTTTCATGAAGTAAACTGGGCCATTTCTGAAAAATAAAATGGATCCTATACCTGCTGTGTAAATAAATGAAAATCTTTCTTGGATTACTTTCCAATATATCTCAGTTGAAAACTGCCGAATTAAAAGAATATAATATTAAATTGACCTAAAATGAACACTGAATGACCTCCCATTGTATAACTAGAATTTCTGGGCCAAATAAAAAATATTTCAAAAATGGCACACTATCGGGGGGGAAAAGCCATATGCAAATGTATGAGAGTTAATGCACACAAAGGCAATCCAATGCTTTTGCAGAGTTCTGACATATCGCTTTCCTTGACGTTAAATTTAAATACAGTAATTTCTCGCCTAAATTGGATCTACCTTTATTTCTTTGTGCACAATTATTCAGAGTGGGATGCACACTTTGCTGGAAAAATCAAACTTTTACTTAGTCTACTAGAATCTTTATAAAAGCATAAATTGCAATGAACACAATTTGTTTCCAAATATAGATGTTCCTTCCTCTTTATTACCAAGGGAAAAGGTATGGTATACAACTCAACTGTTCCAAATAAAATGTGCAGATTCATCTTCCTGCTTGGATGTGAAAAAATACATTGTTGATTAGAGATTATACATGTGAACATTTTTCTATTCAAATGTTTTAAAAACTGATGCCATTTTATAATGTGTAAAATTTTATATTTACCAATAATTTATGAGCATTTAAACTAAAATATATTTCAATAGTCATTTACAATTTTCTGTCATTGAAATGTGTTTCAGCCTTCAAAATGCACAGTCTCAATGCACCTTAATAAAATTAAAATGACACATTTGGATTGTCTTATTTGAAGTATTATTATTAGTAGATTGTATTATATTTTTCATCTGATTCTATAATCTATTTACATCTACTTTTTACTCTGTTGAAGATGTTTAACCTATTTGGGACCACAGTGCTCCCAGAGTTTCCCCCAGAATTAAAAAAGGGCAGGGTGCTGTTACCAGAAAAAGGGCATTTTTTAGAAAAAATGGGCACATTTTTATGTGAATAACATTTATGCTTGGGTATTTTATGACAAAAATCAGAGTTGCAAAAAAAAAAATGTAAACACTTTGGTCGCTTATACCTCCACGTCTAATAGACAAAAATGTAAATATATTTTCTTGTTTTGTAGGAAATAGGGTCCAGATTGTGAATATATAAAATAATTTCAATTTTTTAATATTTTGAACTTAGTTTTTTTTAAGTTTTTCAAAAGTATCTGTCAGAGAAAGTTTTTTATGTTGCTTATTTTCACTTGAAATATCTTCGAAACCATAAAAAGACATAAATAGTACGGGATAAAAATATGTATTAGGAAATTTAGTTGCTAAATCTATATTTATATTTTAAAAATGCGCTTAGTTTTCGAGTAATCGTTTTGTCGAGTTGAAGAGTGACAATTTCCCTTTTTTCAAGTTTGTAATGCTATCTCAAAAACAAAACCTCTAAACAATTATGCAAGAATATAGCTTTGAAATCCCTACAAGTGTATATAATTGGATTTTGGATAAGCTCTGTTTTTGAAGTATAGTGGTTATAATTTCAATATTTTAGTATTTTAACCTGGGTTTTCCAATGTGTGGGAAAGCTGTAATTTACTTAAAATATTACTATTGTTTCAGCTGAATCTGTTACTTACTCCTTGGTGAAATATTTGTGCATGAGATAATCTTATTTTGTTTAAAAAATTAGGGTATTAAATGAACTTGGAGATTCTAAAAATGTGTAATGATTGGTTAGGTTTGAACAAAAGAAATGAAAATATAAATATTCAAGTACATATTTATGTGCCGCCAGGCAAGTTCATAGATTACAGGTCAGGTTGATTTCAGGTGAGATAAATTTAATTTATATACCGAAAAACAAGTTTGTAAAATAATTTTATATTTTAATCAGAAGTCTATAGTTGAAGCATCCAGATAAAATCGTTGTGAAAACTAAAGTACTAACTAGCTATAAACAGTTAGCGAGTCATTTGTAGCACTTCGAAATCCTGTAAACAATATAAATGAATCTGAAAAAATCGAATAGCTTTATTGAACTTTACTGAAGTTTCATTTTACAACATGTTATTTATTCAAAACCATTTTGGCTTCATCTGACTGGCGCCACCACCACTAAGGTATGAAAATGTTTCTTTCGTTGAGAACAAATTTATCATGGAATAAATGCTATTTTTACACCAAATGCAATTAGTCTTGAGCAATTGCGTTTATTAGCAATTACAATTATTGAATTTATATAAATTTAGTTTATTAAATTAAAAAAGGGGAATATTAAATTTTGATTTTTAGTATTTTCTCAGACAATGAGGTTTGATGATTTTAAGAGAAGCTTTATTTAAATGTTGAAAATATATTTAATTGTTTTATATATTGATTAAAAAAAAACAGATTTAAATAACTAAATAAAATTCCAGAAAGCTCCATAAAATCCTCGTATAAAGTTTTGAACTGGATTAGCAAATGTTTAGCTGATAAATTAATCATTATTCCATGGAGCAGAGTTATTAATAGTGCAAGCAACGTCCGTCCATGTGTCGGTATCTTTAGCCGTAAACTCGCGTAGCGGCCGAATACGCGAACAACTACTGCATATGTCCATAAAGCGGGCATATCGTTATTAAATGAGCTTGATTATTGCATGCGTCAGCCGAGCGGGTCAAACAAGAGTCCGCTAATATAAGGGGATTTATTTTGTTTCAAATCTGCTATGCAGATGTCGTGCAACGGGCTAATCTGTTAATCCATAAGCCCGCATAGTGCGCGTGTTCATAATACAATGCCGCACGATTTGCATGCGTCTGCACAGGGTATATATCGTTATTGCATGCGGATTGCATACACTCGTTAAAAGAAGACTCTTTAATTTTGTAAATCCGCTACGCGAATTAAATATGTCGAATCGTTATTGCATGGAGCGGAGTTATCGTTATACTATATACTGCATCCGTCTGCGTAGTAGTCGGGTCAGGGCCGCTCATACAAATTTCTGGGTTACCTTTCATATTTCTTTTTCCTCTTTTTTGCATTCTTCATGTCTTCTCCTCCCTCAAAAAATTATTAGGGGCCTCACCACTTAAGTGGTGTCCGACCCTTCTTACGGGCGGCCGTGGTCAGATACACAGCCAATAGCTATTGCATGACCTGCATTGGGAGTAAATCCGCTGCGCGAATTAAACATGTCCCCGTATCATTGCATGGAGCGGAGTTTTCATTCTATTGTATATAACGCGTAGTGGTCAGATCAGGGCCGCCCATACAAATGCCTGGGTTCCCCTTCATATTTCATTTTCCTCTTTTGTGCATTTTTCATGTCTTCTCCCTCAAAAATTGTTGGGGCGGCCGTGGTAAATACACAGTCGATAGCTATTACATGAACTACAAATAGGAGTACCCTTAGCCATGACCTTCGCGCGTAGTCTACAGCAAGAAAGCATATTTAAGAGAATTTTCAGAAAGCGACTAGGCTGGTAGCTAAAGGCAATTACTAAACAATATAAAGCAAATAAGTTATCCCATATTTCATTGAAGCCAGCTAAAATCCCCACGCTAATCTAAACTTTTCTACCCCACCCTTCCTTCCCCCACTGCATTCCGGTCTAAATTGGGTGGCACTTCCCAGCCGTCCATACAGTTACCTTACACCTTTCTGGTAGGTCGGACGGTCTGGGTCTCAGCAACCCCACCCTTCCTATCATCCTGAATCGGGGGAATCAACCTAAACATCTTCTTGCAAATGGCGCAAAGAACCCTAGTCCGGAAATCTATATTTTTAAATAATTGTTTTGGAGTAAATATGCCTACAGGGTTTACATTTACATAACTTTAGAGCTGAAATGCATACCAAACATGGAACAATTTAACAAAAATTAAAGTTGAAAAAGAAAACTGTTTTGAAAGTTTTCATCAGACCTAAGAAGGAATGTACGTGCTTAATATTCAGTTTTGTTTCTTTTAGTGGAGGAAAGAAGGGATACGGGGCTGTCAATCTTTTTATTGGCACTAGATTACCCTTTTTCTTTCTTTGGAGGGGACGGGGACACACTATCAAAATTTACGGTAATGAACATAGAGAAAGGGCTCTGGGACTTATCAGAGGTCATACAAGAACGGGTTGATTTTCGTTTGAGGACAGACATTGCTCTCTTAACAAAAGGCTAAGCAGGGAATCTGATATGCTAACAAAAGGGCAGGGAGGGCGCTGTTCTGGTAACAAAAGGGCAGGCAGTTTAAAGTACCTTGGCAGCGCCCCAGGGAGGGTCAGAGATCAAAAGACCAGAATGCCGCCGTTGACAGTATTCTAGAAAGCGGGCGTTATCGCCGTTCGTGACGTCACTGGGTTAGGAGAAGTGCCAGTTTCTCAGACTAGCATTCATTTCTATGGGAAAACAGACTGTCAGTCATTGTTTTAATATAATTTGTAATTCTATCGTAAAAGTGAAGTTTAAGTGTAAATTTGTGTATTATAGATGTATATATATTAGTATTTTTACGTATATAAAATATAATTTTGGTAAGCACAAAAATGCCTGGTTGATGCTCGGTTGTTTTGTGTTCAAATTATTATAAGAAGTCAATGGGATCTATCAGTTTTCATAGATTTCCAAAAGATCCTACACTCCAAAAATTATGGATCGTGATGTGCAAAAGAGAGGATAAAATAAACATTGTTAACGCAACTCTCTGTTCGAGTTACTTTTCTGATGAAGATTTTCGGGTTAATTTTGAATTTGAAGCCGGTTAAACGATTAAAACAAGAAGCCAATGGCACAAAAATCTCACATACCATTAATACCGCAGTTAAAAATAATGTTTTTAATATAACAGTATAAAAAATACTTATGATTGACATGTTTCATTGATATGTAAAATAGGTGGTCCTCTAAGTAATCCAAAAAAACAAAATTAATAAAATAAAAACTACTTCATATGCAGTATCTAAAATATATAAAAATAATTTATATTTCTGATACTAGTTTTCTTTCTTTTTTTGGAAGGGGGGGGGGGGGAGATATTAGCATTTTGTAAGCTAATTTGCACAGTTTAGTTTATTGCAAAATTAATGTAAAGTTAATTTTAAATACCTTAAGCATTTTACTTTGTTATTAATATACATCATCATAAAACGCAATTCTTTATTAATCATAATATTGACATTATATTCACATCATCTGAAGTTTCATCTGGAACATTTCGTTTTGATATGTAAAAAGCTTAGAATACAAAACTAAAATCATCAAAGTTGAAATATAATGCATAAAAAATTTATTTACAATAAAACTAAAAGCCAGCGGCACATTTTTCAGAAGAAATAAAAAAATGGGAGAATACTTTCTTAGAAAAATGAATGGCGCATATATATCAAAAGAGAAATACGTCATTAAGAACTTGCAGTCAAAGTTAGCAAACATTTCACTTTCTATACCACTAAAAGCCATAACTTTGTTTTCACGAACCAGAACATTCATTCGCATTAAACACTTAAATAAGACTTTCATGCCACAATTAGTAGAGAGAAAAAAACAAGGAAAAGCCTCTAAATGGTGTAAAAGCAGTATCATGTCATAAAAATGGTATGTATTGATTTATTATTTATGATCCGTATGAACATTGCTTTAAAATTTTAGAACTGTATATAGTTTATATTTAAAACTGTATAAAGTTTAATAACATCAATTTTGCATTCTTAACATATCTTTGTGAAAACTGACTTATCCAGTGGCTTAGCCAAGAGTCATAATATTTCACTAGCCCACAAAATGCATCGTCTCTTTGTTGGGAAAATAAAATAAATCTACTGCCATTGACCATCCATTCGACCGTCAACTCCCCCTTTTCTCAAGATCCGATCTATGCTTTTTAATATAATATATAGTTATGTAACTACAAGATTGGTGATATTTCATAGACATCAATATATGTTATATGTATGTGGGATATTTTACGCAATTAGATATTTTTGAAATGCATATTTATATTACATGTAGAAAGTATTATCAATATTTAAGATAATGGATACTATATTTTTAAAAATCCGATGATTAGATATTTATTCATATCTATATTAAAACACTTGAAATATAATTTTTATATTTACTACACTTTTAACGATATATTTCAGCTTTTATTATAAATAATATATGTATTATAATATATAATATTTTAATGATAGCCCTATGCATTTATGAGAAGAATCATTTAATTTCATTCTTCTAAAATTTTATTACGAATGATCTTATCCCCTTTTCGAATGATAAGCGCGAACTTTCTAAACTTTATACACTTATCTCTCTATGTCCCCTCTTCTTGACTTGTAATCTCAGTGACGTCACGCTTCAGGTTTCTCTCCCGGTCGAAAAGCAACCCCTCCTTCTCTGACCTACCTTATGTTTAAAGTACCTTGGCAGCACCCTGCCTGCCCTTTTTTTACCAGAACAGCGCCCGAACAGCCCAGAACAGCCGTTCGGGGCGCTGCGACCGAAGCAGTAGCAAACCCGACCGAATTCTAAATTGAGGGGAGAAAAAAAAGACCGGGATATAATGAATTTCCTGTGCCAATCCATTTCGAGGCATTTCTAGCAAACGAAGCAAACAGCTTGGCAGTTGTGGAACATCATTTGCAGTTCGATTTGGTGTGCAATCATTTTAGTCCGTTTGACAATTTCGAGTCGTAATGGAAGAGCTGAAAATAATTGAAACGAATCATGGAAAGCCATGTGCTTTATATAAAGGCTATGAATATAGGATCCTTGGAGAAAATAAATGCGAGACGATCATGTGGCTATGTAGAAAAGAAAGAAGTGAGCAGTGCAAAGGAAGGACTTTAACTAAGGAAGATGATGCAATGAAGGAAACTTCCCACGTATTTGGCGCCTGATTTGGCAGCAACAGATGTGAAAAGTTGTCTTCCCCGAGCTAAAAAAAGAGCCAGAGAAGATACTGCAATAGCATCAATATATAACAAAGAAATCGGCAGCATTTTAAACAAAGGATATGAGTTTGTGACTGTATATACATCCGCTAAGCATACTTTAATTCGTATTAGAAGAAAACATGGATTCCAAGTGGAGCCGAAAAACGCTGAGGATATTGTACTATCTGAAAGATTGTTGGCCGTTAAAGATGGTGCTGAGAATTTTCTTTCAGTGGATGATGAAAGGGATGGGAGAATTGTCATCTTTGCTACTCAAAAAGGAGAAGACTCTCTAGCTGAGAATTCACAGTGCTTTGTATAGATGGCACCTTTAAAAGTTGTTCCGAACAGGTCAAACAGATTTTCAGTATTCACGTGGACATTGGAAGTTGAAAAGAAGAAACTAATATAATTCCTATTGTTTACGGTTTTTTTACCAGATAAGAGATTTATCAGATTTAAGAGAAAAGTCGCATATGAGAGGTTTTTTGCTCTTGGGACGGAGAAGATTCCAAACGAAATAAAAATGGATTTCAAAGAAGGAGCAGTTTTGGCAATACGAAATATACTTCCAAATGCAGTTATTTTTATTATTAGGCTGTCATTTTCATTTCACCCAATGTTTATGGAGGAAAGTGCAAGAATTCCGACTGGCTCGTCAGTATACTGAAAACTAGGAAATTCATCTCCATAGAAGAATGTGTATACGAATTCTTATATGGAGAATAATTTCCTTATAATTAATAAATTAATATTCCAATAATTAATATCTCCATATAAGAATTATTATATTGAGACGAATTTCCAGTAGATGCTATTGAGGAAGGATGGCTGTGTATTCAAGATAAAACACCTTCAGAGACTTCTCTGCAGAACTTTTACGATTATTTTATTTCTCAATGGATGGAAAACACTACTTTTGCAATAGAAACATGGAACTGTTTTAATGCTCGTCACCGAACCAATAACGCCGTGGAAGGATAGCATTTTAAACTCAACTCTATAATGAACAGACCACAGCCAAACTTTTCGAAAGTAGTCGCAGCTTTAAAGAATGAAGCGGAATACTACGAATATGCAATTGACAGAAGATACCTAAATTTAGAAGGAAAGAAAAGAAAACTTAAGTACGTAAAAGTAGATGAACAAATTAAGAATACACTCGAAGCGTACAATTTGAACAAAGGCATTTGAAAATGCCTTGCAATCCTTTCATATGTACAGAAATTAAATAAAATTTCATACGTACAGAAATTCGAATTTAAAAAACACATAAAAGAATTTAAAAACAATTTAAAATTGTTTTTTTGTGTTTTTTAAACACTCCAATAATAATAATACTGCAAGTCCTAAGCCTGGGTAAAGTGTGAAGGAAAATTTATTTAAATTCAGAAAAATAAATAAATAAAAAATAATATAAAAATTTAAAAAACACAAACAACTTTTAAACACGCCCAGTCCCCTGTTAACTGCTGTGAGTCTTGTTACCCCTCAATTTAGAATTCGGTCGGTTTTGCAAGGATTTTTCATTCGGTCGGGTTTGCAACGACCCCGCTGCGCTCTTCGAAAAGTACCTGGGGGAAACTCGGGTGCTCCCATGCTTTTTAAGGAAGAAGGTCGCTACAGGACCAGGTTTTTTCCTTACTTAAATTTGTTAAAACAATGAGTTGCATGTATTTACTTCATTTTTGTGTATAATTATGAAAGATACGGAAGATTTATTACACACAAAATCAATTTTATATTACTAAGAATATACAATGAAACTATTGTTTTATATTCTTTCGAATAATCAAAATTCAAAATATATTTTTGCATATAGCAGCAAAATTACACGAAACACATAGTGTTTAAGAATAGCAATACAAACCTTATGTTTATGCAATATTATCAAAGTCTTGAATCATACGCTTTACATTCATAAGAGGAAGTTTTCTTTTAACACTTTGAATAGATTATACAGATTATTCTACCATTCTTATCCATGCAAAGTTTTGAGAACTGTTGCCCAATCAAAGTGGAGATTTCCGGCTGCATATGAGATGACAAAATGCAGGTGGAAATGCCAAAGCTAGTAATTTCTCACTCTTAATTTTGTAAATAATGTATTTGCATTTAAAACAGCTAAGTCTGATAATCCCTAAAACAACTTTCTCTACTGCTTTACAGTTTTTCAGAAGACATGGTAATGGTGCATGACAGAATCGACCCCTCCCACGTTTTCGTTATATTGCAGCACACATTTCAATAATATATTATTGAATTACACACCCAACAATAATAATTAATATACACGTATATAATAATTGCCGAGAAAAATTTAAACCTTCCCTATACACTGGAAAATAAGAATTCCAATTCCTATTTGATAATTCCACACAAAATCCGTGGCTGAGAAAATAAAGTAATAAACGAGAGAGAAAGGTTCTTTAAAAACCACCACACACATTTGTTTACATCGGTGTCCCCCCCCCCCCCCAATCCATCGAAATAAACCCAAACTAATACCACTTTTCTGAAGGTCAACATCCCTAGCATGTGGCCATTGGGATTTTGATGGCAAAGCAACAAGGTCCAGTACCATTTAAAAAGTAAAATAAAATGTTGCAACACATTACGGGAAAGACACTGTGGGCTGATAAGAGGAAATGCTGGTGCCCAACGGTTGATATATAAATAAAGCATTCAAAATAAAATGGATGACCACTGTTACAGTAAATATGATGGCATATCACTGGATTATTTTATACAAAATTCAACTGGAGAATTTATAATCTCCAACTTTCCCCCTTAACTTTGAGATTTTTAGTTTTGTAGTGAAAATATGAATAATCTACAGTATGAAATGAGCTGTTGCAATTTTAAGCAGCAAATGAGTGGGTGTGAATGGGCGATTTCTTAGCTATTTAAATTAAAATTTTGTTAAAAGCAAAATATAAGAAGATTTCAAAGTATCAACTTGGTCCAAAGGCAAAAACAGCCTCCATCACTCTTCAAAAAAGATCGGTGACTGATGCAAGAACAGCAAACATAAGTGAAGGTTGCACTTTTTGTGTATCCTGATGAAGGCTGTTTCTGCTTTTGAAACTACATTTTTACTTTCCTTATATACATAATGTATAAGGAAAGTAGTGTGACGGGGTCGAAAATTCGAATTAGAGTTTTTGACGGGAGAGCCCGTTTCAAGCATACCTGATCACGAATCAAACATTTTTGGAGTGATGTGTGTGTGTGTGTCAGTGGGTCTGTGGAGACGATAACTGATGAATGAATGGGCCGATTCGAACCAAATTTGGTACAAAAATCACAATCAGTAAACACTGGAAGCCTATTGTTTTTATACGCAATTGAATGTTCAGAACCCCCCTAAATTTTCGAATGAAATTTTGAAAAAATTGTCAAAAAATCCAAACCAATAATAAAGTTACGTAAATAGACATTTCTTATGTAATTTTTCATTAGAAAACGATTGACATAAATTTTAGAATGCTAACATGAACCGTTCTCGAGATATTGCACATTTTTCAAAAAAATTATCAAAAAGTCATACAAAATAGAAAGAAAAAATATTTCCTATTGAGAAACATGTTCACTTTTCATATATAATATCATGCAATAAATTGGGTGACATCATTCTCGTGGATCTAGCTCGTTCCATTCATGAAAAAAGATACTTTGAGTAATACTTTTGCAATTGAACGCCAATTTATCTGTTATAAGAATAACTTATTTCTCCATCTATAACACTTGGGGAGATTTTGGCGACGAATTTAGTGGAATGTCGCTAACTTGGCGACATTTTTAAATGTTGCCAAGTTAACGAAAATCTCGCCAAATCAATGAACATGACGGCTAATTGAAGAAATTTCAATATCTTGGAAAGAATATAAGTATCTACTATAAGAATAAAAAATTTTTTAACTGTAAAAGTACTAAATCCATTGCATTATATAAGGAAAGTCATGTGCTGCCCACATCAGATTTTTTCCATAGTTGTATAAAATGGGAGGTCATTTTCTTTTAGTAATTTATTACCTAAATTGCTAGGATATATGATCAGAAATTAAAAATTTACACATGTTGATGGGATTTTAGCATTATTTTCAATGTTGTCCATTTAGGACTCCTGTATTCTATTTTTCCATAGTTGTTTAAAATGGGAGGCCATTTTCTTTTAGTAATTTAAATTGCTAGGATATATGATCCGAAATAAAAAATTAAAATGTCATCTTAAAAATTCATGCGACTATTTGACAACTTTCTAGAACGCAAGGAATTAGAATTAACTGGAAATCACATTCGTCAAATGAAAAACCAAACTGAATAACTGTCAGAAGATTATTTCCTCTCATTTGACAATCCAGTTAAAGAGGAACAAAATAGTATAAATGAGTGAACTTCTGCCAGTCTGAAGCAAAACTGAAATAAAATTACTTTAATATTGCAGTCTAAATGCATATAAAACTGATAAATATTTAAAAATAAGACAGTCTCCTGAACCAGTACAATAAACTTTTCAAAGTGGTGAATTAATAAACTCAGCCCAACAACCAACTGTTTGCTTTTGATGTAGAATTGAAAATTTAAAGTGGCCGTTAGTCCATTGGCCTATGCAACAACAGGCAAAAGATTTTTCGACAGATCCTGTGTTCCCTATCTAAAACAATAGATATACTGGACATTAAATTGCTCTACAAAAATTAATATAAAGTATTTAAGAATAATTGGCTAAACCTTAACAGCCTAATGTTATATTTACTAAACATACAGCTCAAACTGCCACTAAAGTATAAAAATTTAAATAACCTTGTTAAAATTTAAATAACCTTGTTAAATCTAATGTGGGCAATACATGACTTTCCTTATATAATGAAATGAATTTACTACTTTTACAGTAAAATAAATAGGTTTTTCTTCTAGTAGATACTAATATCCTTTCCAAGATATTGAATTTTCGACAATTAGTCATCATTTTCATTGATTTATAGTCATTTTTATCCATTTGGCGAGATTTTCGTTAATTTGGCAACATTTAAAAATGTCGCCAAGTTAGCGACATTCCACTAAATTCGTCGCCAAAATCTCCCCAAGTGTTATAGATGGAGAAATAAGTTATTCTTATAACAGATAAATGACTATTGGCTTTCAAGTACAAAAGTATTACTCAAAGTACTTTTCCTCGTCAATGAAACGAGTTAGATCCACAAGAATGATGTCACCAAATTTATCACATGATATTACATATGAAAAGTGAACATGTTTCTCAACAGTTAATATTTTTTTTTAATTTATGGGATTTTTTGGTAAATTTATTTGAAAAATGTGCAATATCTCGAGAACGGTTCATGCTAGCGTTCTAAAGTTTGTCAATCGTTTTCAAAGTAAAAATTACATAAGAAATGTCCATTTGTGTAACTTTATTAATGGTTTTGATATTTTGATGATTTTTCAAAATTTCACTTGAAAATTTAGGGGGGTTGTGAACATTCGATTGTGTTTTAAAACAATAGGCTTCCAGTATTCACGGATTGTGATTTTTGTACCAAATTTCATTTCAATCGCTCCATTCGTTCGTGACATATCGTCTCCACAGACTCACTGATACACACACACAGACATCACTTTAAAACTGTTCGATTCGTGATCAGAGATGCTTGAAACATGCTCTCCCGTCGAAAACTTGTATTTCGAATTTTCGACCCCGTCACAATACTTTCTTTATACATTATGTATATAAGGAAAGTAAAAAATAGAATACAGGAGTCCTGAATGGACAACAATTTGTGTAATTCAATTTATAAAAGTAACTTATTGAAGGATAACATGTTTTTAAAATGGAAATGACATGACTTGCATCATCCGTGACAAACATTGGACAAAAATAAAATTTTTGCAATAAGCTTGATTTCTTTTTTTCTCCACAGCAAAAGACTATTCTAAACACCTTCCTTGTACTGCAACGTCAAAGACCATTTGAATGGCATCCATGCCAGAAATGAGAGATCTGAAAAGCGACGCACCCCTGCTGCGATTCGCCTGGACACAGTTCAAGACTTTGTTTGAACAAAAATGGATTATTGGTTTAAATTTCATTTTTTGAATCCACTTTCCCCAACTGTTGAACATCTAACTTGACACTCCCACCCATCCGTGAGTCTCTCTAATGCATGCAACAGAATAGGATCGGATGATTAGAAATCCCAATTTATTGTGCGAATATTAAAGTTCATCTAATAAAACACAAGCATGTTAGTTGGAAATTATTGTTTTGAATAACAAACCCATCCAGTGCAAAAAAAATGAAAATGTGTGGATGAAACAATTTAGCTCAGATTTCGTCCAAGTAAAAGTGAATATTGAACTGAAATGGTAAAGATTTGACATTTAAAAATGGGGGAGACGATTATTACTAAAACATGGGTACATTTTCAATGACTATTCCATTGATAAAATGCAGGTGCCAAGTTTTCATGATTTTTCCAGCATCAGGTAGGTTTCCTCAGAAAATCCATTTCCCTTGGTTCTCAGTACAGTACTGAGGTAGAAAATTTTGAAGCGAATAGTTTATCATTTTCGTGTGTAAAGGAAACTCAAGAGATGTCCATACTCAATTTCTGTTAAAAGACCCAAACTCATTGCATCAGCTGATATTTCCTAAAATATTTTTTCACTGATTGTCGGTTATTTTTCATTCATTCATGCCCCCAGATCCATAAATTTTAATGGAATTCTTTTCAGATTTAAAATAAAATAAGAGCAAAAGATAGGTATGCGGTACTCTTTCTAATTCAATAATAAAAAAAAAGTAGCATTTGTATTCAAGTATGCGAAGCCTTCTTTAAAATACAAAATGTAATACTTTTAGTGTAGCCAATGGCTTTACCGTGCTTAAAATACTGGTTCCCATTAGATCACTGAAGTTAAGCAGCATCGGGTGCAGATAGTACTTGGGTGGGTGTCCACCTGGGAAAGCCGTGTGCTGTTGGCTCATTTAACTCGACGTGGTGGCCGAACGGTCAAGGCAAGCATTTCCAGCGATCGATCGGCCGCCACGTTGTGAGTTCGAGTCCCACGTAAGACATGGATGTTGTGTGTTGTGGGCGCAGTGTGTTCCGCCTCCTCTGGTGCACCTGGGGCAATGTCCTAGGATGGCAAAATGGTTAACGATTTCAGCCCTACATAGGGCAAATGACGTAAGTCGACATAGAGTCTGGTGCCTGGCCATTGGGAAAAAAAAAAAAAATACTTTTAGTGTCCATCTATTTCTTTCACACCAAGAGAAAATATTAAATTTCTTTCTCATTGTAATAGTTTTTGCCATGCACACGATGACTGAATGACACCATCCAAATTAATAAAACTTGGATATGACCCACTCAATCAATCGACTGAAAGCAAACTACTCGTCTTTGAATGAAGAATTTCTGGGGCTGTTTTTGAAAATAATGCTATAAGCCTGAAATGTATAGCATACATACAACCTGACCATTAAAGTACACAGTGTTAGATGTCTTGGACATTTATTTAGATTCCAATTCTAATCCAATTTAAAAGCCACTTTTAGTAAGGCATTAGAAAAAGAGGCAGACCTCCCACTAGATGAGTTGAGCAGATGGAGTCCCATAAATATATATAATGATAGAAAACATCCGATTGGTGAAAAGTGATTGGGGCAACCTTGGCCTGCTCCAGGCTGCAGTGCCCAAGGAGGAGTACCTACCTGACCCTCTGACTGGCAGTCAGGCAATGGAAACCAAATATTCCTTTACCCCATTCATTTTAATTGGGTCACATGAAAATAAAATGAAAGAACTGGACGGTGGGTGGGGTTGAGATGACATTCATTATACATGTTAAAAATACATGAATGATAAGAGCTTGGAGAAACATAGAAAATGATGAGGATGCTATTTAGGATATTCAAAGTAGTACCTGAAAAATGGCAAAGCTAGTTACAAGTTAAATGACACCGATTTCAACTTGAATCCATGCTGAAGAAGGTTCAATATTTTTAGTCTGGATATGAAGAACAACAACGATGCGTATCTAACAGCAGTTTATTATGAAAATTTTATTTTCAGAATAATCGTGCTACAAGTAAACTAGAAATTAAGTCATACAATACAACCAAAGTTAAGAGTAATACAAATATTCATTTTTTTACAATCATCCTGGAAGGGACAAGGATCATTTAGGGATTTTTGCTTTTCCTAAAAGATCTCCCGTAGATTAAAATTCATTCAGACAATGTTAATACCAGAAAGACAGAGGCTACTAGGGGGAAAGTAACCAACACGGCTGCCGAACATTCAACTAAAGATAATGGAACCCTTTCACAAATAAGAAAATTCACTTTGTTACAGAAATATATTTAAATCACTCTTTTAAGCAAAAAAATATCATAAAATTTAAAACTCTATTTTAAATTCGAAAATTTAAAGAAAAGGGATTTTTTACAGCTTATCAGGAATTTGATCCCTATAATAGGAAGATGCCATAAAGAGATCCTTTTGGTGTCTGCTGGGAGGATTGGATGAAACATCAAAATTTGGCAGCCATCTTGCCTCCCCTCCCCCCAAGTAACCAATTCATTTTAAATATATAACTGAACATATGCAATACCAGATATTACACAAACAGAATCCTTCTGACATTCCAGCATTAATATTGCACAGCAAAACAGAGGGCAGATTGTGAATATTAATTTCATATTTCCAAATTATGTACAATAACATTCTATATAACAAATAATTTGAAATTTCAATTCTAAACTGCCCCAAATTTAGCCCAGGGAGCCATCCAGGTATTCTTTGGGAGTCACATAATCAAGTCATTAAGAGGAAACTGCTCTCAAGAAAGCATCGAGCGGATCTCTTTGTGAAGATGGCATAAAAAGTCAACATAGGAGGCACTACCATCCGTAGTACGATCTTCTACGAGGAGCTGCCGGAACAGAAGCTCCACTTTGTCTCCTTGACGAACTATGTATAGCTAGAAAAGTAACACATTCTATAATCAAGCGATTGACGGAAAACATCATTTCATAATTGCACCACTACATTAACAAATTTTCTTCCAGCTATTAGAAAACACTTTGGTCAAGATAAAAGCGGAGTGCCTCTCATCATTCAACACGAGTATCAACAATAGAAACAACATGTTGCTATTCAGGATTTATAAATGAGTCATACGGATCCATTGGGAATGTAAAAGAGCAGATGGAACCTATAGATAGATGGTCGACACTTTCAGAACTTTATTGTTTTATATATTTCTATAGGAATAGATTTTGTGGATAATCCTCCCTCTGCTGGCTATGCCCAGGGTCAATATCTGCAGTCAATGTCAATACAGGGCCAGCTCAATGTCTACTCTGTATCATTACATGCAACTGAGACTTGACACAAAATTGTGATCATCCCATTGAATGCTTGTTTGGTTATATAAAACAGGTTTTCCATAAGTTCCCTGTATTGCCTTCTGACAACATGAAGACATCATCTAACAAATTAAGATATGTAATAATTTATAGTATTCCCAAATCATTTTGCAATTTTATGACTGTTTCTAACCCAGAACAGGAGTGACTTCAACATTTTAAAAATGTATTCACAAGCATTCTAAGAGAATATATTACCTAATATACAAATTAGATTTATTATAAAATTGGACTCATAGAAATAGACACTTATTTAGATTGGCTAATGATGATTGAAAATAAGATTGAAACTGTCAATTAAAAATGGCTATTCAAGTGGTTTCTTTATTATGAGTTGTTTTAACATTTCAGATATTAGGGTGGACAAAATAAAATATTAACTTTCACAGTCAATTTTGGATATTTTGTGAAGATGCACCTAGGATTTTATCTAGGATATTGTTCTTGTGATGACACTAAACTTAATGTTCTAATTCAGTTGAACTTTCTAGCGCATGCAATTCAAACAGGTGATTTAGTAATACTGAAAGCAACATCGGGATTGTAAATGTTTTAAAACTGACAGTTTTAAATGCCTTCCAAAATTACTGTGAAACCCCATACTAAAGCATGAAGGAAATACATTTTTAAAATAAACTTTTAAGTCATTATTGAAATAAAAACACAAAATATTCAAGTCATCCTCATAATAAGAAATACCAAATACATTAAATATAACAATGAATAACATTTTACCAAAAGCTATTTATAGTTCGTGCATCTAATAAATGATATCAAGAAATCTTATGTATAATAATAATTGGCTTTTTTTGCCAATGCTACAGGGGGCAATTTGATTTTCGAATATTTTAACTATTCAAGTTATTTTATATATACAAAGCAAATTTTATTTTCAACAAACTATGTAACGGCATGTAACTGCATTTCTTTTTTACTAAAAACACATAAAAAAAATACAAAATACATATTCTGTACTAGAAGACCAAATGACCCGGCACTGCCCGGGTTCTAGATAAGTGTCCATTACATACAGACAACACTACTCAATTTCAAATCGCCTGCCTGTTTGGAACTAAAAACGCTCCATTTTCCCCATGCCCATTATATTCTCTTTTAATACACCCTAAATAAATGAAAACACTTAGATGCAAAAAAAAGGGGGGAGGGGGGTCTTTACCCCAAAAGTAAAATAAAAAAATTGCTATTTCAGTGAGTTTTCATCTGATTAGAACAAAGTTTTTATTGAACAAGGAACAGACAAGCAAAATCTCCTTTTATTATGCAAGGTTTTGTTTTTAAAAAAAAATTTAAATTATTTGTTTTCAGGTTTTCTTTAAGATTCCCTTTTCAAAGAAGAAGTTTTTAAGCCAAGATTACAAAAGAAATCAGAAATCCTACCTTCATACATCTTCTTTGTCTCTCACTTTGAATATAATCCACAATTTTGTTGATGCACTGAGATGCGGGTGTTTTCAGAAGCGTCAGATGAGTCTAAAAAGCATTAGAAGAAACAAATTGGATTCACTTTAAAAAATTTTCATCAAGGAAATAACAGGGTCGGGTGGTTGACTGCTAACTGGTTAAGATAAGAATGGGAGAATCCACTTCATTTTCTTGTAACAAAGGCTCTTTTCAGACAACTAGTGACTCATTGCTGTTTCAAGGAGTTGATCATTTACAAATAGTTAGCTACCTCAAGAGAATAATAACATGGCTGAGATTTTAAATTCGCACAAAAATGACTCCCGCTCTGAATAATTATAGTAAAGTGAATTCTCACCATACTCAAAAAGAGAGAGAAAAATTAATTTAAAGTAGGGAATAAGTGAAAAATAACCTAAAATCAAGAAAAAGGAACTTTACATTTAATGTCATTTCTAATTCTACTTTATGGATTAGTATTTTTTTTTACTCTTTTTTACAAATGCTGATGAAAAGAATTTTGCTTTTACAAGATTTTTTTTTTATCCAAAAAAGTTTCAAAACATTTGCAGGGTTCATATCCATTTTCAGAATGAAATGGCCTGTGTTCTTTTCCTGTTGTTTTAAGCAAAATTCCTATGGTGAAGTTCAAATAAATACAGAATTTTTTACATAGCAGTGATTAATCAAAGCATAGTTTACTTTTTGGGGCAAGAATAAATAAGATTTAAGACATGAAAAGTGTTTATTAATTTAGCATTACTATTTTAGAATATACTATTTAGAACAATAAATTTTAATATAATAAGAACAAATTTGCAATTTCAAAATCATATATATTTTTTTTAAACAGAAAAATGCCTTTAAATTTACAGCATAGCAAGGGTATGTAAATTGCTAAATATAAGAATAATGTTATTGTTAAAAGAGTTAATGTTAATGTTTGGTATATATTTGGTATAATTTACCAAATATATACCAAATAGTATATATTTGGTAAATTATACAAAACATTTAAGATATTAACATAAAAAAATATATTTGTAAATTCTCGGAATTACAAACTGAATTGTGCAATCACACTTTATATGAAAATAATTAAAAAATTAACCTTAATAATTAATCAAAATAGAAAAATAGTCAATCTAATATGCAATATTTAGAAGATGGAGATGGATGGAAAAAGATACTAGTGGACTCTCGGCAAAGCAAGAGAATACAAAGTGAACTGCATGATCTCACAATTTATGTAAAAATAATTAAAAAGTTATCCTTAATAATTAACCAAAATATAAAAAATAAGCTAGTTTAGTCATTCTAATGCGCAATAATTGGAAATGGATGGAAAAAGATACTACTGGACTCACGGTAACGCATGAAAATAAACTAAATTGGACAATCACACTATTTGTGTAAAAAAATAATTTGGTTTAGTAATTTAGCATTTGACTAAATGTTTTATTCAGCTTATTTTTTAGCTTAAAATGAAGAGAATTATTTTCAAAAGATGAAATTAAGTAGTCTAAAGGATATTCTATGTGCAATTTCAGGACTTTTTCATGACATAGCGAGGATCACATAGTCCATGAATATTGCTCTGCAAAATAGCTCTCCATTTCACCTCTAGATAAAATTGAAAGTCTGTCTGTCACAGGAAAATGCCTGAACCGAATTTCATAATATTTTGTGGGTAGCTTTGGAATAACCCTACTTAACGTTTCATCCATGTGGTTTAGTTTCTAGGACCAGGGATTAATTAAACCTTCCATAGACATAGTATTATGCAGATCATACTTTCTCCCGTAAACTTATTTGAAGAAAATGATATCTTGTCTCTTACAACAAATTTAAATCCGATGTGTTTATGAGGCAGATGATTTTTATTAAATCTTTTCAGAGTTAAATAATAAAGAAATGTACATAAAATAAATTTTATCAAATTTCATTTTTGACTGGATTATATTCATTATGGCTTTCAGGTTTAAAGATTACTGGGATGATTGATATTTTCAAGTTATTACATTATCTATTTTAAGTTGGTAAAAATGGTTGAAACTCATATATTGTAGAACGGGCCATCTTCTATTAGTACACGAGAATATCTTCTAGTACAAAAAGTACAGGTATATTTTCCCATACAATTTTAAGCAGATTATACGACCCTCAAGTTTTAAGATTGCGGGGATAATTGATTTTATTATATCATTAATATTGCAGAACAGCAAGTGAAAGAAATATTTTGTTTTTCTTAATCATCCTTATAGTTTCATTATGAAGTTGTGTGGCATTATTTTAATCTCAACTATACATTTCAGAAGTAAGGAAGACACCCACCCCATTTATTGACAGAGCATACCTCTTGGTATCATTAGTAGGAGAGGCACTGCCCTCTTTAACCCTTTCGCGATGGTTGGCACGCTGGCGTGCCAGCTGCGAACTTGTATTCAAGGACGTACGGCACGCACTCGTGCAGGAGAGAACTTTACCCTAAACGGCGAGTGGCATGTATAGGTGTTTCTACGTGAAACGTTTTCATTTGAATTTATTTTTCTACTAGATGGCGTTAAATGCCCGTGGAAGCAACTTAAATGTATTTTGTAGATGCTTGACCTTGGCACAAGGAGAATCCAATGAATTATTTCTCCATTTGGAGCGGTAAAACATGGTTCTGTAAAGTAAACAGACAGAGCACTTCTCGCAGCATCAACAATTTTATAATTGAGTTCCGGGTTTCCTTTTGATTTTAGCTTTTAATGATTTCGTTGGTGAATTACAGGAATAGAGTATTTTTTGGAGGGAAGGGGGGGGGGGGGGGTTAAAGGAATGTGCGACAGTGAAATGATTAGGCTATTTCGGATAAAAGTATGGCTGGTTTGAGACTTTTTCTTTCTGTGGAAGAATATACGCGTATGGTAAATGAACCAGACAGTAATGAAAGCAAAGCAGATAGTGAAGATTCGTGGAACAGTGTTATTTCTGATGATAAATCTGAAAATGCAATTGATTCTACAGATTCTGAGCGTACTATTATTACAACGTCGCCAGCTTCAGTTGCTCTTTTTTCGAATGATGTTTGGACATGTGATTTGAAAGATCTGAATTCTTTGGAGTTTTTGAACATATCTGGAATAAATCACAATATCATGCCGCCTAATTTACATCAGGAATTTGATTTTTGTTAGCATATTTTTTGATGATGAACTAGTAGAATTACTAGAACAAAGAACAAAGAACTAGTAGAACAAAGAAAAAATGGGAGAAAAATCTCCTCTCTCCTTCTACATCGAAGACTCCACCTGTTTCAAATGTATTTACACCTGTGACAGGAAACGAATTTCGTGTGTTTCTCGCACTAGTAATTTTGACGAGCATTGTCAGAAAACCAAATCTTAAAATGTATTTTTCTAAGAATCCAATTATCAGTACTCCTTTTTTAAATTCAGTTATGAGTCGAGATCGATTTATAGGAATATTACGTTACCTTCATTTTACTCTTGATAGTAATGCCCAAAAACTAGATAAATTGAAACCCATGTTAGATGCATTAGTTTCAAAATTTAAATCTATATACACTCCTAGAAGAAATGTGTTCATTGATGAATCTTTGTTCTCATGGAAAGGAAGGCTGGGATTTCGTCAATATATCCCCTCAAAAAGGTCCAGATATAGAATAAAAATACATAAATTGTCAGAATCGGAATCAGGCTATAAATGGAATTTCCTTGTGTATACTGGAAAGGACACGGAATTATCAAGCTCTGATGGTGGGTATGGAGAACGCTTTGTGAAAACATTTCTAAGTGAACTTTTAGGAAAAGGATATACTTTGTATTTGGATAAATTTTTTACATCTCCTGTACTTGCAAAGTATTTGTTGTCTAAGAATACGCATATATGTGGTACAGTTTTAAAAAATTGGAAGGACATGTCAAAGAATTATCCATCTGTACCTAAAACATATATACACTAAAATTTTTAATATTTTGATAAAAGAAAATTTGTATAAAAAATATACATTAAATAGAAAATAAGTATTTCCTTTCTTCCTGAAAAAAGTAGAATGCTGTGTTGAACGGGTGATTTTTAGCGAATTTTTTTCGAGAGTTAGGCTTAGCGCAAAAAATTAGCAGTCTTTTGGTACCAGTTCGGAAACGAAGCGCTCCGTCCTTTGGGCCACGGCAGTTTCGGAATGCCGCCGTCCCGAAAGGGTTAAATAAAGACTTCTTTCTCCATAATTGGACCTTTTTTAAGGATGAACAGGTTATTAAAAGCAAAAAGTGGCTATCAAATTTTTTGTTTAAACTAGAGTAGTGATGAAAGTTTGGTATTTCTTCCATGTTTATAGTGAGCAGTAAAAATTAACACTATTCAACAACATCTAAAGAGGTAAGTACAAGACCAGGAAGTTTTGTGAAAAAAAGGGCAGTTGAAAACCACAAGAATTAGATGTAGGTAGAACTACATACTCAAAATATTTTTTATTTTGATATTGGCATTCATTGAATTTCTCTTAAAATTGCTTCCAATTCAGTTGTTCCATTTTGTAACTTTCCACATTTTTCAAAATCAACTCACTAAAACTTTAAAACTTTTTGGTCTTAAATAATTTATGCCAGCATGTTAGGAACAGATCCCAGGGGAAAATGGATAACTTATTACCCCAGTGTCATTTCTATTTTGAAAAGCAACATTTTTATTCACTGTAACGGGAGACATTTCAAATATTTAATAATCCTATACTGATTATAGAATCAAAAGATTTAATATCTTGTAAGACGAAATAATTAAATGAAATATTAATTAAATTTTAATAGGCTTTGCTTGTTATTTTTTTCTTTTTTTTATTTGGAACAGTCATAATCAAAGTTTTGGAATTTTATTGTGGTGTTATTCATCCTTTCTACGGATATTGAAAAAAAAAAAAATCACAGAGTTTTATCTAGATTAAAAGAAAATGATTGCCAATACAAAAATTATAGTACAGTATGGTATGCTAGCTTAGTAGAAAGTCATTGCATTTTGTTAACAGTATCCAATACTAATACATTTATATTGACTGGGAAACATTTGGAGATTTTATGTGCTGCAGGTGAACAGATAGGAAAAATTATTTACATAATTTCATACTTGGAGAGCAAGGCTGCAGAGTCTATAAAAATACATCAACTCCTTCTAAATAAAACTATTTATAAATTATTTTATTTTGAAATATTTAATTTTTAATAGTTTTTAGGCAATTAAAAAAATAATTTTTAATTTATGTCTGTATCATAAAACAAGGAAATCGGGACAGCTATTGAAAAGAGGAATTGGAGTCAAAAGTTTGAGGTACCAACTCCACAGCTCTGCAAAAGAGAGGTCCCATTAGAGATAAATTGTTTAATCCACCCTTCTAATGTGCCATTTAGCATGAAATAGCTGACACCTGTAATGGCAGTGAGTCAACTTACACCATTTTAGAGTCAATAAAAATGTCATACCTTGTCAATGTCGATTCTAGCCACGGTTGGAACACCAAACACATCTTGGACCCATTTGGGATCAGCATTCATGCCAATCCACAAAAACATGATCAGACCATTTTCTAGAAATAAAGAAAATATTGCATGGACACTCATGAATAGAATAAAAATGCAGAAAATACCCCATACATCTTTTTGGAAATCTTTTAGCACAAAACTCAAAAATACCGGTGTTTGATATCAGAATGATTGCTTTTAATAGCTCATTCACTACATCCACATGTAAATTTCATGAGAATATTGTGGACACATATTTAGAAAAATCCAATTGATACTGTTGCCAACAATGGTATTAACAGATATATCTCCATTTAAAACTGAGCTATATTTTAAATCTATAGAAAATTTCATGAACTCTACTATCATTCGTGGAATCATTTTAAATAAATTGTGTTTTGACAAAAATTGGATTTCCCAAAATAAATCTACAAATATCTGGCATTTGCTATACATGCAAACAGAGGCAGAAAATCTTTGAGAGACGGGTTAAAACACTTTCTGTTGAATGCAGTATGAAAAAGTAGAAATTTGTTCAGATTGACTAGAGACTGTTCTTAATTATGAACATACAGAATTGCAATCTTTGCTTTTATGTTTAATTTTGGTTTTAAATGTATTTTTAAGAGGTTTTATTGTGTATTTTGCTTTATCTCTGGTTTCATTGGACCCAATCCCCAAAGTTGATTATATAAATGCAAAAGAGAAGCATCTAACCTATGATGTAAATTTCACGTTCTTTCAACCTTTCCACAGAGCATCGTATAGCAACAGGTATTGGAATATCCTCATGTTCAGGCTTGATATTGTGCTATTTGCAATCTTTGCTTTTATGCTTAATTTCGGTTTTAAATGCATTTTTAAGAGGTTTTATTGTGTATTTCGCTTCATCTCTTCTTTCATTGGACCCAATCCCCAAAGTGGAGTAAGTTCTATGATTATGTAAATGCAAAAAAGAAGCGTCAAACCTATGATGCAAATTCCATGTTCATTCAACCTTTCCACAAAGCATCAAACAGCAACAGGTATTGAAATCTCCTCCAGGCTTGATATTGTGCTGTTTTCAATCTTTGCTTTTATGCTTAATTTCAGTTTTAAATGCATTTTTAAGAGGTTTTATTGCTGTTGTTGAGACCCAGACCATCCGATCTACCAGAAAGGTGTAAGGTAACTGTTTGGACGGCCGGGAAGTGCTACCCAATTTAGACCGGAACCCAGTGGGGGAGGCATCCACAGGGACCGTACCTTCCTTCCCCTACCACCAACCTCTCAGAAGGACTTACGGACCCACATGTTTAACGAGAGGTTTTATTGTGTATTTCGCTTTATCTCTGGTTTCATTGGATCCAATCACCAAAGTTGATTATGTAAATGCAAAAGAGAAGCATCTAACCTATGATGTAAATTCCATGTTCTTTCAACCTTTCCACAGAGCATCAAACAGCAACAGGTATTGGAATCTCCTCATGTTCAGGCTTGATATTGTGCTATTTGCAATCTTTGCTTTTATGCTTAATTTCGGTTTTAAATGCATTTTTAAGAGGTTTTATTGTGTATTTCACTTCATCTCTTCTTTCATTGGACCCAATCCCCAAAGTGGAGTAAGTCCTATGATTATGTAAATGCAAAAGAGAAGCATCTAACCTATGATGTAAATTCCATGTTCTTTCAACCTTTCCACAAAGCATCAAAAAGAACAGGTATTGAAATCTCTTCCAGGCTTGATATTGTGCTGGTTGCAAACTTTGCTTTTATGCTTAATTTCAGTTTTAAATGCACTTTAAAGAGGTTTTATTGTGTATTTCGCTTTTTCTCTGGTTTCATTGGACCCAATCCCCAAAGTTGATTATGTAAATGCAAAAGAGAAGCATCTAACCTATGATATAAATTCCATGTTCTTTCAACCTTTCCACAGAGCATTGAACACAGCAACAGGTATTGAAATTTCCTTCGGTTCAGGCTTGATATTGTGCTGTTTGCAATCTTTGCTTTTATGCTTAATTTTGGTTTTAAATGCATTTTTAAGGGGTTTAATTGTGTATTTCGCTTTATCTCTGGTTTTATTGAACCCAATCCCCAAAGTTGATTATGTAAATGCAAGAGAAGCATCTAATCCATGATGTAAATTTTATGTTCTTTCAACCTTTCCATAGAGCATCGATCCTGACCATCCATTATCCCGACCATCCATTATCCCGACCATCCAACCTGCTGCGCTAAGTCTTCGGACGAGCCGGGTGGTCTGGGCTTTCGACAGAGCATCGATCAGCAACAGGTATTGGAATCTCCCCTGGTTCAGGCTTGATATTGTGCTGTTTGCAATCTTTGCTTTTATGCTTAAATTCAATTTTAAATGCATTTTTAAGAGGTTTTATTGTATATTTCGCTTTATCTCTGGTTTCATTGGACCCAATCCCCAAAGTTGATTATGTAAATGCAAAAGAGAAGCATCTAACCTATGATGTAAATTCCATGTTCTTTCAACCTTTCCACAGAGCATCGAACAGCAACAGGTATTGGAATCTCCTCTGGTTCAGGCTTGATATCGTGCTGTTGGATAGGGAAAAAACAAATTTATCAGACATTCAAATCTTTATAAAAAGTGACATTTATTTTAATGCATCTAATTTGGGTAAGACAAAACTTGAACTAAAAATGTAATGGAATCACCAGGGTGTAAATACTTAAAGTTCCATTTGTTTAATTATATTCTTCACATATTATACATATACAACTTAGTGTCTGTCTGTTGGGGAGCGGAACACAAAAAAATCCCCAAAATAGCCCGAGCAGAGTACGGAGAGCGCAGAGCCCCAGAATCAGCAACAGCATGGTTCCAAGCCTTATGCTGGCAATGCCAGAAGGATGTATCTCAAGAAACACAGCTGTATTGCCTTGACGAGGATGCTCTACTTTCTAAATATACAATGGCACTTTCTAAATATATCTGCACTGATTTCTCAACAACTCTTGAATAAAATTAAATAGATTTTCTAGAGGCATCCTAACACATAAATAGGAACTGGAAAATCACAAAATTAATTATGAAACAATTTGCTACTTCCATCCATACCTGTCCAGCCAATAAATGGCCATCACCTCAAAGACTCTTCCAAAGCTATCCGAAATTCCAGAAGTCAGCAGGGAAACATACTTTGCGCATTTTAGAGATTTATTTTTTTAGAGAATATAAAAGAATATGACCTGTATAGAAAAGGCATATCGAAATGGATGAAGCAGATATTTCCATCTGTTTGAAAAAACTTTTTATTTGAGAGTGCTGGTTTTCACAAGATGAATGACAAGGGCACCTCATTATCATGGCTGATAATGAGGTGCCCTGTAGAAACAGCCTCTAATAGGGTGAAATTACAGTAGGGACATCTGACATAGCATCCATTCTAAAGCAAAAGGCATAAGTGCCACTTCAAGCAGCCCACAGCACATAAACAGACATTTTAAACTAGAATACAGATCGCGGAGACAAAACGGTGAAATAGAGTGATTCTTTTTTATAGAAATGGAACAGTTAAAAATAATTTACAACTTTAACCTGTAATAAAAAATAATGAGTTGAGCTATCACGTGTCTTCTTACATACAAAGAGTTGTTTTTCCTTCAAAATTTATTTTTATGAACCAAATAAATATTCGCCATATTGAAGACACAAAACAAAGGATGATTATAAAAGTGGATGCAGACATGGCTAGAAAGGGTCCATTATCGCGTTGACAAAATATGTACCACAAAGGTCGCACATGTACAGGTTTATTAAGGTGAAAAAAAAGCTGGCATAAAATCCCATTATGATATCTCGGTTCATTTTTATTATATATTACGGGTTAAAGTTGTAAAGATAATCTTGAGAGACCCTCTATGATGCATCCGTTAAAATGAGAGCGCTTCTGGTACATGTTAAATCTGGTTCTTCACAGTTTACATGTATTGTTTAGTTCTGGTTCTTCACAGTTTACATGTATTTGCTTGTAGCCAACTCATATGAAAATTTTCATCACAATCTGGTGGATAACTAAATATTTGGAAGTCTACTTTAACCGAGTACATAATTTCAAAATTTTTGTTTTAATTTTTAGTAAATTATTAGTAACAGATTTAAAAATACTATGGCATTTTGTAAATGAGAAACACAGAATTGTGTATACCCACAAAAAGTATATAATTATTACATGTTTTATTGATGTAGGCATATTAAGAGTAAAAAACAGCGCATGAAAGAAATTTTCAATGTTACCAGAGCGATAAGCCTTGGGTAAAGGTATGCAGCAGATGCATCCACATCCATGCTTAAGGTTGACAGCATGATGAAACAGCGGTCATCCGTAGTCATTTCTTGACCTGATAATTAAAATCATTTTTTAAATGGAACACAATACAGAAAAAAAAAAGGATCAATCAGATAAACAAATTATTTTAAAACTCCAAACTACAACTTTTTGAACAACCTTTATCTACTGGCAAAAAAGCATGCAATTTGCATTCTAGCATTGATTGAACATACTTATTTTTCCAAATACCATTATTTCTTTCATAAAATATCATTGTTATTACTAAGACGCAGTCATGGCTTGTGATCAATATGTAGAGAGGGGTACTGATTAAAGCATGTTTTATATATATATCTATATAAATAAATAGAAAATATGTTTGTATATGTGTTTGTATATAATGATAATTGGCTGCTAAAACTTAAATTTATAATAAAAGTCTTGAATTTATATGGATATTTAATGAAATTATATGGATATTTTATTTGGATATCATATCCACAGATTCTTACATGCATAAACAGCCATTTACACAAGTAGATCATGTTGTTAAATTTGAGTTGAAGAATGTTTTCAATATTTAAATTCGTCAAAAAGACAAATTTAACCATTCAACCAGTCACATTTTCCCTTTATATACATAAATGTAGAAAATGTAACAAATCTTTGATCGGACTTATATATGAACATTTATATATTAAAAATATAAACTATTGAACAATTTAAAATAAAATTACTTACTAATTGTTTGAAAGAAAATGATGATATGCAGTCTTATACAAAGCTTTCTAAAAAACCTTGCTGAATGGCAACAAATTAAACAAAACATTTTAAAATCACCCTTTTTATAAAGTCAAAATACTTCAGCATTTCTAACTGAGACGGGAAGTCAGTTATAATGTAGTTATAATATAAGCCAGTTATAATATCTGTTATAATGTACATAGAAGGGCATGGAGTAGCGAACATGGATGGAGCTCTTGAAGCATTGAGAAGTGACAAATAGTTATTTTCAGAGTCCTATTGCTAAAAATTTAACACATGCTCTGTGTGGGTACAGCTATATTTTACAATGAAGAGCTAAAATGATTAATAGTTATAATGATTAATAGGAAATGATTATAAGGTCTTTAAGGAAGAATCAGAATATACGGACGGAATCAACAATGTGCAAAGGAAAACTTAAATAACGTAATTAAGCACAAATTAATAAACACCATACAGCTGTTTTAAAGATATGTAGGATCTCCTTCTTCAGTGCAACACAGATTGTCAAAAAGAGGAAATTTCTCTCTCACTGACAGACGAATCCTATTTCTCCCAAACTCTGTATTCATATTGGAAGACCTCACCTTCAATTAAATGTGCCAGTAGCTTACTCCAGGGTTCCCCCCAGGCAGTTTTGGAAGGGTGCAGTGCCCTTCCTGTTCTTTTGTTACCAGAACAGTGCCATTTTGTTAAGAGAGCAATGTCTGGCCTCAAACAAAAATCAGCCCTTGTATGGCCTCATACACTCTTTACCATAAATTTCTGATTCTATGTTATCTCTCCTCCTTCAAAGAAAGAGAAAAGGTTAAGCTGTGCAATGATCAAGTGCCAAAGAAAAGAAGATTAGCAGCCCCCACATTACTTCTTTCCACCATTATAAGAAACAAAACAGAAAGGTGAAGACAACTTAATTACAATATTTTTCAACTTAAATTCTTATTAAATTATTCCAGGTTTGGTATGCATTTGGGGTATAAAATTCTGAGACTTTAAACTCTGTAGGCATGTTTGCTCTGAAACAAATATTTAAAAATATAGATTTCCGGACTAGGGTTCTTCACCATTTGCAGAAAGATGTTTACGTTGATTCACACAATTCCGTCAAAACAGAGGATAATAGGAAGACAGAAAAGTTGTTAGATTAGCATGGTCCATTTGCTTTGATTTTAGCCAGCTTTAATGAAATATGGGATAATTTATTTTCTTTATTATTTACTAATAGTCTTTAGCAACCAGCCTAGTCACTTTTTGAAAAATCTCTTAATTTGCAATAGCTTTCTTGCCAGAGACTGTGTATTTTACCTTCGTTATGTGCGAAAGTCACGGATAATGGTACTCTCATTATAGTTCATGTAATAGCTATCGACTGTGTATTTGTCCACGGCCACTCATAGGGAGACGTTGGACACCACTCAAGTGATGAAGCCCGGAAGCCTCAATTTTTTAAAGGAAGAAAAGACATGAAAAATGCACAAAAGAGGAAAATGAAATATGAAGGAGAACCCAGGATTTTGTATGAGCGGCCCTGATCTGACTGCAATTCATGTTATATACAATATAACGACAACGCTGCTCCATACAATAACAATATGCATACTGCGCAGACATATTTAATTCATATAACAGATATACTCCCATTGCAGTTCATGTAATAGTTATCAGCTGGGTATCTGACCATGGCTGCCTATAAGGAGGGCCAGACACCACTCAAGGGGTTGGGCCCATACCCCCCAATAATTTTTTGATGGAGAAGACATGAAAAATGCATAGAAGAGGAAAAGGAAATAAGAAGGGGAACCCAGAAATTTGTATGGACAGTTTAATCAAGGGTTGTTTTTGTTATCAATATATAACAACAGATAATTAACAAATATTTTTATCATTTAAATAAATCTTGTCACTTAAGATCATCAAACCTCATTGACTAATAAGAAAATACTAAAAATCAAAATTTAATATTCTCCTTTCTAAATTTATATAAATTCAATTACTCAAGACTATAATTACATTTAAAGTATAAATAGTATTTATTCATTGATAAATTTGTTCACAGCAAAAGGAACCTTTTCATAACTTAGTGGCGGTGGCTCCAGTCATCGGATTGGAATGCGCAATAAAAGGGAACCAAAATGGTTTTGCGTGAATAACATTTTGCAAAATAAAACTTCAGTAAACTTCAATAAAGCTATTCGATTTTTTCACATTCATTTATATTGTTTACATGCTTTCAAAGTGCTACAAATTAATTAAACTATTTATAGCTAGTTAGTACTTTAGTTTTTACCTAAATTTTATCTGGATACTTTGACCAGATTTCAGATAAAAATATAATTATTTTATTAACTTGCTTTTCGTTATAGAAATTAAACTTATAATGACAAGATTTTATGTTCAAGTTAATCTATAAACTCGCTTGGTGGTATTTAAATATGTATTTGAATATGTATATATATAGGAACTTTTTTAAAATATAAATATAGATTTAGAAACTAAATTTCCTAATGCATATTTTTGTCGCTTACTATTTATATCTGTCTTTTATGGCTTCAAAGGCATTTTGAGTGAAAGTAAGCAAAATGAAAGAAAAAAAAACACTTGTTCGGACAGATACTTTTTGAAGTTTTTCAAAAAACAAGTTCAAAATATTGAAAAATTGAAATTAATTTTATATATTCATAATCTGGACCCTATTTCTGACAAAGCAAGAAAATATATTTACATTTTTATCTATTAGATTTGGAGGTATCAGCATTCAAAGTATTTAAATTTTTTGCAATACTACAATTTTCTTCACATAAACCCCAAGCATAAATGTTATTCACATAAAAACAATGTGCCCTTCTTTTTTTTAAGGTCTTTTTTCTGGTAACTGCACACTGACCTTTTTTAACCCTGGGAGAAACTCTTAAATTATTGCATGTCAAAGGTAGTAATACTGTGCAAATTGATTTTAAATGATCAAATTTGGATGCTCATTTAAACTCAAATATATTGTAATTGCGTTGTTTCAGTATGTAGATGCACAGAATTTAAGCAAAAATAAAGCGGTTTTAAGACGGATACAACACTCAATATGAATTAAACAAAATTTATTATTTTAATTTCTATTTAAAAAACTACTAAATATATTTTGCTGAATTTTTTTTTATATATTTTATGGAACAATTTGAATATTACCTAAAATTTTCGAAGCAATTTGTGAATTTTAAATTCGCTTAAAAAATGTTTGAAAAATTAGGTCCCATAGGGTTCAATGTATTTCATTTTTTCAACCTGGGTTCAATCCAAAACTAATTGGGGATATTATTCATTTATATTCCCATAGGTCCTACAGACCGTCTGAACAACATACTAAAATTTTATTTTGATTAAGTCATTTTTACGGCAGTTATCGTGCTAACGGACATACAGACAGACAGACAGACAGAATGAACAAAGTCATAAATACTTTTCAACTTTGTTGTAAAGTGTTAAAAAATGTATGTTAGAAGTGGCCGCGGCACTTTTTGAAGAGAAAAAGGATGTTGTTGCCGCAATTCAAGGTATTCCATTGTCGGCAAGAAGCAATACAAGAAGAACCTAAATTTTGGCTGCTGACAATAAAAGTAGTTTGCTCGAACTTCTGCAGAAGGTGCCTTGCTACGCCATAGCATTTGATGAATCATGCAACATTGTTGATGAGGAACAAATGTCCATTTTTGTGCGATTTTTGGATATTGAAAGTAAATTATTTAGGGAAGAATTGCTAGCAATATTGCCGTTTAAAGGCAAGACTTGCAGAGAAGATTTATTTAAGACTTTTGATGACTTCATGACAAAATCAAACATTAGTTATGATAAAATGGTGTCTCTTTCAACTGACGGGGCCCCACCGATGATCGGCAAAGAAAAGGGTCTAGTAAAGAGAATCAAGGATAAGAATGCTGGACTACTATCTTATCAGTGCATAATTCACCAGGCAGCCCTTTGTTGAAAACTTAGTGTCACTCTGAAAGACGTTATGGACAGCTTGATCAGGTTGATTAATTTTATGAGGTCTCATTCTGCTCTTCAGCACAGACAGTTCAGAGTTTCTATCTGAGTGTGATTCGGTGCATTCTGACTTACTGCAATACAACAATGCTCGTTGGCTAAGTAAAGGTCAAGCGATTGAATGTTTTTGGAAAATAAAAGAAGTAACCTCTTTCTTAGAAAACTTGGATACACAAAGAGCAAGAAACCATTTGGAGTTCCTAGCAAACGAACGCAATATGCTAGCTGTGGCTTTCCTGAAAGACATCCTTAAACATTTAAATGAAATTGAATACCGAGCTACAAGGAAATGGGAAATTAATATGTGATCTGATACAAAGTGTGTCTTTTTTCCGTCGCAAGCTGGATATCTTTGAAAAAGACATTGCAAATCAAGAATTTATTCACTTTCTAACATTTTTGAATATAAAAATAATTCTGAATTAGACATTGCAGTATTTTCAAATTTTATGTCAGAACTTAAGGAATTTGCAACAAGATTCCAAGACTTTGCAGAAATAGAGAAGTTGTTGCGATTCTTAAAATCGCCTTCTGAAGTTTCTTCAGCGGCAGAATGGACAGATGTGGCTGCGAAGTTGTTCAGCTTTTCAAAGCCTTTACTCCAAATGGAGATAATAGACTTGCAGGAAGACATTTCCTTGCAAATATATAAAACTGCATCCACCGAAGAATTTTGGAGTAAACATGTCCCAGAAAAATATGGAAATTGCAAAAAATTAGCCATTTACCTGGCTACTCTGTTTGGCTCCACATATGTCTGTGAAACTTTATTTTCAAAAATGAATTTTTTGAAGAACGAATATCGCTCAAGATTAACGGCCACCCACCTTGAAGACATTCTTCGCATAAGCTGCTCCCCGCGTGAACCTAACTTTAAAAAACTGGCTCAAGACCGCAAACGTTATTTCTCCTATTGATGTTTGAATACAAATATGCCTATCTACTGTATTTCATATTATTTTGTGAGTGAAAATTAAAACAAAAAACTAGTAAGGAAAATGAGTTTTTTTTTCTGGACCTCGATAAAAATTTTCAAAAGTATCCGGACCCCACCTAGAATTACTTGCTGACCCCTGGTCTAGTCTATCCAGGATACAAACGCACAGTTCAGGTACTCTTTCTTTAAGTTTTGACACTAAATATCTACTAAACTGAGGTCAAATAATAAAATGGTTTATTTATCCACATTCCCCCTAACATTTCTCTACAAATGCATTAAATTTCATAGAGTTCTTGCAGTGTGAGACAAAGAAATGCAAGATGTGTCCAACAGTAGGATAGTTTTAATTACATACATTTAGAATTTAAACTACTGGATTCAAGAATTATTCTTTTTTCCTGAAGAAGAATAACATAGCATCCATGCTTACCTCCAAGTTCACCCTAAAAACAATAACTCTTCAAAATAGCATCCAAAATTTAAAATTGCAAATAAAATCTAAAATTACATCCACTAAAATTTAATAAGTTCAAAATCATTTAGAACTAGTTGAGTATGTTTGGCTCAGCTCAGTCCAAATTTTATTTTAACTTTCTGAGAAAAGTGGCCCAATCCAGCCCATGGACCTTCTTTTTCAATAGGTGTGAATAAATTTTCAATGGGTGCGAATAAAAGTGAATCAGCCATAAAGAGCCATCCATGATCCATCTGATACGATACTTGATGTAAAGGTAATGGGTGCAAACCTTTCTTTAAAATTTCAACAAGTGTTAAAGAAAGTGAATAGGCCATTAGCACTTACCTCCAGCCAGGGCATCACATTTAATAAGACAATTGATGTAAAGCGGTAGAAGCTTCATGCACTCTGGCAAAATCAACTGTCCCGCTGAAGACACCTGGGCACAGTTCTTTCGGTAGCAAGCAAGAATCTGGGCACTGCACATGATGAAGTGATCCTTCACTTGCTTTGGGGTCTCTTCTGTTATTCTGCGTACACCTGGGAAACAAACAATAAAGATTAATTAAAAGGGGAATCTACCACTCAATTGGGAACTTCTAAGCAACTTAATGCTACCAAAAAAGGTAAGATAAAAGTTTCAATTTTTAATATGCATTAAACCAGAGTTTTCAAAGATTTTAGGTTGAGGAACCCTGAAATGAGAAAAAGTTCCTTGTGGCCCAAATTATGCATTCAGATGTTATTTATTTGTTTTAATTTTTAAGAAAATTGGCACGAAACTATCATGTTGAAGAAACCCTGAAATAGTGTCATGGATTCCTTGGGGTTTTATGAACCCTAAGGAACATGATGGGGTGTAAACACTTCAGCATTAAACTAACCTCAATATACAAAATATTGCATTAATAAAATTGGGTGGTTCTATTTATAACAAGATTTGAAAAACACCAGGCACCAGGTCTCCCTGGCGACCATAATCTTACCCTGCTGTTTCTCTTTTTAATTAAAAATAATTGCCACGATAAAAGCTCCAGACCGCTACTGCCAATGTATGATTTGAAATAGGATGTACGCTTGCATAAATCATGCACAAAATCCCACACATAAAAAAAAAAAGTGAGGTGCGAGAAATGCAGAACATTTGTAGCTACTGTCCAAAATACAATCCTTCTTAAATTTAGAAAGCAAACATGAAAAATGCGAATGAAAGGCAGGAATGAAAATGTTTCGTAGATCCTGCTTGAAATTTTCTCTAACTTAATACCTTTCTAAGGCATTGGAGTTATATTTCAATTCGCAGAATCTAAGTGGAAAAAATCTGAAGTTCATTTTTGTTTAAACAAAGTCTCTGTTTTATTAAAACACAAGGATCTTGCAATACAAACTGGCTGCGTCAACAGGTATGCAGCAGAAAAACATATTTACATTTCCTTGAAAGTTGAGCTAAGAATGGCTAAGAAAGTCCGGCTTGGAGACAATCATCAGTATAAATACACACAATACCATATGTCATTCACTTTCAACCACTTGTTAGTCACATACTGTAACATTATTTAACTTGGATAAAAATGGTAGATGACTAGATAGAAGAACGTTTCACAATAACGATTAAAACATTAAACACCGGGAAAACATAACTTTCCTTCATCATTGACTTGATCAAAATCGGTTCACACATCATAATTAGATTGATATAGTAATTATGAGTCAATGCACAACAGTTCGAAACTCAATCTCTACCTCGATTTCTATCACTATGTCTAAACTGAAGTCTAATACCACAAGTCTAAACCTTATTCGCTCCAACTATCATCATACTGAATTCAAAACAATAGAATAGAATAATGATTCCTTCAATCCGAACTTCTTATATAGGCCAGGATCAGTACCTCCCAAAATGACTTCCGAGGTACGTTCCTAAAAAATATTCAAATGAGTTTGTGTATGCGTCGGATATTCGGATTTGCATGAAGACTACTGCTGAAAGAACACCGTGACTCATTCCTGAGAACGAAGTACGTAAGCCAAAAATAAATTAGTGTCTTTGAATATCATTCAGGAGAAACATGAATCATGATCGTTTGTTTATGTTCTTCCTGACGTCATCCAATATACTATTCATTTTATGGAAGCGATATCTTTGTTCTGTAGTTGAATGTTGAATTCGTAACTGCGTAGCAGAGTAAACAATAAATGTCCACTATTAAAAATAAAGACTGAGTCATATTAGAAAATCAAATCACTTTTATTAGTAAATGAAATCCATTACCAAAATAGTATTACATCACTTGGTAACATTTTTATGGTAAAGCAGGAGTATGTACAGTATGAGCAAACATGCTCAAAAGATTTTCGTTCATTACTTTCCGGATCATCTCAAAGGCATTTCAGATTATTAAGGTAATAAAATTAACAACATTACCTAATCTTTATACATGGACTTGTGAAGCCACCTGGACTGGTGTCACACTTAGTGTAAACGGTTCATTTGGATAAGCATTTTCCAACTAAACTGATACCGTAAAAGCACTTCACGTAACTTCAAACTATCGAAAAGTAAGTATAATGACCTTTGGCATGGTCATTCAGACATAATTCGTCCACTAAATTTGATTTAAATCCACATCGATCAGCATCCTGCTATTCTCGATCATCTGTCGATTCGAACTTCGACTACTCCGAAGTCTCGACTCGTCGACTGAAGTGAGTCAGAGTCTGAAGTGCCTTTAAATGAGTCCGCTATATATACATGAAGATGGGATTGTTCTGGAACAAGTTTGTTTCCGGAAACACCCCCAAATATGCAAATTACTTGCATAAGCATCGGGCACTCGATTTGCATGATTCGCATGTTGGAAAACTGCTGCAATTCACTTCCAAGAACGAAGTGAGTCATTCACATGAAAAATTAGAATATGAACAACACGTTCATGGGAAACATGAATTGCGATGTTTACATCTGTTTTTCTAACACTTCCAACAGATCCACAGTGTTTTTACAGGAAAGTTCGGCATCTCCCAAAAACTTCCTATGGAACTCTTCTTTTCTGAAAAATTCCCAAAGTGGCTGCTGCTGCCACTTAGGGAGGACAGGTGCAATGCGTCATTCCATTCTTCACTATGGACAAGTCATGGCTAGAGCTTTTCTAATGATGTTTCATTCTTCCCGAGTGTATAGGGTACAGCACAAATGTTCTAAATTTGTTGAATTCTTTACTTTTTGTGATTGTGTTTTGCTCTGGGACTTTGATTTTTGGTAAAAGATATTCCAACCTTTTCACTAAAACTATTCATATATTTTCATAGAAAATATATGAATATATTTCCTATGAAAATATATTCATATCTGCTTTGTCTGCACCCTTCAAACAGGATTCATTCTGTTGCGCACAATTAATAAACATTTGTTGGAAAAGATGAAAAAATAGCATCATCAGCGCGTTTGCAAGATGAAAATTCAGTTGACTAAAATTTTGTTACCAAATATAGAAAAAGTATGTTTTTTAATGATTCCCCAAATTAATACATGTTAATTTTTACCGAAACGCGAAGAAAAATATTGTAGCAGCTATAAAATGTCATTTAAGGCCTTCTAATTGACCTCTAAGTATTTAACTAAGCATTTTCTGGGGAAAACCCCAGTTTTTCATTTCTGGGAAAATACACAATCTTTTAAAGGTCTTTGATAGAATTTCAGCATCAAAGACAATTTTCAATGAAATCCTATTACTTGGATGAAAATGGTTATTTTAGACCGAAAATTGGCCTTAGTAAAAAAATTCCATAGCAAAATATTTATGGGTTTTTAAAGTGTTGTATTTATTAGTTAGTCATTTTCTTAGGCATAATTCCACTTCAAAGTGGTAAGAATTATTTGCTAAAAAAAAAGGGTTAAAAATGCTTTTAGAATTCAATCCTTTACTCATTGGCATTGGAACAGAGGGAGCAGCAGCAATTTTGGATTGTAACAGGTATGAAAGGACCATTTAATTTCAATTCACTGTTTTGATCACAGACTGAATTTGACTGCACAAAGTTCAATTCAAGGTACAAAAAATGAACAGTGTACTAAAACAACCTTACAAGTTTCACATAGAATTCGCCTTAAAGATTAAAACAGCTTAAAAAGGTGGCAAAAATTTTAAAATTTCAGAGTCTTCATTATGTTAGATGTAAAGCGAATTCTCTGATTAAAAATGACAGCAGTCTTGTTTTACATTTAGAAAGAATATCAAATGGAAGAGGCTGCAAATCTCAAGAGTTTATTGAAATCATTTCGTTTTGTGCATTTTTTTAAAATATTTAATTCATTGTCCCTTCTGTTTAAAAAAATTTGCTAACTTCTACCTTCAATTAATGTGTTAAGAAAGCCGGTTCAATAGAGAGGCTTTAAAGAGCACATGGGGTGAGATGGAAAATTGAGTTGCACAACCTAACACAACTTTAGATGGGAAATTTGAAGAGCTACATCTTACAAAATTGGATCCAAATGCTTTTGAAAATGACAGGTTGGAAGATGGTATCCAGTTTTTGAATGAGAGATTCTTAGACAATTCAACAATGATTTCGGATGCTGTTGCACTACTGGACACATTTCAATGGCCGGATGGTACAGAGTTATTTAATTATGGAGAAAGTAAAATAAAAATGTTAGGCTTACATTATTTATAGAACATTTAGCAGTAAAAAAATAAAACAAAAAAAGGGTTCCTTGATGATCTTTTAACAAAGTGGTTTAATCTAAAAACACTTTGGAAATGTTTAAATTATTAGAAAAAATTGAAGCCATGAAAAACAGATTTCCAAATTAAATGACTCTTATTAAGATAGTAACTGTCATACCAGCTTCCACAGGTTCATGTGAGGAGATTTCTGATAAAAAATAAATAAAGAAACAGAATGGAAGTAGACAGCTTACAAAATGTATTGATGATAAATTTAAATGAACCTCATCTAAAGTTTCAATAAAACTGTTGACTATTGGTATTTCAAAACAAGAGCTATGAGGCATGTCAATGGACATAAACACAATGCAGAAATTTTATATTTACCCACGTCATATGACTTTGTTTTTTTATTCATATGACTTTTCTTATTTTCTTAAAATAAGAAAAGTCATAAAATTTCAATGGGCTGGGATTAGACATTTTAGAGGAAAATTTCTCAAAGTAGTTATGCGGTCAAAATGAACAGCTTCAATTGTTCTAGTGTTAATGAACATGCGGCCATTAAATCCCCATTGTTATGTTGATTTGGTTAACATTACCATGCATGCAGCCGTAAATTTACATTGGCCTTCACAGAAGGCAATTTTCTATAGGAAACTATGCAAATTCCACAATCCGCAGAGTATGAGGAAGTTTCCCATAGAAAATATGGAGAATCCGTAGTAATCATCATCTCCATGAGCAGGTTGATAAATTGAAAATTCCCTGATTTTTCCAGAATTTAGAACAACAAATTGATTTTTCCTGCAATTTCCCTGACATGTTAGTGAACTTTCAAATTCCTTGTAAATTCCCAGTTTTCCATGATGCCCACCCTGTCGATGGTATATGTAGCATCGATGTTTTAACAATACTTACTAACAAAAAAAACTGTTAAGATTTTTCTCTAACATCGATATTTTCCTTCTACAGTATCGGCAGCATCAATTTCTCTCTCTCTCGTTCACATTTGATATTAAAAACATTGTTTTTTTTTTTGTTGATGACGCTTCAACCCTAGAAAAGAAAATGCTCCATTTTCCAGCGCCAGCCAATTGCACGAAAGAAACTGCGTAGGCGTCGTGATGGGTGGTGCCAGACTAGCGCTAGAAAATCACAGCAGTGGTGGTGCACGAATAGAAAACGCTTATGCCAAGATGATGCAATGTCGAAAGCCCAGGCCGCCCGACTCATCCGAAGACATGGAGCAGCAAAATGGGCAGCTGGAGACGATGCAATGGGTAAAAGTTACACACATCAGATTTTTTTTAAAACCCTTTTTCTTCTTTTGAGGGGGAAGAAAAAAATTGCAAATTTTGAGCAGAATCGTACAATCTCACAGTCGATCCGTACATCTTATAATTTAGTTAAAACCGTACATTGTATGGCCAAATCGTACAAGTTGGCAGCTATGCATCACGCTGTTTTTTCTGGCTGTAAACATTTTAAGACATTTTTCAATCTCTGATTCACAATGTATTTTAAAAATATGAAAACATTTAAAAATGTGAATTAAACTCTAAAATAAGATGTTTATACCATGAAGTTTATATAAACAATAAGTAGGTGTCGCATTTGTTTTTGGAATGGTAGATAATTTTGTTTTCTTTTTTAAATGTAAATATTTTTTGCACAAAATAAAATTGTCAGTTGCATGATGCTCTTAAAGGACCCACAATCCAGTTTTTTATGGATATAGAAGTTCATGCTTATGGTGCATATAGAATGGTTGTAAATTTAAACTTATAATATTGAAACCCGATCACCAGTATGAAAAATTTACAGAAGAAATTACAACAATTTCATATTTTGTACAGATAATATTTGTGTTCTGAAGTCTTTGAGAATGTATTTTTAAAAATAAAGTTTAACATGAGGCTGCAATGTCCAAGTTCCCAGTTGCCTGTAGCTACAAAGGGTGTTCCCACAGTCAGTGGCTGCAAATAACAGAATTTATGAGTCTGATCAGTAGGCGAGTTATAATGGTTGCCACATTATACTTTTCAACACAGTCAATGTGTAGCAGACCAAAAGAGAAGTCAACTTTTTAGTCTCTACATATAACATTTTATTGCACTCAATTTTTTAAACCGTTTTCTGTCATTTTGGGTTGCAATAAATTATATTACTAAAGTAGCTTAACAAATTAAGACAAAAAACCTCCTTTACCCTTTTCAATTTTGTGCTCTTCAGAACATTAAATAAAAAACAGATACTGCCCAAAATGATCAAAATTTGCCTCTGAAAATACAGTTTACAGGGAGTGTCTAAATAGTCCAAGAGTGTGTTTACTGAAAAGGAGCCCAAAATATATCCAGAACTGCACTTATTACCACTTCTGCACTTCAGCTGTCTAGACTACAGTTTTTTTTTCCCACATATAATGATTTATGACAGTATAATATAGCTTGTAGCTGGATCAATACTGGGTGCTTTTGCAGACTGACAAATGTGATGCCACTATTTTGAGAAACATGCTTTTGCAGACTGACAAATGTGATGCCACTATTTTGAGAAACATGCTTTTGCTTTTGAATTTTAATAGACATTTTTATTTGTATTAAACCATTGCTGGTATTGTTTTCATTTATATTCCCAAATGCAAAGAATGATTCTGTATAGGCAGAAGAATCTGTATAGGCAATGCAAAGAATGATTCTGTATAGGCAGAATATTGTGGATGGTTGAAATCTCATCCAATTCTGCCATTCAGAGAGAAACTACCCATAAACATGTCATTCAACTGAAGAATACAAGCCATGCCCTTTCATTTTATGTATATTTCTGTGTCCAACAATAGAGTAAAAACAGCTTACAGAAATAATAGAAGATTTCACGAGCATATCTTGAATTGTACACATATACACACTTTCGCTTATCCATGAATATTTCATTCAAACTTGAAATTTCTTGTCATTCCTAGACAGCATAATTTATAGGGCCTTAACTATGATAAAAGAAATATTCATACAAACCCTCTTTGAGGAAAAAATTCATCATTGTGTCCAGCTCACAGTTTCGGAAGAGTTCAGCCATTTGCGTGCATGTGTTGAGAGCTATATTGTGAACCCTAAGTCTTCGCTGTCCGGAACAGCTTGTGTAGAGGATGGCACACTGTATGCAGATGCCCTCTTCTTCACTCAGCTTATCATCATACTTTATCTCAATGCTAAGGGAGGAGTCACAATTAGCAGCAGCCAGTTCAACATCTGTAGTGTTAGACATGAAGAAGCAGCCGGTGAAATCAGTGGGACGGACACCTGAAATAGTCACTTTTCAGATGGAACCCGAAAAAGGGCAATACAATATTATGAATCTAAAAATGCATACAAAACAAATGGTACTCGAAGCGGGTTACAATAAGAATATTTTAGCATAAATAAGAGGGCGATTACAATTTTAGAATGAAAAACAGATTTTTAATTGCATTAAAATTTTCTTTTAAATATTTACAAAATAAAAATTATTTTCAAAACTTTTCTTTGTTGTAATCCCGACTTTCAAGATGTAAAAAAGAAATAAGGAGGACACCTATAGGTCATGGGCCACAGACAAAACCGTTAAGAGTAAGAGGTCCAAATATATAATTTGAGGTATCATTCGCATGAAACATTGCCAGTTGGAATGGCACATTCTTTCATTTTGTGGGAATAAACTGGAGAGGGTAACCCAAAGTTGGATAAAGAATAAGCAAGCAGGAAAAGAGAAAGTCCCACAACAAGCTCAAAATTGAGGAAATGATAGGGGACTGCAAACAAAATTTTTTTTATTATTGGTAATCGCATATTATTAAGTTTGTTTAACAAAATGTGAGATGAAGCATAATGCATCAATGGAAAGATGCGGAATTTCCAAGTTTATAAACTTGGGTTCAAAAATAGGCCTATTATTTTACATTTTATGACACTATCATTTCACCTGAGTTTGCCAAACAAGTGGGGAATAAGCAGGAAATCCCTACATCCAACGAATACTTTTTTTAATGTTAAGTAAGCACTGAATTAGATGCTTCATTTTCCCTTAAATTTGGCAAATTATCAAATGAGAAAGTTGTGTCAAGCTTTATGGAGAGTGGATTTATTAAGTGGACTAATTTTGTTATACACATCATTCCTTATCCATTCAAGTTCTATTTTTAAATATTTATAATTTCTGTCTATTTAAAAAAAAGATTGCTGACACAATCCTTTCGAAATAGAGATATTATTTATATTATATTATATATCCTGTCAAGGCTAGCCAGACATATGGCATGATGATTTAGAATATATTGCTGTGTATCACTTCCTATTTTGGTTACCATTGGATAAAAATAACACTGTTGCCATTTCAAAGGAAGTAATATTTAAATTATTGATTTAAACTGGACCTATAGTATCCAAGCATTTGCAATTTAACATGATGATTTAGAATATATTGCTATATATCATCTCTTTGGTTACAAGCGGATAAAAATAATGTTGCTATTCCAAAAGAAGTCAGATTTCAATTACTGGTTTTTGTTACTGTATTAAGAACAAAGGGCAAAACATATAGCCCGATTTGGTACCTTTGAACAAGAGACGTATTATGCCTGTGTAGCATGAGCAAGTTATGGGGACTGGCGAGTGTCCTAGTTTTATAAAATATTCAAAAAGGAGTTATTATCTGGAACAAGAAATTAATACTGACAATGGCTAGTTATCAAAATATGTTTACAGTAGAATTAAAGTGAATGAAAGTATAATGCAAAAATGTGGAAACACATTACCACAAACTTAAACAAATTGAACGAATAGTTATAGGATTAGGTGCATGCAGGGGTGACACTGTAGAATGCATTGATAACAATTTGTGACAAAAAAAAATTCATTTTGGCAACTCCTAATTAAAGTTGCTAAAAATCATAGGGATTATTTGATTACTTGTGACTTTAGAACTCTGGTGAAGCATGTTCAGTGGTGGTATTCTCCTTCTCCCTTTACAACAAAAATTATTAAAACACATCATGCTACTGGTACAAGTGTTGTCAAATATTATCTAAAAATAGCCAAACGAATCTGAAAAATACATCAAATAACAAAAACCCATTCAATCAATAATTCTAAGTGCACCACCTGACGAGCCGCCACTGTTATTTCTGCCATTATTTAAATTAAAAACTGTATTAAATTTCAAATAGCCTCGAAAAATAAACAATCCAACTCCTGCAAACATTTTATAATATATCCATGTGAGGTTATAAATGAACACTGGAGGTCAATTTCTTCAATGTTGTGGAGAAAGGGCATAAAATGAGAAGCTTTAACTTTGAAGACACTTTCTAATTTAGATTTCAATTTAGTAATTGAAGATTGCTTTTAGCAAATAAAAGTTTGGCAATCCTGTTTGTATTACTCATGATAACTAAATATACTAATTTCTCAGTCAAAGTACCTGTGCTTGTTCTGACCCGCAAAACAGCATCAAATGCTACAGGCTTTTCAATGTCTCTTCTCAAATCTTCAATGAACCGTTCACCATCAATGTCTGACTATAAAGATAATAAACAAATGTTTAAAAAACAAACACATATGTTTCAATACTAGGCATAGGCTTTACATCCTATTAAAAAAACCTTTAAGATAAGGGGATACACTCGGCTTTTGCATATACAGGGTGGCTACAGGATCTCAGATAAAAAATTTCCTGATATGTATCACTATCTACTTTGACTGAATATCAGTTTAACAAGCATAAAAAAGTTAATAAGATTAAGTGATCATTGAGAATAAATAATTAAAATTAATTACTTTCAGCATTCAAAAGCATAGTATTTATGCACAGTATTACTCGTATTACAAGCAGGGTTTTCACTGTCAATCACTATTGTGCCAAAATGTTTCATTTGGCAAGTAAACAAGCAAGCGAATTCGCCATCATTTTTTTCAAACTTTTTAAAGTATTTTTGCTGTTATTTTAAATGCCCCAAATAAAAAGTAATAGAAATAGCTTTCAATCGTGATCGTAAGGAATATAATCAAAATATTAGCAATTGTGACTATTTTTATTTCTTTTTAAGTTTCTCTTCCTCCAAAATTGGCTCTTCATTAGGGAATCAAAATATTCTCCTGAAAAAAGTAGATAGAGAGACTGCAAGATTGATGAAAAGTGCTCTCTCCTTTCTGCCTGATAAATTACAATGCATTTCTTCAAATAAAATTACTGTTTATCTGGTGTCAATTGGGGAGGAGGGGAGGGGGGGGGGGTGTTAAAAGTTCTGAAAAATTTATCTCTATAAAATATTTTGCTTTAAAACCAATATTTACAAATATAGCAAATATAGTTACTGATTTTTTCATGTTAGTTTTCATTTTGGTGAATATAAACAATGTTTTCCCTCTGCAACTGATCAAAACAACTTACTCACTTAAGTGTTTACGCTCTGTCAGTGAAATCGTGACACCGAAGGGAAGAAAAAGTTCTGTCTGTGGTTAATGATGTGATTAACATCTTTTTGCATTATTGTAAAATATATTTCTCAGTTTTTATCTTTTATAAAATTTTTACAGCGAAATGAAGGCATGAGTTTTGATTTCATTTTTTTTTTTAATCCTACAGATTTGCAATCTATTAGCATCCATGTTTTCTTCTGAAATGAGGGGGCTCGCCAATCCCCGTAACTTGCTTTGCAAGTTAGGAGGTTTCGCTACCTGCTTGCTGAGCTCACTTCACAACCACTTTAGTGCTACATGCTACGCATGCGTAATGCGTAATTATATTTTAGTAACTGCAATTAAGGAAGAAAATTCTCAAATTTCCTCATCTTATTTTACCTCTAAAAATAATATCATTAAAATCTACAGGTTTTCTTCTAAAGTTAGTAGATATGGGTGCCTCTTATGGGACTCAGCTTTAAGTTCCTGGTGTCTAGAATTTTCTATATCCAGTTAGTTAATGCACAAAAGTTGACATTTAACAAGTATTCTATCATAAATAATTAATACATTTGTAATACTCATTGAACAATTTGAATAAAGTGTAGAGCTTATATGTAAATTTGTGACAAAAAATCCTTTGAAAATAAAATTTCTGTACATAATACAAATATGCAACTGATACGAATCTTAGTTTTATCTAATACGGATGACACTAGAGTGAGTGCTATTGTAAAAAAATCTGATGTGGGCAACACATGACTTTCCTTATATAATGCAATGAATTTACTACTTTTACAGTTAAATAAAATGTTATTCTTATAGTAGATACTTATATTCTTTCCAAGATATTGAATTTTCCTCAATTAGTCGTCATTTTCATTGATTTAGAATCATTTTTATCAATTTGGCGAGATTTTTGTTAGTTTGGCAACATGTAAAAATGTCGTCAAGTTGGCGACATTCTGCCAAATTCGTCGCCAAAATCTCGCCAAGCGTTATGGAAGGAAGTTATATAAAGAAATAAGTTAAAAGAACGTTAAAGAAGAAAGTTAAGGAAGAAATAAGTTATTCTTACAGCAGATAAATGACTATTGGCATTCAAATACAAAAGTATTACTCAAAGTATCTTTTTTCCTGAATGGAATGAGCTAGTTCCACGAGAATGATATCACCAAATGTATTGCATGATATTACATATGAAAAGTGAACATGTTTCTCAATAGGAAATATATTTTTTTTATTTTATATGACTTTTTGATAATTTTTTGAAAAATGTGCAATATCTCAAGAACGGTTCATGTTAGCGTCCTAAAATTTATGTCAATCGTTTTTTAATGAAAAATTACATAAGAAATGTCTATTTGTGTAACTTTATTAGCAGTTTTGATTTTTTGACGAGTTTTTCAAAATTTCACTTGAAAATTTAGGGGGTTCTGAACATTCGATTGCGTATAAAAACAATAGGCTTCCAGTGTTTACTGATTGTGATTTTTGTACCAAATTTCGTTTGAATCGGTCCATGCGTTCATCAGTTATTGTCTCCACAGACTCACTGACACACACAGACATTATTTCAAAAATGTTTGATTCGTGATTAGGGATGCTTGAAACGTGCTCTCCCGTCGAAAACTCGAATTCGAGTTTTTGACCCTGTCACAATACTTTCCTTATGTATATAAGAATTATGTATATAAGAAATTATGTATATAAGAAAAGTAATATCTTTTGGAAGTTAATTCTCATTGGCCTCTATTACAATTCAAACAAAAGTAAATAGTACATATAATCAAAATTGAAGAACTTTTCTAAATAATTTGTGATTTAGCTTTTTTTCACAACTCTTTATATACATAATGTATAGGGAAAGTATTGTGACGGGGTCGAAAATTCGAATTCGGGCTTTTGACTGAAGAGCATGTTTCAAGAACCCCTGATCACGAATTGAACATTTTTGAGGTGATGTCCTCTGTGTGTGTGGGAAAGTATGTGTGTATATGAAAGTATGTGTGTGTGTGTGTATGTGTATGAAAGTATGTGTGTGTGTGTATGTATGTGTATGAAATTATGTGTGTGTGTGTGTCAGTGAGTCTGTGGAGACGATATCTCACGAACGAATGGAGCGATTTGAATGAAATTTGGTACAAAATTCACAATCCATGAATATTGGAAGCCTATTGTTTTAAAACACAATCGAATGTTCAGAACCCTCCTAAATTTTCGAGTGAAATTAAAAAAAAATTATTAAAACATCAAAACTTTTAATAAAGTTACGCAAATAGACATTTCTTATGTAATTTTTTCTTAGAAAACGATTGACATAAATTTTAGTATGCTAGCATGAACCAACCGTTCTTGAGATATTTGACTTTTTAAAAATAAATTTATCAAAAAATCCCATAAATTAAAAAAAATATATATTTATAAAAAAAATTATAAGAAACATGTTCACTTTTCATATGTAATATTATGCAATAAATTTGGGGACATCATTTTCATGGATCTAACTCGTTCTATTCATGAGAAAAGATACATTGACTAATATTTTTGTATTTGAACGCCAATAGTCATTTATCCGCTGTAAGAATAATTTATTTCTTCATCCATAACGCTTAGCAAGATTTTGGCGAAAAATTTAGTGGAATGTCGCCAACTTGGCAACATTTGTAAATGTTGCCAAATTAACAAAAATCTCGCCAAATGGATAAAAATGACGCTAAATCAATGAAAATGACGACTAATTCAAGAAAATTCAATATTTTTGAAAGAATATAAGTATCTACTATAAGAATAACATTTTCTTTAACTGTAAAAGCAGTAAATTCATTGCATTATATAAGGAAAGTCATGTGCTGCCCACATCAGAATTTTTTAAATAACGAATTGGGATTCTGTGCTGTGTGATGAATCTGTATTAGTAGCCTTTCTTTCATTTGGCTACAATTTTTTTTGTTGCTGATTAGCCAAATTGCTAAAGTTATTGACAGCCTGATTACAAGAATATCAATCTTTCAAGCAATAAAATTGTAGATAAGCTATAAAACTTAGCTATAAACTTGCAAAATCAAGTCAAGAATTCATATAGTTAAATATCCCTTGTTGTAATAAAATGATGTATAAGTAGAAACAGTATTTATTTTAAATCTGCTTTTCCTGTGAAATGAAATATCTTGACAACATGATCATTGGTTTTTAAATACATATTCCAATCAAAATCTTGAATTAAAAATACTTAAACTCTTGTTGGTATAAGAAAGTAAAATGCACTCAGAAGTAAGTTCCGAAATAAATACTAACTTTATGACTCAATTCGATGCACTGCAATACTTTTCAAATAAGGAACTGAGACAGGTTAAAAGTTGGTTTCAGAGAATAGAAGCATTTAACACATTTCGGTTCACCAAGTTATTTGCAAAGGGTCTACCTAAATTATACGCAAAGAGAGTTGTAGAACAGCCAGATCTATGCATTTCAGAGATAGAAAAAGGGAGGGGAATCAAAAGGCATCTTTTCACTGCGAAAAATTTTACACTAGCAGACTAAAACATCATTTCTACAAAAGTTCATTTATATTATACTGGTGTCCAAAATTATCTTTACACAGATAAAAATAAGTGGCAAAAGTGCTAGGCATGAACTATGTTTGATTTCGGTGTTGATTGACTCTAAACAGTTTTATGGCTCCGAAGTATCATTTGGAAAGGATCTTTGAGGTGGTGATTTTTTCCGCTTGCATTTGTGTTATTCCCTAAAAAATAAATTCAATTGTATTGAACAATTGTTGAGAAATCAGTGATAATTCTGGACACCAATATATAATACAACCTATATATCAGTTTACATACTCCAAATTGTTGGTGCTAAAATAAATTGAACATTCTGTATCAGTAAATGCAGATATATAAAATAAACACACATATAATTGTTTTTGTGCCAGATAATAAGGAAATATCAAATAATTCAAGTGAATGTATTGTCCTCACATCTGATGACAATTGGGTGCAACAACACAATACTATACTATACACTCAAAAGCGAGGCATATATTTCAAATTTAGTGTATGGGTGAACAGTTTGAAAAAGACCATGGGAAAAAATCCAATTATTTGAAAATTCACGTTACTTGGGACCATTGATTTACAACGAGTATTCAGCTAGTGTTATGCACATTTCTGTAAAGAAACTCCAAAATAAAATATGATGTATTAATTCATAGTTTATACAGTGTTCTTGATTCTAGACACCTCCCCTCCACAACTGCTTGTATCACTGAACTCATTTCTAACAAATTTTCTTGCTTTTCTTTCATGGTTTGTCACAAACTATTTGACTGAAATGAAAATAAAATCGTTATGTTTTTTGTTAATTTTTATAGACTTTAGTGCTAATTCATCAGCAGATTATGTCAATGCGAGGATAACTATTTTCAAACATTTTTTCTTTAATATCTCTATTTCTGAATAATCAATCTCACATATTTTCTTTTTAGTAATGATATCTGCTTTTGTTCTTGTAAATATTTCTGTATTCACAATTTCATTTGCATACTCACTAAATAAAACATTTTATCGTGATCCACAGCAAGAACCCTGTGTAAAGTACAGGAAATATGGGTTGAATTGCTTTTTAAAAAATAATATACTTTAATTTTTATAGTTATAGTTTTTCGAAAAAATTATGCATGCTATAATTTAAAAAAAAAAACTTTAAGGACTATTTTTACTTTTTAACAAATTCAAGAACTTTCAAGCACTTGAAAATGAACTTTTTTCAAGCACTTTTCAAGGATTTTTACAAATGTACGAACCATGTCAAAAGGTAAATAAATTAAAAAGCAAATTGCTATCCTAATATATCTTAATGATTTTTATTTAATAAGAACTCTGATTCAATCTTATACTTACTTTAAAAGTAATTAATTCTGAGCAATCAAATTAAAAAGTAAATAATTGTAATTATTGTTCTCTAGTAAATTGCTCAGATGAATAATGCTGCTCTAGCTTGAAAAGGTGAAAATAAACCTTAAGATGCGTTGTTCTCATGTGTGTTGTATGAGCCCTATAACATCATTAGTGCTGACAGTTTGATCATATGAATACAACTTAAAACAATATTTGCATGCCGAGTTTTGCGACTCAAGCTCAATTTTTATGGGTGCATATATTTGTTGCAAGAGAGTGTACAATTTGAAATATTTTTAATATGTATTTAAATAAACATGCAAGAATTTGAACTATCTTGACAAAATGATGTGTAATTATTTTTACATAATTCATTATAATACTTAACTATGAATATGCGATTTTTCTTTTAGATATTAATTTTGCCAAATAGAGTGCCTGGAGAAAATACACAATTCGCAACTCTCCTTAGCTATGCTACTGCTTGCACTTATATCTTATTAATTACATTTTACTATAATTGTAGTATAAATGATAAAGGTCCTTTATTCTTTGATAATTATATGTAACAAAAAATAATCATAAAGAAATAATTCTTACCTTTATTCATTCTCCTGTAAAAAGAAAAAAATAATAACAAAACAATCCTAAAATGTGAACTTTACCAAAGTAATAGTGGTACAGCTGTCTACCGGAGAAAACATTAAATGAATATCGTAAAATAAAAGTTACTCAATGAGAATTCATTATTTATCAAATTTACCATCTTAAACTGGCGATTATGTACAATTTCCGGCAAATTTGATTAATTAAATAAGATTTATCATATTGACAACTATAAACTGGTGAGTATGCATAATAACTGGTAAATGTGATTAATTCGCAATACATGAAATAAATTTATCAAATGTACCAAGATGATCAGGATTTATCCCTTTTACCGTAACATACATATTACAATCCAAATTTTGCTCATTACAAAAGAACAAGAATTACCCCAAATATTATGTAACACACCTTTAAAAAACTTCTCTTATAAGCAGAATACTAATGAATACAAACGTTGTTATGAAAATTACCTGGAAGTAGGTATACTTGAAGAGTTGTCCTCCAGTGAGTCGACACACCTGCCCCAAGGAAGCAACATCTATGTACGCATTGTTGAAGAGGAACAAATCGACAGAGCATCCAGATCTGACACATTCCTGGCCGAGGTTGTTGTAGAAGGTTGTCTGGGGTGTCAAGATGGACTGGCGAGAAACAGAGAATCAATTATTAATTCAAACATGTTAAACTTATTTAAAGTGGGCATGTACAGCAGCTAACTTACACACTTTGATTGAGGTTATTAGAAAATTAAATGCTATGTCAGTTTGTATGCAATAATGACATGGAATGACTGGGTTCTTGCGTATTTTTCATTCTAAATATTAAACACTTTTTAAACACATTTTAAAGATTGCACACACAAAAAAACCACCCATAAGTGCTGTGAAAAAGTAGATTATATTAACACATTATATTTTATCAAACTTTTCATAATATAATATCATTTGATCAGAAATCTTGAAGAATGCTCAGAAAAAAAAAACTTTAAATTGGAGCAAAATGAACTTATTAAATCTGGCTGATTTGAAAATATTGGGAAGACTTTTAACGACATTTTATGCAAATGATCACAGGGAGAGAAAAAAAATGAACTGTTCAAGAAAATATATTAGAGAAAAATCAAAAATGAATCCTAAAAATGGAAGAAAGTTTTACTGGTTGAAATAAATGTTATATAAAAAGAGCACCCTGTAGTAATTTATTATTAGACTCAGGGAATTAGGGTTTGGTTTTTGCAGGAACAGAGGAAGAAACAGGAACAAGAAAATATGAAACGATTTGAGCTCTGTTTTGTAGGGTGATGGGTCACACATAGACAGAAGGAAAATTTTCCTACTTTTATTGTAAATTTCTGAACTGTGACATTTATAAGAAAACTAAGCCCTCTGATACAAGGGCAAGCAGTTTTAAAATACTTTCTAACCAATTAAGATTTTTTTTAGCCTATTGTGTGGTCTTATTTCCTCAAACAGAGATCTTATGATAGGAATCAACAATTCGTCATTTTGGCTTAGCCATAGGAACAACATAGGTGCCAGATAAAATTAAACAACGAACACACATGTGCATTCCTGTTGATAAAACCCTGGTGTCATAAAACGGAAGCAAAGAAATGGTCTTCAGGTGTATATTTATATATATAATGAACTGGTTTACAACATAAAATGCAACACAAATCAAGATAAATAAGCATATGTGCATTTTGCAAATTAACTGGATGCTTTCATTCAGTGCCAAAAGTCTGGACCTGATTGCCTTAAAAAGTGCAAGACTATGTCAATCAAACTGAAATTAGATTTCAGTTTACCCCCCACATAGCTTAGGGGCATTGAGGTCAACTTCTTGCAATGAAGAAGGAAATTCAGTTGATTTCTGAAACATACGTATGTTTATTGATCTTGATTTGTGTTGTATTTCAAGCTGTAAACCAGTTCAAATTGTAAGCAAGTGTTCAAAGTATATATATATATATATATATATCATCCCCCTTTACCATTGTAGTGATATGTTACCTTCTATCTTTATCCTTAGTCTTGGTCTATAGTTACTCATTTGTAACAGATATGTTAGTGATGGGTGTTTTTGTACATACAGTAGTTTATGCGTAATTTTCGATTAAAATCTTTCAATTTATATATATATATATAAATTGAAAGATATATATATATATATATACATATGTATGGATATGTATATATATATATATATACACACTAGAAAATGTAACCAGGATTTCAAATGCATATGCGTGGACTCATGCAACAGAATTATTTTATTTTTGTTATCAGTGAACATTTTGTTAAAACATTGTTAAGCTTTCAGGAATCCACAGTGTACTATCAATCCTTTTGCTAACTAATATTCAAGGGGGAAAGAAAAATATCAGGTGCCGAAGCAATATAAGTGCGAAAAAATTGTACTAAAAACTGGTTCAATAGATATTCTTTATGAATTTAAATAAGTATAATTTGATGCATCCATATTAAACAGATTGTTTCACCAACCATTTTTGCAATGTTCCATAGTGGGTTGCCATATACAAATTTCACTGTTGCATTTTTTAAAGATTTCCAGAAATGTATCTTAAAAATGGGTAATCTCATATAATTAAAAAAACAAAGAAAACATTCCGAAAAGGCTCGTCTTTATAAGTAATCAGTTTTAAGTTTTTCCAATGTCTGGCAGAAATCCTTTTAATTTTAAATCTATATCTGAAACCAAAATGCACATCCTCTAAATATATAATCCACAGACCTAATTGCGTAGAATCCGTTTTGGATGTTAAGTGCATACTTTAGCATTGGAGAGGGAGAGCCTCACCTTTTCCTTCTCAGTTCCCAGCAGCTTTCGGTCATCTCTGTTTTTAAGCTTACCAGGGGCTTCAGCAATGGGAAGAGATGAGTGGAAGATAAACAACTTGCCAGCACACTCAGCTGCCTGTAAAGACAACATTGCATGACTAACATTCTGAATATAGGGTGATCAAAAAGTCATAATGTACCAAGAAATTGACTTGCTTACATAGTCTATTATGGACATACATGAACCCCCGCTTTATCACATAGCAATTCATTGCATAAAAGCTTACCTCGTGAATTTCACTTTCAGTATTGCAATACATTGCCAAACCTTGGCAACCTCCAGATTTCCCCTGCGTTTTCTATTGTAAGAATGGATCCAGAGGGGACCCACTTCTAGGATGCCCATTGTATAGGGAAGAGTTGATTGGATGGGTGCAGTTTGTTATTGTTTATTTTGTTTCCAAAGTAACATTGAGTGCAATGGAAAGATCTCTTTCTGTCCGATAATTTTCAGATGGAATAAAATTTAAATCACAAACTGAAATAGCAAAGCAATTTGGAATTTCATAATCTCAAGTTTCCCAAATAAGTAAGAACTCTGAAAACATTCTACAGAACTGGAGGCAAAATGAAAATTTAAACAGAAAATGGAATTTAAATTGTGAGAATGTGGATGGATGAATTATCAAAGAAGTACAAAAAGTCAATACTTCAAAACATTGGCTCTACAGATGGCAGCAAAGAAACAACCTTAGTAATGTGTTCCCAATTTGTAAAAAAAAAAAAAAAAAAAAAAAAAAAATTGAATGGACATCTTTAATTGTGATGAAACCATATAGTGCACTGCTAGGAGGCACAATTTCTGGAAAGAATGAAAGAAATTTCTGGATTCAGAAAGACAAAAGACCGAAAGAGTCATTCTTCTCTTCAGTGTTTATCCATCGGGAACAACAAAATGCACTACTTTGATGATGGGTAACAGCCTCAAACTACAATACTAAGAAAGATTATGCATCTTCAGGCATCATAGCAGATTTTTGGAAAATTTTAGGTAGGTATTCAAGGTTTTTTTTTTAAATTTTAGGAAAATTTTAGGATATAATTTTCACTATTTCTGTTATTGATACCATTTAATTACTCTATTTTGCCTAGGTAAAGACAGAATTGATACACAGACATTAATGGCCAACATAATATGTAGGGAAGAAGGGCATTTTGAACAATTTCTCTATTTCATTTTTTGCATTATCCCTATCATGATGGTTGCCACGCCCGCGTGGCGGCTGTAAACTTGCATTCAAGGACAGATGCCACGCTCTCGTGGTGGAGAAAACTTTACCCTGCCACGCACGCATGTTTTCACATGGAACGTTTTAATTTGTCTACTAGATGGCGTTAAATGCCCGTGGAAACAACTTCAATGTATTTTGCAGATATTTGACCTTGGCATAGGGAGGATCCAATGAATTATTTCTCTATTTGGAGCGATGAAACATGATTTTGTAATGTAAACAGACAGAGCAATTCTCGCAGCATCAACAATTTTATAATTGAGTTTCGGGTTTTGTTTTGATTTCAGTTTTATGATTTCGTTGGTGAATCATAGGAATATAAGAGAGTATTTTTTTTTCTGGGGGGGGGGGGGGGGGGGGGGGGGGGGGGGGTTAGAGGCAGTGAAATTATTCGTTTATTTCGGATAAAAGAATGGGAGCAACTAACAAGTATTTTGTATTCAGATTTGTATGAAAAATATACATCAAATAGAAAATAAATATTTCTTTCATTCCTGTAAAAAGTAGATTTCTGTGTTGAATAGGTGATTTTTAGTGAATTTTTTTCGAGAGTTAGGCTTAGCGCAAAAAAATTGCCGTCTCCTGGGAACAGTTCGGAAGCAAAGCGCTGAGTCCTTTGGGTCCCGGCAGTTCCGGAATGCCGCCGTCGCGAAAGGGTGGTTAATGCCATACTTGTGCTCAAAAGTACTCCAAGAAAGGGCATATTTGAAATAATATAGAGTCATTTTGAACAAGTATGATTAAAAAAATATATAAAGTTACAGTTTTCTATTTTTTATTAAAATTATATACTAAAAATCTATTTGAAAACTAAAAAGTTAAAAAAGGGTATTTCTAACAAAATATGGTATTCACATTGCAAAAGTAGATTTCAAAAGTAAATCTACTTTTGCAATGTGAATCAAAGTTTAAAAATTCACAGGAAACCAATTCTTCTATCTTTCAGCTCATTCCTAATACAATGTTTTGGAAGTTTAAAAACAATGTCTTTAACTGGAAAGGGATATTTATCTTTAGTATATATAGTGAAACAATTTATCATCAGATTTGAACATACTCAAGTATGCCCACCCCTAGCCTAACTGCTTCACAATAGATTTCTGCGAGGGAAGAAAATTGAAAAAGTACTCACACAGATTTGGCCACTGCTCAAGTATTCTTTGAGCTACATGCCCACCTATTACTTACATGATGTAACAAAAATTGTGCAGTTACTCTCAATTGATTTATAATCTATTCTTTACAAAATCTGACTTCTAGCATTTCACTACAAGTCTGATCTTTTAGTAGTTCTTTAAATTTTTGTAAAATACATTTATTTACATTTGGACTATCCATGGATAGACACAGAATATTTGATATCGGAATGTTCCATGATGAAAATACATCTAACAATTTCTTCAGAAGTATGTCGGCAGTTGCATGGTCAAGAAAAACACTTGAGATATCTTGTATATACTACATTTTTCTCCGAAAACCAGTATTTTATATAGATATCCATTTCGGCATTAGTGGTTTTGTCAAATGCGATAGTCACTTTAGTTATACAAGACTTTACATCGTCTTTTAAACACTCATCAAAATAATTTGATATCACATATGCTATTTTTATTTTCCTTAGCAACAGCAGAGTCTGGAAATATGATTTTAAATAGTTCAATTGTTTCTGAACATGATCTAAATGACATATTATCATTGCTCAAAGAGCTTCAGCTTGCACAACACGCAAATTGCGACTAAGTTCATCACTGCCACCTTTGGAAACATCTTATTTTCTAAAGGCATCAATAATAGATTTATTCTAAAATCTATTGTTAAATTTCAAAGTATGTTTCTTGTCTTTGTAATGTGATTTTACTTGTGAAAACCCACTATTTGAAATGTCAAAATTTTCAGAGTACAGTAGACATCAGGCTAAATAAACTTTATCTATTGGAGCACACAATTCTTTTAATACATCATCATCAAGATCTTTGTAAAGCCAAGAATCTTGAAATTTGGTTTTGTTTTATGGCATGTTGCAGCAAATAAAATAAATTTATAGCAAAAAGTTAACCGTTAACCTCTAAAATTTCCTTCAGTGATATTAAAAAAACAGAGCTTTGTCACAGAAACAAAGAAAAGTGCAACATAAAACTCATACAATGAAGTTGCTCTATATTGAAATGAAACTTTAATCAAACTAACTTAGGTACTGACTTTTCACTAACACAGCTAATAATGCAAACATATTTTGCCCCTAAAGAAACCAGCCCTCTTTAAGAAAAATTTAGAAACCTTAAGCGAACTAAATGGATTTCTTCCCTCCAACGACATCGATAAATTTTCTGATAATTAGAACAGATGGTGAAAAATATGGCAGGAAACTACTAGTTTACTTATCTTACAAAAATACTCCAAAAAAAAGTGATCAAAAACTCTGCAGACATCCAAAACAAATAGTTGCCACCTGTGTCACTTGACCCCTTTGGCATCAAAGCAGACCGTGAGAAGGGAGAAATCAAAACATGCGGCTATTACCGTGATTGTAGTTTGTTCGAGGCGGGAGTTAATGAAAATTTCCTACTTTCGGTAATTCCTTACCAAGATCCCTAAAAATCTCCCGAATTTCCCTAGACCTAGGAAAACAACACGTCTCCTTCGTCATATTACATCACGATCGTGATACAGCAACCTTTCACAATGTACGCGTGTACCGGAATAAAGCGTCACTAATACTTGCGCAGTTATCAAGTTAGTGGAATTTTGCACATCCCGCAAACTACGATCAGAAACTATAAGTGATGACGTGAACCACCATTCTTTTATGATCGTATTTCACGAAACCCGCCCATCATGGGCGGAGCAAATGTGATTTAGCCATTGAGAAACATTCATTTATCGAGATTGACACTTTTTGTCGTCTTTGTTAAGTAGCAAGCAAATTATTTTGAGCAATGGTTTTCATTTTCTGAAGGTTCAAACTTTAACATCGACTGTCGTACAAATGGATTCCGGTGATCAAGGGTTTTTCTAATGCCGCTGTTTAGACATAAAACATTTTAGGATGATTTAAAAATTTTAGGTTAATTTTAGGAATTTAATGGAAGCTTCAAACTTTCAGGAATTTTAGGAAGAATGTGATCCCTGCATCTTATTAAAATGTATGGATGACAGGGAATATTTTTGAAACTGGATTATGAAACTTAAATTCGACATTATAAAATGAAAGTAGAAGATCACTTTATTGATGGATAATACAGGGTTAGCAAGAAATAAGTTTCCCACTTCAGAGGGCTCTAGAATGCATTCTATTGGTCCAAATGACACAGATAATTCTAATGATGTGCTTGACATTTATTAAATCAAAAATTTTAGTATCAACATTCACCTATGGATGACGCTATAACACAAATGATATTTATTTGCATATATTGAAAATGTGAAACATTATTTTCATTACAGCGCATGTCTAGTAGCATTATTCTTTGGATAAAAAGAATGTGGAATCTGCATGAGCATTAGTTACTTCTCAGCACATCATGCCAACGTTGCAAGAAAAAGGGCTACTGGTGAAATTGTTCTACCAGAACCAGCAGAACTCCATTGCAGCTGTAAAAGAATTCTGTCGTATGAAGCAGATACTACCAAGAGGTCCAATGTCTCCATGTGCCCTACGTAAGATGATAAAGAAATTTGAAACAACTGGGCAACTTGGCATTTTTACAGGTAGAGGACGAAAGCCAATCCAGTCTTTTAGCATCGAAAATGTGGCTACCGTGGTCGTTGAAGCCAGCAGTCATTCGCCGCATGGTAGTGTGAGTGTACCAGTTGCTTCCCGTCTATTGGATATGCCGTATTCCAAAGTACGAAAATTCTTACGGCAGATTTTGAATTTTTATCCCTACAAAATCAAGCCTGTGCACCTATTGCAGGACGGAAACTCAGAAGATCGTAAAGCTTTTGCACTTCAGTTCTTTGCTCGAATAGTGGTTGACGTCAGTTGGTCAGTATGGCTTTGTTCCCTGTTGACGGGCTGACGTCAGTAACATCCCGTGGACTGACGAAGTTCACTTTTGCCTCAATGGGCAAGCTAACACCCACAATTGTCGAATTTGGGCAGTGGAAAACCCTCACGCTATCCAGGAACAACCCTTGCATCCTGAAAAAATGATAGTATGGTGTGGTTTTACAGCTACCTTTATCATTGAACCGTATTTCTTGAAAAGGTAACTGCAACTGGATTCAAAACCTGTTCGTCACAGGACTAAGGTACCATGATATGCTGAGGGATTTTGTAATCCCACAACTTCAACAGCGTGGATGCCTTCAGGACATCATTTTCATGCATAATGGTGCACCTCCTCACATTGAGCGTAGTGTAAAGCAATTGCTAACACAGCATTTCACAGCTGAAAGGGTGACCAGCCTGGCATTTTCCATTAGCATGGCCTCCTCGTTTGCCCGATATTACCCTCTGCGACTTTTGGTTGTGGGATTTCCTCAAGAACAATATCTACCGTAAAAGGCCAGATCTGAAGGACAGCATTCGGCGCCATGTTCTTGATATTCCAGCAGACTCACTCCGGTCAGCTGTGGAAAATATGGTTCTGCAATTAGAGCACGTTGTTGAACATGAAGGGGGGCATATTGAGCAGTTTTAATGCTACATTTTAAATATTATTTAACATTTATAAAGACTATTAAATGTTGTTATGTGTATTACAGCGCCACCTATTGGCGGATTTTTTACTAAAATTTTTGATTTAATAAATGTCAAGTGCATCATTTGAATTATCTGTATTTCAAATTTTATCTCATTTGGACCAATAGAATGCATTCTAGAGCCCTCCAAAGTGGGAAACTTATTTCTTGCTAACTCTGTATATTCAGCTACAAAATAGATGACGTTCATCTTTCATATGTGAATGTATTCCCACTAATGCAACCTCTGGATTATAAAGTCCTTTCAAGGCAGTTATCGGTGTCAGATTGTCAAACATGTTGTGATCAAGTGTCTACTGTTTTACAAAAAGATCACAACAAGACATTTCACCAAAAAAGCCAATGTAAAAGCCTCTAAAAGTAATTAACTGTTTCTAAAAGGAGAGAATTTTAAAGGCCAAAGACTGACTCAGACAATGAAACTGTGATTTATGATATGAATGATAGTGATTTGCTGATTTTGAATTTTTGGAATTCATACCATGGGACAAAACACAACTGTTCTGTCAACAAACAGAAAATGATCATACTGACAGAGAAATCATGGCAGCCTCCCAAAATTGTATCAACACAAACAACAAAGACATAGATCTTCCTTCATTTGTATCTGATGTTAATAAATTTGTGTGCATTATTTGTCAACATGCGGTGGTAACTATAATCTGCTATATTCATTATAAAAAGAAGTATAGAAATGCCATGTTAGAACTATGCGGAATAAATTACTATAAAGGATTTTTTTACTAGTATCAGATAAAACATTTAAGCATTGATGAAAAGTAAAATTAATTCATATTTTTAAATATACAGTTTAAAAATAAGAAAGTTTATTGTTTTCATTTTTCTTTTAAAATAAAAATATATTTATAATGTGCTATATATATAATGTAAACTATATGCATAATAAATAGTAGTAATGTATTTTCTATAGTTATAAATGACTACTATTTATTATGTAAATTGTTATTATTTTATATTCATTTTCTTTATAGTATATAATCAAGAGGGACATTAATAATGTGTGCACACACTTAATCACATACAATAGAGTATACAATTAAGCAGGGACAACTGTAGTACAATTTTTTGATGTAACTGACATCTATGCTACGCGTTTCCGAGGAGGAAATCGGAGCATTACAAAAAATGCACTAGATTAAAAATATAAATTCAATAATTCTGTCAAGAGTCTGAGAGTGATTTTCACTCGAAATATCTTTGGCACTATAAAAGTAGATGTAAATGACAAAAATCTGCACAGGAAATTTAGTTTCTAAATATATATATATTTCACAAAAGCTCTTATAGTTATTGAGTCATCATCTTGTCAAGTTAAAGAAGATTGAAAATGTTCTGTTTTTCATGTTTGTTTCAAAACTTGCTGGTTGACTATGAACCATGGTCAAGAATTTGTAGCTCTCTGAAAGTTCTATAAGTGTACTTTGGATGGAGTTCTTGGTTTTTCAAGTAGAATGGTTATTTTAACCTTAATTCTCCTGCAATAGTTTAAATGTCATGATTGTTGTAGCTCAATATGTTTACTTACTCAATCGTGAAACATGGGTGCAAGGTATTTTGGGTGAGGTTTGAACAGAATAGATTATTTTGTATAGATTAACTTGAACGTAAAATCTTGTCAGATATATTGTATAAGTTTAATTTACACACTGAAAAATAAGTTAGTAAAACAATTTGATATTTTGACATCAAGTTTATAATCCGAGTATCCAGATGAAAGTGAGGTGAAAACTAAAAGTGCTAGCTAGTTAGAGACTCATGTGTAGCTCTTGGAAAGCCTGTAAAAGAAATAAACGAGCCTGAAAAATTGAATAGACTTCACTGAAGTTTTATTTTACAAAATGTTATTCATGTAAAACCATTTGAGCTCCATTGAACTGGAGCTACCAGCGATTTTTTCAGTTAGGTGGCACTTATATACAGAATATGCTTTTAATACATCAGACAATCACTACAAACCCCTTTCTTTCATCCAGAACACAGTGTTTTCCCTGAGTAAAAGAACTTTTATTTTAGAGCAATATTTCTCTATAGCAATTCTGAAAATTCTTATACAATTACGAGGCTAGTAAAGCAGTTTAAAAAAATCTTGAGCTGATAAATTGCAATTGTTAAATCGTTAGAGGTTTTAAAGCATTTCTCTCCCAAGAATGGCTACTAGGAAAATGACATGAAAGATGTTTGTAATAATTATCTGTATTAAAAACAGCAGACAATATTTTTAATTTTACTTGCGTACATTATGATTTTAAAATTGTATGTGTGTGACTTTTCTATCACTCTGTATTTTTAATAAGTTTCAAATTCTAAATACTTAATAACATATTTATGCAAACAAATCAACCTTTTTTACTACTATTATTATTATTTTTTTAAATAAGGGAGCTAGTTCCCTCTCATTAAACTATAAACAACTTAAAATTTTAATAAAAATGTTTATATTAAGTCTCAAATCTAGAAAAACTCATATCTAGATATTTAAAGAGATACTAAATTTTTTGTTAATGCAATTGACTAGATCTTGAATAAAAAATAAAAATTTTATCAACCTATTTAATAATAATAAAACATACTATACAGAAATGAAAGTTATGTTTATTTTAATGGAATTAGTTTGAAAGAAAGCATGGATGAAAATTCCATTTGCTACTAAGAATATAAACTGAATTCTGCAATCACACTCTGTAAATAAAAATGTCTTTTTAAAGAAAACAATCATTTTTATATGCAATGAAAAAATGCACAGTTCTCTTTCTCCCATTTCAGATTTTTCACAAAGGCAAAAAGGATGCTAACACTGTGTAGGAATGTGATACCACTGTTTCCAATGTAATATCCATTCTTTTTCCAACAATTTTCAATTTTCATTTGACTGCCGATGATTTCAATGAACACTTTGTTAATGATTGGGATTGAAAGATGGCACAGTATGGTGCAATGAAGTGGGAAATCCAATTCTTGTAGTAGTATGTATGAGCTAACTGAAAGCGACCCTGAACTGAATTTTGAATTAAGTGGATTTGAAAACTTTCTTTTCATCATTTTTGCCTTTGGCTATACAACAATCCGCCCCATTCCCGGTCCCTGAAATTTAGAGAAACTAAATGTATCACTTATGTTCGGAATTCCGAAGCTGCCACTATTATCGATGAGTGGCCATGTCACCTAATGCGCCAATGAGGGTTACACATCTATCCGATGAGTGGCAACCATTTATTTTTACGTACAATGATGAATGAGCCTCAATGAATAACCTTGTTCTCCATTACACAAGTCCAGAGCTTGTAAAATAGATTCCCGAAACTCAAAAGTATAAGTCAAAATTTCAAATTTGCGAGTCATTTTTTACTACTTTTTAGCATATGTCATTTTAATTTAAATAGGGTAAAAAGAAAAAAGCGGATGTCTCCCTCATATAGTATATACCACACACATTTATACTGTAAACAAGAGTGTCATAAATTTAAATAGATGAACAATGTTAACTTCTATTAAAGTGACTGCTTTTTTTAAACACCCAAGTGAAAGAAAATAAATTAAATAAATAGCATGGGTGAATTTTATGAGTCCTATTTGAATGCCAGTTTTTAAATAGATTCAACAGATAGATGCCAATTGAGTTTAAAAGTACTGAATGGCATAATCAAAAGCAAGTCCAGTAACTTCTTAAATATAACACCAGCAGAAATCGACTACTGAAATATAAAATGTGGTTTATAAATAGAAACTTTTTGTAAATATGAAACAAATTTAAAATAAAAAATCAAAGGTATTGTAAAAAAATAAATCAGTATCAGAAGCCTTTGTCTGTATGAGTGGAAAAGAAATAGAACATTTGTACTCTGCTTTCTATAATCTTGTTTTTTCATTCCTTTGTGAATTTTATGATATATTTTGAAGGAAATTTGTAATTTCCTATATTCAAACAGCTAGAGTGCAAGTCTCCACAAAAAATTTCTAATTTATTCACATTCTATATTATTTAAGTATAGTTGTAACATAATTAGCATTAGAAGACGATAAAAAAAAAAGTATATTAAATTGTGTATATGAATTTTTATTCAAAAGTTTTTTTTTTTTTTTTTATAATTTTTCATAATTTTTTTTTTTTTTTTTTTTTTTTTTAAGTTAACAGGCCTGTTATGCCAATGAATTGGATGCATTAGACTCATTAACCCATCCGGAACCAGAATAGCAGTTTCCTCTTACTAGCCCATCATTATGGTTTTTCAAAACATTTTCAATGTAAAATAAATATTCCAAGCACAGATTAATTTGCAAGAAAGTGCAAAAAATCCTAATGTTTGGAAAATACAAAATAGTTCTGAAATATAAAAACTCCAATTGAAATGATTTAAAAAAATGGAAATGGATGATTATAAAATACAGAAAAATGTAAAACAGGAAATAAACAAGAGATGGAATAGAAATCTAAGTACATATTGGCAGTTATGAAAGTGAAAAAATAAAAGTGTCAGAATTTTACAATACGTATATACGAATACAGATTTTTAAAATAGCTAATAGTTATTAAAAACATACATGTAAAATGCATAAACTAGATAAAAGCCATTAAAATGATGAAAAATGAACAAGAAGTCATTCAATTATGGAGCTGAATTCTAAACTGTTTAAATGGTGCAAAAGTTGAAAAAAACAATAGTACAGTCTTGTAAATATGAAAGAACTGATTGCTACTAGTTCCAGTCCAGCGGGCTCTTTTAAAACTTTTTACAAAGAAAAAAAAAAAGGGTCAGCCTAAAATGCAAAGAATTGACAACTATTTTATTCTTCTCATTTTGGAAAAGGATAACTCCCCTTTAGAATCATTTTTATACAAAAAGAAATGGCAAAGAATTTGGAAACATAAAACTGAAAAGCATGAAATACTGCTCACTCTTAAGGCTTCTAATCCAGCTTGTACAGCAGGTCCGAGCAGTGTTTCTGTTTCACGACATTCCATGAACATTAAAGGAATTTGCTGCATCAGACTAGAAAACAACAAAAAATGTTATCAGATATTCTAGAAAAGAAATATTTTTTAAAATAAAAGTTATTCTTGAGAACATTCATGTTTAATAGTTAAAAAAAAAAAACTATGAAAATCCTACGTCCAGTGCAACCTACAGCACTCCTGGATAAATCTGACTCAAACACTTCTAATGAGATTCATTGAGTGAATTCTTTGAGTCAATCCTGCTCAGAAAGGGTTTTGTGATTTGAGAACAATTTTTCAAATGTCTTTAGTTTCGGAAATCTTTAAACCTTGAGATTTCTCTCCCTTCTTTAACCGCTTAAGTGTAAGCAAAAACAATAGCAGGTGTCAGTCCAGTGCCAATGATTTCAGCAAACAAGCGTAGTCTTCCATTTAAAGCTTTCAATATGCAATGTTTTACATATTTATTACACAGAAATGCCAGTAAGGCTCATGTACAATAAAATATTCATAGTAATCGCAAAAAAATAAATAAAATAAACATTAACATTTATTTTGGATGTGATCAATTGAATATACATACACAGCTAATGGGATTCATGGTAAACTTTTAGAACACACATCATGAAAGCATTCTTTTTACTTACCTTATATATATATATATATACAATTTCTGTTAGATTATTTAAAGAACAATAGCCTATTCAAATTAGATTCGCACTCCATTAATAGTATCAAACTGAAAATTATCAATATGTATAGTGATTTAAATATTAATTATAAATTTCCATATATAGTGCTTATTCCTAAATTTTATAAAAATTCTATTAAATTTAGAACAGTAACTAGTGGTCATAATACTTACTCTACTACTATGAGTAAATTACTATTAAATTATTTAAATGTAATAAATGATAGTTTACATTTTTCTAGCAATAACTACCTTGTTCTAAATAATAGTAAAGAATTAAAGAACAAATTAACATCACTAGGCAAACTAATTGGATTTCACACTTTTGATTTTAAAGATCTTTTCAATAACATTAAGATCTCTGATCTTTATGTAGTCATTTTAGCTCTATATAATGCTTATATTACTAATTATTCTACTCATACTATATTACCAATTTTTCTAAACTTCTTCACTTTGTTCTTTTCAAAAATTATATTTTTCAAGGTAATAAATTATACTTACAAGTCTCAGGGATTCCACAAGGTAGTTGTAGGATTATATATTAGCTAATTTATACCTTTATCATTATGAAAAATTTTTTACTTCCACAGATTATAAAATTTACAGATATGTTGATGATCTGATTTGTTTGGTTTTTACAGACAACTGTGTCATAGATATAGATTTCTATCTGGATAATTTGGAACTCATTCCTAATGAAGCCACTATAAGTAATAACATTAATTTTTTTGGATTTAAATTTAATTATTGAACCTACTAATAGGATAGTTACTAATTTATGTGATAAAAAGACTTTTTTAACTTTAACATTAATAAAATATTACCCTTTAATTCTTGCAACTCAGTTCAATTGTTTAGAAATATTATACGTAATAAACTTTTTAGAATTTATAGATTATCAGATAAAAAATTTCATGCTGTGCTAAAAATTACCTAAAGCTAAAAATTAATAAGCTAATAATAAGGTAATAACAAGGTAATAAATTAATAAGCTATTAATAAACTAAAAATTACCAGCAAATTATATAAATATCCAGCATATTTAGTAAATGGTATAGATTAAAAGTCTGGATATACTTGAATTTCCTCCTTATTATCTAATCATTTTTGTTGGTCCTAACCTCCTCCTTCCCTTTCCTACCTACTTGCCAGATCAGCCATCCAAGACAGAAGCTTCACCTCATCCATGTCGGAAACAAGCAACTTTGACACAGCACCCTCCAAGATGTAGTGTGCATATTGCTATATCTTACCATCGCATAAACCATTGGACTTGTTTCACATTCGATGTGGGGCTACGTCTCACAAGACACAGGCACCCCGTAAATAAGCGTCTTGGCTGGGCCTTAGTAGCTTATATTAGCCACACATCCACTCTCTCTTGAATAAGCATTACCATGTATTTACAGCTCCTTATAATTTAGCCTCTAGGTTTTCTTTCATCGTCTGCCCCTTTATTTTGTAGCTCTTACTGTTGAATATCACCTTTTATAGCCTTTTCGCATGACTGTTATTTATTTCTCATGATTGGCAACAGCAGTTCTCAACTTTTTATTTTTTGCGATTGTCAACATGGGTCTCTTTATTCCAGGCTCCAACAGATCAAACAGATGCATGTTTTTTCTGGTATTCTTGTTTCCTATAATTTTTCAATCATTATACATGTCGTCCAAGTCAACAGTGTTTATAGATATAATCTATCTCTGATATCCGAAACATGCATTTTATGTTCATTTTGATGAAATACTTGGACTTGACGAAGAGTTTTATCGAAATGAACAATTCATTTGTCTAGGTCTAGAACTTGTCCACGTGTATAGCTTTAATGCTTGGATTTTATTTAATTTTCCTTTAACGATTCCTTTCCATTGATATTTGTTATTTGTCTTCAGCTTGATGACTAACGGTTTGCTTTTTATATTACACATGATTGATGATTCACTGTTTGATACTGTTTATTAATAAGGCATTTTTTTAATGTTGGGGTTTTTGAGTTGCAACTTTTCTTTATTCTATCATTGGATTTTCAAACTATTTTTATTATATATATGTATATATATACAGTGGAACCCCGATTTTACGTTTCCCGCATTGTGCATATTCCCGCTTCATACGTTATTTTTCTTCGGTCCTGATAAATCTCCTATATCGATAATGTGTTTCTTTCCCACGTTTTCTAATCCTGTGTTTTCCCGTATCGAACGTTTTTATTTTGAGGTGCCAAAATAAGATTTTCCCAAATTTTCCAGTTATTTTATGCATTTGGTATACGTTTTTTTTTGCTTCATTCAGGTACAAGAGGTTTGAACCGGTTCCCATCCCTTTCCTTTAGCTCAGGATTTTTTGGAAAATTGCCAAGGAGAGCCACGTGACAAACAGGTGTCACGTTCATTACTTGTAGCGTATACAACTACATACATGTACCTTACTACATACAGTACTTCTTTTGAGTCCTTTATCGCGACTAAACGCTAGATTTACGATGGCTGGTAAGCGTAAATGTTATTCTGTTTCTGAAAAGCCTCCATTATAAAAAAAGCAAACGAATTTCATGGAACAAAAGTTGAGTTAGCAAAGTCTCTTGGAATAGCAGCTTCGACACGGCAAATGATTTTGAATCAGAAGGACAAGGTGGAAGCTAATTCTGAAACATTGGGCACGATTGCAAAGAAGAGAAAAACTTTAAAAACTTCCACCATATGATGAATTAGAAAATATTTTATTGACGTGGTTCAGGCAAGTTCGTTCAGCAAATGTCCCAATAAATGGTTCAATTTTAAGAGAAAAGACTTAAGACATTTCTGCTCGGCTTGGCTGGAAAGGGTTTACGGCTTCTAATGGATGGATAGACAGATTTAAAAAACGTTATGATCTATCATATAAATCAATCTGCGGTGAATCTGCCAGTGTCGATCCAGTTACAGTTGATGTGTGGGAAGAGAAAACTTTACCATCCTTAGTGGCAAATTATGCCCAGAAAGATATTTTTAATGCCGACGAGACCGGCCTTTTCTTTAATCTACTGCCAAATAAAACATACACGTTTAAAGGGGAATCATGCCATGGTGGAAAAATGTCTAAAATGCGCCTGACTGTCTTATTATGTTGTAATGCCAATGGTAGCGAAAAATTAACTCCACTAGTTATAGGTCATTCTCATAAACCACATTGTTTAAAAAATGTTAAGAGTCTCCCAACGAGCTATGAGGCAACAAGAAAGCCTGGATGACGCAAACTATTTTTGAAAACTTTCTGAACGAACTAGATAAAAAAATGAGATTGCAAAGGCGAAAGATCATTCTGTTTATTGATCAATGTACATTGGACTTAAAGCTGAAAAATGTGCATATAGTTTGTTTTTTCCAAACTGCATTAGTAAACTTCAGCCGTGTAATTTAGGCATAATCCGCTCTTTTAAAGTGTGTTATAAGAAACAGTTGGTAATAAAAGGCAGTGGTTGAACTAGAATATGGAAACATTGAAAATGCATGCAAACACAAAATCAATGTATTGGAAGCATTACATTTCATTTCTTCTTCGTAGAATAATGTTACAAAAAATTGCATATCTCATTGTTTTATGAATGGCGGATTTCCTACATCATACGAAGAAGTTTCTGTTCTAGCAGAGAATGATGATTTTTTGAAGGGCAGTTATTTCAACGGACCTGAAATTGCTTTTGATGATTACATTGAATGCGATGAAAATGTTATTACCACAGAGGTACAAACCAACTCTGAATTAATGGAACCTTCATCAGACGACAGCGATGATGACAATGCAGAAATTGTAGAACCTATGCCTCCTTTCGATGAAGCGTTAAATGAACTAAAATTAGCAAAAACTTTTTCTTGGGTTACGATTCGCAAGAATCACATTTGCAAAGCCTGTCAGTAATTGAGAATGCTCTTTATGAATTTAAAACAATAAACACTAAGCAAGCAAAAATTATGGATTTTTTTGTAAATCAAGATAGCTGTAAGTGAAATTTTTGATTATATTAAATACGCATTTAAATTGTCTTTATTATACATACTACGGTATTTATTTTTTTGCTTTCTTTCCTACCCCGATTTTACGTTTTCCCGTGTTGTACGTTTTTTTTGGCTGGTCTGGTAAAAAACATAAAATCGGGGTTCCACTGTATATATATATATATATATATATATATATAAATTATTGTAATGGAGATAAAAAGTTGAATTTTCAATGGAAGAGAATGTTTCAAACATATCTGAACTTGAATCAAAGGCTTTCGAGGTGATGTCTGATCTGTGTGCCCATGAGTATGTGGGCGATATCTCATGAATGGAGCGATTAGAATGAAATTGGGTACAAAAATTACAATCAGTGAATACTGGAAGCCTATTGATTTTAAACGCAATCGAATGGGCTGAAGTTCCTTAAAATTTTGAATGAAATTTGGAAATAATCATTAAAAAATCAGAACTTTTGATAAAGTTATGTAAAAAATCATTTTTTATGTAATTTTTCATTAGAAAACAAGACAAACTTTAGAACGCTAGCATGAACCATTCTCAAGATATTGCACATTATTCAAATAAATTTATTAAACAAGAAAGATCAATCATGCATAAAGCATTGATTATGAAATACTTTTCAACTGCAATGTAATTTTATTTAAACATCTCTAAAATGCGATACATTCAGCGGTGATATTTTAAAAATTATCACAATACTACAATTTATTATATTTGAAAACTTCATCAAAAATAAATGAGCTTTATTCAAATAATGTCATTGAAATATAAATTACCTGGGTCTCTATATAAAAGCAGTGAAAATTTCATTCATAAACCTTTTTCCATTCCTTTTATTCAGTGGCGATATTTTTAAAATTATCACAATACCACAATAATTTATTTTACTTAAAAACTTAAAATAACTGTAAAACCTAAAATAGAGGAATGGAAATGTACTGAGGTAAAAGTACTGTATAACTCCATGCTTAAATCTTCATTGAAAAAGGAAATATAATCGTGTGCTTCTCTATGTAAAATCAATGAATGTTTCATTTATATCAGCTATATTGCAGAATCCAGAGCTAGATAATTTTGCGTTAAAGAAATGCAGCAATTCTTATACAACTCATCTTACATCTTGATCTGTTTACATTCTCCATACGTGAAAATCAAGCTTCGTTGTAGAAATAATTAAAGTTTGATGACCATTTAAATTCACAAATATTGTAATTGCGTTGTCGCAGCATATAGATGCACAGAAAATACACAAAAGTAAATGAAGCGGTTTTAGGACGGATGCAACACTAAATATAAATTAAAAAGAACTTTAAAAATTATGATTTTGACACCAGGTGGATGGCATTAATAATTTAAACTCAAATATATTGTAATTGCGCTGTTTCAGAATATACATACACAGAAATTAAGCAAAAATAAAGTGGTTTTAGGATGGATACAGCACTAAATATAAATTAAAAAGAATTTAAAAAATCACGATTTTGAAACAAGATGGATGCCATATTTTATTTTGAATTGGGTCACGTGATTTCTTCGTATGATGTGGGTGCAATTATTATTTTAATTTTTATTTAAAACACTACCGAATATATTTTGCTGAAATTTTTTTATACTTCTTATGGGATAATTTGTATATTTCCTAAAACTTTCGAAGCAATTTGTAAATTTTAAATTCACTTAAAGTATGTTTGAAAAATTAGGTAGCATAGGGTTCAATATACATACACAGAATACATAAAGAGAATATATGAAGTACAAATACAATAATAGTATTGTTGTATTTGTACTTCATTTTTTCAACCCGGGTTCAATCCAAAACTAATTGGGTGATATTATTAATTTATATTCTCATAGGTCCCACATACTGTCTGAACAACATACTAAAATTTCATTTTGATAAATTCATTTTTACGGCAGTTATGCTAACAGACAGACAGAATAAACAAAGTCATAAATACTTTTCAACTATGTTGTAAAGTGCTAAAAATCACATGAAATTAAGTAAGAAAGATCAATCATGCATAAAGCATTGATTATGCATAATTATCCTATTTTCTCTTCTGCTTGGAAACGTCTGGTTTCATTTCCTGATTTCATATGCTTTCTTTTAATTTCAAAATTTTTCAGCATTTTACTGTTTTTTTAATTTAACAGTGCTTTTATAAGCAACTGAACAAGTCATTTGAATACATTCAACAAGCAGAATTCGGCTTCTAATTTTCAACATCAAGAGACTTGTTCATGTAATTCTATCATTTAATGTTTTATTAATCTGTTTGCTATAAAACCACCTATATATTTTTTTCATTTTAATTTTAGGTGTTCTTAAAAAACTCATTTCCCTTCTTTTAAAGACCCCATTCCTGTCTTGAATTGTTGGGGTATTTATCACATTTCTTAGTTATGTTGGTCAAGCAAAAGAGTTCTTAATTTTATTATTAAAGATTTTATAAGCAACTGAACAAGTCATTAGAATCATTTGCTGAACGTCCACTCTACTCTTTAGTACTTTACCGTACATTCATTATGTCCCATCTCTTGTTCCTTCCTCCTGAGGTTTTTTACTCAATTTTTCTTCTCAACACCCTTTCCCTGCTTCTGCAACATTTGCTGCTTTTGCATCTATCGCCGATCTTTCTCTGAAAAGTGAAGGTTGCGTTTATTGTGTGACAAAATATTGAGGATAGTCTATTGCATACAATTGTTCCAGCGCATAATTATTAAAATTTTGTGAAACTTTGAATTAGCTAAGAAGTTTTCACAGATTCTTACATCTATGCAACACCTCATATGCTACATATTTCGGGAGAAGAGACAGATGAAGCTTTAGATTGCACACGTACACAGATACTCTCCAGCTGAAACAAAGTCCTTTTAATATATAATCATAACAAGCTTATTTTGTCATATTTAACCCCATAATTCGACAATTTTTGCTCTTACTTTAGTGATCATATACATTTAAAACGTTTGCAGTGAGTTTTGTGTCAAAATTCCACAGTGCATACACATACACATTTGCAGCTTTTAATACTAGACTAGTACTTCCGCACCCATTAAGTATCCATGTATATTTAAAAAAAAAGAAAAAACTCTACTGTAAGCGATTCTTGGATGAAAATACTATCAATGTATCTTTGCACACCATAACTAAATTTTTGTGTCATCCCTTACTACAGGCTGGGAAACACTGGTACTCACTTCGATGCCTTTTTAATGTATTTCTGGGACGGAAATTACAAGTAGTGTTTACCTGTCTATAACTTGTTCCGCTTCTGAAACAGAGGCAAGAAAACCATCTAGCAGAGGCATGAACATGTCATTAACATCCGAGACTACAAGCATCTGAGGTTGCACCAAGTTGCCCTGGAATTGACTACATTTTAAAATACATAACAACAAGTGAAATATAGGTTAAACAATAGTAACACAACATAAATTAATCATAATAATATCTTTAAAAAATTGAAATGATTTTCTAAAATCACTCAAAATTGTTTTCTAACTTTCATTCTTCAGTTTTTTTAAACAAGATATTTACATTTTAGTTTACAAAAATCCATTGAAAATAAACATTTATTTAAAACTACATAAGATTATCACTTTCATATTGTTGGAAGAACATAAACAAATGATCGTGATTCATTTTTCTTCTGAGAGATGTTCAGAAACACCAATTTATTTTTGACTTATCTCATTCTCGGGAATGACTCACGGCATTCTTTCAGCAGAAGTCTTCATGCAAATCTGGATATCCGACTCATATACAAACTCATTTGCATATTTGAGTGATAGGCCTCAGAAATCATTCCGGAAGGTTGTGGTTGTGTGTGACTATTGATCTGTTATTGATCATGTTAGTCACGATGTTAAAGTATTTCATTTTACCCTGTGATCTACAATTTTTAATCATTGATGAGTCATTCAGTAATGTGTTATAAGTCATTCTAGTCATCTCCAAAAATGTGCCAAGTTTCAATCATTTCCAGTATGTGACCTACGAAGCGGTGGAAAAATCGAACGACATACAGTGGATGGAAATGTCTATTAGTGATTTTCCCAACTGAACTTCTTAGCCAGTCTTTTCTAACTTCAAAAACCGTATACATGTTAACAGCTGCATGCTTGTTACTGCAGCTAGCCTATACTAATAGGCAAGACTCTGACGTTTTGAATAAAATGCTGATTTCGTTTTCCTGAATGGAATCTGTTTTTTTTTCACTCACACTTTGCTACAAGTAAAGAAAGTTTAACTTTAACTACATTTATCCTGAGGGGAAATGATGTTTAAATTCCAGAAAGGTTATAAAGCCAGTAAAGAAGCAAAGATCATCCAAAAAGGATAAGCCCAGGAAAGCTGAGTCAAATTGATGGGGGCCGCTTAAGTCCGCCCATAGTAGTGAAAGCCAATTCAGCTAAAAGAAGTCGAAAAGAAGTTCTACTGAATCATGGAGCCTGTCAAAATGCAGTTACTCACCAGACACAATTATGCAACTTGGAGTAACAGCATGGCCTTTGATGAAGGCTGTTATGGATTCATTGAAAGAAGCGTTAAATCCATTGACAAAACAACATCCAGAAGTGACCAGGAGTATATTATCTGAAAAATACATCCAGACGTGATCGCGGGTTTTCAGTTAAAAGAAGTCTTATTCTGTGTATGTCTAAAGAAAGCGGTTTCTAAACTAAAGGATGTTAATCATCCTATAGAGGAACTCTATGTGGCTTTTCAAGCGATCCGGTATCTTCTAGATGTTTACAAAGGTATTTTTCAGATAATATATTGGTGGTCACATCTGGATGTCGATCAGTCGATGTGACAAAGCTCTATCTATGCTCTTTTATGGACTATCGCCAGAATATCAAGAGTTGATCAGCATTTCAGATGATCCTGCTGATGCATGGGAAAAGTTGGAAAACCATTTCGACGCACCAACAAGAGCAAATTTAGTGTGACTACTTGATAAGTTCTTCAATATACATCCGGAAATAGACGAGCCGATTGATATATTTAGTGAACATCTAAAGAAAGCTGTTTCTAAACTAAAGGATGTTAATCATCCTATAGAGGAACGTTATGTGGCTTTTCAAGCGATTCGGTATCTTCCAGATGTTTACAAAAGTATTGTTCAGATAATATACCGGTGGCCAGATGCTGATTTCGTTCTAGAAAAGATACAAGTTGAACTTTCTGCTGATGAAGGTCGATTGAGGCAAATCCGGGAACTCAATGTAATTGTAAATTCAGCATACTCTGTATCATGTAAAAGTAAAAATGTTTCTATAAGTAATTCATTAAGGAATTTTCAGGCTAAGCCTAAAGCTAAAAGGGTACAAATAGGACCTTGCTATCTATGAAAAAAATATAGGTCATTTAAGAATAAACTGTCCTAAATTTAAATTAAAAAATATGTCCAGTACTGGTAAGTTAAATCTAAAAACAAATATTGAAACCAGTTTTGCTATGGATCCCATTGAGAAGTTCAATTGGGTCGTAGATACTGCTGCCACGAGTCAATTTTGCAACAACAAACCGTTGTTTTTAAATTACAAAGAAATGAAGGATACTTCAATGTCACTCACAGTAGGTAACATCGAAAGCCCAATTGAAGCTATTGGAACAATCAAAATGTATGTTATTGTTAATGGTCAACAGAATTATATCATTTTGAACGAAGTGATGTATTTCTCCAAATTATGCCATAATCTTCTAGCGGTTCCAGTACTAGAAGAAAGTAATTGTTCTTTTCATGTGGAAAAATGGATACTTAGGTTTTTTACACCAAAAGGAGAAAAATATTTCTATGCTAAAAGAAAATTAAGATTGTACTTTTTAAAGCCCCAATATGAATTGGATATGCTAAGATTGGCGACACGTCACAGTATTAAATACAGATGAACAACAAATGACAAATCACACGGATTCAAATAGTCATTTTATTTTAAAAAAAAACATTCTACAGATGTACAAATAATAGCCAAAGTGCTTTCCAACATTTTACATGTACATCCTCAGTGGCAGTACTGCCACTGAGGATGGACATGTAAAATGTCCAAAAGAGCTTTGGCTATTATTTGTACGTTCGTAGGATGTTTTTTTTTAAAAATAAAATGACTATTTGAATCTGTGTGATTTGTCATTTGTTGTTCATATGAATTGGATAGCTTAAAGGAAATCAGGAATCAAAAAGATAAGAATAGCAAACCTGAAAACAAAGATAGACATAACGATAATAAACTCAAACGTCTAAAAGTAAGAGAAACTAAGGTAAACTACCAAACAGATTTCAAAAGGTGTTAAACTAATTCCGAATTTCCGATTAATTATTGTTAAACTAATTATCCAATTATTGTTAAACTAATTCCTAAAATCCGATTTTGGAAATTCTAAGGGATTTAAGAGATAAATCAACAAAAAATTTAACATCTATAAAAGTAAGCTGAGTAGTTCTTTTTCTGAAACTAATGCTAATACCAAACTTTAGCATAGTAAATATTGTCACCTTAATGTTGATTATATATTTCAAACAAGTAAAGTTTCAGCTGTAAAAGGACTTCCTAAACGTTAAGTTCCAAAAATTTAACTGCAAACACTACAAATTAGCTGAAACAAAATGGGTATCTTACAAACCAATAGGTAGAATAAGATCCACTAAACCCTTAGAACTGTTACACATCCCAACCGTCCAAATAGATACTCAAGTCCTCAGGATGAGTCGGACGGTCTGGGTCTTCAACATGGATGTGTGTTGGCCACTCAAACAGCTGCTGAAAGCCCTCAGGTCAGTGGAGTAGTCTGGGTCCTCCACATGGATGTGTGGACTCATGCCAGTACAATCATTTGGTGGAAGTAGATATTTTTTGTCGATCACCGATGATTATAGCAGAAAAGTTTTTACATTTTTTCTGAAACAAAAATCTGATATATTTAAGGTATTTAATGAGTTTCAAATTAGAGAAGAAAGATTGTTAAATAGAAAAATTCTAAGAACAGATTGCGGCATGGAATTCTGCCATAATAAGTTTAAAGATTACTTAACCAAACAGGGTATTAAAGCTGAAAGGACAAATGTGTATACTCCTCAGCAAAACGGTGTTTCCGAGAGATTTAATTTCACTGTTTGGATTGCGTAAAAGCAATGCTTAATGAAAGTAAGTTAAGCGAGAAGTTATGGACACAAGCAATCTTGTGTTTCAGTTACGTCAAAAATAGAATTTGCCATAAATTTAAAACTAAAAATCTCTACTAAAATTTTATAATGGTACGAAACCCTCAGTAGATCACTTGAAGATTTTCAGTAGTGCAGTCAATGTCGGAAAACCCAAACAAGCAAGAATAAAGCTAGATATGCGAGCCCAGAAAGGGACCATGGTGGGTTATGCTACGGGTACCAGAGACTACCGGGTTCTATTAAAAGGTGATTCAAAATTTATTGAAATGAGTAATCTTAATCTAAGGTTTGAGGAAAGTATCAAGGCAGAAGAAAGCATCCTGAACCTGAATGAGGTTAATAGAAACCCCACTAATGTCACCTTTCAGGTAACCCCAGTTCGCTATTCTATAGGCTCTGACGAGGAATGTTTGGATAGGAAATCGTGCGAAAAAACAGGCGAGAGTGAAGACGCTGACAAAACGGACTCTCCTGCTAATTCCAACCTAATTCCCTGTTCAGATATCCCTTGGGATCGCCCAAGAGCTGATGGTAATTGAATACACATATATTAGTACGTAAGGAGGAACAGTAGGAGAAGGCTTAGATTCCATAATGATGTAAGAAAATATTGTAAAAAGAATAATATACAATTTAATCAAAATCTTTTTAACTTTAGAGAAAAAAGAGCAAAATAGGGTCAAAACGGGCTAATAAACCAGAAGCTAGTAATGAGAAATTAATATTCCCCAAAACAACAAAGCCGCCCTCAAATCACCTCTAGCGAAAGAATGGAATAATGCCATCCATGACTGAGGAAATTAATGTTATGAAAGAAAGATATGTCTGGGAGTTAGTTCCTGCACCTCCTTCAGAAAAAAATAATAGGCAGTAGATGGGTTTATAGATTGAAAAGAAACGCAAATGGGGAAATACAAAGATTTAAGGCTACGTTCGTGGCTCAAGGGTATACCCAAGAAAAGGGTGACACGTACAACAAAGTTTTCAGTCTAGTCATTAATTTCAGTCTGATTAGGTAATTTTCACAATCTTTGTCAGCATGCTAGGTTGGATGCATTTTCAATTAGACAAAAAATGTGCATACTTATATGCTAAGTTAAAATATAAAATCTACACGAGACAACCAGAAGGTTTCACTAATACTAAGTATAACGATTACGTATATTTGTTAAATAAGGCAATTTACAGACATCACCAAAGTGGTAGGGATTGGTTTATGCAACTAGATCCCATATTCAAAGAACTGAAATTTACAAAACTTAAATGGTGTAATTGTAGCTATATCTTTAATAACAAAGTACTTATATTAGTTAATGTAGATGACATCATTTTATTTTCTAAAAATCAAAACGATATCGACATAGTTGTTTCAATGTTAAAAGAAAAATTTTGATATAAAAGTTCTATGAAAAATTAAAACTACTAGGTGTAGAATTTGAAGAATCAGATTATAAATTTCATATTCACCAAAAACAGTATATTCAAAAGGTCAGTGAAAAATTTAAACAGTTGAAATATCCAATTGTTTCCTTGCTGATAGCAAAAGGTTATATTTTGAGTAAAACAGATTGTCCTGGTACTAGTGAAGAAATGGATCAAATGAAGAATATTCATACAGAAATTTAATAGGATGTTTAAGTTTCATTTCTTGTAGGATATGACATGATTTAAGCTATGCAGTAAATCTATCTCAATTTCAAGAGAACACCCGGCATAAAACATTGGGATGCAATATTAAAGTTATTGGATTATTTAGATAAAACTAAAGATTACATGTTAAATTTGTTTAACATTAGTGAGCTTAATTTGAATTGCTATTCAGACTCTGATTTTGCAGCCAACAAGGATGATCGGGTATCTTTAGGAGGTATGATATTCTACACTGACAAATTACTTGTATCGTGGTGTACCTTCAAGCATAAATGCGTGAGCTTATCCACTATGGAAGCCGAATATGTATCGTTAACAGAAGCCGCCAAAAAAATGATGTGGATGCAAAATATAATTGAGGAATGCTACCAAATAGGTTTAAAATTTAACAAGAATAAAAGTATAATTTATTGTGATAACCAGGCAGCCATTAATTTTTCAAATTTCTCAATTGAAAATCACCGAACTAAGCATATTGATATTAAATATCATTTTCTTAGAAACTTAGTTCTTATGGAGTCATTTAAAGTTAACTTTGTAAATAGTAAGGATAATGATGCAGATTATTTCACCAAACCTATGACTAAAGATAGGATTCTTAAATTTTGTAATGGACTATTTAAAAAGTAGACTTTAAACTTAACCTTTCAAACGTTTTGCTTTAAATCTTTTTAGATTTAAAGCAAAACAGGAGTTTTTAGATATAATACATTATTATTTACTACTATCTCAATGTACAAAATATAATTGTCAATTGAGTATGAAATTTGGTATTGACGAATACCATAATTTTTTTTGTATTTTATATCCTCTATTTTGAACTCTCACACTTAGCAGTTCAGTTGCAAATGTGTGTTTAAACCAAAACATTTAGTCAATCTTTTATATTTCTCACGATATTATATAAAACTTTTTCTATCCCACAAAAGCTATTTTTGCTAATGTGTTTCGTTGTGTATGAAGATGAGAATCATTTGATGTTTTGATTTAAACTTAATGTATTTTTAAATTGTATACTGTGCTTGAATTCTGATACCAAAACATATAATACTTAAATTTTGAAAAATATAACATGTTTTTACTTAAATTTTAAACTTTGAAATATATAACATGTTTATACATAAATTTAAACTAGACTTTGATTAATATAATGTATTTAAGACTTAATATTAAATTGTTAATTGATCAATATGTTTATACTTAAATTTCTAATGTAAATTACGACATGTACTTAAACTATTTTTAAAGTTAACTGTTTATTTATAAATTTTTCCACCTTACAAACTATCTTAGAGAATTCATTAATCTATATCAAATTATTCATTAATCTAATTCATTCATTAATCTAATTATACATCAAATTCTTTGAATCTATCAAAATATCTCATTGTTTTGTTGTATTTGAAAAATATTAGTGACCTAAGAGTGTTTTCTTAATCTTATCAATCATTATGATTTGAAGTAAATACTAGGAACTTGACATTTGCTAACATGTCAAGATTCTTAGAAATTTTTTTTGAGTGCCACTGTGTATGCATCAAATTTAATAGATTGCATGAGGGGGCCGATTGGTGGAAGAACGTAAACAAACGATCGTGATTCATTATTTTCCTGAGCGATGTTCAAAAACACCAATTTATTTTTAACTTACCTCGCTTTCGGGAATGACTCACGGAGTTCTTTCAGCAGAAGTCTTCATGCAAATCTGGATATACGACTCACTCATACACAAACTCATTTGCATATTTGAGTGACGGGCCTCAGAAATCATTCCAGAAGGTACCGATCCAGGCATATACATGAAGTTCGGTTTGGAAGAATCAGTAGACCGGGTAGGACCGGAGTACACCAGACCAGATCTGGCTTAAGTATGGAGTAGCGAACTAAGGAGAGGTAGCTCGATATTGATCAATTAATGATCGATGGAAGTAGAGATGATGAGAGTTAAAATGTACGGTAATGATAGTAATGCTTTAGTATTGAAATTATGAATGTGTTAGCTATTGATCTGTTATTGATAAATTAGTCACGATGTTAAAGTATTTCATTTTACCCTGTGATTTACAATTTTTAATCATTGATAAGTCATTCAGTAATGTGTTATAAGTCATTCTTGTCATCTCCAAAAATGTGCCAAGTTTAAATTCTGTTCCAGTATGTGACCTACGAAGTGGTGGGAAAAATTGAACGACATACAGAAATGTCTACTAGTGATTCTCCAAACCGAGCTTCTTAGCCAGTCTTTTCTAACTTCCAAAACCTGTACATATGTTAACAGATGCATGCTTGTTACCACTGCTAGCCTATACTACTAGGCAAGACTCTGACGTTTTGAATAAAACACTGATTTTGTTTTCCTGAATAGACTCTGCCTTTTTTTCACTGACACATTGCTACAAGTAAAGAAAGTTTAACTTTAACTACATTTACCCTGAGGGGAAATGATGTTTAAATTCTAGGACATATTTCATTTGGCACATTGAGTGATGCCAACTTACCCCTATTTCCGTACTCCTATTATCAATGTAGACACATTGAAATATTAAAAGCAATAAACATGATCTATTTTAAAAATAATTAACTACGATTTATCCATTTTTACCATTAATATTTAATTAGATCTCACTGAAGACTGTTGCAAAGTCTTAAATGCATCTACAAACAAAAGTCCCCTCAAAATATTACGCAACATGCATTTCAATAACAAATACCTCAATGGTTTTAACAATTGTAAAATACTTCTTCATTTGAGTGATCTCACCAGAAAAAATTAAATTTTCTATTTTTAATTCTGAAGAACTGGTAAAATACGATATGATTTCCATTTTTCTTGTTCCTTTGCGCAATGGGGAAATTCTGCAAATTTACTTAGTGACCCCAAAATAATTATTGGGTCGATAGCTTAAAATATATATCAAAATTTGAAAAATTGCCCGATATACTAACAGTAAAGTTTGTGATCATCAGAAGACTTACACCTTTTACAGTGTCTAAATATTTCATTTGTGAAATAAACTGATTGTGAAGAATCACAATTTAAAAATGAAATTTCATTTTTGCATGCTGAAATTGAGTTTTTCAAAAAATCGGTAAGAATTGGAAAAGAAAGTCAGAGATACAGAATAAGCTTCATTAGAATCAGAAAAAGTTTCTTTTTTGTGTACTGTAAAATATTTTATTTAAACTTGACTTAATCTGTTAAATCTGGCAATTTAACTGCAAAGAATGGTTGCAAATAAAGTCGAACATTTAATAACGTCAAAAGTTAAAATCAGAGAGACTCGTGTGAATATGGTGTTGAAAGATAATTGTATATACTTTAATTCAAGAAATTGGTTAATTATTTCTTATCCATAATTTACATTTCAACATTCTTTCATAGTCATAGTTATATTTATACATTTTTTAATCAAAATTAATTTGAAAAAACATTTACTACCCTTTTAAAAATTATATGGAATGTATCCCGTATAGTTATTCCTCATATTATCGAAACAATGCAATAGACTCCCACTCTTTTTGATATAACTTAAAATTGAACAACTTAGACATATCTAAAATGTACTACCCCTTAGATTAGCATTAAATGAATTCAATATTGACTAAACTAAAGAATATTTTTACAATTTTCTTATACTATTATATAGAGAAAGTTCTCGACAAATATTTTAGCCTGAGATTTAGACAAAAAAGTTCATTTAACCCGTTCGGGATGGCAACTAGTAGTAAGAGGTGCTCCCATCCGCCGGCGCTTTTCAGGGAAGAAGTGTAGCTATGGGATCTGAATATTTTGTTACTAAGCCTAATCCGCTAAGAAAATTCATAGAAAATGGAAATTGATTACACAAAAAATCAATTTTATATTATTAAAAATATACAATAAAATTATTGTTTTATATTCTTTTGAATAATCGGCTCAATTCAAATCTTATATTTACATAAAAAAGAAGCAAAATTGCACAATGCACATATACAGTGTTTAAGAATAACAATACAAACCCTACTTATAATGTTTATGCAATATTATCAAAGTTTTTGCTGTGTATGAAAGAATTCAAAACATGGATCAACACAAAGTCCTACATCACACAATTTACATTCATAATAGGAAGTTTTCTTTCATTTTTCCTTTGTGACACTTTTTGAACAGATTGCATCTTCTCCGAGGCATTCTACATTAATATTATTGCTGAGAAACAGATTTTAAAAAAATTTAACTCCCTTTCACTATACACTAGACAATAAGAATTCAAATTAAGTCTAACATATGTGAACCCAACTTCAAAAATGCAGATAAAGAGTATTAAGAGCTCTCCTCCCTATTCGATAATTCTACATAAATTCTGCGGCTGAGAAAATAAAGTAATAAATAAGAGAGAAAGACCTCAGGTGCACTTTTAAAAAGAGACCACACAGATTTGTTTCCCTACCCATTCAAATAAACCCAAACTAAAGCTACATTTTTGAAGGTCAACATCTCTAGCATATGCTCTTTGTGATTTTTACGGCACATGACGCCATCTAGTACCACCTAAAAATTCAAATATAACGTTTCAACTCTTTGTAACGAATATGTCCCTTTGGTCCAATAGGCCCATTTTGCATGCGTCACAGGTAAAAGACATTGTGGACATTTTTAGAAATATTTCCATCAGCATGTGTGCAAAGTGAATACTGCAGTGCTGAAGAAATTTTCTATTCTGTAGAAAATTGTATATATAATGAAACACATGCAGCTTCAGCATGCTTGCAGATGCTTAACCCTTTTGCGAAGGTTGACGGGCCCGAGCATCAGATGCGAACTTATATTTAAGTGCGACGGTCACGCATCCACGTTCGGAAAAATTTACCCTAAAAGACGACGGCCACATATACTCGTATATAAACTCGGAAAAATATACTCGTATGATAAACGAACTGGGCAGTAATGAAAGTGATGCATATAGTAAAGATTCGTGGAACTGTGGTATTTCTGAAGATGAATATGAAAATGCAAATGATTCTTCAGATTCTGAGCGTACTATTATTACAACACTGTCAACTTAAGTAGCTGTTTCTACGAATTATGTTTTTGGACAGGAAATTTGAAAGATTTTAATTCTTTTGAGTTTTTTAACATACTTGGAATCAATCACACTATTATGCCACCTAATTTAGATAAGGAAATTAATTTTTTTAGCATATTTTTCGATGATGAATAGTAGAATTCATAGTAAAAGCAACTAACGAGTATTTTGCATTGTGATTCGTATGAAAAATATACATCAAATAGAAAATAAGTATTTCTATTATTCCTGAAAAAAGTAGATTTCTGTGTTGAAGAGGTGATTTTTAGTCAATTTATTTCGATAGTTAGGCTTAACACAACAAATCAGCCATCCTTTGTGAAAAGTTCGGAAGCGAAGAGCTCCGTCCACAGTAGTTTCGGAATGCAGCCGTCCCGAAAGGGTTAATTAATAAGCCTTTAAGCTCACTGTGTGGGTGCAGGATATGAAAGTGTATGCATTTGGATTTATGTGCTACTGCAATATATCCTAAAACAATATTTAATATGCCCTTACATACTTATGTAAGTAAATAGTATAGCATGTTAATTATAACCCTTCTCGCTCATGTTTCTGAAAATTATTACATATTATACACTCTGTACTTTCGGAAACACTTTCTTAATCATCTGAAATTGATAATTTCTACATTCAATTAATAAATAAATAGGACATGGTTGAGGAAATGTCTGGAAAAGAAGAGGGATACAGTTAAATTGTAAATAATGTTTACAGTTCAGATATAATAAATTTATTTAAGCATGAAAAGGTGGCTTATAAAATGCAATCATTTTCATTTTTAGAAACACATTATAATACATTCATAGAGAGAAGAGTTATAATTAACATGCTACACAATGTACTTACACATAGGAAACATTAATTATTACAAAATTATAATCAAGTACCAGAATTAAAAGAGCAAAATCTTGGCAATTGGATATCCCAACATTTTTTAAACACAACTTTCTATTTTCTTTCCTTTTTTGACTGACTTTTTTTACTTCTTAAATGCTTTTTAGGGGCATTCTTTTAACATATGTTTTTAGCAATAACAAAATCAATACATGCACAGGTAAAAGTGCCAATTTCTGTAGCACTGTTACTACTTTTTCTTTTAGAATTTTTTTCACCTCTTATACAACTATGGGAAATTATACGACAGTTGTATGTTTGCTATTATGCAATCCCATAGGAAGCAAGGACTTTATTTGACTCAAAAACATTTATTTTGATTTCATCAAAACTCAGAATTAAAAAAATCAAAAATTTAATGAAAAATAATCAACATCTAAATGACAGTGAAAACCAAAAGTTGTTTCAATTGCCTCATGCACACATTGTGCTTTCTTCAACACATTTGTTCACTCACAATTATTCATGGGATAGGATACTGATACTAATTAGATTGATATCACAATAATGCATAACAAATTTATAATTGCTGTAAAATGATGCATAAAACAATTTATAACGAGTCACCTTCACAAATATGACATACATATTAATAAATATTTAATACGCTCTTCTGAAAATCACGGTAAAAGAATAAATAATTTACTTTAATCTGAGTAGAGTAAAACTAAGTGGAGTGAGGCTCATACTAGAAAGCCTTTTAAAGTACTTTATTTATTTTTATGTAAGAACAAATTTGATACATTGGTCTAAACGGGCACAATTATATCATGTTACCCTTCATTTTAAAGGGCTTGAAAAAAAATTTTTTCTGTGGATACCTGATACCAATGGGGTGAGGAGGAACGATTATGTCAAATTTTGTCCTATGCTGCCATATTAAGAATTTATTTTTATCCAGTTCTAGATTTTTTGTTAACAAAGTTGGATATAAAGTTTAATGAAAATCCAATAATATTTGTCTGCGGCAGCTATCCTATTGACCACAGACAAACAGAAGGGCATGACTCTAGAAATAGTCAAAGCATGTTCAGGTCTTAAAAAAAAATCTTAAAAACAAAACACAAAAAACCTTATAATCAAAATACTTAAATATTTTGGATGAAGCAGAATACTAAGTATTTAATCGTATCAGTGTTAGAAATTAAAAATTTGAACTAGGCGTCATTTGACACCTATAGGTTCTGACTCTAGGTGCCAAATAGACACGACTAGTTGCCATTTTTACAATCCTAACGATAACAACTATTTTTTAAATGCCCATTTTTGTTAAAGATATAAAAAAATATTACTTCAGATTTTTATATTAAAAATTGTTCTAAATTTTCTTAAAATTTAAAATAAACTGAAAAAGAAACTCAAGAAAAAATAAATAGAAAAAATTGCTAATTTGTTTTTACTTGGCAAAAAGAGCATAAAAAACAACAAATTAAAAAAAACAATTCTATTTAACAATTTTCAATTATGGTCGTCTTATCTTGTACAGTCATTGCCCCCATACTCCTTCATTTCATGCTTGAAAATTAATTTTCCCGAGTTAAAACAGCAATTAATATAAAAGTTTTAGTTGCTGAAAACAAATTGCGAGAATGGAAAATACATGATAATAAAAGGGGATAACCAATAATCATGTATAAATGCACATGTTAATGACATTTCCATATAATCTTTCTTACATTACAAATATAAGAATTAAACACATTTAAAATTAAAATATTATAAGGGAATCCTGAGCGAAATTTAGTCACTTTTTGTGGCCAATTTTGTCAAAGTATGGAATTTCATTTTAAAATCTGTTTCCTATATTCATCTTAAAAGTTAAAAAAAAAAAAAAAGGGGGGGGGGGGGGGGGGGGGAATTTGCATATTTGTCCGGAGATCGGCAGTCAATGCAAATATTGGAGCTTCACGAAGAAATGTAGAGTTGGCAGTTAGGGTTCTGTATTTGCAAATCAAAAATAAGTTTTTGTTTTATAATTGCTACTCTTTTTCTTGTCGCTTTGACAAAATATAAATCATACCCTTGAAACTCATCTACACCCTTTGGGTGAGCTAGACAGCCTGGGTAATAATAAAAAAAAGTATGAATCACATTAATTTCAGGGATTGATATAAAAAATGCATAGATGCCAACCTACCAGAAAAAAAGATAGGAACATATTGCATGAGGAAAAATCACGCACTAATACCGTTTTTCCCATACTGCTGCAAAATAGCCTTCTATTTCATTAATAATACGTTTGAAGAATAGTTTTTCTATATAATATACAAAATAATTACAAACATTTTAAACGATGCAAACAAATTGTAACAGTGGAAAAATACTTTCAAAATAAAACGAAATATAGAGGATCGCACACAAATGCCGTTTATCGCGATACTGCTGCAAAATAGCCTTTTTTTTTGTCATTAAAAATACGCTTGAAAAATAGTTTTTCTGTATAATATAGTATATACGAAATAATTACAAACGTTTTAGACAATGCAAACAGATGTATTTCTTGATAACGAGCAAAGTTATGAATATTTTGAAGATTTTATATGGATTAACAGTTAAAATTTATTTGAAGTAAGAATTATGTAAATGCCTACCCTAAAAAACCCTACTGGAATAATCATTGATAAATAGGTAAAGTTTAGGAAGGTTTCTTCTTTTTTAAGGAACAATGCTCCTATTTATTTTAAGTACTACAGGGAAATGAGCTGCAAGCTAGGAATTCCACATTATTATCCTTGTGATCAATTTTTTTTTTATGTTGTAATCATACATTACAATAAGTACAAATGGAAATGAATCCCATTTTATTTCAATTGATACAAATACATAATGGTACAGCAATAAAAAAAAAGATGATAAATATTAAGGTACTGTTTTATTAATTTGTAATTCTCTAGGTTTAAGCAAAAATGGTCCCACGTTTGCCTGATGCAAATATCCGAAAAGGACTTACAGAATTATATAACTAACTAGCAGCATACCCGTTCTTCGTACGCAGTATATAATATAAAGAAACTTATAATTTGCAATCATATGCAAATTCTGTTAAAATATTAAATTTATTGCTCCTAAAGAGAAGTTTAAGAATATCTGTTCTCACTATGCAAAATTATCTGCAAGAGCAGATCTGAAGAATAAAACATCCTGGTCCCTTTTGTACGCAAATTTACAAAAAAAAAAAAAAAAAAGGGAATTGAAGCAATATATGCAACCCCGTACTACTTATATTGTCAGATTAGAAAATATGCTAGTGTGTTAGTAGAAGATTACCAGTATTACAATATGAGTCTCAAAAATCTTTGCCAAAATAAAAGAGAGATGACATAATAAATTGAAAATACCAATAATCCCCGTACTTTTTATACCAGTAGGTCGTAATTGATTCCAATATATGCCAATATATATCAAAGCATATGCCAATATACCTGTACTACTTAGATTCTCGTAGATTAGAAGATATACCCGTGTATTTGTAGATTACTCGTACAACGTACAAACTATGAGTTTAAACAATTTTTGTCATAATAAAACAATTGCATAATAACTTGAAAATATTATTATTGATATTTTCGGGGATTACTGATAACGTTTAAACCTGAAGACCTGAAACCTGAGATTGATATTATCCAGTCAAAAATGCTGTAAGGAAAATCAAATCATTTTTTTCGAAAATATCTTTTTATATCCATTTATTTACAATTCAAATTGAAAAAATAATAATTAAAATTAACAGACAGATTTAATTTAATTGCGTTTCTGAGCACATGATATAAGATAGAATCTTCCTCATAAACTGCGAAATTTAATAACCATTTTGATTTCTTTATACTTTTCATTGTTCAGTAAAAGCTTGTGAAAAATAAAACATGGATATATTTCCCATTTAAATCATGAACTCAGAAATAAAGTTTTAATTAATTTTCAAATGATTTTCAAGCTTTTCGTTTGGATAAACAACGGAGTTAGAGAGTAGAACTCCTAGGGAAAAGTTTCGTTTTCCATTAATATCTCGACAACCCCTGGTCTTAGATACTCGAAACTTGGGTTAAATTTATGGTGGGTTATTTCAAGGCTATCTACAAAATTTCATCAAATTCGGTTCAGCAGTTAGTTCTTCCATGATTTCGAGATATTAGTAAAAAACAAACGAAAACTTTGTTTTTTACTAATATCTCGAAAACCACTGATCGTAGAAACTCCAAACATGGACTAAATTTTAAAGTGGGACTATTTCCAGGCTCCCACAAAATTTCATCAAATTCGGTTCAGCCGTTCTCCCGTGATGACGGGACAAACAGACAGACAGACAGATTTTCAATTTTATTTATATAGATTAGAGTCATTAAGCTATAATTAGGAATTTTTTGCAAGACTTATTTGGGTTATAATCAATTAAGGATTAAATATAATAATAATGTACTTAATGTTGGAAATGTTAATAATTGTATCACTGTGTTTGATTTTTGAAATTTAAAGAATGTTTGCTTCATGCAATTATCCTGTCAGGTTTGGTCATCCTAGACAGATTTTATATAGCTAGTATGGTACATTCTAAATGTAACCCAATCCCAGGGGGTTCAAAATGTTCTGTATTTGCAAATCAAAAATAAGTTTTTGTTTTATAATTGCTACTCTTTTTCTTGTCGCTTTGACAAAATATAAATCATACCCTTGAAACTCATCTACACCCTTTGGGTGAGCTAGACAGCCTGGGTAATAATAAAAAAAAGTATGAATCACATTAATTTCAGGGATTGATATAAAAAATGCATAGATGCCAACCTACCAGAAAAAAAGATAGGAACATATTGCATGAGGAAAAATCACGCACTAATACCGTTTTTCCCATACTGCTGCAAAATAGCCTTCTATTTCATTAATAATACGTTTGAAGAATAGTTTTTCTATATAATATACAAAATAATTACAAACATTTTAAACGATGCAAACAAATTGTAACAGTGGAAAAATACTTTCAAAATAAAACGAAATATAGAGGATCGCACACAAATGCCGTTTATCGCGATACTGCTGCAAAATAGCCTTTTTTTTTGTCATTAAAAATACGCTTGAAAAATAGTTTTTCTGTATAATATAGTATATACAAAATAATTACAAACGTTTTAGACAATGCAAACAGATGTATTTCTTGATAACGAGCAAAGTTATGAATATTTTGAAGATTTTATATGGATTAACAGTTAAAATTTATTTGAAGTAAGAATTATGTAAATGCCTACCCTAAAAAACCCTACTGGAATAATCATTGATAAATAGGTAAAGTTTAGGAAGGTTTCTTCTTTTTTAAGGAACAATGCTCCTATTTATTTTAAGTACTACAGGGAAATGAGCTGCAAGCTAGGAATTCCACATTATTATCCTTGTGATCAATTTTTTTTTTATGTTGTAATCATACATTACAATAAGTACAAATGGAAATGAATCCCATTTTATTTCAATTGATACAAATACATAATGGTACAGCAATAAAAAAAAAGATGATAAATATTAAGGTACTGTTTTATTAATTTGTAATTCTCTAGGTTTAAGCAAAAATGGTCCCACGTTTGCCTGATGCAAATATCCGAAAAGGACTTACAGAATTATATAACTAACTAGCAGCATACCCGTTCTTCGTACGCAGTATATAATATAAAGAAACTTATAATTTGCAATCATATGCAAATTCTGTTAAAATATTAAATTTATTGCTCCTAAAGAGAAGTTTAAGAATATCTGTTCTCACTATGCAAAATTATCTGCAAGAGCAGATCTGAAGAATAAAACATCCTGGTCCCTTTTGTACGCAAATTTACAAAAAAAAAAAAAAAAAGGGAATTGAAGCAATATATGCAACCCCGTACTACTTATATTGTCAGATTAGAAAATATGCTAGTGTGTTAGTAGAAGATTACCAGTATTACAATATGAGTCTCAAAAATCTTTGCCAAAATAAAAGAGAGATGACATAATAAATTGAAAATACCAATAATCCCCGTACTTTTTATACCAGTAGGTCGTAATTGATTCCAATATATGCCAATATATATCAAAGCATATGCCAATATACCTGTACTACTTAGATTCTCGTAGATTAGAAGATATACCCGTGTATTTGTAGATTACTCGTACAACGTACAAACTATGAGTTTAAACAATTTTTGTCATAATAAAACAATTGCATAATAACTTGAAAATATTATTATTGATATTTTCGGGGATTACTGATAACGTTTAAACCTGAAGACCTGAAACCTGAGATTGATATTATCCAGTCAAAAATGCTGTAAGGAAAATCAAATCATTTTTTTCGAAAATATCTTTTTATATCCATTTATTTACAATTCAAATTGAAAAAATAATAATTAAAATTAACAGACAGATTTAATTTAATTGCGTTTCTGAGCACATGATATAAGATAGAATCTTCCTCATAAACTGCGAAATTTAATAACCATTTTGATTTCTTTATACTTTTCATTGTTCAGTAAAAGCTTGTGAAAAATAAAACATGGATATATTTCCCATTTAAATCATGAACTCAGAAATAAAGTTTTAATTAATTTTCAAATGATTTTCAAGCTTTTCGTTTGGATAAACAACGGAGTTAGAGAGTAGAACTCCTAGGGAAAAGTTTCGTTTTCCATTAATATCTCGACAACCCCTGGTCTTAGATACTCGAAACTTGGGTTAAATTTATGGTGGGTTATTTCAAGGCTATCTACAAAATTTCATCAAATTCGGTTCAGCAGTTAGTTCTTCCATGATTTCGAGATATTAGTAAAAAACAAACGAAAACTTTGTTTTTTACTAATATCTCGAAAACCACTGATCGTAGAAACTCCAAACATGGACTAAATTTTAAAGTGGGACTATTTCCAGGCTCCCACAAAATTTCATCAAATTCGGTTCAGCCGTTCTCCCGTGATGACGGGACAAACAGACAGACAGACAGATTTTCAATTTTATTTATATAGATTAGAGTCATTAAGCTATAATTAGGAATTTTTTGCAAGACTTATTTGGGTTATAATCAATTAAGGATTAAATATAATAATAATGTACTTAATGTTGGAAATGTTAATAATTGTATCACTGTGTTTGATTTTTGAAATTTAAAGAATGTTTGCTTCATGCAATTATCCTGTCAGGTTTGGTCATCCTAGACAGATTTTATATAGCTAGTATGGTACATTCTAAATGTAACCCAATCCCAGGGGATTCAAAATTAAATATGTGTTAATTAGAATTAAAAAATAAATAATAAATAATACAAATTATTACATCAATTGATGCTTATGCAAGAAGGTTATTGATCACGAATTTATGTCACAAATATAAGATTTTGGACTGTAGAGATTTATTTCAAGTAATTAAAAGACGATTGACATAACATGATGAATTGAGATATGAATTTCCTATTCTATCTAATGAATTATGACAAACTGATGATGAACAGATTTTAAGTCGAAGAAGGCAAATGCAATGTATACCATAATATGTTTTACATGTGAATTTTTAATAAACCTTAAACTTTGAGTGTTTATTTTGATTGTGATTGAATTTTGGGGTTATGTCTTTATGATGAGTAGCTAGGTGGAATTCTAAGTCAGCCATTTTACTAATTCACGTTTGCTGACAGATCAGTTTTCCCACAATTACTTTAACTGAATGTCAATAATTCCGTCTCCCATTATCATTCAGGTATTAAGGCATGCGGAATCCAAGTTGCTTTGCTTCTTGGCCGGCAAACAGCTGGTGAATTAAAGTATCACTGAGATTCTGTGTTTCTTGATAGTTCTTTAGTAAATTGCTCAGATCAATAATGTTAAGCAAGCTTAAAAAGGGAAAAAATGTTGGAGAGAGGGAATTTACAGTTACTGGAGAAAGGGTGTATTTAAAATTATTTCATTTAAATAATTGTAAATAATTATTTAAATTAAAGTTTTAAAGTTTATTTCTACCTTTTCAAAGCTAGAATAACATTACTGATCTGAGCAAATTACAAGAGAATAATTACACATATTTCACTTTTATGTATTTGATTAAATTGCAAAGATTGCTCAGCTTTATTTACTTTTAAAGAAAGAATAAGATGGATTCTAAGTTCTTATTAAATCAAAACCATTAATATTCATTAAGATAGCAATTTACCTTTTAATTTATTTGTCTTTTAATTAAGGGCCATTAAAATTTTTTTTCAGGATGTAGATATGTGTTTGAAATAGTTTGCTAGTTTAAATAGGATTAAATCTATTTACTTTTAACCTAGCAGATTACTTTTGCTTCTTCAAAAGTCAACATAGCAACACTATACTAGACGGTATGTCCGTCATGAGATTCAAAAGTTGCAAAACATGCAGCCCTTGCGTTCCTACTATCGATGGACACATGCGAGCCATGCATCTCTCTCAATATTTCTCTCAATATTATTTCTTTATCAAAACATACATATGATATCAATCATCCCCTAACAAAATGCAATTCATTTATGACCATGAACAGTGGAACTCACTCAAATTTGAATCAAGTATATGAAAATAATAATTCCCATAAAGCAACAGGAATTAACAAGGCAATTCAACTCAATATTACAAAATATAATGAATTTTCACCAATTAGGCATCATTTTCATTAATTTAGCATCATTTTATACATTTGGTATTATTTGATCAATTTGATGACATTTTAAAAAGTCGCCAAGTAAGATGGTTGGACTGACCTGTACCAAAACATCATTACAGTTTTACATTGAGGTAAAAAAATATATTAAACCCCGACTTTAATTGACTCAACATAAACACTTGGCGAAAACAGTGTCTACACAAATGAGGAATGTAAGGAAATCCTAGTCTGAATAATTATATTTGGAAATATTGGTTTCAGAGCAAAAATTTCTAAACAGTTGAAATTTTCAAAACATTTTAGCCTAAATTGACACTAAGCAAAGAATAACTGAGCAAAATTGTTGTACAGGAGAAGAAACTTGCATTTGATTGGCACCATTCATAACCTTTCCAACTCTCTTTCTACTTTTTTTTTCAGGAGAGATTATAAGAGATGTTTTACTTTTACTTTTCTACTTTAGATTCAGCTATTGCAGAGTCTTCAAGAAAATTGTACAGGAGAAGAAACTTGCATTTGATTGGCACCATTCATAACCTTTCCAACTCTCTTTCGACTTTATTTATTTATTTTTTTCAGGAGAGATTATAAGAGATGTTTTACTTTTACTTTTCTACTTTGGATTCAGCTACAGCAGAGTCTTCAAGAAAAAATGCAAGTAAAATAAAGAAAAATAGCAGGATAATATTGAATTCATTTTAACTTATACAAATGTGATAGTGAGATTTAATCAAATACAAACTAGATTTAGAGAATAAAATGGAACCCCCTTCTATAGGCTAATTTCACATTTTTGGAATTTTCTGTCCAGTTACACCACTTAAGCCATCCATGTATCAAATTGCCCGTTCTAGAATTGGGCAAATATTCTAGACACACATAAAAAAATAGTCCTTGTAAATACTTATAAAAGTCGCCTTTGGTCTTTTTCTTACCTAATAAAGGAAGATGTCTATGTGCAGTCTGTAGTAGAAACTCGAAGTGTTGTAAGGCCATGAAATTGGGTACACAGGTACTGCAGAATCTGAGAAGGAGCACCTCAGCATTATTTTTTTCTTAATTTGAATTCAATTTTTAGTTATTTTATGTTTCAAAAAGTCATTGTCCAATCTGGCAACTGTGTCATCAGCTGGAAACACTAAGTACTTAAGTACAAAGTATATGTCTGACTAGGAATGTTTTTGTTTCGTTCCTTCTGGCCAACTCATTCAGTTTTAAAAAGGGATTTCATACACACTATTCTAAAGATGAATAAATAACAGAAGGGTGAGACCATTGAGTATAAACATTTGAATGGACCTTCGACTTTAGTTTCCTTTTTATGTAGATGCACAGGATCGTCTACTTTCTAGGCTAGTGAGGAATTTCTGTATTTCATTGTCTTTCTGCACACACACTGTTCCCTTTTAGGATGAAAAGCAGTTAAAGAAAACCCATTTTATGAATAAAGTATTAAAAAATAATGGATCTACAGATTAATCAGTTTTCAAATTTCGGTTTATCATAGGTATAAGAAAAATACTGATATATCAGCAAAACTGATAATCAGTATTGAATACGAGAACACGAGAACACACCCCATTACAATACAGTGAATTAAAAATATTGTTCTATCAGAGCCCCAATTTCAAGAGAGAGAGAGAGAGAGAGAGAGAGAGAGAGAGAGAGAAAGAGACAAAGTAAACTCATTTGGGAGATGCATTACACAGACATTACAACAGTAAAAGTTCATCAAGGCAAGTCTTATAACAAAAGCTTAATAAATGAAGGAGAAACAGAGAGATAAACTTACGTTGATATTGTAAAAATGAACAACAGAACTGTAAGTAATAAATCCAACTCGAATCTTGGACTCGGAATCATTGTATTCCCTAAAATTGAAAAGTGAAACATTCAGGAGAAAATTCAAAATACATACAAGAAATCACAGATGCAATATCTTTTCCAATTTTTGAAAGAAATTAGGTGGATTTTCAAAAATAAAATGCTTAAATAGCTATGATATACAATTGTGTAATTTACCTGGATATCAGGCCATAAAACGACTTCTAGTAGCAATTGCATGATTGCAATTATACTGCACCATCTCTAGACCTTCCTGTGATAGAACACATTAGTTCTATCACATCCATGTAATAGAACCATTTCAATAAGGAAGAGTTAAGGAACAGAAAAATAACTAAGAAGTTAAAAGCAAGTTTGTAGTTTGTAAAAGTAAAACCCTACTAACAAAGGCACAAAGAAGTCTGTTGTTTATGGGTGTGGTTGCTCTGTCCTTTTATGCTGAAAGTTATTTCTTGCTTCCAGACAGCCACTCATTATTTTTTAATGTTGTTAAGAATGAGTTACAGATTGATAAGAAACATCCCATTTTCCCCACATTTCGAATGGGGAAAGAGTTCATGTGTGTGATACAAGCTACCCAACGGAAGGATTTGTTATTTTTAATCAAAAAATTACTTTCTTTATGCTTTTCCACCATAATTATTTTATAATACAACTTAAAGAGTATATGAAATTAGAAGATAAATACATATTGGGTTCTGTGCTGAGATTAGCAGATTTCTGTTATGTATTTGTAACAATGCGATGTCACTTCCGTTACATATTTCCACTTCTGTTTCATCTATGTCTCATTTTCTTCCAAGATTTACTCTATCCCACACCTTAAAATGTTTCACATCAAAAAGTTTTTATGTTTAGCTATTTTGACGCAGTTTGAGTGATTTAAATAAAATAACACCTCCAAAATATAAAAAAGCAGCACAGCAGGAGAGGGAAAATATTTCTGAACTAGAATGTGAAATTGGTATAATTTTTCTTTTGGCCATTGAGTCATTTTCAGTAAAATGAGTAAATTTTATAGTTGAGATCTAAAAAAAAAAAAAAAAAAAAACATTTTTTGTGATTTTAACTTCTCGGGTTCCTATTAAAGCAGAGACACGAGAATATTGCACAATAACATTTGCTGCGTGAATTTTTTTCCTGGCATGAAGTAAGATACTAACTTCACTGTCTCTCTGTTTCCAATTTGAGTCCAGTGACAACATATTTATATATTAATGACATATACACATCTCAGTGATTACGGAGACAAAAATTTAAGTTTTGCTTTTGATACCCCTTCTGTGGGGGATTTTATGCCCCTATTTCCGGGTTACACAGATGAGCTTTGTCTGCCGTCCGTCTTTTGAATGCTGCATGCTGGGAGTACCAGAATAAATGAAGCTTGTCACACGAGAATGTAGACGCTCTCTTGTGACAAGTTCTATTTATTTTTTTACCCCCAGGATATAGCATTAAAACAACGGATGGCTGACAATGCTCATCTGTCATAGGTCAAAGCTCAATTAAGATAAAACCAAGGCTAACTAGACCCTTTTTCTTTCACTTCCCCCCTCCCTCTTGAATCACCTTCCATTCACAGATAATTGCAATCCGAGGAGTTAAACTACCTTAACCCTAGGCCCCATCCAAAGAGCTGGATCACTCCTGGAAGGTCCCACCCTCTAGTATTTATCTCCCAGGAGAAATGTTGAATCTAGCATTGTCGCCAGCGTCTATAATGCACACACTTCTTTCTCCTCATATCTTTATAAATCTTTTATCTGCCCCCTTTTCTTCTGGAGTTAAAAACTACTAACAGTAAAAGGGGCTTAAGATGAATTCCTGGAACTTTGATTGCGGAACTCCATCTTCCTTTGTTAGCACCCCATCGACCTTTGTTAACCACTCAAGTGCAGAACCCATAGCCCACTAGGCAAGAATGAAATGAAAATGATTGGAAAAAAAAGGGAAGAATGGATTAAGTAAGTTAAAGGGATTAAGTAAGTTTATTCCTTTTTATTTTTACAATATGCTGATGTCAAAAAAAGGCACAGTAATTACTAATAGTGGCTTCATTAGGAATTAATTCCAAATTGTCTGGATAGAAATATATATCAATGACTCAGATTTCAGTAAATACTAAGCAAATCAGGTCATCACCATATCTGTACATTTTATAATCTATTGAAGTAAAAGACTGTTCATAATGATAAAGGTACAAATTAGCTAACATACTGCTACTGCAGCCACTTTGTGGAACCTCTGAGACTAGTAAGTACAATTTATTACCTTGAAATATATAATTATTGAAAAGAACAAAGTGAAGAAGTTTAGTAAAATTGATAAATATTGTATGAGTAGATAGATTAGTAATATAAGCATTATATAAAGCTAAAATTACAACATCTTAATATTATTAAAATGATCTTTAAAATCAAAAATTTGAAATCCAATTAGTTTACCTAGTGATGTTAATCAATTCTTTACTAGAATAATGTAAAGTATCATTTAATAGATTTAAATAATTTTGTAGTAATTTACTCACAGTAGTAAAGTATTATGTCCACTAGTTACTGTTAATAGGATTTTTATGAAATTTAAGAATAAGCACAATATATAGAAATTTAAGAAATTTATAATTAATATTTAAATCACTGTACATATTGATAATTTTCAGTTTGATACTATTAATGGAATGTGAATAGATATGATACAGAAATTTTAAGCTTACCCCAATAACGCACCCTTTTCTTACATAATTATTATTCCAAATTCCTATTTTATGTCCAGCAAGTACTGTAGCTGTATTAAATTCTATGCCATGCTACTAATATTAACAAAGTCGGCCAGCACTTCCTCTTTTCCTTGACCATATCATATATGGTCACTAATCTTAACCTCTGCGTAAACTTTCTCATATGAAATTGCTTCCCCATCACATTTTTAAAACATAAAGAGCGCAAAGGCAGCATGTGTCCCATGTCATCATCAGATAGCCCTACGCCATAAATGTAAATGTAATTTGTACTTGTGAAAAAATACACAGACTGCATTGAGATTTCTTGCTAGCAGGTCGACGATCAGAAGCTCGGCCTCTCTATGTAACTATATCTGTTTCCAGTGTCATATAATAAAAGAGATGTATGGTAACGTAAAATGCCTCTTCCCTGGACTATTGTAGCCTATATTACACACACACATATATATATTATAATAATAATAATAGTTTGAAAGTCCAATGATGAGTTTATATATATATATATATATATATAATATTAAAACACCGTGAAATACTACATTACAAAATCATCTGAAATCACACTTAAAAGGCGCAAAGCTGCACTAAAAAGAGGATTAAAATATTGTCAAAAAGAAAAGAGGTATGGATGGAAACAATATACCAAAATAAATACTATTAAAAATTACTATTATAAAACAATTAAGAAACATAAAAATATGTGAAGAACTCCCCCCGGCCATCTTTTGGTATATTGTTTCCATCCATACCTCTTTTCTTTTTGACAATATATATATATATATATACATATAAAGTCAAATTGATAAAAATAAAATCTATAAAGCCCAGAACACTACATCTGCATAAACAACATCAAATGGGGAGTCGAATAATAATGCACAATGAATTCAAGCTTCACCAGTTAATGGATGACGATATACAAAAATGAATGAGTGAGGTCAGAAAACATAGACCATTGGAGCATTGTAAAGAAGAAAAATGAATCAATGAAAAGCAATGAAAAGTATATCTGCCAGAAACGCCTTTAGGGGCACATTCTTGATAGAGACACTAAATTCCGTTGTTTCTATGCATATACTATGTGGTTAAACATTTATGTGATCTGTGTACAACAACGAAAAGAAATCAGATCCACAAATGACACAAGGAGACAATTTATCAATTTAAACAATAAAATGACCATAAAATAACAATTATTAATAATATAATGCCCAAATTGCACAAATATGCAAAAATATAACTCCTGCATAACCGTCAGCTAGCAGGCATGCCAAGTAAGATATGAAAGTGTTATAGATCTTTTTAATTTGTATTTAGTATTGTGTCTGTCTAAAACCGCTCTATTTTTGTTTAATTTCTGTGCATCAATATTCTAAAGTAACGCACTTACAAAATATTTGAGTTTAAATGATCATCCAACTTTGATTATTTCTACAACAAAGCCTGATTTTCACTTATGGAGAATGTAAACACATCAAGCTGTAAGGTGAGTTGTATAAGAATTGCTGAATTTCTTTAATGCAAAATTATTTAGTGTTGGCATTTGCAATATAGCTGATATGAATGAAACATTCATTGATTTTACATAGAGAAGCGGACGATTTTATAGTAGACTTTTCCCATGAAGTTTTAAGCATAGAGTTAAATTACTTTTATCGCCATGGTTTTAAGTTTTTAAGTAAAATAAATTATTGTAGTATTGTGTTGAATGAAAGGAATGGCATAAAAGAGTATGAATGAAATATTTACTATTTTTACATAAAGAGCCAGTTGATTTATATTTCAATGACGTCATTTGAATAAAGTTAAATTTTTTTCAATGAGCTTTAAAATGAAGTTTTCAAATATAATAAATTACTGTAGTATTGTGATAATTTTAAAAATATTATTGCTGAATGTATCGCATTTTAGAGATGCTTAAATAAAATTGCACTGCAGTTGGAAAGTGTTTCATAATCAATGTTTAATGCATGATTGATTTTTCTTGTTATTTTATGAAGTTACCACTAGTGTTTGAGTACCATACTAATACAACAATCTACAAAAAGTAGAAAAATTGTACAGAGAGCAAAGAATTTTTAGACAATCAATATGTGACTGTATGCACTTATTACTAGCCAAGCGTTTAATTCAGAGCAAATAGTTAATGATTAGACTTTTAAACACATGGTTACTAAGATCAAATAGAATAGTGAAGAAACAAAAAATGAAATTGACATCTCTTGTCATAAATAGTGGCATTGAGTTATGTTGTATATAAATAGTGATATCAAGATAATTTACTATTTTGGAAGGTTGGTTTTCATTAGGTATTAACTTAAGATTAGGTAAATATTAAGAGTTTGTAGAGAATCATAAGGAGCGTAAAAACAAAGAATGTAGCGAAAACTAGAAACATTTTGTGTAATGGGAGTGGATTGTTTTTCATAAAAGTAAAGATAGAGCTACTAGTAGATCCTTGTGGTACTCCAATTGTTTGGGGGTAAACAGCATTACCATATACAAGATAGTTGTAAAATAGAACAAAATGTAATAAATTATTAAATCTGTAGACGCATCATATTTAGTAAGGGTATTTAATTGCAATAAATTGAATGGTTGTTTAATGGTTGAAAGCAAACGATGATGTTATTAAAAAGTCTAAAGTTTGGATTGAGTCAATGGTAGTTGAAGACCCAGACCGTCCGACTCGTCCAGAGGACTAAGAGCAGCTATTTGGACGGCCAGGAAGGGAGAGTCAATGGTAGTAAAGGAATTCAGATTGTGAATAAATTCATAGCCCTTTTTAATGTGGTTCTCTGTAAATTTTATGAAAAAGATTGTTTAAGACTTTTGTAGCAAAGGAGTTATGTCCACTGGTAACAGATCTAGATCTTACTGGGTCCTTGAAAAATAGGGGAATGATGACTAAATATAGAACATTTAAATTTTGATGAGCATCAAAAAATTGTTTGTATTTGGAAATAAATTTCTATTTCAAATCATTGATGGTTGTTTTTTGTAATTAGAAGGTATTCATTTGATTAAGATTGAATAAAACATGTAAAAATCTTTCTTACATTAAAACTTAAAAGAATATAGAAATGTAAAAATTTATAGCAATATAAAAAAATTTCTATTATAAGTTTTAATGTAGTTTTATTATAATCAAATCTTTAAAAATTACAAATGTTTGCAATGTTACAAATGTAACATTGCAATTAAATAATCTTTGCAATGTTACAGATATTGAGTGGAATTCTATTTTTTGGAAATTGAACTTTTGTAAAATGGCATAAATTTTGAATCTCAATATAAATTTAAATGTTTTAAATCCATAACAAAACATGATGTTTGATTTACTATATTCGTGTATCCATTATGTATATATGACCAGACAATGATTCCTTTTAACTAGTAAATAGAAATTAGTTTGATGCAAGCTTGATCTGACACTGGGAAGAACTGGTCCGTACTCCTACAGTTGAGTGGATGTTTTTTGAACTCTTGGGAAGTCGCCTTTCATTGCAATCACAGATGAATCTGGGAAAGTGATGACATAAGACAATATGTGCTGAATATTAAGGTCACAGGCATCCATAGGGATCCTGTATGTCTTATCACCCTCCTGGAAGAGTCCTATGGATGCTCTTCATTAAGATATATACATAAGCATTATTAAAACAGATTTCAAAGTTCATGACTTTTTTTCGGTAATGTAATGGTAGAAATATAATAAAAAAGTCTTCATTCACAGTAAAATGTTTAAATAAACAACTAGAATGCTAGAATACAACTAGAATGTTTAAATAAAAAATCAAAACATTTAGAATATAAAATACACATTGAAAAATTGTAAACCTGAAACAAATACTGACTAAAACACAACACACTTGATAACATGTACACAAACATTTATTATTGAATTTTTTTTCTGGGCTGAAAGCAACAACTAGTTTGTTCACTTTTAGCGGAAACTAAAAGAAATCATTAAAAAAGATATTAGAATATATGCATTCATGTGTAAAAAAATGATTGGAACAAATTAAGCTCTTTGTCGGTTTGCAATTATATTTTTTCAAAGCATTACTCCATGCTGCATGAAACATTCCAGGAATTTCCGGTAAAAGTGGAAGTGTCTTAAACTTATGCACACAATGCAGGAATAAGGCTATATACATAATTATATTTACATTATATATGTATATTGTATGTATTTTAATATATATATATATCCTGTAAGATACTTGTAGCATATATGCAGTCAATTTTTTTTTTCAGAATTTTTGGTCCATTCATAGAGTTAGGAAGTTAATTCAAAATTAGGGGGAAATGACAGGCATTGTTCTAATTCATGGATTTTCATTTTCAATCATTTCATTTTTTATTGACAGATTTAACATAATTTTGGCACAGGGTGAAATATAAAAAATATATTTCCCAAACATTCCATAAAATTTCTTTTTTGAATAAAACAATTATTGGAACAAGGATATATTTGATAAATTGATTAATCTTCCCTTTTTTCACACATTTCTTACTAGTCCAAAAACTTCAAAATTTTTTGTACTGACATACTGCAATGTATTCAGATAAAAAAATAAAAAAAATTAGGAGGATGTTTCGGTGGCTGCAAGACGGGTTGGGCCACACAGAATGGCCTTGGTAAATGAAAGGAGCCCCCCAAATAATTTGAGTTTAGTAAAATGTTTATTAAGAGGGTCTTGCTACAGAGTTTTACTGATGGCTACCCTATGATTATGAATCTGTCTTTTTTAAAATGTATATAAGAGTCCGAAAATATATGTGGAATAGTCCAAAAGGAGCCTAATTCAAAGATTTCAAAACCCTATATATCATTAATAATCATCTAAATATGCAAAATGTTAGTGATATTTACATAATTTGTTTGCTCAGTTTGAGCTTTTCATAATCACAATTTTGTATCATGCTAAAATGTGTCCTAAAATGTCACTTTATTATTCATAATTAATTAAACAAAATATATAAATAAAAATATTCATTTAATAAATTTATTGTTGTATGTTAAGCATTTAATGTTAAATAAATAATTGAGTAAAATGTGTCTATTACAAAGAGAATGTGTCTGTACAGGTTCTGATTGTGCAATCGAGTTAGAACATGTTCTAGTCATTTTAATTCAGATTAGATGAAAAAGCAACACTGTAGGTTATTGCGCTCATTGAATAGAAATAACACTGGAAAGCATTTAGACGATTACAAAAATTTTAAAAAGATCACTTTGGTTTTATTAATGTGTAAGGACTCTAAAATTTAGAGATATTAAATTACTAACTGTTGTGAGTTACAGGATTTATGCCATGACCACCATTCCAAAAACTAAACATTTTATTTCAATGTATGAACCACAAGAAATTTGCAAAACTGTATAAGCATGATAGAATAGAATTCTTTTTGCATATCAAGTCATTTTACATCTCGCTTATGAAGTAACTAATGCAATCTGAATCTTGGAAATAGGGTATAAAAATGCTTGCACAATTCCAGGAACAGGTAGAAAATCTTTACTTTCTACCTATATCACCCTCCAAAACCTGTAGACAAAACTCCCTACCTTTTGATTCTTTCTTATCTAAGAATACATCGAAGTGTGCAAGTACAAAAAGTTATACGACAAGGAAGAAATGTATAAAACAATGATGAATATTGTTTCCTAATAAAACCTTGTTCCAATAAATGTTTTATTCAAAGTCATACCATTAAATGTTTGGGAAATGGATTCTTTTAGCTTTCATCCGATACCAAAATCATGTTCATCTGTCCCATAATGAAATGATTAAAGAAAATGGGAATCCATGGCATGTGTGAATGAGAGCAATGTTGGTTATTTTGCCACCATTTCCCTCTCACTCCATGAATAGACCCAAACCTCATAGCACATATTTTGGTGGCATCCATCGCAAAAAAATCTGAAGTTTTATGAGGCTGGAAATGTCATCCAACAGGTGCTTTTTCAATCTATGCATGTTCCAAATGGATGCATACCTAGGTAAAGAAGAGAGGACCATCTTCATATTATCACAAAGCATCTTGACCATGCCACTCCGAATGCCATTGTAGGACACATCTATCAGGAAGATGAAGGCAGGACAGTTGGGGTACTTGCCCTCCTGGGAAACAAATAGAAAGGTTATTAGATGGAGCATTGATTTTCATATACTACTTCATCAAAAATAAAAGCATTTGAGGTGCAAAACAATTAAAAAAATAATTGATATTTTCAAGCATCAATACTTCAAAAGAATATTCACAAGTGTGCCTCTTCTTATGACTAAAAACTAGACCTGAAAATAGTCACTCCCTACAGGTTGATTAAATAGGACAGTGTGCAGATTAAATGAAGCAACAGACCATAATCCAAAAACTGCACAGAACTTTACAAATTCTCACGCCCTCATATATATATATACATATATATACCAGTCAAATATAAATGAAAGAAGAGGAAAATGCCCACATAATGCTAAAAGAAGTGGCAGAAGAGCAATTGTAAACTCTTCTGAAATCCCGGTTACAGCTAGCTGCTGAGCCATGGCACACTTCCGGATGCCAGTAAATGTATAGGCATTGACCCCCGAAATGTCGTCATAAAATTCGACATCAGACCTGCATGAAGCAATGCATTGTAACAGACCACTACATAACACTGCAATACACGATCACAAATACAATCAGAATTTTTTTTTTTTCTGATTTTTACAAAAATGACAAATTTAGATGTTTGAAAATCAAAAACAATGAAATCAAGAATAAGATACCACACGAAACTGAGGTTTTGAACAGGGTTACAATTACGATTGGAGTCACAATAAATGTAAATAAATAAGGATTCAAAAAATAAGATATTGTGTGGATTATTACAATTAGTTAAAAGACAAGTTTTATTACAAAATTATCATTAATAACAGTTTGGGTATAAAGCAGCGAAAAGTTTATCATTTTTAATATCATGCACATGTTCAGGTAATTTAATGCCAATAGCATGTTTAGTACTGCCAATATAAAATATATAACTATTATCAGAAGAAATAAGGGGAGGGGGGCAACAAACACCCTAGGCTGATTCAAAATATTGCTTTTAAACTTATTAGTACAGATACGACTAAACATTGGATTTACTTTAGAGCGGACAGGATTAAATTCAAATTCACAACAAAACTGAACCAGAGGATGGAAGATCTTAGGATTGTAAGAAAGCCTAGAAATATAAAGAAAAATGTCAGAAGATATAACAAGTTTAGTTTTGGGGTAGATGAATTTAAATTTAGAATGGTTAGTGGAGGATATTTGATAAATAAACTCAGAGGAGTAAGCATCTTTGTAACAATGATTAAAGATAAAGTTGATGTCATCATGCAAACTATCAATAGAAGAACAGACATTAAAGATACGATTAAAATACACAATAAAAGAAAATTTTCTAGAAGAAACAGTGTGGAACGAATTAGAGGGAATTATGAAAAACAGTGGAACAGAAACCAAAATATCCATTAAGGGCAAGGACCCTACCCCCCCCCCCCCCCTCCCCTCACACATCTTCCAAGATATTTAGAAAGAAGGTAGGTTAAACAGCGCAGGAGAATACCATTGGTTCCCGCTCCGTGACGTCATATCGGGACTGAAGTGAATTTCTTCATGTAGTTTCTATGTGTTTTTGAGTTCTGGTGCGCTTTTCAAATGATTTCAAATATTATTGAACTTTTAGAAAATGATTTCATATTATAGCAGATTTATGAATAATTTTAGCCTATGTTTTAATGAATTAACATAAACTTGCATGTTTAAGATGCAATAAACACGATTTCTCTATTTGGAAATGATAGAACAAAAATAATTAATTCAAAAGAAACTTAAATAGAAATCCCTTCTCCATAATTGAAATTGATTGAACAATAATTTTAGCCTATGTTTTAATGAATTAACATAAACTTGCATGTTTAAGATGCAATAAACACGATTTCTCTATTTGGAAATGATAGAACAAAAATAATTAATTCAAAAGAAACTTAAATAGAAATCCCTTCTCCATAATTGAAATTGATTGAACAATAATTGTAAAATGGAGAAAAACGGTATTTTTACCGTGTATTTCTTATTTTCAATGAAGTACAGAGTTTAATACTAAAATAATGTATTTAATATATAAATTTCTGCTGTCACTTTTTGAATTTACAGGGTTCACATTCTATTAGGACATAACAATATCATCCCACTAGCTTAATGAAAAGCACTCTATACGGCTATCATTTTAACTTTTAACGACTTATTTAACTTACGACTCATTTTAACTTTTATTATACGGCTAATTTTAACTTTCGTTTAATATTAATTTTGTAACTAATCTGTCATACGAATCACTGGTGAGGCTTGAGTATTTTTATAAATTACACCTAATATGAGAACAAACTTTTCCAGCATTCGATTTAATAGCAAGAAAATTTGTGATTAATTAGTAAAATGAATCCCATCATATATTGCATTACAGTAAAAGTTATATTACTTTCCTTGTATACTTTCCTTGTATACATAGTATAATGTATAAGAAAAATATTGTGATGGTGCCGAAAATTCGAGAGCACGTTTCAAACATCCCTGATCACGAATTAAACATTTTTGAGGTGATGTCTCTCTGTGTGTGTGTCAGTGAGTCTGTGGAGACAATATCTCACGAACAAATTAAGCGATTCGAATGAAATTTGGTATAGAAATTGCAATCCATGAATACTGGAAGCATATTGTTTTTAAAAACAATTGAATGTTCAGCTCCCCCTAAATTTTCGAGTGAAATTTTGAAAAAATCATCAAAAAATCGAAACCTTAAATAAAGTTACTCAAATAGATATTTCTTAAGTGATTTTTCGTTCGAAAACGATTGACAAACTTTAGAATCCTAGCATTTACCGTTCTCGAGATGTTGCACATTTTTCAAATAAATTTATCAAAAAATCCCATAAATTAAATAAAATCTATTAATTGTTGAGAAACATGTTCACTTTTCATATGTAATATCATGCAATATATTGGGTGACATCATTCTCGTGGATCTAGCTTATTCCATTCATGAGAAAATGTACTTTGAGTAATACAAAAAAAAAAAAAAAAAAAAAAAAAGTTAACTCTTGAGAAACAATTAATTCATTATTCCTTTTTTGGTATTTATGTTTTGTTTTGTAAAATAAAATATATTCAACTATTATTACTGTAACTTTTAAAGTCAACTTTTTAAAAGAGTTATGTGTTACACGAGCGTATACTAAAATGAAAATTGTTTCACTGGGAAAATATTTAGATATTGCTACTGTTTATGTAGATTCTAAAGCGAACTGCAATAAATTTGTATTATTCCCGTATATCATTGATTTGTGGGTGCTTTAAAGTTCTGCAGAACCAGTAGTGGAATTCTTTGAGACTGAAGATCCCAGTAACTATTTAAATCAAAAGTATGATGTGGCAGTACACAACTAGCCCTATATAATGAAATTAATTTATATTTTTTACAGTGAAAAAATGATGTATAAGATCCACGGCACTGGGTTTTTAATACAGGATAGTACATTTGACATTTTTCCGGATCACAGCTATTTCACAATACCCAATTAACTTATATTTCACACAACTCTAAATTAACAATTATCAATATTGATGGCATCAGCAATAAACAATGTATTCTATATATTTTAATATTTCAAGAATTAATCCATTAATTTTGCGTCATTTTTGTAATTTTTAAGCCAATCGCGATATTTCGCCAAATTGGGACCAAATTCACCAAATTTATCACCAAGTGTCAAAAACAGACGAAGAGAACAGCATTTCTTACATATAAATGACTGCTGTCGAATAGTTATACGTCAAAATGCAAAACTATAACTCAAAGTATTTTCTCTCGTGAATGGAACGAACTAGATTCCAGAGAATGATGTTAACAAATTTATTGCATATTATTACATGTGTAAATTGAACAACAACAACAGTAATTTATACTTCTTAATTTTATTGGATTTTTTTGATAAATTTATTTGAAACATGTGCGATATCTTAAGAACGATTCCTGCTAGAATTTTAAAGTTTATGTCATTCGTTTTCTAATGAAAAATTATATAGGAAATGATCCTTTGCGTAATATTATTAAAAGTTCTAATTTTTAAATGATTCTTTCAAAATTTCATTAGAAAATTTGTGGGTGTGCTAAACATACAATAGCGTTTAAAATCAATAGGGTTCCGGTATTCGCCAATTTTAATATTTGCACCAAATTTCTTTCGAAACACTCCTTTTTTTCGGGAGATATCGCACAGACTCACGGACACACACATACAGACAGACATACCATCAAAAACGTTCGATCCGAGTTCAATTCAGGAATAATTGAAACTTGCTTTTTCGTCGAAAATTCGAATTTGAATTTTCAACCTCATCACAATATTTCCCAATGCATTATACTATGTATATAGGGAAAGTGATGACTACATCACCGTTTTTTTTGCTACCAGAATTTCATTTTTGAAAGCTAAATTAATTATGGAATGGAAACTGCCTTCAGCATATTGTAGTACGATTAAAAGTAATTTTTCCTTTCAACAGTTAATTAGACATTCATTTCGCAACTTTGAAGCTTTAAAAAACTCATTCAAGCCTACATCCACTACTTTGTTTTTCTTCGTATAGCTATAACAGTAGTACTGCATAATTCATCATTGCTTCATCAATATTATAACTGTTATAAAAACTAATTAAATACTTGAAAATAATTGCAGCTCAATTAATTTTTCAAAGATATTAATATAGATTATTACTGTATATTCAATCAAAACTCTTAGACTAAAGCAATACTAAAAAAGAACAGAATTATTTTACAAAATAAAGCCTACAATTTCCATAAAATCCTCATATCTTCCTCTCCGCTTGTCCCGTTGTGACGTCAAAAAAGTCAAGACTCCTCCCATCCCTAAAAGCGGCTTTCGTGCGTTTGATGTTTGACCACCCCTGCACATCTTCAGCAGAAAAATTTATGAAGGGATAAAATCCGTTAACACTACCTTGAAGACTATTGAGATCGTTTAAACTATTCCACACAATAAATATGTGTCATCAATGTAATGACACCCAAGAGCCGGTTTTAGTGGCAAAACTGTCAAAATCTCACTTTCAAGTTCCTGCAACATAGCCTCGGCTGAACTACTGGATAAAGGATTGCCCATAGGGGTGTCATCCATTTGTAAAAATATTTCATAATTGAAACCAAATTAATTAGTCTCTGTGACAATGTTTAATGCAGAAATGATTGGGTCGATGGACAAAATAGAAAAATGATTACATTGCAGTTATTTAGCTATAATACCAATAATGGTATGGATGGGATATTGGCGAAAAGGGAGACTCCATCTAAACTATGGATGAACTCTGTACTCAATGAAAGCTTCAACAGGGTTCACAACAAATTTTTACTATATTCCTGGGGGAAAAAATGTACCATTTGCAACAAAAAAGGGACCATTTTCAATTTAAAAAAGGACTCAAAATAGGTCCACCCAGGAGAGAGAAAAAAAAAAAGGATGGATGATATTGCATATGGATGATTGCATCCCAAAGTTTTCAAGAATTAAAAAGGGGCAGAGTACTGCTACGCAATAAAGGGTACTTGGTTGGTTGGTGTCGTATCCCTAACATTTTTATTAAGGAAAAATTTGTGCACTGCTTCTGTTTAATCAAAGACCCGGGGCACCCGAAGGTAGAAGTCCGACTTCTGCCCCAATAAGACATCACAACATCCATGCCTGCAGGCGGGACTCGAACCCACAATCTGGCAACCGAGCCATCATGAGGAAATATATATGTATGTATACACACACATATATATGTATATATATATGTATATTAATAATTTTAGTTACTTGCATATTATATACCAGATATTTATCTCTTATTGAAAATGGTCTGTAGAGCTTAAGTTAATATATATATATGTATGTATGTATGTATGTATGTATGTATGTATATATCTATCTATATATATATATATATATATATATATATATATACGAGGCATGTTTTTTAAGTAAGTACCATTTTGGAATTAAAAAAAGACGTGCAAAGATATCGCAATAATTTTATTTCTACATGAAAGCCTGTACCTTAATCTACTTTTCTACATAATTTCCGTGAATATTGAGGCACTTGTCATAACGTGGCACCAGTTTTTGAATACCCTCCTCATAAAATTCTGCCGCCTGACTTGTTAACCACTGTATCACAACTGTTTTGACTTCGTTATCGTCTTGAAGACGCTGACCACCCAGGTGTTTCTTCAAGTGCAGGAACAAATGGTAGTCGCTGGGCGCCAGATCAGGGCTGTATGGAGGATGATCTAGAGTTTCCCATTTAAAAGATTTGATGAGATCTTTGGTCCGATTAGCCACATGTGGACGGGCATTGTCATGCAGCAAAACGATACCCTTACTCAACTTGCCACGTCTTTTGTTCTGGATTGCACGACGCAGATTGTTCAATGTCTCACAATAAGACGCTGCATTGATTGTCTCATTACGAGGCAGAAACTCCACTAGCAATACTCCTTTTTTGTCCCAAAAAACTGTGCACGTGATTTTCCGGGCAGAAATTGTTTGCTTAAACTTCACTCTTTTGGGTGATGATGAATGTTGCCATTCCATGGATTGTTGTTTTGATTCTGGTGTGACGTAGGCCACCCATGTTTCGTCACCAGTAACAATTTGGTCTAAAAAATCTTCACCTTCATTGTGGTACCGCTCAAGGAAAGTCAATGCACTGCCTAAACGTTGGGTTTTGTGCAAATCCGTCAACATTTTTGGAACCCAACGTGAACACAATTTCCGGTAATTCAAGTTCTCGGTCACAATGCGATACAAAACACTACGAGAATATTGAGGAAACCAGTCGCACATTGATGAAATTGTAAAGCGTCTGTTTTCTCTCACCTTTTCTTCCACTTTCTGCACCAAATCTTCATTAAAGACCGAAGGACGCCCACTCCGTTCTTCATCATGCACATTTGTGCGGCCATCTTTAAATGCTCTCACCCATTTCCTTACCATTCCATCACTCATAATGTTTTGTCCGTAAACTTCACAGATCTCACGATGAATATCGATCGGTTTTACGCCTTTAGCACTAAGAAATCGTATAACAGCCCGTACTTCACAATCGGCGGGACTCACGATTGTCGGAGGCATCTTAAACACTCAGTAAACAACGTATACAATGAAGAATCAGACTGTAATGGCGTCAGTGCGTAGACAAGAGATGTAGGTAACCAGCGCGCATGCGCGGAACGCCGACCGTAGCGCTGCGGCGGCGGAATCGCAAAACGGTACTTACATAAAAAACATGCCTCGTATATATATATACTGTCATGAAATTGTTGTCTTACAGCTTCTTTTATCAAATGCTGTTCACATTTAATACGTTCTTGTTTAGATGAATTTAACCGTTTGAATTGTGTAAGGTGATTAATGACTAAATTACGTTTTACACTAATACTCAAGTTAGTTTGTCAACTTGTTATGAAGTTGGTTTCACTGCTGAAAGTCCATCTTTTATCATACATTTTAAAACATAGTTTGTTATCACGATCATGGTATATGCTTATATCTAAAAATTCCTCATCTTCGTTCTTATTTTGGCCAGTTTCTATCAGATCTAAATTTGTGGGATAAAATCCAAAATCAATTTGATTTGAAGGTTCAATATTACCAATTAACACATCATCCACAAATCTGAAGAAAGGGATCTCGTTAAGCCAGTGCGTTCCACTTCCGTATTTGTTTAAATAGATGTCGGTCAACATGGACGAACATCCACCCCCCATGGGTACACCTTTTATCTGTTGGTAGAAATTTGTTCCATCATATAACAAATTCTCATATAAAACAAACTTAATAAGGTTCTTATACTTAATGAGGTCTATTGATAAATGTAGATAACTTGCTTCATAAGTTTCCAACATAATTTCGTACAAGTCCTTTAATTGCTTTGTTTGTTAGAGCTGCAAATGGGCCTAATAATTAATTTAAGCTATAGTATTGAGTGTGTTGGACTTAGATTATTTTCTTTTTGGTATGATATATATATATATATATATATATATATATATATAATGTACTAACGGGCAACTTAGATATAATCACTGACCCTTCCTTAGAACTCTCATAATGTCATATAGAACTAAATATAGACTACCTTCAAAAATCACCCTAACTCTATCCTTAACACTCTCTCCCTTTATCTTGATAAATTCATCTATAAAATGTCCATTACACACTCCATACCTTTTGTGTCTGGAAATTTAAAATTTTATCCCATGTTCAACTTAAGCTATCACATACGTATATTCCAAAGTCTAATTTTCAATTATCAAAATTAAAACAAACAATTACATAAATGTAACAATTCTTAGTTTTTACAAAGCTGCATCAAACTATGCTATTTTCTGCAAATATTTCTACATTAAAACATTATTATCCAATTTAAATCGAATAAATATCTTCAAATAGCAAAAAACAACCATACATGATTTAAAACAAAAACTTATTTCCAAGTACAAACAATTTTTTGATACTCATCAAAATTTAAACATTCCATATACAGTAATCATACCTAAATTTCACAAGGACCCAGTAAAATTTAAAACAGTTACCAGCAGACATAATTCTTACACAATAAAAGCTAATAAAAAGCTTCTAAAAGTCTTAAACAGTCTATTTAATGAAATTTTCAAAGAACCACATTGCATCATCAGAAACAGCTATGAACTTATTCAAAAACTGAAATCCTTTACTACCATTGACTCAATCCAAACTTTAGATTTTAAAGATCTTTTTAATAACATCATCATCAAAGATTTATTTTCAGTCATTAAACAACTCTTCGATCTATTCGAATTAAATGCTCTTACTAAATATGACTCGTCTACCTTTAATAATTTTGTTCTTCACAGCTATCTTGTACATGGTAATGCTGCATACCTCCAAACGATTGGAGTACCACAAGTAGCTCTATGCTCACCAATATTTATCTTTGCGCAGGCAAAAATTAATATGTGCAAATACTAAAAAAAATAGTAACTTCGGTTACACAAAAAATGTGCAAAATTAAAAAATAACCGCTTTAAGAAAAGGTAAAGAAAAAAGGCGGGTAAAGAAAAAAGTTTAGAACACTAATAAAAAAGTTAAGGCAGATATCTAAAAAGGAAATAAAATAAAAACAGGCTACAACTCCAAAAAACAGTGTTATCCTTACTTTAAATGTTTTCGATCATAGTGGTCACTTCTCGGTTAGTTTCTGAACTCTTGGGTTTGTCTTATCGAAAACATCTACAACTACTTCCACTCTCTTTAAACGGGCCCATTCCATCGCAATTTTTCGCGTGGTAAGCATTCAAGCTGGATCACGTGGTGAGACTCCCATGAAGATTATTCAAGCTGGCAGCAATTCAAATTTTGTGAGTTGCCTGTTTTTTGCATGTTTGTGCATTTGTGCACTATATTTTTCATGATTATGTGTTATTTTATGATATTTAAGTTGAATTTTGTCCTCATGAGTCGTTTTTCTGTGAATCTTGTTTATTCCGTTGTTGGGCACATGTTTTTAAGCAATCATAGAAATAACGGATTTTAGTATATCTGTTTAGAATGTGCCCCTGAAGACATTTCTGGCAGATATACTATTCATTGATTTATTTTCTTTTTCCTGACCATTCCATGATCTACATTGCCAGTCCTCCTTTGTTAACTTTTTACTTTTTGCTTTTAATGTAATTAAATACACATTATTATATTACCCGTGGTTTGATGATTTTTAATGATTTGCACTCTTGCACTTTTGTTTTTATTAATTTACACACACACATATATATATATATATAATGATTGTTAGAAAACAAATGTTAGCTTCAATTTCAAAGTACTATATACTTGCCAATAAACAGAAGAGAAAAATAAAAACTTGATTTAAACAAACAAATAAAATTCCAAAAAGCTCTATAAAATCAAGTATAATATTTTGAAAAACTTATGCCCGCAGTGTCCATATTGTTAGACGTCAGCTTGTGGTCGCGCGGATGCTCCTGCAGTCCCGTGCAACAGATTTGTGTTAGTCATAAACCACAATAGAGTACAAATGATGAAATGTTCAAATTAAATTACCATTATAACTAAATAAAACATAATATGAATACATATTCTTCAATACTGAAGAAAAAAGAAATTTCAAAATCCTTAAGAAAACAAAATTTAAGCTAAATCTAGTTGTTAAATTCTTTTTAGCCTGCTCTAGCTCAGACTTTACTAATTTCTTACCAAAACATGAAAAATACAGAACACTGAACATGTTCTTGAAGTAATAAGAAATTTAATAAGTCTGTACTCAAATTTAACTTAATTCAGCCCCATATTTTTTAATAACAATACAGAATATACATTTTGTCACAATATTATTATGGGGAATAAGTAATATTGTTTTCATCACCAGATTATGTTATAGGACTAGCGTTTGAGAAACAAAAACCTGTGTTGTTTTCCGTCTGTTTTTTAGACGCTGTGTGCTGGGGGTAAATGAATGAATAGAACTTGTCACATGAGAACGCGGACGTTTTTGTGTGACAAGCTCCATTTATTCTATTACCCCTAGCATGCAGCATCCAAAAAATGGACGGAAAATAATGCTTGTATGCAATTCTACAAACTTGGGCAAACATCTGCATCACAGAAAAGTAAACACGTGCACTCATACGATTGCCATTCATTGGGGCATTTTAATGCCGCCAGAAATTTCCGAGAATTTCGGCTGTTAAAAAAGAAAATACATATTTTCCTAGCAAAAAGGGGAAAAAGGGACCTGATAATGAAAAAAAGGACTTTAAAGGACTAATTAAAAAAAAAAAAACGGACCTCTAGGGGGAAAAAAGGGACCATTTGCGAGGCCTGCTTCCATAGAATTAACAGAAAAAATAGCTTAAGAAAAGAGGCCAAAGCTTTTAAGAGGGGCCATTGCATTTGGAAATGATAGAGTGCATGGGATGATTAGCTTTATGAAGTTGGATTGAGCTAAAAATTTGGACATCTAATAAGAAAGATGGAAACAGCAGTTTTAATATTAGTGGGGGGAGACAGGGTCATGTTTAGCAATTCAAGACAGGCGTAGCAATTTGAGAAGCAATTGGTGGGGGTGGGGTGGGGGGGGGGGTAGAAAAAAGAAGAGAACTTTATGATATACCAAAGAAAATAACATTCTAAATATTTCTGGAACATAACTAAACATGTAAAGTATTTAAAATCTGAAAGTCATCTGAAAATAAATCTGAAAATGCGCCATTTGATCAGTTTCTCCCTAAGTGTACAAATATGTACGCTTGTAAAATATTAAAAAATGGCACTTTCCTAAGAATAAAAACATTAAAATAAAAGAAAGAGAACACAGAATTTAAGTTTTCAAAAATCTAACATTTATTAAAATTCAAACTTCATTTTTAAAGAATTTCCAAAACATTTTACAACTTTTAAACATCGCATTAACTAAACAAATCAAATAAACAACTTAAATAAATAAACAGATGGAATGGCCGGTCGCAAGTGGTTAGTACAAACGTTAGAATATTAAATTTTAAAGTTAGCAATGTTAAAATTATTCAATTATTTGTCAAAACTAGAATATGGGATAAAAGAACATGAGTTAGCCAAAAGGGAATTTAGAACAAAATTTAAAGATAACCACAGGTTCAGGTAACCTAAAATATATAGATAAAGGGGTCTTATTCATTAAAACTGAAAACAATTAGAATAAAAACATATTTTAACTATTGAGAAATATAATTAGAATTCGGAGGAAAAAGATTAATATCACCAAGGCTCCAAGATAAGCTGCAAAGTTCAGCGGGAGGAAGAATCATCAGTAGAGTCACCAAACGCAAAGGAGATCCAGAGAACACCAGAAGAGGAAAATCCATGGCACAGGGTCACAATTATGTCCAGCAGAAAATCCGAAAAAAGACCGTTCCACGGGATTCAACTCCAAGGAGATTCTCCACACCAGTTGGATGTCGAGTAATAAAAAAATCATTTCTCCCAACTTCTGCACCGGACTACTGACATCAAAATGGAGAACTTAGCATATGTCCGTCAATTGGGCTCGGAAATGCGAACTCCATTTATCATAAATAGAACTCGCAGCTTGTCGGGATAAACAAATTTCTAATTGGCTAGTAAGACTTCCTCAGCCGACATCACATAAATCGTGAAACATCTTGGATCATTATTTAAATGATATAAAACTAATTATCAAGACTCTTCATTCCGTCCCAGCTTCCAGACATAAACAACGTCAGAGAGCATAGCGGCAAAGGACTGCTGATTGATTATAAACTAAACAAATGAACTTACATCTTGAAAAAAAAAAACACATCACAGCCGGGAATAATGAAACATTTCAAGCCGAATTCGAACTTCGGTTCGGCTAGCGTTAGAACAACAGCTCTATAAGACTACATTTTAGTTCCAATCAAGAGAAGAGAAGAGCAAAAACAGAAGAGAAAAAAGAAGAGAGCGAAAAAATGCGCGATTTTACTTATATACTGCGAAACATCGCTGCCACAGATTGTAAACAAAATTATAGATGAACGATAAAATAATTAATGACAGACGATTTTAATATTATGGTCAACCAATTAAAAACTCGAAATTTTAAAGAAGAGAAATGGAATTTCAGAGCAGACGAAAATTAAAAAGAAATGAAGTGAAATGATTTGGAAATATACGAATTCGGCAATAATTTAAATATGGAGGATTCTGAAATATTTAAAAAGCTGAAAAATTGCAATGAATTAACGAATTTTTAACCGAGAGCAATAAATTTGGAATCAAATCAAAGGAAATAAAAAGGGCAAGAAATGGAATTCCAAATTAGCCAGTTTAAATAAATTTAAATTGCTAAAACCTAAAAAGAACGAACTTTTGCCGTTTTTAACACAAAACCTATGGAATAGAACCTATTTGGAACAGAAGAATATCAAAACCTAAACAATTGGAAAATGGATAACTAAAAGAGAATGACTATGTAAATAAGACCCTTGAACACATTTAAATTAAAAGCAAAATTCCTAAAATTATTAAATATCCAAAAGTATAACCCAACACAATAGAAGCAATAAGGAATTTCTAAAATACACTTGGACATTTTGCATACGAAAGCACTAGGGCTTTTCATGGGTTTTTAGTGTGATCCAATAAAGACATTTATTTTGAAGTGTTTTATTTTTTAAACTGAAAACTTTAAAATAGGAATAAATATTGTTTTGCTAATTTATTTGTTTTCATAACCATTCAAAAACCATTTAACTTTTTTTGTGTGTGTATGTGAAATCCTGCAATTTGAAAATGGGCTTTTGGTATAAACTAGATATCAGATTATTTAGACAACAAAAATATACATTACTACTCATATATTTAAACACATTTTACCTTGCAGTAGTCTTTATTTACTATAAATTCATAAGATCCAAGACACAGTTCGGGCCTTTCCAGCCTGTCCACTCTCTCTCCCATGTGGTCAAGGTGAGTGAAATAATGCATCGGCACTGGAAAGTTCACAAAAAAGTTATCAGACATTGCAAACAGTCAAAACAGAATACACCAAAATTTAAACAGGTTTTCTCAAAGTAGCTGTTTCAAAATAAATCAACATTTATGATACTCTAAAGAAGGAGCTTAAGCCAAACTTCAAAGGTTCTATTTATACATATTTTCTTCCCTTTAAAATGGACATACTTCATTATTAGTATCTAAGTATGATGCCGTATTTTTAACTGTAAAGGTCTTTGATCTATATTGTAAAAGTTTCAGCTATACGTGAGTTTTATCTTATGATTAAAATTCACTGACTCCCTTAATTTGATTGGAGAACATTGTAAGAAACTGTGATTGAAAAAATATTTATCAGGTTCATAATTTGTATGATGAATTCCAATGAGCATATAAAAAAAAAAATAATCTTCACTTATACCTAAAATTGCCTGCAAATATATTTCTAAAATGATCTGTAAGCTTACTTCCAAATTCAACTTGAATTTTATTTTGAACATTGACTGTACGCTTCCCATATTTCTTAAACTATTTGCTGTCAAAAATATTTATTTCAAAACAGTGTCTGCTGATTAAAATATTACTTGTTTCTATATAATGTATCAAGAAATAAAATGATTTCAACAGTGATACCCTTCCAATTTGGGGTCAAAACATAAATACTCCTCTATATGAGAAATGTTTCATCTCTATGTAATTCATTCATTTCTGTGAGCAAAAATAGAGAACTTTCAGAAATATACACATTAGAAACATTATTCCACAATATATACTGGTGGTCCAAAATATGTACATAAATAATGATTTTTCAACAACTGCAGAATATAACTAAATGATTTTTTTGAGGAGGGGGACAGCATACACAGTATCATAACACATAAATACAAAATCAAAAATCGAATAAGATTGCATGTGATACAAACTAATTCTGAAACAATTAAAATTAAAATAAGGAGATAAATGCACACTTTTGGCATTAATAGGGAATGGAATCTCTCCTAACATATCAAAATGCAATTTCACAGTTCATTAGATAAGTTCTACTTTTCTAACAATAAGGTAGGTCTTCAAGGTATTGCAATCGTTAGAAGGAGGAGAGGAATTTTGCTTCTAAGGGCATCCCATAAGTTCTCAAATGGGTTCAAATCAGGAGATTTGGCTGGCCAGTTTATTTGCCGAATGCCCTTGCTTTCAAGAAACTCATCCATTAGGTTTGCTCAATGTGGACGTGTTCTATCATTCATAAAAAGAAAGGCAGATCCATATACACCTCTAAAAAGCTTTAAGTAAAGTTCTCAGACATAATCTCGATATTTCTGGCCAGACACAGATCCTCCGTCGAATACGTCCAGGTGAGTATGCACATTAATCATTTTGTCTCATCATATCGTCACATCTTAACTGCGGTTCTAGTCCCTAATGTTGGTGGCAAGACTTCGAGTATCGTTTAGAATCAGAGGTTAAACTGAAGCTTGATGTGTCTCTGCAGAGAACATAGGACCACTGTTGTCGACTCCAGCATTCAGATGGGACCTCTTTGTTGTGAGGTCAGTGAAACACATACTATTGGCTTTCTGGCATAAAGCATTTCACATACAGTTTGTCACGATACTAAACTTCCAGTGGTGGCAGCAAGCTCTAAATTTAGCTACTTAGCAGTCCACTCCCTGTTGTGACAGACAGATACTAATCTTGAGAAGTAGTAGTTGCTCTTTTATGGCCTAGTCCAGGCTTCTAAGAAATAGTTGCAGAGTCTTGAAATTGTTTCCAAAGGGCAAAGACTGTCTGTCGAGAAACATTAGATATCTTTCCACTTCCACCCATGCCTACTCAGACTCTAAATGGCCAGTGACCGACCATCTCAAAGATTCTTTCAAATGATACTTGGAAGCCATAAAAAAGAGTCAAACACCAAAATCAAATCCTGAATTGTAAAAAAACATACTTTATGCACAGAGCTTGCACCATCTTCGGACAATGCAACACCATTATTTGCATATTCGAAACAGTTTGCTCCAACTGGATTAGATAACTATAATTAGGATTAATATTTGTTCATTTCCTTGGAAAAAAAAAATCAGATTGGTTGGGTATTTCATGAAATATCATTTTTATGCATGCAATGATAATTTCGGACACCAGTGTACATTGATTTGAGTTTTAAAGCACAAAATAATGCAATTGCATATTTATTTGAAATGACATCCATAAACTACTGATTTTCAAAGTGATTTCCTTTTTCATTTGGCAATCAAGTGCATTCAAAAACATGAAACAAGTCGAACATCCAATGGCTCTTGAATAGTTTATTCTAGAATAATGGAAGTCATTTTACTTATTGGGTGATCAAAAATTTCATATAAAACAAGCATTTAATTAATTAAGCATTTTGAAAATACAAAAAAGAGTTGGTTCTACTTTATCCTATTGTACCAAAATCTAATCAGCATCAGGCTAAACCCTAATCCATTAACTGCCCAATTAAGTGCTAGAGTAGATGCACAGACACACAGATCTAATGCTAAAAATATTTGATAAGAGTTTTCTTTTTACAATCCCATTGAAAACTTCTGACCCCTATATTATCATGTATGGCAGAATGAAAAAGTTCTTTCTTTAGAAAAAGCATTGTTCTTCATTTTTTATAGCAGCAATACTCCTATTTTATGAATTCTCATTTTACATGTGAGAAGTAAAATTAAAACACCTTCAGATGTAGTTTTGCACAGCATGCATTGGAAGCGTCGTCCAGCATCAATAAACTGCATGAAGGGGCTCATGTACGCCCTGCACCTGTGGCACCGGACAGGACCCTCTTCGCCAGGATCAACAATAGGAGGTGCGTTCTGGGGAAGAAAATAAACATTTCACTATTTTAAAACTACAAAAAAGAAATACATTTCTACACAGTTTCGAAAAGTTTTTAATTCAAATACATCTTAAGGCCCTATTACACAACAGTATTTGGGGCAACAAAACAGTTCGCAAAACAGCCCAGACAACAAATTTAGCCATAACATTTTAAGTTTAACCCTAAAATGCTGTTGTTGAGGCAACGGCTGTGCGAAAATCGACCAATCAGAAGTGCGTAAATCAGAACGTCACAGGTGACATGTTTTCGAATAATTTTATTTCTTACTTTAATGGCGACCAAGATAGCCGATAGACAGCTTTGGAATGCGTTAGAATCTCGAGATGAAAAAAATAATAGAACTTCTACAAAATTACAGACACCTGTGAGATATAAAAGATCCAAATTATACGAAAAACACACACTAAAGAATGCTTTCTGAAATCGGCGGCATTAGACAGGAAGGATCTGTTAGAAAGGAGGGGCTTAAAGTATCATTGCTGAGCGGAAGTACTGAAGTCTGGAGATGGAAAAATAATAATAATAGAACTTTTACCAAATTATAGACATCTGTAAAATATAAAAGATCTAAATTATACGCAAAAAACACTAAAGAATGCTTCTTGGAATAAAATCGGCGGCATTAAAGGGGAGGGGCATGTTAGAAAGGCGGAGGCCTAAAGTATCATTTCCAGGTGGAATTGCTAAAGTCTGGAGATGAAAAAATAATAATAGAATTTTTACCGAATTACAGACATCTGTGAAATATAAAAGATTCGAATTATACGCAAAAGACACTAAAGAATGTTTCTTGGGATGAAATCAGCAGTATTAAAGAGGAGGGACGCGTTAGAAAGGATGGGCCCTAAGGTATCATTTCCGGGCGGAATTGCTAAAGTCTCTGGAGATGGAAAAATAATAATAGAACTTTTACCAAATTACAGACATCTGTGAAACATTAAATATCCAAATTATATGCAAAAAACACTAAAGAATACTTCTTGGAATGGAATCGGCGGTTAGAGGAGGGACGTGTTAGAAAGGATGGGGCTCAAAGTATCATTACCAGACGGAATTACTAAAGTCTGGAAATACAGATGGAAAAAAGAAAAGAATTTTTACCAAATTACAGACACTTTTGAGATATAAAAGATTTAAATTATACGAAAAACACACTGAAGAATGCTTTCTGGAATGAAATCAGCGGCATTAGAGAGAATGGGCCTGTTAAAGAGGAGGAGCCGAAAGTATGATTGACGGGCGGAATTGCTGAAGTTCGGCAATAAAAATTGCCCTGTGTAATAATGCCATTATTCAATCCAAACGGAACCTTTGGGATGTTAAAAGTGATCTTTACAGTATGAAAAAACTCAAACGGTATTCCTATGAGGAAATTACGAAGCGAATGCAAGGGTAAAAAGTTTCCCCATTTGCTGCTTGGAGTGACGTCACTTTCGTTCTGTGTTGCATGGAGTGACTTTACAAACATTACAAAGCTATTTTGTAAACGGTTTGTTGTCCCAAATTACGGTAGTGTACTAGGGCCTTTAAACAACACACTTTTCTTATTTGATTCAAGTGGTTCCCACTTTACTCTAATTAAGCTTTCAATCTTAATTTATCTTACTCTATTATCACTTCAATTAATCTTATTTAAGTGTATCCCACTTTACTCTATTGTTCATTTCCATTATGTATATGGCTAAATTTCTGATAATTGTGAATCCATTTTCAGATTCCAAAATTTTTTTTTTAACTTCAGTACTTCTAAAAACTTTTACTTGGAACAAGTTCTTAGTAATATTTTTAAAGATTTCTAATATATAACTGAGTTGTTTAGCATGACTTAATGGAATAAAATGTTTGGAAATTTGTGTATAAATACAAATTTCAGCAATAATGCAAAAATGATCTTTTACAATTTAATAACAGAAAATTAAATACATTAAAAATATAAATATACCAGCTGCCTTTAGTGACCCACTTGGCCGCTATTTTAAAAAGTTAATCTGCAATAGTCTTTTTTCAAGGGCTGTCGATCGCATATATGTCCGCTGAGAAATTGCAAAAAAATTCAAGCAAGCCTGCAAAAACTATAAAACTAATTCGAATTTATAAAAATTGCTGCAAAGAATCCTAGAGTTTGGGACTAAAATATCACTGTACCGAATTTGGTAGCTATGCATCTTTTGGATTTTCTGGAAGTTGAGTGTAAACATACATACATACATACATTCTCTTTAATTTAGGGTTGCACCGAATACCATCTTTTGCCGAATACCGAATACCGAATATTCGGTTAAAATTCTTACCGAATATTCGGTTAAATTTTTTTAAAGGTAATATTTCTATTTTATGCCAATTTAAAATAGAAAATGTTTCTATTTTGTGCCTTTTTTAAATGCATTTACATTTAACATCCTAAATTTATTTACATTTACATTAAGTACAATTATTAATTTAAAATAAATAACAAATGAAATAAATCATTTCAAAAGCAAATAAATATAGTACTTAATTTGTTTTATGTTTATCTGCATAAATTGATAATTGATAGTTAATTTCTGATATGTGATAATCATGGCTTTATGTTATGTTATAGAGAATCTTGCATTTACCTTACATACAAATACAAACCCAAGTTGCTTAAAATATCATTACAAATTAGAATTACAATTTATTCAATTGAATTTTTGCTATCTTAGTCTCTTCTATAATGTAACTAATAAATAATTTTATCAAAATTGAAACTGAGCAGTCAAATTCAAACATTGTCAAATCATTTTTATTTTTAAAGTGCAAAGGATACTTCGCCAGAATGCCTAGCCATTCTTTTTTAAGTTGTTGTCACAACAAACTACAACAGAGTAGATACTGATAGATAACTAAACAGTTACACCCTGTGACAAAAGACTCAACAAAGTAATCTTCTCTTCAGAAATCATGAAAGAAATTAGAAGGGTTGACTACACACACAGAAAGAAATTCTTTGGTTATCTTGCTTGACACATTTTAATGGATACAAAGGAACACCTATGGCACCCTCAGTATCTTCTCTGTCTCTATCGAAATTAAAATACTGCAAAATTGAATATTCACCAAAGTGCTTTTTTTTATATATTAATGACCTTCACCCTTTTTTAATATTGGTGAAATGATAATTGATTTTTTTAGCTGCATATTTTATAAAAAATTAACAGTTATATTTTTAAACAAGTAATATTATGAGTTTTATTTTCTGGTTACTGCTTCATATTTAAACGAGTTAGTAAGGTTAAGGTGTGATAAGATTTAAGAAAAATTGAAAAAACAACAAAATTTAATATCAGATTGTTTACTTTTACATTAAAATTATTTTAAATACGATAATAGTAGTAAGTAACAATTTGAATTAATTTTGCACTATGATACTATAACTTTCATTGCATAAAAAAATGTGCTTTACCAATTATCGAATATTTAAAATTTTTCTTACTATTCGGTTCGACCGAATATTAAAGTATTCGGCCGAACCGAATATTCGGTTTGACTGCCGAATAGGCAGTATACCGAATACCAACCGAATATTCGGTGCAACCCTACTTTAATTATTATAGGTTATAAAATTTTGGCCCTAGTACCCGTGATTTTCGGAAGGGAACAGTCATTTTCATCAAAGTATAGAATTACATCTATATTTAAAGGACATTATTTGCTTTCTTTAAAAGAAAACAAGAAAGATCAATCATGCATAAAACATTGATTATAAAACATTTTCCAACTCAAATGCAATGCCATTGAAACATCACTAAAATGGGCTACATTCAGTGGTGATATTTTTTTAAATTATCACAGTACTACAGTCATTTATTATACTTGGAAACTTAATTAAGCTAAATAATTTTGCATAAAAACATTCAGCAATTCTTATACGACTCAACTTACAATTGCCTAATTTGCTTACATTCTGCATAAATTAAAATTAGGTTTCGTTGTAGAAACAATCAAAGTTCAGTGATCATTTGAAATAAAAAATATTGTAATTATATTGGCACAGAATTCAGATACACAGATAATATGCAAAAATACAATGGTTTTAGTATGGATGCAACACTAAATATAAATTTTAAAGCTCCTTAAATATCACAATCTTTACACACAGGGGAAAAATGGATGCCATATTTTATTTTGCAATGGGTCACATGATCTCTTCCTATACAATGGGTGTCATTATTATTTCAATTTTTATTTAAAAAACTACCTAACGTATTTTACTGAAAATTGTTTTACACATTTTATGTGATAATTTGAATATTTTCTAAAAATTTTTAAGCAATCTGTGAACTTTAACTTTGTTTAAAAAATGTTTGAAAAATTAAGTTCCATAGGGTTTAGTGTATTTCATTTTCTCAACACGGGTTAAATCCAAAACAAATTGGGTGATATTATTCATTTTTATTCTCATACGTCCCACACTGTCTTAACAACATACAAAAATTTCATTTTAATATACATTTTTATAATCATATATAAAAATGTATATTACCACATTCGCACGATAACTGCCGTAAAGGCAGTTATCGTGCGAACAGACAGACAGACAAAATGACCAAAGTCATAAACACTTTTCAACTATGCTGGAAATTGTTAAAAAGCGAGAGCTTTGCATATTATCTCGGAAATTGGTTAAAATGGCAAAAATCGGTGGTTCTGAAAAAAAAAAAAAAAAAAATGCAGAGTTGGCACTTTTAAATCATGTTTTATGGTTGCTATTATTTTGCTGGATAATTTACATGAATTTTGGGAATTGATTGAAAAGTGTTATTTTCTATGTTTTGTATCTAAATATTAGCAGAATTCTCCATAAAACTTCAAAAACATATGAAGGTTTGCATATTTGGAGATCAGCACTATAAAAAAAAGTAAAAATCATTCAATTTCTACCAATCGTTCCCCAGAAAATGTAAAGTGTTGCCAGCTAGGGTTTAACAGAAAAAAATAGTAACTATGAAACAACATTAAAGGCCTTCTAATTGATTGTTTAAAAAAAAATCATCAAAAGTCTGTCTTTAATCTTGTTCCATAGTTACTAAATATTTTTCTCAGCAGTTTGGAAAGGGCAACTCAAGTTAATTTCAGGAATCGTTAAAAATGCTATTTCCATTATGAAATAAATTTTCATTCTGTGGACTTGGGGATCAGGTGTCTGTTAGGGTTTAGTATTTGAAAAAGTCCATGAGAAGTCAATATTAGATCATATTAACGCTATGTTTTCTTGCCATTTTTAGACATAGATTACTCAAATTATTTTCTGAGGTCAATAAAGAATTATATCATGTCAATGTTCAATGACAATTTTAGCTGGATGAACTTGTATTCTGCGAAGAATGATAACAAGTCATCTAGCACTAATTCTGTAAATGGCATTTTATATTGCAATTTTTTTTATAGGCATTTTGTAAAGGATAATGTAGATTAATTTTGTGGATTAATAGATGACACTATTTCCAATGTTCCATAAAATATTTCAGCAGAACCAGTTTGTTTCCCGTGAATACGAGGGTGCCCAGTTACGAAAATTCTTATAAATTATGCGTTATAGCATGAACCCTGTGTAAATCAGTTTGAAATGGCCGTTGATTAAATACTAGGGAATTAATTGACATACATGACTGCCTTGCATTGCAAGGGCATAAGATTAAAAGGATTTCAGATAAAATTTTGGTCACCTAAACTGGCGACTTATTGAGGAAATTTTAATCATCACGAGCACAAACTTTATCGTTTTGTCTTCAATGAGATAGATATCGGTCAGCATTGTGAACAAACAAACAGATAATTTTTTTTTTATTATTATAGATTCACTGGGGGTGAAGACAATTGAAATGTAATGTTTAAAATGTCCCTGAGTTTGTGACAAGTGAATGAAAATATATAAAACAAGAAAGATCAATCATGCATAAAGCATTGATTATGAAACACTTCCCAACTTCAATGCAATTTTATACAAACATCTCTCAAATGCGATACATTCCTCAGTAATATTTTTAAAATTATCACAATACTACATTAATTTATTATATTTGAAAACTCCATCGAAGAAAATGAACTTCATTCAAATGACGGCATTGAAATATAAATTGCCTGGTTTAAACATCTCTAAAATGCGATACATTCCTAGGTAAAATTTTTAAAATTATCATAACACTACAATAATTTATTATATTTGAAAACTTCATCGAAAACAAATGAACTTTATTCAAATGACGTCATAGAAATATAAATCGCCTCTATATAAAAGCAGCATTTCATTCATAATCATTTTTCCAATCATTCAATTCATCACAATACTAAAATAATTTATCTTATTTAAAAATTTGAAAAATTGTTATCTACCATATTTATTTTAAAATGTGAAACCTTTCTCATATATAAAATAATTAAACTCTTGGAAAGATATTAATTATATATCTCTTTTTTTCTTTCTGGGGGATATAACAGGTGTCAGAATTTAATTGAATTCGTTTTTCTCCCTATATTAAATAATTTTTATTTAAAAAACTACCTAACATATTTTACTGAAATATTTTTTATATATTTCATGGGATAATTTGAATATTTCCTAAAATTTTCGAAGCAATTTGTGAATTTTAAATTTGGTTAAAAAATGTTTGAAACATTAGGTCCCATAGGATTCAATGTATTTCATTTTTTCAATCCGGGTTCAATAAAAAACTAATTGGGTGATATTATTCCCATAGGTCGGCAATGACGGCATTGAAATATAAATTGCCTGGTTTAAACATCTCTAAAATGTGATACATTCCTCGGTAATAATTTTAGAATTATCATAATACTACGATAATTTATTATATTTGAAAACTTCATCGAAAACAACTGAAATTCATTCAAATGACGTCATAGAAAAAATAACACGCCTGTCTCTCTCTATAAAAGCAGCATTTCATTCATAAATAATTTCCCATTCATGTCATTCATCACAATACTATAATAATTTATATTATTTAAAAATTAAGACCATGGAGCTACAAGTAATTAAACTCTATGTGTAAAAATTCATTGAAAAAAATTGTCCTCTTTGTAAAATCAATAAATATTTCATTCATATCAGCTATACAGATTCCATGAACTAAATGATTTTGTGTTAAAGAAATACAGCAATTCTAATACAACTCATTCTACATATTTTGCTGTTTACATTTTACATAGGTAAAAAATAGGCTTCGTTGTAGAAATAATCAAATTTGAATGAGCATTTAAACTCAAATATATTGTAATTGCGTTGTTTCAGTATGTAGATGCACAGAATTTAAGCCAAAATATAGTGGTTTTAGGACGGATACAACACTCAATATGAATTAAAAAGAACTTTAAAAATCACGATTTTGAGACAAGATGGATGCCATAATCATGATCACGTGATAGATTCATATAAGAGGTGTTATTATTATTTTAATTTTTATTTAAAAAACTACTGAATATATTTCGCTGAATTATTTTTTAATATATTTTATGAAACAATTTGAATATTACCTAAAATTTTCGAAGCAGTTTGTGAATTTTAAATCCGCTTAAAAAATCTTTGAAAAATTAGGTCCCATAGGGCTCACTGTATTTCATTTTTTCAACCCGGGTTCAATCCAAAACTAAGTGGGTGATATTATTCATTTATATTCCCATAGGTCCTACAGACCGTCTGCACAACATACTAAAATTTCATTTTGATTAAGTCATTTTTACGGCAGTTATCATGCTAACGGACAGACAGACAGAATGAACAAAGTCATAAACACTTTTCAACTTTGTTGTAAAGTGTTAAAAATATCCTAATTTTTTGCTGAAAGATAAAGTGCATAACAAAACTAAGAGAGGGGGAAAAATCATATTTCCAATCATTAGAGAACAAGGTGGCAAAACACGCAATATTTATTTTCGTAATTTAAAAAAAATAATAAACAAAAACATCTGGAAAGAATTTAGAGATACATGGGTCCAACAGAAACACAGGGAAATATCCAAATGCTTCCAAATTTATTAAAAAAAGGACGGGAAGGGGGCGGGGGAGGGGTAGAAATTAAAAATATGAACTTTCGAGAGGGGTAATAAAAATAGGGTGTATTAAGAATTAAAAAAAAAAATATTCCATTCGTTGGAAAAGTGGAACATCAATGTTTCATTTTTTCTCGGGTTTGAAAAGAAAATGGACAAAAAAACCACATATCATACAATACAACTTTAAGAATAATAATAAATCGAATGCTGACTAGAACATGGGGATATTAAATTAATTGTTTGAGTAGAAATTAAAAAAAAATCACAATATCAAAATGAATATTACAAATTTTAAGATTGTTTAATTAACATTTTACTTAAAAGTGTATTAAATTATAATTACAACTAAAAGTGTAATTATGCAAAAATGAAATAGTATTTACAGATTATTGAATGTATATCTAGACAGAAATTTGTATGCATGAGCAAAAGAAGATGTATAATTCCCAGATTGAGCCTATAGAATAAATTTATTAATTTATAAAACAGCTCTAACAATTTATAAACAACTTCTGCACTTTCATGCAAATATTCATAAAGGAATATTTTACTTCACAAAAATATTTTGTATCATTTTTTTTTTTTTTTGCAATTAAACTGGAAAAAATACAAAATTAAGATCATTTTACACCATTGCTTAATGCCTCTGAAATTACCCATAGAACAGCCTCGGGGCATATTAATTTGGTTTAAAACATGAAAAAATTATTCTTTTCTCAGTATTATTCTGGGGTTAATGCCATAGACTAAATTCAGTACCAAATTAATTATATTTGTTGAAACACATTAAGAATCAATAAAAAATGTAGTCAATTAAGAAATTTTGCAAAAATATTTTAAATAATTGAAAGAAAAAGTTACCCAAATAGTTAGAACTTAAAAGACAGCCATATTTGTCGATGGATTTGTGAATCTCGTACAGCAGCATAACACAACACTTTGAACACTAAGAAGTAGCTTTTTACTTCTAGTCACTGTGTTTGTTATCTGCATGGCCTCCAGCTAGGCTCAATGCCTAAATGAGCTAAAACGGTAGATGACCAAAAGAATGACTATCTGGACTAATCTCCTCCCTCCCGTCCTTTCAGAAGTGCGATCATAGAAACCACATCCATGTGTTTTTGCAATTTGAATTTGAAACCAGGAAAAAATTCAGAGAATCGGCCCTTGGGTTTTTCCCAGTATTTGGGGAAAACAAAGTCCCCTAAGGGATTGCAGGCTGCACCCAGCTGCAATTTGATTAAAATCTAGTAATCTCCCAAGTGTTTGAGCATACGTACTTTCAAGTAGAACTGTACATTACTTCAATAAAGATATAATTATGGGAGAAAAACAATTTTATCCTTTTTATATTTCAATACTGTCTAAAAAAGTAATTTCATTTATATTAAAGTGGCACAAAATTGGTTTATTTTCAAAATTTTTTTTAAATACGACCACAAAAGTCATTCTTATTACACCTACTGTCACTTCCAAATGGCCACCCCTAATCCGCTGTGGGCAATTGCCCACGCTGTCCACGTCTTAAACCGGGCCTGATTGTGTGATAGTTTGCAATCAAACTTAAAAATTATTTCAGAATTTACTTTAAGAGTTTATAGATGAATAAGAATCCTCCTGCATTCATAATAATCTTCCTGATAATGTATTTTCTTATATAAATTAAGTTGTTTAAATATCATTTTTTATAGTTATTGGAATAACTTTGAAATTTTTGGAAATTTTTTTTGCGGAAAGGCTAGATTTTAGGCTGAAAATACTGAAACATAAAGCCCAGTTGAAAGCTCAATATGTTGAATAAAGAAAAAAAATATTTGAGGCAACTTTCCCTCCACTTAAATTCAAAAATATTTGTATCACCCATACCTGCCAACCCTCACTGAAGAAAATTCAATAGATTTCTTAACCCTTTCGCGACGATCGGCACGCCCATGTGCCAGCTGCGAACTTGCATTCAAGGATGAACGGCACGCACTCGGGCCGGAGGAAATTTTACTGCAAGCGGATAGTGGCACCTATAAGTGCCACCATGCGGAACGTTTTAATTTGTCTACTAGATGGCGTTCCATGCCCATGAAACTAACTCCAAAGTATTTTGCAGAGGCATGACCTTGGCAGAAGAGGATCGAATGAATTATTTCTCCATTTGGAGTGGTGAAAATCATTTTGTAATATAAACAAACAGAGCAATTCTCGTAGATTCAACAATTTTATAATTGAGTTTCGGTTTTTATTTTTATTTCAGCGTTGTAATTTCATTGGTGAATCATAGGAATATAAGAGAGTATTTTTTTTTTGTTTGAGTTTTAGAGGCAGTGAAATTATTCGTTTATTTCGGATAAAAGAATGGGAGCAACTAACGAGTATTTTGTATTCAGATTTGTATGAAAATTATACATCAAATAGAACATAAATATTTCTTTTATTCCTGAAAAAAGTAGATTTCTGTGTTGAATAGGTGATTTTTACTGAATTTTTTTGGAGAGTTAGGCTTAGCGCAAAAAATGTGCCGTCCTTTGGGACCAGTTCGGAAGCGTAACGCTTCGTCTTTTGGGCCGCGACAGCTCATTCCGTCCCGAAAGGGTTAAAGATCACGTTTCAATGTCATAACAAACATTACAGTATAAAAATAACATGCATTTAGGGAAAAATAGAGATTTTTCTCATCTCCATTCCCCCCCCCCCCCCTAAATTTGTATTATATACATATTTATAAATACACCAAACATGCCAATTTTCCAAACAGAAAAAGCAGGAGACTATTTTGTCGCAAATATAAAGTTTACTTATTGTGATATTATTTTCTGTTGGTCTTGTGGCAGCACTTGTATTTGTTTTTGTAGTTTGGCAATACCCCAATGTTGTTGATATCATTTGCAATGATGGCTGTTACAACGCGTGTAGAGTATCTTGTCTTCTTAGTTATTAAAAGTTAAGTTACAATCCTTTTCTTGTTTCATTTACAACTATTAGTACAATTTTAATAACTAAAGAAAGTTTTTGTATCTTGATCACTTTTACTAAATAATATGGAACAATTTCTAAAACCAGAAAGGTTTAATACGGATCCCGCACGTCCGAACGCCGAAGCAAGATGGCACCATTGGAAACGAACTTTCAGTAACTTCCTGGAAAAGATACCAAGCATTTCGGATGAAAATAAATTACCATTACTATTCAACTACGTGAGTGCTGATGTCTACCAGTTCATAAATGACTGTACAACCTATACGCAAGCCATATAGACTCTTGATTCCCTCTTCATGAAGAAACGAAATGTCATTTTCGCTAGACACTGTTTGTTGACGCAACACCAACAAACGGGAGAAATGATGGGAGAATATCTACAAAGCTTAAATCAGCTAAGCAAGGACTGTGAGTTTTCGGACGTTAAGGCTGAAGAATACCACAAAAAATATATTAGAGACGTCTTCATACGAGGATTAAGATGTGCGCGCATCCGTCAATGTCTCCTAGAAAATATGTCAATGACTCTCGATCAAGCTGTTGATCAAGCAAAAGCTCTCGAATTGGCCGAAGTGCATGCAGTCTCATATTTGGGGAATCCAAACCCGGCAACAACTGCCGCTGTGGAAGACCATTCTCCAGAAGAAGAAGCCCCGACCACGTCAGCGGTTTACACCTCCGCCAGATTCCAAAAATGTTTTTTCTGCGGACAAGAGGTACATCCCAGAACCAATTGTCCTGCCAGAGACGCTACGTGCAGAAGGTGTGGAAAAAAGGGACACTATTAGCGTGTATGCAAGTCCAAGGAAACTAGGAATTCCTCGAATGTGGCGGCATCTTCTAATACACTCGCCACCATTTGGGAATCCCTTCATTGTCTTCAGAAATCAATAGTGAAAGCAACTGTGAACAATATACAACTTAGCACACTTATCGACACCGGAAGCTCCTGAAGTTTCCTAAATGAGAAACATCTAGCTAAATGTAAAATAAAAATGAAACCATATGTGGGCAGAATAGCCATGGCAAATTCTTCCATAGTTGCCGAAATGATAGGCTGCTGCACAGTAAACTTCAATTCCTCTATCAAGATGCGGAACTATTAATTATGAAAGATCTCTGTAGTGATGTTTTGATAGGCCATGATATTTTGCAAGGACATTCATCTGTAGAAATTGGATTTAATGATAATAGACCCCCTTTAACAATTTGTTCCTTGGCTGTGGCACAAGTGCCTCCCATCTCGTTATTAGCAAACTTAAATCCTGATTGTAGGCCGGTAGTGACTAAGTCAAGACGACACACTGACGAAGACAATGAATTTATGGCTCTGGAAATTCAGAAACTCCTCTAGGAAGGAGTCATTGAGCCGAGCAATTCACCGTGGAGAGCTCAAGCGTTGGTAACCAGAGGTGAAAATCACAAACCCAGGATGGTGGTAGAGTACTCTCAGACCATTAACAAATATACGTTACTCGACGCCTACCCTCTCCCCAAAATTGAAGAGGGTATTGCAAAAATTTCAAAAAATAAAGTGTTTAGTAAAATTGATCTCCAAAGTGCCTACCATCAAATCCCTATTATGGACAGTGAAAAGCATTACACAGCTTTCGAGGTAGGCGGTAAACTGTACCAATTCTTGAGCGTCCCATTCGGGGTCACCAACGGAGTAGCATGTTTTCAAAGAGTAATCGATATGGTGATCGAAGATGAGGGACTTAAACTGACTTACCCGTTCCTGGATGATGTGACTGTTTGTGGGAAAGATCAGCAGGAACATGATGATAATCTGATAATCTTGCAAAATTCTTGTTGGCTGTGAAAAAGTTCAATCTGACGTTAAATGAAGACAAATGCACGTACTCGACGAATGTGTTCCGGTCACTGGGATATATAGTTTGCGACGGGACGATCAAACCAGATCCAGAACAGCTAAAACCCTTGCTTGATATGCCGGTCCCCAGAGACTCCGCCGCATTACAGAGGGTTTTAGGGATGTTTGCCCATTACTGTCTGTGGATTACCAGTTTTTCAGAAAAGATACGTCCGCTGCTAGGAAAGAAACAGTTTCTGCTCACTAGCGATGCAAATGCGGCATTTAACCTATTGAAAAAGGATGTGGCAAATGCCACCTTAGCAGCAATTGAAGACGACATACCCTTTAGAGTGGAGACGGACTCTTCAGACTTCGCCATTGGGACCATTCTGAGTCAAGCTGGTCATCCGGTGGCCTTTTTCTCAAAAACCTTGAATGCCTCAAAAAGGCAACATTCATCTCCCGAAAAAGAAGCGTATGCCATTGTGGAATCACTTCGCCATTGGAGACATTTCCTGATGGGAAAACATTTTGAAGTGCTTACTGACCAAAAAGCAGTGTCATTGGTGTTTGATCAGCGACACAGTAACAAAATTAAGAATAAGAAGCTAATTCGTTGGAGACTAGAATTAGCAAGCTTTAAGTTTGATATAGTCTACTGTCCTGGGAAACAAAACATAATCGCTGACACCTTATACTGGATAACCGGTGCTCTGACGGCCAGAGTCGACCTAAAGGATCTACACTATTCCCTCTGTCACCCAGGAGTGACGCGGATGCACCACTGGATTCGTAGTAAAAATTTGCCTTTTTCATTAGAGGACGTACGAAGAGTGACAAATTCGTGTGGGGTCTGTAATGAACTGAAGCCTCGATTCGAGAGGAATGTTGGAACACTTGTGAAAGTCACCTCCCCATTCGAGAGGTTGAACCTGGACTTCAAAGGACCCCTTCCTAGTGTTTCAAGAAACCAGTATATCCTAACAATTATAGATGAATTTTCCCGTTTTCCTTTTGCCATCCCTTGCAGGAATATTTCTGCCGCTACTGTAATTGCCCATCTAAAGAACATTTTTTACATGTTTGGAATGCCTTCATTCATTCACTCCGATAGAGGGTCATCTTTTATGTCTCAGGAACTAAAAATGTTTCTGACATCTCACAGAATAGCCACAAGTCGCACGACCCCGTACAATCCGGCAGGAAATGGTCAAGTTGAACGCTATAACGGAATCATCTGGGAAAACCATACAACTTTCTCTGAGATCTAACAATATGAGAACTGAGCAGTGGGAGGAAAGAGTGTAACAAGCTCTTCACTCTATACACTCACTACTGTGTACGACTACCAATACCACTCCTCACGAGCGAATGTTCTCACACCCTCAAAGGTCGCATAACGGCTGCTCCATCCTTACATGGCTTTCCCACCCCGGGTTAGTCCTAATGAAAAACCATGTGCGTACAAACAAATATGAGCCACTCGTACAAGAAGTCGAACTACTCGAAGCGAACCCTGACTATGCTCATGTAAAGCTGGCGGATGGAAGAGAGACTACTGTCTCTATCAGACATTTGGCACCGAAAGGAGAACCGGATAACATGTTTAATACTGAAGAGAATAGTCCGATTGATTCGGTAATGCAGAATGTAAACTCTGACGGGGTCACTTCACCAAGAAGCACGAGTGAAAAGAACTCGGACACCCTACCACCTTGCCCTGGTCCCCCCAGACAACCGCTGGTGCAGCAACCGGATCCAAATGTAGTACCCACTCCAGGAGACATGACCAAAAATGACTCCTACTCTCTACCCTTGCGTCCAAGTCGTCACAGAGAACCTCCTGCCTACCTAAAGAACTATGTCAGAGACTCATAGACAAAATAAAAGCAGGGGTGAATATGATATTATTTTCTGTTGGTCTTGTGACAGCACTTGTATTTGTTTTTGTAGTTTGGCAAAACCCCAATGTTGTTGATATCATTTGCAATGATGGCTGTCGCAACACATGTAGAGTATCTTGTCTTCTTAGTTATTAAAAGCTAAGTTACAATCCTTTTCTTGTTTCATTTACAACTATTAGTACACTTATGACACTTAATATTTGCTTAAAACATTAAAATACTGTATACCATTTAAGTACATTATATTTTAAACTTATCTGAAAAAAAAAAATTCTTGAACTATCTTTTGAATTAAAACAGTGTTAGTAACAAATTATACAAAAAAAAAAAAAAAAAATAACTTGATAACATTAATTTTTGATTATTTATTAAATCTTAATGCCCCCACCAAAAAAAAAAATACTGCATTAAATATCAGGCATAGTACTGGTAGAATATGAAAATTCAGGACACCAATTTTATAAAATTTCAGGACAATAAATTATAAAACAAAAATATATAAAGGTTTTATCTGGTGAAAACTACTTTATAATGAAAACAAATATTTATGTTTGGTAAAACACAGAGTTTCACTAAAGAAAATAATAAATATTGATCTTTAATAAAATATATATATATATACATATCACTGAATTATATTCCTGCCAAAATGGTTTCCTTTTTATTTGCCAAAATCATTGCTTTAATACCACTTTTTGGAAAATATCCCTTCACACAGTTCATACTACCCATTTTTCAAAATAGAAAAATTTGTATTATGCAAATATAATTAAAAAATTAACCTTAATAATTAGCCATAATATGAAAATAAGCTAGTTTAGTCGATATTAACAGTAATAATTAATCAAAATATGAAAATACGCTAGTTTAGTCGATTTAAGATGCAACCTTTAAATGATGAGATGGATGGGAAAAGATACTAATGTACTCTCGGCATTTCACGCGAAGTAACTGAATTGCACAATCGCACTGTTTGTGCGAAAATAATTAAGAAATTAACCATAATAATTAATCAGAATATGAAAATAAGCTAGTTTAGACAATCAAAATTGCAATATGTAGAAGATTGAGATGGATGGAAAAAGATACTATTGCACACTCAGAGATTCATGAGAACAAACTGAATTGCGCAATCGTAGTGTTTATGCGAAATTAATGAGCAAAATAACATTTTGGCGATTTATACTGAATTAGACAACCTTTGAAGAAGTATATTTATTACTTTCATAAAATAATATTACTTTCATTACACTCGGCCGTAAATCTCCATTAATTTGATTGGCATTACCCTGCATTTTATTATGGATTTACTACGATCCCGGGAATGGTAGAAATCTGTGCTAAAAGAGCGGAAAATCGGTGTTTCCGAGGAATTATACCATGTCTGATTAATTGATAAATTTCAAACAAAAAAAGCTGGAGAATTTCGTTAATAATCTGGAGGTCGGAGAAGTAATGAAAAATCCGGAGTCTCCGGCCAAAATTCGGAGAGTTGGCACCTCTGAATCTGTAATCTTATGGACGTACTTTTGACCAAATAGAGAAAAATTTCCTACTTATCTAAAAAATCCCTTTTATAGGGAATTCTTTTGGATATTATCCCTAAACGTAGGAATTATTTCAAAAAATCGTTAAAATCGGGAGATGTGTCTTCAAAAGCAGGAAATCGGGAGAAACACTCAAACATGGGGAGTCTCCCGCCAAATTCAGTAGAGTTGGCACATATGGTATCACCTATCTGAACAGTACATCCTAATGAACAATCTCCCTAAAGACACTGAGAGAAACCAAACTTCACTTGGGACACAGGGAAGAGTTTAAAACAAAAAGATTGGTTCAAAATGTCCAAAAGTGAAAAAATGAGAAGTTCTTAAATGGAAGCCTCCAAAATCAAATCACAGAATTTCTTCAAGTATTCACGCACACGTTTCTTTGAAGGAAAGTAGAAGTTTTTTAAGGGGGGGAAGGCCAAAATATTTTTAAATAGAATTTAGAAATATACATAGTTAACAAAAAAGTATTAAGTGCAAAACATATATAGAAATATCTTTTTTTCAAAATGTATCCATAGATAAAAAATTTACTCACAAAACTGCATAAAGCCAAATTGTATACAGCTACTGCAAGAAACTTATTGCATGTAGCTTTCTTGCTAGATGCAATAGCAAAGATTTTTCAGAAAGCGATTGGGCTGGTTGCTGATCTATTTTGTTTTTTAATTTCATTCAAAAAACAGATTGAAAAATGATTGCACGTATGCTCAGTGGATGATGGCAGCTAGTGCTTTATTAACATCTAATTGCAAAACTCTATATATTTTCTGTTGTCAGTTTGCACTAACTCCCAGTAAAGAGTTTTCTAGGTTTTTTTCAGAATTCAGCCTTTAAAATTTCATAATTATGCAGCTTACAAAGAAAGAAATAAAGGCAAGACAAAACAATTTTCATGCTTCAAATCAAAAACACAAAATCTGATGCACGCAAACAGAGCAAGTGGCAAAGAAATATGTGCATAGTTATCAAGAAAAAAAAAAAAAACATTTTTGCATACTCCTACACGCAGGAGTAAGTGACATCAAAAGCCAAAATTCCATCCCTAGATTATAGCCTCTTAGCATTGGCTACATATTTCTACCATGCCTTAGTCTGTATGATGTTAATTATAAATGTTTGAACTTTCAGTCAATCACACACTGTCATTACAAAATCACTAGCATGTCATGCAGAAAGATTTTTATTTCAGAACTTGTACGGACTTTTTTGTAAACTTCCCTACTCAAAGAAATTGGGTTGAAATTTTTGAAAAAATTGAGGAGTTGGCAGCTATGACATTTGTAAATTTCCATAAAGAGCTCTTTAAATTTACTTTCATGTCTAATTAAACGCATTATCACTTTAAGAGATAGTATTTCAACCAACAAATAATTTTGAATATCTTTTACTATTAAAAACATACAGATAGAAGATTTACAACTCAAATTACACTAGAGTTAAGCAAGGACTAGGCATATGCACTTACCTCATCTTCGTGAACTTTAGCAAATGGGCTTATTGCTAATGCAAAAGGGACCGATGTCTGCTTCAACATCTCAGCTGTCGTAGGCACATTGTATACAGTAGATCTAATAAATCGTGGACTACAAAGACCTGCAACATTCAGTCAATACTTTTTACTTTTCAAATGCAACAGAAATTACTTAAGATCAAAAAGTATAACTCATGTCAGATAAAAAGTCAAGTTTGGTTGGCATATTCATATTCTCTAACACATATTGCTTCGTTTATAAATTGCTATTATTATAAATGAATGACTATTATTATAAATGATAATTATTTTCATAATGGTTATTATGAAGTCCTAAAAAAAGATTGCTTAGAAAATAAAATGAGCAAAACTATATTTTGTGTCAATGTACACTTGAATATAATATCCCTTAGAGTTCAATCAGAATGCAAAATTAAATGTCTGAATTCCCAAAAAGCACAGAAAGAAGAAAATACAACATAAAAATTGTATGCCAGTTAGGGTAAAAAATATATATATATATATATATATATTTATAGAAAATTGTAGACAGGATGCATCCTCTTCTCTGTCTCACTTCTCCATCCCATACTTCTGTATAAAAGTCGAATAAATAGCAAGTTTTCATCGAAAAACCATGATTTTTTTTCAGGGAATGCTTATATTTAAAATTTCTATCTGTAAAACTCGAGATTTTAGAAATCTCTAATTTTAATGTCACTATCCCTGGCAGCAGATGTCTGGGATTCCTAGTTTCACAAGCGAGACGCTTATCTATGATCTTACCACTGTGCCTCAAATGAAATTCAAATCATATTTTTTTCCCACGCAACTCAGCGTTTTTATACAATCCCAAGCAAAATTCGAGCTATGTTGCCCTCAATGCATTTTAAGATGTATTAATGGATTTATAAAAATCTGTATTTGAAAACATGATTGACTTTATCAAAAATCTGGCTTGTAGAGGCTGTTAGAAATTTAGCTGTCTCCCTTTTATGCCAGAAAGAGAGTTTCTAACATTTGTTTCTGGAAGAGGAGATAGGTTTTCTACACACCCTCCTTTTTACTGTGATGTTGGAGAGTTTTTCTTATAAATATTTAAAAATGTGTCAAATGCTTTGGAAGCCCCTCCGATTTGATGTTAAAAAGAAAAGCTCCCAGGCTGAGTAGAGACTAGGGAATGAGATGCACGGTTGTGTTTTAACAGTATAGATGCAGTTGTTTCTCTTAGTACACTGATAATCTTCTTTTCACTAAATAATGCCTGTATAGTTTTGACTGCTTATCAACAACATTAATTTATACCATTTTCAAAACAGTATAAATATATTTCATTCATAAATAGAATAAGGAAATAATTACTATTTAGAAATAATATGTATTTGTGGATAAAACAATATAAAAAAATATAAGGGAATTATAGTTTTAGGGACAGCCTTTTTAGGGATGACAGAAGATAATATCTATAGACAAATTTTTTCTGTATTATCGCTTTTAAAAATAAGTATTTTCTTTATTCAATATATGGAAATGATTTATAATTAATTTTTGTTTTAGAGTCCTTGCTTTGGAAAGCTACTCCTTGAACTTTTGGTAAAGTGTAACCTCTTAAAAAGTGTTTGATCCCCACTTCATGTATTGCTAAAAAAGGTGAGAAAAGGGATTCAAATAGAAGAAAAAAAGTTTTCTAAAATACAGCTAAAATGTTATATTATATTAATGTAACAATTATATTAACCAATTCCCAACTAACAAGTCAAGCAAGAAATGTTTCTGTGAGCCAGAGCATAGCGTGAATCGTCTGTCACTCCAGATCTGGACACGTTTAGAAGCTAAGCAAAAACACTGTATTAAATCAACTTTGAAATATGTCTTGTCACACCCGAGGGCAATAATGGGGATGAGAATCAGAATATAATTTTAACATATCTGTATAACACAGCAAGTTCAATTAGCAAATACATAAACAACATTAATTGAACAGCATAATTACACGTGTCTAAAATATAATTTGACTTCAAAATGAACGAGATAAGCACAAATAGGAAGTCAGCTTGTAATGGATCTGATGGGTCGGTCATCTAACAGGCCCGGTAGTATGAGGAACAGCCATAACTCAGGTGTCCCACACATCAAATAGGCTACCTCAGACACCAGCACCTGACAGTACACATGACGAATTAAGACAACTAGCACAGAACAGGAACACAAGAACTGTGGTATGGCTACTATTTTGATAAAGACTCCAGTGTAACTGTATGAAGTGGACATACTACAAATCAGCCATAGAGCTAACAACTTCTCCTGTGAGCTATACAATGTGGAAAACTGGAGAAACACTCACATGAACTTCCCCAAGACAAAGCTGACACTCTTTCAAAAACCTGTCACTCCTTATTAGATCAGATAGATGTTGCCAATATCCTGAAGTAATTTAGTTAAAAGATCAACAACTCAACCAGCCTTGCAGCAAGACAGTGCACATGGTGTATTCAGCATGTCAATGTCATGTCAAAACGACATGATCAGTAACAGTCCCATTAAACAACAGGTATTTAATACAATTCTTTCACCTAAGAGGAGTGAGTACGAATGGAGTAACAAGTTTCCCCACTCACACAAGTAAACATAATTGACATTGGAAAAATTGAGAAATTCAGAGGAATAGCACCATACAGAGAGTAGTAAAAATGAAAATTTTTATGAATGACATCGGCAAAATTATGAAATTCTGAGGTAGGTCATAGCCTCCCTCTTTTGACTGTACTGGCAGTGGTAAAAATAAAAGAAATTATGGTACAATCAGGTACAAATGTATCATATCAAATAAATGTTTAAATTCTTAAGTTGTGATGCTTACTTTAAAATGAGAAATTTTTCATAAAAACTTTAACAAGATTTTAAAACAAAACTCAAGTATTTTTAAGCACTTTATATCAAAATATGTTAAAATTAAGTACTTTTAAGCATGTTTAATCATTCAAACTAAAATTAAATACTCTCAAGATGCAATAAGAACCATGTCCACATATTTTATGTAGGTAAATAAGAAAACAAGAAAGTATTGTGCACATATGGAAGTCAGTACTGACTAAATTGAATGCTCACTGAACCAGATTTCAGGAAATCAGTAAAATCTAGCCCATCCATGAAGATGGCTAATGAGATGTTTTATCCATCCTCCTAGGAACTTTTTTCACATTATATTCATTAATACAATGTGCTTAAATACATAGCACAACAATAACACATTAGAATCAACTGCCTCATGATGAAGTGCGATAACTACATATTCATGCACCATCCCCACAGAAGTTAACCATTTACAGATCAAACTTGCCGATACAGAGTCTCTGATAAAGGACTGGACCAGTCCGAATTCAGATCTTGGGTGCAGAGGGGTAAGAGATGTAAGAAATCTCTCCTCTTTCCAATGTTTAATAACTTCAAGGAGTGGTAAATACATAATCCTATAAATCCTCTTGTCCTTATGCAGTTTAAACCTCACTGTTACTGGAAGGAATGTAACTGAATCAAGATTTAAATCTTCTTGGACTGAATAGATGTTTCATAGTTTAATTTCAGTTGTCAGACAATTGGAACAAATGCCATGAATGAATATGATTATAAACATATTAGTTTTAAAGTTGAAACCAAAGTGGGGAGGAAAAGAAAATACTTCTGACTGAAACTGGAAGAATCCATTTCAAAAATCAAAATTTGTTACGTATTCCTGTCTATTACAGCCAATGGAAATTTTATAACTTGGGTTTTAAAGGGTTAAATGGGGATAGCGCTCTGCATGGGTTTGCGCTTGGCCCACAGGCTTAAGTATTCTAACATAGTTTCGTGCCAGGTTAAATCTTTATTTTTAAAAAGTCTGGTATGATGGCGCCAAACATATTTATTTTGAGAATTTTTTCAATAAATTTTAATTGAATACACGAATGTATTGAGTTTATTTCAGCTATGTAAAGGTAAATGTTTAAGAGAAACTCCATCTCAATTCTTCGTACAAAATTTTCACAAATTCATGTTTTTAACACATTTGAATACAAATCATTTTGGGCAGGCCGAGACGCAGTTGTCTTTAGGCTGAGTATATAAATTTCTTAATATGTCACTTTGATCTTGAGTGCGCTATCCTTTTGACATTTTCATTAGGTCCTCTGATTCGCTGGGTGGAGAATGAGGGGAGGGAAAATAATTTGCACCTGTGGTTACAATGCAGACCTGATGGCTATCCTAGAAAGAAGGCCTTTATAATGCACACCAGCTAAGTTTATGCTTAAGCGGGAAGGGGGAATCGCAGGTGACGACATTTCAATTTTCATTCACAGAGTTCATGGCAAAAAAAAAAGGCATTCACCATAATTTTATGATGACGACCACTTGTTACTTATTTCTTTGTTTTTATTTATTTTTTTACAGAATCACTAACCTCAAAGTTGTCCGAGAGGACAGCAACTTCAGAAAATTGGCCATCCTTGCCGAATTTTAACCCAGCTAGGACAGGCAATTTCCGGAAGCCTGCTGTCAACATTAGGTACTTTCTGTTTTTGCTGGAAAGAATTGTGGACTGAAAGACAGACCCTAACACAAATCCTAGCTCCTGTTGGTCAAATGTGAGCAAGGCTCTATTTATTTATATGTGTATTAAGGCTTAACTATAATTTTTTTATTTGTGCAGTGGGCCTTTAGTAAAATAGAGAGTGAGTAAACACAAAAGAAATAAGCTCTAAATGAAGATACAAAATTAATTTACCTTCATCCACAACATTAAAGTTTGTTGTAACTAAAGGCGGAACTAAACCTCTTTGGGCAGTAGAAAATACACCGCTCCGAGCTTTTCGATCATCTTCAATCACTTGTATCTGTAGAATAAAACAGGAATTTAAATGTTCTAGCTCCAAATGAAACCTCTTTTGTTGAAAGAGGCAAAATAACTTAGTATACAAAGGATAATTTAAAAATACAATTTTCAGTAGCAGCAGTATGTTTAAGACTTTGAAAATGAATTAAATGTTGCAACTAAAATATACCATATTCCATGCACTGGCACAATGTAAGTTTATCTCACTTTAAAGTCAAGATACAAAAGAAAAAGAAATCAATATTCAATGTTTACCAGAACAAGAGTGCACATGCTGTATATGTTTACAAATTAACTGTGCAGATTAAGTTTATAAATTATTAGCAAATTTTGCATTGTTACGACACATCCTCTGGAATCGTGGGTATACTCTCCGGATACAAAAGTAAGTTTCTGGATAATCGATTTCATTTAAAAGTACTAATAAGCATAAACAGGAACAATAAATACATAGTGAATAACAAGATCACTAAACAACTGTCAGATACCATAAAACAGCAATTTAATGCTTGTTATTCACAAAATAACACATACTATTCTCAAAACAATGATGCATCAATTTAACTCGTATCAACTTTCTCTGAGTAATCACTTTTCTTCTTATATACTCTCCATAGAAATTTCTAGAAACTGCCTGTATCTCCAGAACCAGTCAATATTTCGAGAAAATTTTGCTGGATTCAGAAACTCACCAAGTTAGCAATGTATCCCCAAATCTGGAAACCCTGACCTAAAAAGTAGCCAAATTATGACAATCCTACTTTCGCATAATAGCAATGGTTGTATGTAGAAGTGTTTTCTCCTTGCATGGAGTCAATATGAAGCAAAAGCATTTTATGCATCAATAACTACATACAGGTAACCCTTGAAAGACACGGTACTTGAATTACACAAAAATTCATATAACAATGTCAGAAATTGTGCCAACCCTCGAATAACACGTTTTCTAATGAGGATATGTTGACAAAGATTTAGAGGATCTACACTGACTGAAGATATTCTAATGACCAATGATCCTGATTCAGACATAATAAACAATGACACACAAGATTCATCTGAAGAATCCTCCTGGAGTTTTTCCATCTACAACATAAAGGCTTAGATTTGACAAGAAGTTGGGGTTTCGTTTTCTAAAAAAAGATCCTTTATTTTCATGCAGAATAACTTCTAAGAGGAATTTAATAAAATGTTTATCTCTGTACCTAAAACTCAAGACGTTAGAAAATATAGAAACATCATTTTCTAGTGCTAATGATCTTAACAATCAATGTTTCTCCACTGATGAGTACTACTTACCCATTTGAAGAAAATGAATTCACCTTTTGTATAATGACAGTGATGAAGAATAATTAAAGAAACGCTATGTAAATATGTAAGTAGGCAATAAAAATTATGTTTTCCTTAAAATCCATTTTTTACTTTTAAAATAAACATTCGGAACTAAATATCTATTTATGTATGTATTTGGAGTATTGAATAACATGATTTTCAATATCAAGGACCACAATCATCACACTTGTATGAATTCTAAGTCTCATACAGGGTTTGTATAAAAAGTATCGGGAAAAATTTCGGAAAAATAGATTTATTACAGATATTGCTACAATACCTCAAAAGTCTTCAAAGTACATCCCTTGAGCGTCGACACACTTTTGCCAACGGCTTTTCCACGACTCGAAGGCTCCCTGGTAGGTGGATTCCGGAAGGTCCTTAAGGCTTCTTTGATGGCACTTAGGGTCCCATGGTGGTGTCCTTTGAGGGAGGATTTCACTTTTGGGAAAAGGAAAAAGTCTGCTGGTGCTAAGTTGGGACTGTAAGAGGGTTGGGGAACCGTCACGATGCCATTTATCGTCAGGAAGTCGGTCACCTTGGAGCAGGTGTGGCTGGTTGCATTGTCGTGATGCAATTTCCAATTTCCGGTGATGACTGGCTTCACCCAGTTGACCTTTCTCTTCAGTCTTCTTAGCACTTCTAGGTAAAAAGCACCATTCACTGCCTGCCCCTCAGGAACAAATTCGTAGTGGACGACCCCCTTTGCGTCAAAGAAAACTATCAGCATGGCTTTCACTCTGGATTTGCTCATTCGAGCCTTTTTTGGACGAGGTGATCCCGCAGTGTGCCATTCCGAACTTTACCGCTTTGTTTCCCGGTCGTATTTAAATATCCAAGTCTCGTCTCCCGTGATGAAGATGTCCAAAAAAGCCAGGGTCTTCTTCAACGCATTGCAGAAGGTCTTCGCAAGCAGACACTCATCTCTGCTTTTGCTCGTCCGTCAAGACCCTCGGGATGAGTTTAGCGCAGATCTTTTGCATCGCCAAATTTTCAGTGATAATTCTGTGCACTGTCATCTTATCAATGGCAATTTCATCTACGACCACTTGCACACTTAAACAATGGTCTGACTGCAGCACTTCAAGCACACGTTGCACGTTGTCGTTGGTTCTTAACATCGATGGCCATCCAGCGTGAAGCTCATCCTGCACACTCTCTCAGCCATCTTTGAAGAGCTTGTGCCACTTAAAAACTGTTGTTTGTGACATGCTTTCATCCTTGAACACTTGGTGAATCATGGCCAACATCTCCGTACCCGATTTCCCCAATCCAACACAAAATTTGATCGCGTACTGCTGTTCAATTGTTCGCTGCATTTCACGTTTGCACTGAGTCACTCGATAGGGGTCCACTAAAAACACGATGTAGCCAGAACGAATGCTCGAAGGCGACTGTCGCGTCTTGAAGGTCACATTCCCCACTACTGAGCATGCGTGCTGCGAGCGTGCTACGACATGCACTCACGTCAGGAAAAAAAAATTCCCGATTCTTTTTATACAGGCCCTGTATAGCATGGAACCAATTAACAGTGGTTATTTCTCTGTATATATTTCTATGACTAGTACAACAGAGTTGAAGTAAAGACAATATTGGAGAAGATCCCTGAACTAGAAAGATAATGTTTACATTATATGTTTAGTGCAAATCACCAACTTGGCGATAAGGATATTGGTGCTGTTCCGAAGTAATTCCGTGTCATTAGGACATAAAGTTCTATCAATTTAAAAAAAAAATATCATATTTGAAGATTAGCTTTTTATGACAAATGTGTTTCGATTTATTTATTTTGACTTACTATAATATAATACTATATATAATAATTACTATAATATGGTAAGATTTTCATTTGGCAACAGTAGGATTTAACAATTTTGAGATCCTTCACTTTAAAAATACAATAAAATATATAAAACTTATCAGTGCAACATGAATAAATATTTAACATATATAATTTGAAGCTATTATACGTCTAGTTTTGATAGAGAGGATACCCCCATCCAACATGATGTCGCGACTACAAACCACATGTATTATAAGATTGGTATATAACAACAAAAATCATTAATCCACAATGTGAATATTTTACATAAAAAAGGAAGTTTCAATTACAATAGTGTAGAACTTGTATCGCCCAAAAATGCTCCTGTACCGGATATCCAAGTAATTAGAAGACATTTTTATTCTCTCTTCGTTCCTAGGAACAGTCTAAAACCTGTCTTAGAACGATTAGAGCAATTCAGTGCAGAACACACATCTATAATTATTTTAACAACACTTCCTAATGTACAATACAAACAGAGTCAATGTTGTTTCTAGCTTTAGTGGGCTGCAATATACATGACGAGCCAGCTCATATGAATAGGAGCCTTAATCGCACACATTGAATCAAAATAAAATTAAGAAATAAAATGTAAATTAAGATAAGTGAAATTTAAAATTTAAAGAATAATTAAGTGAATGGAAATTTTTAAATTTAAAATAAAAACATAAATTTAAATAACATGTTAAGCTACTTTCGTAGAAACCTTCCGATGGTATGTTAATCTTGAATCTCATAAAAGTAAATTTTAATCCCCGATCAAACCAAACAAAAGGAGATTAAATGCCAATCTAGCAACCATCTTATTTCCATGAAAAGTCAAAGTTCCAGCACAAGTGCAAAGTATCTCCCTATAGCCAGCCAAAGCTGTATGGAGACACTAGTCTGATAGCATGCTCAGGATTGATGTGGGGACAACAAAGAATGTTGGTCCTCTGACTGGCCTCATTATCCCACAGAGATACGGATAAAGGAGGCAGATCAGGCTGAAGTGCATTGAAATAAAGTTGACTCATGCATGGAGTTTTTTGTGCGTGAAATTTCAGTTGGTTGTCGAGAACTTTTATCTACATCAATATATGGAATTTTAATGACGTCATTGATCAGCAGAGTATTTTTGCAGAGGGTAAAATGTGAAGTGATTCAATTCAAGCAACATAGTGAGTAAAATAAAAATAAGAATTTATTACTCACTAAAGCATATGATAATCAAAGAATAAGAGCATGCATCTTTAACTACGATGTAGCTCACAAAAAGTTACATCAGACAAAAACCTAGCTCCATAAACCGAGTGTAGATGTAACATCTCGGTTATGTGCAGGATAGCATAACATTAGCTATAAATTTAAAGGTTATCATGAGCTTCAACAACAAGCTTTACTATCACAGCCAAAAAATATGGATGTGTGCGAATGAAAGCAACTGCTGTTATTCACAGTATGGCTGATAGTACTGCAAGTGAAATGTTACACATTTTGAAAACTTCAAATTTTAGTTTGGCTACCGATGGTAGCAACAATAATTCAGCAGAGAAAATATTTCCCATTGCTGTTTCATATTTAGATACAACAGTGGAGAAAGTTCTTTCCAGGCTATCCAAGTTGGATGATGATGCAACAGGAGAAAACATGTTTAAATTGCTGGATATTGAACTTACCATGAAAAAACCGCAAAACATTAATAACCACACATGGTGATCATGTCCACAGTTTATAATCATATTATTTAGCTTGTCAATTTGGATATGGACAAATTCAATTTCAAGTGAATTCGGCTGAGAAATCGACAAAGAGATTAACACCAAAGTAGATAAACTGATTAAGCTGACTTCTAAGGTTTATCTCAGCCACTTTAGCCTGCACCAGGTTCTGAGCATTTTTGAGAGTGTACTTGCAGCATTTCTGATACAGTATGCGGCAACCCAATATTCTTATCCGGCACCCCAATACCCGGACTATCCTAAAACCGGAATTCGGTAAAATAATGCCAAATTCTGCGCCAACAAGCGATTATTTTGTTGGAAACTTGGTTCTGTTTTCGTCACGATTCTCGTTATCGTGGGAACGTGTCTTCATTTTTAGAATGGTTTTACCGTTCTCGTGAACGACTCGTGACGAGAACAGAACATGCCATTCATGCAAATCGCCTTCTCGCCGCGCGCATCCTGTTTTGCATATAGTGAGGGCGCTGCCATCAACGGTTGAGTTCCAGAGCGTACCCATCACGGTGTATATATGATAGGACACATTCTCAGTTATTCAGATCGGACTTATTCAGACCTTTGAGCTGACCATGAAGGACGAGACGGACCTGATCAGTTAGACAAACGGTCCTGACCTGTTTTATGACCAGACCTTTATGCAGTCCTGTTATGTGACCTGACCTGATGTAATGGAACGGGATCTGATCGATAGATCCGATGCTTAGCAAAATACTTGGTTTGAGTATGTTACGGTAACGCTAGCATTTCCAGATATATTTGCCAAATATTGCGCCAAATAGCGATTTTTTATTTAAAATCCAGCCAAATGCTTTTTTGCCTTAATAAGTAATATCAATTTTAAAAAAATGATGCGTTGAAGCCTACATTTTGCCAGGGTACGCACGATCCGTGCACGAAATGCAAAAATTCCGCGCAGAAAAAAATGCCGCGTACGAATTCGCTTGCACTCTCCGCCGCTGATCCTTCTTAAATTTCGAAAACAAACGCGAGGAATTCTCGCGAGAGCGAATGAAAAGCAGAAATGAAAATATTTCATGGATCGTGTGTTTTCGTGGGAAATCCGTATCTCCATAGCGCAACTCCTCTTTTCCAGAAAACATCCGAAATAACACCGTTTTTCCCGAAAATTTCCAAAGCGGTTGCATCCGGCACGGGCGAGACGAATGAAAGCTAAAAGGATCTATCTAGTCTTCATGGCGAGACGTGTCATTCCATTCTTCGCTAGTTACGGATATGGCTCCTGTATATATAGGAGCCTTAGTTACGGACAAGTCGCGGCAAGTTGCTTTTTTTTAATGGCGTTTCATTCTTTTCTGGGTATATAGGGCAGAGCACACTAGGCACAAAGGTTTCGATTTTTCTGAATTAGTTACATTTTCTTTTCTGCTCTTTGTTCCAGGACTTTGATTTTCAGTAGAAGTATTCCAACTTTTTCGCTAGAAATATTCCGATATCGCTAAAGAAATCCTATTTGCTTTGTCTACGCCTTCAAACACGAACAGAATTCACACTATTTTGCACAAACATTTATTGGAAAAGATTAAAAAAAAGGGTCATCAGCGCATTTCCAAGATGATAGAAAGTACGTTTAAGTAAGGAATTCCCGAAATTAATGAGAGTTAACTTTTGCCGAAATGCGAAGAAAAATATAGCAGCTAAAAATGTCATTCAGGGCCTTCTGATTGATCTCTTTAAATACTTAACCTAAGCAATAAACTTGTCATTTTCTCGGAAAAGCCCGATTTTTTTTCATCTCCGTGGAAATATACACATCTTTAATATTTAAAAAAAACGTTGATGGAATTCCAACATCAAAATCATTTTCAATGAAATCCTATTATTTGGATGAAAATGGCTATTTTGAACCGAAAATTGACCCTATCAAAAAGTTCCATTGCAGTATATTTATGAAGTTTTAACGTGCTACATTTATTAATTAGTATTTTATAAAAGACAGTTTAGCAATATCGTGGAATTGTTTTTATGTGAACATGATCGCCGATATATTTTGTTTTATTTTTAAATATTTTCCATTTTTACAATCTGTTTCCATCCACTAATATGTTTATATTGTTTGGGCTTTTTATGCTGGGATATTATTTTTAAACATATTTTTGATGAAATTGAGATATATGTTTAGGATAACGAAATTAAATTTTTTTATTTATTAAGGCATTTAGAATTATAAGGCTTATTAGAAATACATTTGAAGAGCATAAATTAGAGTTTGATATATTTGCACCCATAGTTGAATCTCTCATTTCAATTAAAAATGAACATCCTTCTCATCTTAATTTTATTAAAATATTTTGAAACATATGAACAAAGGTGCTTCTGCTAAAATATTAGATGAATATGGTGAGGGCCCACTTTAGTTGAAATGTTCCAAAAAAAGACTTCTAATAACTACCCTGAATAATCAAATTTTTCAGACATTTTTTTCTTTCAAAAATTTTCTTAATCCCTAAATTTGATACTATAATTATATGTAATTTGCATTTTAGTTAACCAAGTATATCTTTTCATATGGATTGTAAATAAAAAATCTGTATTTAATACATGTTTTTAAAATGAATTATAATTTTCTATAACATTTTAGACCATTCCAGTTAAGTTTTAGAAAAGTGTTCCGAATGACGTAAAAACCCCTTATCCAGAATGCCTGAAGTCCCAAGCAGTGTGGATAATAGATCCTGTACTGTAATAGCGTCTCACAGACCTCTAAAAAGAAATGATTTCTTTTTTCTGATAAATTGCTGTTATTCAGGCGTTTTAATGCCAATAACAAGATCTTTATCAGATTTCTATTGTTTATCATCAGAAATGTATAAGTATAGAAATGTATAGGCTTTCAGCCTTTACAACAACAGATGCTTTTATAAATCTTGCAATAAAATTATTCAGCAGAGAAATTAGTTCGCGATGCAGCTAATGAGTGCTTCCTTTTGCAATATAATATTTGGCTGGTAGAAAAGTGGTAAAAGTTGCTGTAGTAAAGAGAGGTACAGGAAACTGGATGCTCTTCTGAGAGGACGGATATTTTCCAAACCCATGGCTTGTTTATACTTTTCTAGTGTTTAAGAAAATGATGGATAACTTGATCCAATAAAAACCATCTGGTTGAGACATATTTTAACATTTTGTGATTTTCAATATTGCAAATTTTTGGCACATTTTAAATACTTTCAGACATTTGATACTTTACTACAAAAAATAGTATACTGCTACCACAAAATCTTCAACATCGATCTTTAGCTCCTTTTTTAGTAAGTGTAATAGATGGCATGGGCAACCATGAAATATCATGCCTGAATTTTTCTCCTTTAAAAACTTCCAGACATCTTTATACATATTTTCTAACCATACAAAATGTATTTTTTGATGCATGCTTTTTATGAAACTGTATAATTTTATGTTTTCTTTTTGGGGGGAGGGGGGGATTGCCTATGTTCAGTGTATGGTGCATTGCTCTTGACAGCCTCTTTTGAAAGTTGGCAACTCTGAGTATAATGGCACATTTCTTCACGGGTATTTTTTCATGCTGCAAGAAATTTAACCATGCAATTGTATCAGCATTTTTTTATTTTATTTACTTGCAAACTTTAAATAAAAAATAAATTAGAAAAAAAAATAAAGCATGTTTTACACTTCAGAAAAATATTCCCCATAAGGAGTTAAAAGAAATTAATGTCCATTCAGTACTTTTCTTGAAATCGGATGCATTCTTTATTAAATTTCATGACAGATACTTCAAACAAAATTTAATATGCTATCAAGTTTGTGGAATTTTACACGATATTCTGTAATTAAAGAGATTGAAACTTTTTAAATCAACCAATTTGATTTTTACAAGAATGCAGAAATACATCCACATTACTACCCAACAAATCACCCCAAATTAGATTTCTGCCATCATTTATTTATATAAAAGTATAGATCTTAAAATAAAAACAATTTTCACTAAAATAAGAAATAAAACTTACAGGACTAGGCATATTATCAGGATCCAGCCTTCTATTCTGTGCAGCTGGTCCCATCCTGTTCTGTGGTGGCAGAGCATTGCTTGACTGGTTGAACTGTGTCGGTCCAGCACTCGGTTGCTGAAGATTGCTTTGGCCAACATTCGACGACAAAGATGATGGTGGATATCGGGCATGCATACTTGAATTTGGATTGCCATATTGACTTGTAGGTGGCATATATCCAGTGCCATTAGTATAGGGGGGTCTGCTGGATTGAGGATATGAATCCTGGCTTGGCATCTTGTGGGGTTGATCTGCAGGAGGCATAGTCCTTTCCACATAAGCTGTGTTATGTGGAGGCACAGAATATGCGTCTATACTTGGATTAGATGGTAAATGACCAGGAGCACTATTATAAAGTGCACTAGTATTCTGCGGCAGTCTTAGTGGTTGCTGCCAATACTGTTGTTGATAGTTCGTACCTGAAGAATGGGACACAGGAGGCTCAGAGTGAGAGTTGGCAGAATGCAGGGCATTGGGTGGTAATAAAGGGTGATTTTGATTCTGTAAAATGCGCATAGCATTCATGTCCTGAGACAGCTGTAAAATAGAATGCATTTTAATAAGAGTTTATTTAAGCAAACACAGGCATAGTAGATACGCTTTATTTCAACGTCAATAAATCATTTTAAAAATTAATTCATTCATTCACTAGATCCTTAACATATTATTTTTATTTCATGACTACAAAATTTAAAATATTCAATATCAGAAGTAAGGTAAATTCAATACTGGATACCTAAATCTAAATGTCAGTCGACACTTGCAGTATAAAAAGAAAATAACCACAATAAGCATTTGACCTGTTTCACTTAACATTGAAAAGTTCTCTCTCATTTTTTAACATAAAATTTATACAAACTTTTCATTATATTTACATATTTCAATCTCATTAAGATGCTTGACCCCCCCCCCCTTTAATCCCATTAATTTTTGGCAGAAATCACTCAAAACTCCCCATCACTATTCCTGACGTTAACAGTAAACACTTGGTGTGCAAGTTCTCACTGCTAATGCTGCATCCTAGTCCAAATATTCAGAAATATTGGTTTTAGATCAAAAATTCGGAGAGAGTTCAAATTTTCAGATATTGTTTACCCCAAATTGAAAGCAAACAAAGAATAATTGAGCAAAATTTTGCCTTTGCAAAGAAAGAGAAGTTTATAAGGTAAAAAGGGAAGTGCACTACACTTATCAACAATCTTCCAGTCTTTTTCTATTTTTTTTTTCCAGGAGAGATAAAAGGGGGTGTTTTATTCTACTTTTAATCCCGCTATTGAAGTTCAGATTTTGAGGCAAAAGAAATTATAAAACAAACAAAAACAATAGTAATCTCAATTATGTTAATTAATATTCCTCACGGTGTCGGTTTCGGACTGTCAGTTGTTTGTCCGGTTTCCTTTCGCATTTCAAAATTTGACTGGCAAAAATTTTAAAGATGTTTTCAAGGAGATTTTGGCAAAAATAAGGATTTTTAAGGGCCCTTAAAAACAAAATATGAATTGAAGGAGTTTTTAATGACCGTGCAAACCCTGTACATAATTTTGTCATTTACTATTTACATTTATCTTAACAGTTTTGATGATATTTCAAGTAAAAGTAAGCAAAATGAAAAAAAAAATTGCTTGGGCAGATACTTCTTGAAGTTTTTTTAAATAAATTTCAAAATATTAAAATATTGAAATTATTTTTATATATTTATAATCTGGATCCTATTTCCGAAAACACAAATAAAATTGGTTACATTTTTATCTATTAGGTTTGATGTATAAGTTTTTTAGTGTTTTCTAGTTTTCTTAGTGTATGAGCTAAGTCTTAGAGTATAAGTTTCTTAGTGTATAAGCTTTTCTTAGTGTATTTCTAATTTCTAGTGTATAAGCGTCCAAAGTTTTTACATTTTTCATAACACTCAGATTTCCACCACATATACTCCAAACATAGATGCTATTTACATCAGAAGTGATTTCAGCATATCAGCCATAGTGGCATTTCCAATAATGCTGCATTTAATAAAAAAAGTTAACACTTCAATGTCTGTATCAGAAATTATGGTATCAAAATTTTTGTTGATGCAAATGAAGGGTATAAAATTTTGGCAGTACATGTATAAATGAGGGCTATAGCATTTTCGTTACATATGCTTTCTCTCTTAAACTCTTAGGATTCCATTAATCTGTTAAACACCACAGTTTTAGAGGAGGACACAAAGCATTCAATAACTAAAATTTGTATGATTATTTGTTGTAGTAGTAGCCATTAGAGGTTTGTTTTTTAATCAATTCTGGGATTTCAGGAATAAGGAACTTTTCAATCTTGGGATTTGACATTTCTTTTCAATTCATTCAAAAGAAATAAATTATGAACAATTACAAACTTCCTACAACAAGCTTTTGAGTATAGCTGTCATTTGTACAAATTATGAGAATTCAATTATTTCCCCATTCATAATATACATTGATCACGTTCATAAATTTGTTCCCTAAGGCTAAGCGAGTGTAATCATAATAAAAGAAACAATAACAAAAGATCCAGGTATTTTGTATCAAATGTATATATATACTCTCAAGGGTAGTACTGGTAGAATATGAAAATTCAGGACTCCAATTTTACAAAATATATAAAGGTGAAAATTACTATATAATGAAAACAAACATTTATGGTAAAACACATGGCTTGATAAAACAATAGTTTTCACTCACGATAACAAATGTAATTAAAGATAACAAATATTAATCTTTAATTAAAAAAAATAGCAATGTATTATGGTTGTATATGGTATATTACCAAAATGGTTGCCTTTTTACTTGCCTAAATCGTTGGTTAAATACAACTTTTTGGAAAATATCCCTTCATAGAGTTAGTTCATGCCCATTTTTCAAACTAGAAAAATTTGCATTATGCAAATATAATTAAAAATCTGATGTGGGCAGCACATGACTTTCCCTGCAGACTTAAATTCATATTTTGCAGACTTAATATTCATATTCTGCAGATTCTTGCAGACTTAAATAACATTAAATTTGCATTTTTACTTCAATTTTTACTTTCCCTGCAATACATGGTAATGTATAGGGAAAGTATTGGAATCGTGCCGAAAATCACAACTGGAGTTTTCGACGGATCTACACGTTTCGAGACCTCTAGAATACGAAAAAACCATTTTTAGCGTGACGTCTGTGTGTGTGTCTGTCTGTATGTCTGTGTGTCTGTCTGTGTGTCTGTCTGTGCAGATTTTGTATCCACTCTAACTAAAAAACTAATGGTCCGAATTTCACAAAATTTTGTAGGTAAGTCACTTGTGGGCGGGGCTAATGCTGATTAGTTTTGGGTACGATTCGGAATAAAAGAACCCGCCTTTTTTGTGAAATGGCCCGCAAAAGCTTGTATCCACTCTAACTGAAAAACTAATGGACCGAATTTCACAAAATTTAGTGGATAAGTCGCTTGTAGGCCAATCTGGTGCTGATTAGATTTTGGTACGATTCGGAAAAAAATAACCTGCCTTTTTTTGCAAAATGGCCCGCAAAAATCGTCAAAATCTAAACTAAAGAACTAGGTATACTCAAATATATCCATTAAATGCTCGTTTAATACGTAATTTTTAACGACGAAAATAATACGACAAACCCCATTACACTAGAACTAGCCATTCTCGAGATATTTTAGTTTTTCGTATTTTCTCTACACCACCTTTGAAAACAAGTCCGGTTACCGAATGAGAACGGAAATTGAATTAAAAGTGAAATGAATTTAATTAAAATAAAGAGAACGTGGATATAAGTCTGCAGGGAAAGTCATGTGCTGCCCACATCAGATTTTTACTTTCCCTGCAATACATGGTAATGTATAGGGAAAGTATGGAATCATACCGAAAATCGCAACTCGAGTTTTCGACGGATCTACACGTTTCGAGACCTCTAGAATACGAAAAAACTATTTTTAGCGTGACATCTGTGTGTGTGTCTGTCTGTCTGTCTGTGTGTCTGTCTGTGCAGATATTGTATCCACTCTAACTAAAAAACTAATTGACCGAATTTCATAAAATTTGGTAGGTAAGTCACTTGTGGGCGAATCTGGTGCTGATTAGTTTTGGGTAACGATTCGGGATAAAAGAACCCGCATTTTTTGCGAAATGGCCCGCAAAAGCTTGTATCCACTCTAGCTGAAAAACTAATGGACCGAATTTCACAAAATTCGGTAAATAAGTCGCTTGTAGGTCACCCTGGTGCTGATTAGATTTTGGTACTATTCGGAAAAAAATAACATGCCTTTTTTTGCAAAATGGCCCGCAAAAATCGTCAAAATCTAAAATAAACAAGAAAGATCAATCATGCTTAAAGCATTGATAATGAAACACTTTCCAACTTCAATGCAATTTTATTTAAACATGTCTAAAATGCAATACATTCCTCGGTAATATTTTAAAACTTATCACAATACTACATTAATTTATTATATTTGAAACCTTAGACCTTCATCGAAAAAAATGAACTTCATTCAAATGACGGCATTAAAGTATAAATTGCCTGGTTTAAACATCTCTAAAATGTGATACATTCCTCGGTAATAATTTTAGAATTATCATAATACTACGATAATTTATTATATTTGAAAACTTCATCGAAAACCACTGAAATTCATTCAAATGACGTCATAAAAAAATAACACGCCTGGCTCTCTCTATAAAAGCAACATTTCATTCATAAATAATTCCCCCATTCATGTCATTCATCACAATACTATAAAAATTTATTTTATTTAAAAATTAAGACCATTGAGCTACAAGTAAGTAAGCTCTATGCGTTAAACTTCAAAGAAAAATATCGTCCTTCTCTTTCTAAAATCAATGAATATTTCATTCATATCAGCTAAGCAGACTAAATGATTTTGGACTAAATGATTTTGTGTTAAAGAATTACAGCGATTCTAATACAACTCATTCTACATATTTTGTTGTTTACATTTTACATAGGTGAAAAATAGGCTTAATAGTAGAAATAATCAAATTTAGATGAGCATTTAAACTGGAATATATTGTCATTGCGTTGTTTCAGTATGTAGATGCACAGAATTTAGGCAAAAATAAAGTAGTTTTAGGACGGATACAACACTCAATATGAATTAAAAAGAACTTTAAAAATCACAATTTTGACACAAGATGGATGCCATATATCATTTTGAAGTGGGTCATGTGATCGTTTCATATCATGGACACGTGATCGCTTCATATAAGAGGTGTTATTATTATTTTAATTTTTATTTAAAAAACTACTGAATATATTTCGCTGAATTTTTTTTTATATATTTTATGGAACAATTTGAATATTGCCTAAAATTTTCGAAGCAATTTGTGAATTTTAAATCCGCTTAAAAAATACTTGAAAAATTAGGTCCCATAGGGCTCAATGTATTCCATTTTTTCAACCCGGGTTCAATCCAAAACTAATTGGGTGATATTATTCATTTATATTCCCATAGGTCCTATAGACCGTCTGAACAACATACTAAAATTTCATTTTGATTAAGTCATTTTTACGGCAGTTATCGTGCTAACGGACAGACAGACAGACAGACAGACAGAATGAACAAAGTCATAAACACTTTTCAACTTTGTTGTAAAGTGTTAAAAACTACATATGCCAAATATATCCATTAAATTTTAGTTTTATACGTAATTTTTAACGAAGAAAAGAATAAGACCAACCCCATTACTAGTCGTTCTCGAGATATTTTAGTTTTTTCGTATGTTCTCTACGCCATCTTTGAAAATAAGTCCAGTTACCGAATGAGAACGAAAATTGAATTATAAGTGAATTAAATTTAATTAAAATAAATAGAACGTGTATATAAGTCTGCAGGGAAAGTCATGTGCTGCCCACATCAGATTTTTGTTTTTATTTGGTAATTGGACATTTTCCCGAAAGTGGCATAACAAAAATGCAAGAAATCTCAAATATCTTGAGAACGGTTAGACCTAAAGTATAATGGAATGTGTTACATTCTTTTCCTCATCAAAAATTGCGTATACAACAAGAATTTAATTGATAAATTTCAGAATACGTAATCTTTTTTCCCCTTTAGATTTTGTCAATTTTTGTGGGCCACTTCACAAAAAAGGCAGGTTGTTATTTACTGAATCGTACCAAAATCGAATCAGCACCAGAGTGTCCCACAAGTAACTTATCTACCAAATATTGTGAAATTTGGTCAATTAGCATTTTACCTAGGGTGGATACATGAAATTTTTGCGGGCCATTTCGTAAAAAAAGGCGGGTTTTTCTTTTCCGAATCGTACCAAAATCTAATCAGCACCAGAGTGAACCACAAGTGACTTATCTACCGAATTTTGTGAAATTCGGTCCATTAGTTTTTCAGCTAGAGTGGATACATGACATTTTTGCGGGCTATTTCATAAAAAATGCAGGTTGTTTTTTTCAGATTAATACCAAAATCTAATCAACACCAGAGTAGATACAGTGGATACAAGCTTTTGCGGGCCATTTCGTAATAAAAGGCGGGTTCTTTTATCCCGAATCGTACCCAAAACTAATCACCATCAGATTCGCCCACAAGTGACTTACCAAATTTTATGAAATTCGGTCTATTAGTTTATTAGTTAGCGTGGATACAAAATTTGCACAGACAGACACACACACAGATGTCACACTAAAAATACATTTTTCGTATTCTAGAAGTCTCGAAACGTGTAGATCAGTTGAAAACTCGAGTTGCGATTTTCGGCATGATTCCAATACTTTCCCTGCAATACATTACCATGTATTGCAGGGAAAGTAAAAATCTGATGTGGGCAGCACATGACTTTCCTTGCAGACTTATATTCACTTCTCTTTATCTTAATTAAATTTAATTCACTTTTAATTCAATTTTCATTCTCATTTGGTAACTGGACTTATTTTCATAGGTGGTGTGGAGAAAATGCGAAAAAGCTAAAATATCTCGAGAACGGCTAGTCCTAGTGTAATGGGGTTGGTCTTATTCTTTTCATCGTTAAAAATTACATATAAAACAAGCATTTAATAGATATATTTGAGTATACATATGTATTTATTTTAGATTTTGGCGATTTTTGAGGGCCATTTCTCAAAAAAAGGCAGGATATTTTTTTCCTAATCATACCAAAATGTAATCAGCACCAGGGTATTCCACAAGTGACTTATCAACCGATTTTTGTGAAATTCGGTCCATTAGTTTTCGAGCTAGAGTGGATACAAGCTTTTGTGGCCCATTTCGCAAAAAAGGCGGGTTCAGTTATCACGAATCATACCCAAAACTAATCAGCACCAGATTCGCCCACAAGTGACTTACCTACCAAATTTTGTGAAATTCGGTCCATTAGTTTTTGAGTTAGAGTGGATACAAAATCTACACAGACGTCACGCTAAAAATGGGTTTTTCATATTCTAGAGGTCTCGAAACGTGTAGATCCATCGAAAACTCGAGTTGCGATTTTCGGCATGATTCCAATATTTTCCCTATACATTACCATGTATTGCAGAGAAAGTAAAAAATTAACCTTAATAATTAGACAGAATATGAAAATAATTTAGTTTAGTCAATTTAATATGCAACATTTAAAAGATGGAGATGGGTGGAAAAAGATACTTTAATGTACTTTCGGCAATTCACCAAAACTAACTGAACTGCGCAATAACACCGTTTATGCAAAAACAATTTTAAAAACTAACCCCAATAATTAAGCAGAGTATGAAAATATACTAGTTCAATCAATCTAATATGCAAGAAAATTGAGATGGATGTAAAAAGATACTAATGTACTCACGGCAATTCACGAGAACAACTGAATTGAGTTACAATCACACTGTTTATACGGAAATAATTAAAAAATTAACCTTAATAATTAATCAGAATATTAAAATAAGCTAGTTTAGTCAATTTAATGTGCAATATTTAGAAGATTGAGATGAGTGGAAAAAGATACCCAGGGCCCGCACTAGGAATTTCAAACTGTTAGCCAACAAATTAGCCAAATTACATGATTATTAGTCAAAGTTATCGTCGCCATCGGTGAAAAAATTTCTAATTTTAAGCCATAATGCAGCTAATAATATTAATTTCATTCTAAACAAGATATAAAGATAGGTAGATTTCATTTTTTTAATCATTAAATAGGCTATTAGTAAATTAAACTTGTATTTACCAATGAAAGATCACAATGAGTTACAAAAATGACAAATTTATTTTATAATTCACATAGTTTCATTATCATATAAACCAGGCAAGCGTCGAATTTTTGTACTATGCTCCAATTTTCAAAAGCTACCTTAAAGTTAAAATCTTTCATATCTGGCCCTTCACTATTTATAAGAATCAAGTCACTGAGTTTTTTACTCTGATGTTACTACTTAATGAAATTTATGTTCTGTTTACTAAAGCCTCTTTCAACGATGGTTGTTGTCATAGGACATGTGAAACCAATTCTTGCTACATCCATAATATTTTTATATGCAGTATCATCATTATATTTCTTTAAAATTAGGCACCAAAACTATCTAAGGGATAAATTTTTATGTCGGTTTTAAAATTCAGGCAGTCGTAAGGATCTTATAAAAACCATAAAGATGATGATGAAGATGAAACGAAAACAAGTCAGGCAGGCTTAAAAATTCGTAACAAAAAGATAAACTACGATTCAACTTATGACAAAAACCGCAAGTTGGCATCTGTGATAATAATCAGCAGTGACCTTTTTGCAGTTGGTTTTAAGTAAAATTAAATGCTTTTTTATTTACTGTATATACTGGCGTAAGTCGAGAAATTTGTGACAAAAAAAAAAAACGCTTCAAAGTGTGTGTGTGTATGTGGTGGTGGTGTGTGTGTGTGTGTGAGGGGGGGGGGGGGGTCAATTTATATGAGGAGTCTAAAAAAAAAAATTGTAAGTCTAAAAGTTATTTTTTCCCGCAAGACAATTTGATCCTAAAAAAATTGTGGTAGTAATTACGCAATCGCACACTCCTAATTTCTCTGCCCTCTAGATGCTCCGGACTACCATTGTATACGCGTCATTAAAAAATATACATACATTTCCGTTTGATGTTTATCACTTGTTTCTCTGATCACGGCTGATCGTTTTCGACAAAAAATGACTCTTTTCAGAAATAATTCTGTAACACGAATTGTTTAAAACTATAATGCAGGATTTTAAGTTGAAAGTGTTTTTTTGTTCTGTTTATTATAGAGTATCTAATAACTGTGTTGGGGGTTAACGAAAAAAATCGGCTCACATAACGGACGGAATCCAGATAATGTTTTGATTGTTGCTGTGGGTCAAGAACGCTTGAGAGACAGGAATGCGCTGTCTGCCGTCAGTTTTGAGGAGTAGCATGCTGGGAATTAAAGAATACCTGGAGCTTGTCACACGAGAACGAGCGTCCCCAAAAGACGGGAGACAACGCTCGTATGTCATAGGCCTACTTGTCTGGAATCGGACTTTTATTCCAAATTAAATCGGACTTTTATTCCATATTACTTCCCAAAAAAATATTTACGAAATTTTCACAGTTTCCAAAAAATAATTCGCCATTTTTTTCGCTAAAATATTTTTTTTATCACCAGTTTTGCGATCTTTTCGCATTTGGTGAGTAGGTGAATGGCTGGTGCGGACCCTGGATACCAATGTACTTACTCTCGGTAATTCATTAGAACAAACTGAAATGCGCAATCCACTGTTTATGCGAAATTAATGAAAAAAGTAACATTTTTGTGATTTATGCTGAATTAGACAACCTTTGAAGAAGCATATTTATTGTTGGAAAATTTAAAATTTGAAGAAGCAAAGTATGCACTGGCATAGAGTCAATAAGTGTTGGCTGGGTCATAAAAGTATGCAGATCCAGTTTCAAAGAAAAACATCGTTCACTTTATTTCGTGAGAAACATAACTAGGCAAGTTACACATTCCAGGTTTCCATGCCACAAAACATCAAAAGAATACTATGTACAAAAAGTTTGCAGTTGTAAATAATCAGACAGAAATTCCTTGAAGCATGGGTAGTAAGTAACTATACTACCTTTATCACTTGCGTGTATTTGCAGCCACCATTGAAGGTATCGCACTTGGCAAAGGAAAACCAAAGGATAAGACATCAGAAAAATATTTAACGTGATTTCCAGACATAAGTAAGTAAATTTAATGTTCAATACATACTGGTCTAAACTGACCATCTCTGCGTCCGTCTCGACTAAAAACCGTCGTCAAACGATATCCCGCAGTGCTTCTGTCTAAAACATTTCTGTCTGCCTGCATCAGACCATCAGTGTCTATGTCTTACAAAGCCTTCTCCGCTCCGTTCTGGATCAGACTGGGTGTGATCTGTATCTGCTTCAAGAAATCTCTGCCTTATATATCCGAGAATGGACTGTTCCGGAAACGCCCCCGGATATGCAAATCAGATGCGTACGTATTGAGAACTGATTTGCATGAAACCTCATGTTGAAAAATGTCACGGTTCACGCCGGTGAACGGTAAGAGTCGTTCATATTAAATTTGCATAAACGCCCGTTCACGGGAACGTGAATCGCGATGTATTGATTTTTTCCAACAGCTTTCACAAAACAAGAGATTATTACTTTCATAAAGTGCGGCTGTAAATCTACGTTAATTTGATTGGCATGTCTCTGTAAATTCACATTGGCCTAGACTGAAAGCAATTTTCCATAGAAAACTATGCAACTTCTGTAATCCGTAGTATGAGATGAGGATGTTTCCTGTAGAAACTATGGAAAATCTGTAGTAATTTGCATCTCTGCCTTTGAGATACATGGAATTTCAGCATGGCATGTAAAATATAAGGACATTTCAGGACATAAATATTTTCTTCAGGATTTTCAGAAGACAAGTACGACTTCTGGATTATCTTTCACTGTGTATATATGTATAAAATTAAATATTTAAAAATGATAACTATGTATTAACTACCGAAAAGACTAATAACCCAATTCTAGTATACATGATAAGATAATGTTTTAACCTAGGTAACTATAGATATATAGATAATTATATACAATTTATAAACATGGAAAATATTAACCAGTAACTTATCTATATGAAGGAACAAAACATGTAGTCTATAGTTAACAATAGAACAAGGATACTTTAGCATTAAAGATATTAAATTGAAAAACACAATATATTTAATCGAAAAACAAAAACATATTCAAAAAATTATCGAAAAGTAATTCTAAATAAAAGCACTTCTCACTTATGCGCGTCACAAAACAAAATTTTCTCAGTTCAAAAAGTCGGTTCCTCAAGTAGTCAGGTGTTGCTTATCGCAAGAATTTTACCCTTTTTGTTCTGCTTCTAAGAATGCATTCCCTCGCCCTTCCCCTATTGTTCAGATTCCAGGAACACATTCCTCTACCTTATGCACAGGAGTGTACGTGGGGGGTTCTTGTGATTGACGTCAGTAAAAGTTGCAGCCAATTAGAGAGGTTAGTATGGTATGTACCACGTGGCATTGATCGCTAACGAAAGAACAATCTTTGGAGTTTTGGTTAGATGGTTACATTTTAAAATGGCGAAAAGAACAAAATTGTCGCTTTTGTTTAAAATGGATGTTATTAAAAAATTCGAAGAAAATCCTTGCACCCCGAAAAAAGCTTTAGCGGAGCATTTTAATGTCCCAGAATTGACATTGAGAGGGATTTTAAAAAATCAGGAGGCGATAATAGTAGCTCATCGAAAATGTGGAATTCAGTCGAAGAAAAGAAGCAGAATTCAAGGTGGAAAGTACGAAGAATTTGAGAAAGTTTTGGTGCTATGGTTTAAAGAAGCTCGTGCCTCGAACATTCCTGTTAACGTTGAGCTTTTAAGGGTGAAGGCCGTAGAGTTGTCAAAGAGTTTTGAAATGGAAAACTTTTCTGCATCACATGGATGGATTGAAAAATTCAAAAATAGGCATGGCTTGGCAACCCGTGGCTCCTTTCTGGGGAAAGTGTGACTGTCAATGAAGGAACTGTAGAACAATGGAAAGAAGACTTGGCTACTTAAGTAAACGGATACGAACAGAAAAGCATCTACAATTGTGACAAAACTGGTCTCTTTTATAAAATGATGCCCGACAGAACCTTAACATTCAAGGGAGAACCATGGCATGGTGGAAAAAAAAGCAAAGAAAGACTAACTGTCTTGCTGTGTTGCAATGCCGATGGTTTGGAAAAATTCCCGCCATTTGTCATTGGTAAATCAAACAAACCTCGCTGTTTTAAGAATGTGGAAAAGCTTCCTTGCGACTACACTAGCAACAAAACGGCGCGAATGACATTGCACATTTTCTTGGATTTCCTTCATAAATTCGACAGGAACATATAAAAAGAAAAACGGAAAGTTCTCTTATTCATGAATCAGTGTCCTGCTCACCCACAAGATCTTCCAACTTTCAACAACACGAAAGTTGTGTTTTTTCCTGAGAATTGCACGGGTAACATTCAACCTTTGGATCTGAGTGTCATGCGTTGTGTGAAAGTGCACTACAGAACAACTTTAATCCATCAACTTCTGGCTGCTTTAGAAACAAAACGTGCAACGAAAGACGAATTGAAGCAAGTTACCATCCTTGATGCAATTTATATGTTGTGCTCATCATAGAGAAGCATCACTGACAAGTGTATTAAAAGCTGCTTTAAGAAAGCAGGATTTTTGTTTCCAGCAGAAAATGAATGTGAGAAGCCAGAAAATGAAAGTGAAAATTGTGGAAATGACATAAACAAAGAAGATTGGCATACTCTATCTGGTGGACTCGCTACGTGTACTTTCAACGAATTCGTTGATGTAGATAAAAATTTAATCACAGATCAATTGCGGGAAATTGGAGACATTGCAGCTGAAATAAATGGTGGTGACAAAGATGAAGAGGTGGACGGCAATGATGAAGAAGATGCGGCAAAAATTCCTCCAACTCACACAGTAGCGTTAGAAGCATTAGAAACTCTGTGTGACTATTTTCAGTTCAATTCCGGAAGTGAAGGAACTTTTTCATGTTTTGATGAACTTGAAAAGACTATTTTTAAAAATTCACGAAAACAAAAACAATCCTCGATTGTAAATTATTTTGTGAGAAAGCAGTAATAGGAGTAAAATGAAATTTGAGTATGTAAGCATTTCCATTTTCTTTGTGTTCTTAAAAAATAGTAATTCATTTCAAAATAAATTCATTGCATTTTGAAACTAATCTTATTTACATTTTTCAGTAGTGTATACATAGTATTAATTAACAATATAATGTAGTACAATGTATTGATGCTTAACTTTTAAGCTCCCTTTTGTGGTTTTTCGCTTATGCGTGTCTCTCACGCGCGTTTTTCTTGCTGTCCCCTGCACCCGTGCATAAGTGAGAGATCACTGTATATATAATGCTCTAGATTTAAAAAAATCAACAGTAGCCAGTGGCCTCACAAAGCTCAGTGACCACTTTGATGATGTTTCGTGGCCATAATTTTGTACTCGATTTTGACCTCCCCTCCCCCTATCTTCTAACAATTTTTTTTCCCACAAACACATTTCATTCATTTGCTCCAAGCAAATATATATATATATATATATATATATATATATATATATATATATATATATATATATATAATATATATATATATATAATATATATATATATATATATAATATATATATATATATATATATATATTTGCTTGGAGCAAATGAATGGAATGTGTTTGTGGGGGAAAAAAATTGTTAGAAGATAGGGGGAGGGGAGGTCAAAATCGAGTACAAAATTATGGCCACTAACATCATCAAAGTGGTCACTGATAAATACTCTTACTTACCCCTTGTCATTGGTACTAGGATGAGGATATACCAATCACAAGTGAGGATAAGCCCTTTTAACTGCTAGTGTTATTGGATCAATATAAACTTGGATAAGAAACATTTACAGTTTTCAGGTTTGTAAATATTTATATTTTTACTGCTTTTCATATTATAAATTTTATTGTAGTTTTTACTTTGGATTTTATATCGAAATGTTATACTTTGAAAAGCCTTGGGCATAAAGTGTATCAAGGCATAAAATTTCTGTATCATATATATGTATGTATGTATATATATATATATATATATATATATATATATATATAGAGAGAGAGAGAGAGAGATAGATAGATATATACAGGGTTCATTCTAGGATTTCAAAAGGGCAGACTGCTAACTTTAGAAAAGGGGCACATTGCATACGAAAGGGCACAATTATAAATTTTAGTTAAAGAATGCATTTCATAATGTGGCCTACATGTAAAATGCAAAAAAAGATACAGATAATGTATCTATTTCAAAAATTAAATTCAAAGCATATTAATAAAACGAAATTGAAAATATACAGAAAATTTCATAATTGCTCTTACTTTAAAATATATTCTTTTATAAATTTATTTTTCTAACAGCATGAATTGAAGATGATAGTTAAAATCCTCATAATTTAAGCTGCTTACTTAAGATCAGAAAAGTAGATAGAAATACTTAATTACTTATGCATCATTTTATATATACAAACATAAATTTTTATAATATGGGGGGGGGGGGGGATATTTATAAGGGGTTCATGTAAAAGAACAGTGATGGTTATTCGTAAGTTTTTTCCTAATCTGTGTGGGAATGGTGCTTAACATACCCTGCTTTCAAAAAATATTCATGTGTCATGCAAGTGCTAACACACTTCTCATTGACAGGAAACAATAAGAAACATTAATTAATTAGAGGGAAGGAATAAAACCCCTGGGCTCATAGCAGTCGGTCACGAGCAGGCCAATTGTTGACAACTGAAAAATGTGTGATGTTTTTTTTTTCAACTTGTTTGATATTATGCAAAATTGTGTTTAAATATTTTATATAATAATTAAAAAATTTACAGATATATTACCCATACTTATTTACAGGTTTATTATATGGTAGGCGTAAGTCACACAACCGATTCTTCTCTCCATACCTTGAGCTGGCGAGCACTTTGCAGTTAGGTGCAAGACACTACTATGTCTATTAACAAGGAAAACTTTTCTTAAGAGATCTACTGTAAGATCTATTATTTGGCAAGAGGGTGGGGTAAAAATTAGGGGAAATTTAGGAGATTGGCAAAATACAAAGCTTAATTTTTCTGATAACACAAATTTACAAATATATTTTTATTTTTTAATGAGTAATATTGTTAACTTGCATTTATTGCTAACTTCTCATTTTTGACATTGAATACATTTTCAAAACTTATTTTAGGTGTTTTTTCTAAATCTAAGTTTTCTGCAAGTCATTGTCATGTCAGTATCCCCATCTTTTCCATTTCTTAAAAGTTTTCAAAATTTTGATCTTTCATTCATCCATTTTCTGAATATTTTAAGCATTTATTGTCACTCATTTTTTTAACTTTGTTTTACAAGTTTTTTATTATAGGTATTTTTCAGTTTTTTATAATTGTTTCCCAAATCATCTAAAAAACTCATTTACCATGAAACATTCAAATACTTTTGAGAGCAATTTTAAATTCCTTTTTTCCCATAACACTTTACTTATTCAATATTTTTTCAGCTTTAATTTTTTGCCAAAATTACAGATTATTCCTGAATATGCATGTTTCTTAAGTTTTTAAATTCTCTTTATTTTGATCTTTATTTTCACAGCTGATGAGGCATTTACTATAAATATTTATGCCTTTTTTATTAAGAAAGCCGGCCACTCATTTTTTTTTTATTTATGGGATTTTACCAATGAGTTTCCGCAGTTTTTAAATAATCTATATTCTTGTTTCTACCTTTTGATAACTTAATCTGTAACTATCAATCCCCATATTTCGGTCATTTCTCCCATTATATTATCGGACATTATAAACTTAGCAACCATTTTTATTGTAAAATTTCCCCAATATGTTTATTTTATAACAACTATGTTCTTTATCCTTTTGAAGAAATCGGATTTTATTTAATATTTTGAAGTTTTTGAAATTAAAAAATATCTGTTTGTATCGCGAAAAACATAGGCTGATTTATTGCTTTACTCGAATTTTCCAATCAACAGGATCAGGCAGGAACCAACTTTGGCCGTGGATAAGTTGAAAATCGACCCGATTTAACTTTGAATTGATAATAATTGTCTACCATCGGCACTACTGAAAACACAACTAAGCGGTAAACAGTTTATAAATACAAACATTTTTAGTTTTTTACATCATCTATGACAAATTAATAACTTAAAACAGGGTATCATCTATAACAGGAAATCTGAAATTTCTCGGATCGAGAAACTATTGCACGCTGAAACTTTAACAATTGCGAAATTCTTAGATTATATCTAGGTAGCATAGAAGTCTCCAAACAGGCTATTTTTGCCATCACTCATATTTACTGTATGATCGTTAATGGTGTTGGAAACTTAGTTTTGTTTTCGTCGCGATTTTCGTTTCGCGGGAACGTGATTTCATTTTTAGAATAGTTTTTCCGTTCCTGTGAACGACTCGTGACGGGAATAGAACAGGCCGATCATATAAATCGCCTTCTCGCCGAGCGCACATCCTGTTTTGCATATTGTGAGGGTGCTGCTGTCAACGGTTGTGTTCCGGAGTGTACCCATCACTGTGTATATATGGGAGGACGCATTCTCAGTACTTTATGAGGAAGGAACCTTGTAGAGGACCTTGTCAGGACCTTGTCTGACTTTAGTAGACCTTGTTAGATCTTAGATCATGGATTCGTAGATCGAGATCGAATGACCTGACCTTATGCTATGCAAATACTCAGTTTGAATATGTTGCGATAGGTTTAGTTGCCAGCTAAGTTGCGTAACAAAGTGTAAGTCTAGTTCCGATAGTTTAGTTCGGAATGTGCGGTAAATTCTTCTAGTGTTTGCTCTTTCAGTTTTAAAGAGGCCAAGTTAATTTCCGTGGGTTTTTGGATTCAGTGTAATGCCATGACGTGTGACCTGATGATGGTGGCTTCGTGAAAGAACACGGCATCTGTGGTAAGGTAATTTTATTTACTTACCTGTGTTACTGCAATGATAAAAGTTACTGAGAGTGCGTGACTAGTCGTAGACTATACCTAACAACCTTTTCTATGAGCTTGCTGGCTAATTTTTGTAAATACTGTTTTACTTTACTAAGACGTTACAATGTTTGTGTAACAATGTCAGAGTAATGGATATCACGTCAATAAAAGTGATTTTGTGTTCGAAATACTGACTCTTGATGAACACTTCTTCAAACTCACTTGCAAAATATCCTCTGCTAAACTACCACTCTGTCAGTAGTGAAAAATTAAGACATCAGCATGCTAAATTATAAGAATATTGGTTAAGGTAGATATATCTTCTAGAGTCAAATTAGATTACAGATTGAATTTATCAGATGTATCCAAACGCTAACAAATGAACCGTACTATGTAAGTTGAAATAGAACAATACATAATGTCGCAATATCGGCAATTTAGCTCCGAAAAGCATCCCCAAGGTTGATGCCCTTTAGTGCCTGGCATCCCCAGGTACAGCGTATACCCGAAGCTATTGACTAGTCGTAGACTATACCTAACAACCTTTTCTATGAGCTTGCTGGCTAATTTTTGTAAATACTGTTTTACTTTACTAAGACGTTACAATGTTTGTGTAACAATGTCAGAGTAATGGATATCACGTCAATAAAAGTGATTTTGTGTTCGAAATACTGACTCTTGATGAACACTTCTTCAAACTCACTTGCAAAATATCCTCTGCTAAACTACCACTCTGTTAGTAGTGAAAAATTAAGACATCAGCATGCTAAATTATAAGGATATTGGTTAAGGTAGATATATCTTCTAGAGTCAAATTAGATTACAGATTGAATTTATCAGATGTATCCAAACGCTAACAAATGAACCGTACTATGTAAGTTGAAATAGAACAATACATAATGTCGCAATATCGGCAATTTAGCTCCGAAAAGCATCCCCAAGGTTGATGCCCGTTAGTGCCTGGCATCCCCAGGTACAGCGTATACCCGAAGCTATTGAACAGATTATTTTTTTTAATTTATCATGATGCAAAATACGTTATGGATATTTAACTAATAAATTTATAAGCCGAAAATAGCGGGGGCATTTTTCGCGCACCACTTTTATTTTAATGCGGGATTTTAATTCCTTTGCGCATCCGCTTTCGGAAACTGTTTAAAATTTGAGGCAGGTGTCAAACTGATGAAAGCCCTATTAGTACAGTATATAAAAGTGGGGTACCCCAAATTTCAGTAAGGCGCCGTTGGGGTCAATTGATAGAATGCACTGTGCCCGGACATGCCTCAAAAGTAAACAAATCCGTGATCATGGGGAGGAAAGAGATAGGAATGTGGATTGCACTCATTCTCGGCTGCAAGTGCAATAAATTAACAGCCGTAGCAGTATTGTGATGATTTTTGACAGATTTTTCTCACTCCCCAGAGATTGTTTAGGAAAAGAGTCATTTAAACTATCACAGTTAGGCCGATCACGATTTCGTTAATCGCTCATTTAAGTTGGATCGCCATGGGCAAGTGGGAATTTTAATGGCTGGGTTGGGGAGACATAAATAGATATCTATGGAATATTTACCTTAGGAGGGGGAGGGGGGGGGGACAATGAAAAACCCTTTATGATACCAATCCTGTTTACCAACTGTCTAATTTGGGTTTGGTTCAGAAGGATTAAAAGCTAATACGTGTGAGTGTTCATGAAACTCGAAATAGATTAGACATTTGACGTTCTGGTACAAAAACATGTAAATTTTGTAGATCGCTATTTTTGGCGATAGACATTAGATTTTACGGTCGGCAAGAATAATTCCATAGTCGCCACTGGCGATGTGGTAACCGCTAATCTTGACCTTTATATATATATATATATATAACTTATTAAAGAAAAAGCACCATAAGTAAATTAATGCAATTCGCTTAATTTTACATACATGTTTGTAGTGGAAAATCAAAACTTTGGACAATTGCACGATAGTTTATCTCCAGGGGAAATATGCCTTGTGAAGAAATTTGAATTAGTTTAAAAGTTATGAACATTTTAAGTAAATTTTTATGGGAAAAAACAAAGAAACAAACCAAATCCGATAAAGACCACTTCTTAATGAATATTTTTCATTGTGATTGAATTAAATATTGATTTTTACACATAATGCTAACTTTGAATGCAAAAGAAAAATTAATATATTTCTGTAATAGTGAAATGGGAATGCTCACCTGATTATTAACCATTTGGCTGGTTGGAGGCACTGAAGCAGATTGCACTTGGGGAGTACTTTGGTTCGGCACATGGCCGACACAGTTGCTGGTGAGCCCATTCTGTGTATTAGGACCTCCATATGGCATTGCAGTTTTGCTGGGAGCTACAGAAGGAAAGGACATTCAATTGGATGGCAAGTCAATTTCTGTATATCATAATATAAAAATTGGAGAGGTTTAAAAGTATATACATATTTTTTTAATTCACTGAAAATCGTCTAATAATTGGATGGATTCCATTCACAGATTGCTTGAAAGAGAATTTTTTGGCATTTCCGATGGTGTTATGATGAAAACTCCGTGATAATATTTTAGATCGCCAAGGAATCGATTTGGGCCAATATCATTGTAAATAGGACTAAATAGGATCATTGTAAATAGAACTAAAACATAAAATATCTAAAACTTAATGATAAATTTAGAAAAATAATGCTGAGGTGGAATAATTATTCGAGTCCTGAAGTATCTGCATACTAAATCTCATTGTGCGAAGCTTAGATTTCCAACTACTGACATCTTTAGTTATTAAATAAGATGAAAATTCAGATGTTCTAAAGCAGAATAATTAACAGATGAAGATTCTTCTTAGCAGCCTCAATAGTTGAAATAAGGGAAAAACAAATCATAACTGACTTATTTAAGAACAAATTTTCCTGTAATGAAATGAGTTTTATAAACAAACTGGTTTATTTAAATATCAGCTGGACTTTTAAAATTTAAAACTGTAATAAAAATTTAAAAATTGTAACTGTATTTTTTATGATGCAAGATGCAAATTAAAACTGTGACATTAAGTACATATTCGAATTATTTGAGTCCTGAAGTATCTGCATACTAAATCTCATGGTTGTACAATGCTTAGATTTCCAACTTTCCAACTACAGACATCTTTAGTTATTAAATAAGATGAAAATTCAGATGTCTTAAAGTAGAATAATTAACAGATGAAGATTCTTTTAGCCTTAGCTGCAGCAGTCTCAATAGTTGAAATAAGGGAAAAACAAATCATAACTGATTTATTTAAGAACAAATTTTCCTGTAATGAAATGAGTTTTGTAAACAGACTGGTTTACTTAAATAGCAGCTAGATTTTTAAAACTGTAATTATTTCATGATGCAAGATGCAAATTAAAACTGTGACACCTTCTAGTATATATTCGAATTACTTGAGTCCTGAAGTATCTGCATACTAAATCTCATGGTTGTACAATGCTTAGATTTCCAACTATAGACATCTTTAGTTATTAAATAAGATGAAAATTCAGATGTTCTAAAGCAGAATAATTAACAGATGAAGATTCTTTTAGTCTTAGCTGCAGCAGTCTCAATAGTTGAAATAAGGGAAAAACAAATCATAACTGATTTATTTAAGAACAAATTTTCCTGTAATGAAATGAGTTTTGTAAACAGACTGGTTTATTTAAATAGCAGCTAGATTTTTAAAACTGTAATTATTTCATGATGCAAGATGCAAATTAAAACTGTGACACCTTCTAGTATATATTCGAATTACTTGAGTCCTGAAGTATCTGCATACTAAATCTCATGGTTGTACGATGCTTAGATTTCCAACTACAGACATCTTTAGTTATTAAATAAGATGAAAATTCAGATGTTCTAAAGCAGAATAATTAACAGATGAAGATTCTTTTAGCCTTAGCTGCAGCAGTCTCAATAGTTGAAATAAGGGAAAAACAAATCATAACTGATTTATTTAAGAACAAATTTTCCTTTAATGAAATGAGTTTTGTAAACAGACTGGTTTATTTAAATATCAGCTGGATTTTTAAAATTTAAAACTGTAATTATTTTATGATGCAAATTAAAACTGTGACATTTTCTAGTATATATTTGAATTATTCGAGTCCTGAAGTATCTGCATACTAAATCTCATGGTTGTACAATGCTTAAATTTCCAACTACAGACATCTTTAGTTATTAAATAAGATGAAAATTCAGATGTTCTAAAGTAGAATAATTAACAAATAAAGATTCTTTTAGCCTTAGCTGAAGAAGCCTCAATAGTTGAAATAAGGGAAGAACAAATTATAACTGACTTATTTAAAAACAAGTTTTCCTGTATAATGCAATGAGTTTTGTAAATAGACTGGTTTATTTAAATATCAGCTGGATTTTTGAAATTTAAAACTGTAATTATTTCATGATGCAAGATGCAAATTAATAATAGCAAAAAGAAAATCTATAATTTATCATGCGTAGAAACCTTAAATATGTTGATTTATGAAATGCTATCCACACTAGAGTGAATCATACGACAAAGTGAATATATTTGTGAATATTAGTTTAGTTGACACAAAGTGGGAATATTTTCATAATTAAACACATATATCACATACAAATGCTGCTTTTTGTCATTCTGCTGAAAGTCCTTCATTTCATTAATAACTAGCTGCCTTTGGCGACCAGCCTGTTCGCTACCCTTGAAAATTCTGACCATGGCAAACTTGCTGGTGCGACCTACCAGAAAGGTGTAAGGTAACTGTTTGGATGGCCAGGAAGTGTCACCTTAGACCGTAACCCAGTGGGGGAGGCTTCCACAGAGACCGTACCCTCCTTCCCCTACCACCAACCTCTCGGAAGGACTTACGGACAAACATGTTTAACGTGATCGTACTCCACGTGAACACGGCGGCAGTTTTAGTAGTTGCTGGAATCGAACCCGGGCCTACCGAGTGCAATTCCTGCACTAACCACTGGGCTACTGCATCCACCGCGACAATCTCCATAACTTTCTTTTTATTCACCCAATTTAGAACGGAACCCAGTGGGAGAGGCATCCACAGGGACCGTACCCTCCTTCCCCTACCACCAACCTTTCGGAAGGACTTACTAAGATAACTGTTAAGATAACTGTTTTAACGTTGGTAAGATAACTGTTTGGACGACCGGGAAGAACCACCGAATTTAGACCGGAACCCAGGGGGGAGGCATCCACAGGGACCGTACCCTCCTTCCCCTACCAACCTCTCGGAAGGGCTTACGGACCCACATGTTTAACGTGATCGTACTCCGCGTGAACACGACAGAAGTTTTGGCAGTGGCGGGAATCGAACCCGGGCCTACCGAGTGCAATTCCAGCGCGCTAACCACTGGGCTACTGAGTCCTCCACGACAATATCCATAACTTTCTTTTTATTCACCCAATTTAGACCGGAACCCCGTGGGGGAGGCATCCACAGGGACCGTACCTTCCTTCCACCAACCTCTCTGGAGGACTTAAGGACCCACATGTTTAACATGATCGTACTCCGTGTGAACACGGCAGCAGTTTTGGCAGTGGCGGGAATCGAACGCGGGCCTACCGAGTGCAATTCCCGCGCGCTAACCACTGGGCTACCGAGTCCTCCACGACAATATCCATAACTTTCTTTTTATTCACCCAATTTAGACCGGAACCCAGTGGGGGAGGCATCCACAGGGACCGTACCCTCCTTCCCCTTCCACCAACCTCTTGGAAGGACTTGCAGACCCACATGTTTAACGTGATCGCACTCCGTGTGAACACGGTGGCAGTTTAGGCAGTGGCGGGAATCGAACCCAGGCCTACCGAGTGCAATTCCCGAGCACTAATTTAAATTTTATAATGACCACATGCTAAGCTCTATTCAAATATCCTTCGTTCTATCATTTAAAATATCCATAAAATTAAAATATATCCATAAATTAAAAATGTTCCCCTACCACCAACCGCTCGGAAGGACTTACGGACCCATATGTTTAACATGATCGTACTCCGCCTGAACACGGCGACAGTTTAGGCAGTGGCAGGAATCGAACCCGGGCCTACCGAGTGCAATTCCCACGTGCTAATTTAAATTTTATAATGACCACATGCTACGCTCTATTCAAATATCCATCGTCCCATCATTCAAAATATCCATAAAATTAAAATATATCCATAAATTAAAAATATTTCCCTACCACCAACTGCTCGGAAGGACTTACGAACACACATATTTAATGTGATCGTACTCCACCTGAACATGGCGGCAGTTTAGGCAGTGGCGGGAATCGAACCCGGGTCTACCAAGTGCAATTCCCGCGAGCTAATTTAAATTTTATAATGACCACATGCTAAGCTCTATTAAAAAATATCCATAAAATTAAAATACATCCATAAATTAAAATATCTAAAAATTAAAAAATCCATATCATTCTATGAATCATCCATATCGTTCCACCAATCCATAAATATGATAATTTCAAATACATCACCACAATTCAATCATTTAAAGTACTTAAAATATCCATTTAAAATATCATATAAATATAATAATTTCACCCAATGTATACAATACAGGGTGGCCACTCTTTGGACATATTGAAATTCCCTGACTTTTCCAGGTTTTCCAGGTGAATTGAAAAGAAATTCCAGACCAGCAATTTTAACATAAAACATGCACACGCACGTCCCTATTTAGTTACAAATTTGATTAAAGAATCTTAACAATTTATAACTCCACTATCCAAAAAAGTTATATTAAATCAGGAGAAAAAAAATACACATATTTTTTTTTGGTTTTACAAATAAATTTTGACATTTTTAATAAAAAATTCATGTAAATGCAGTAAAATTGGATTACTGAAATATTTAAAAGAATTTAATGGTTTTCATTGAAGACAATAAAAAGAAATAGTCTAAACTGATGTCTATAAATATGGGCATTGCAAATTGCTCACAATGACAGAGATCATTAAAGATATGCAATAATTACACTACAACAAGCCACAGCCATTGAATAAATGTCAATTTAGCAATGTAGAAAGAATGTCATTAAAATAGAAAAAAATATAGTAAAATGTATATAATATACAGAGATGCCAATCTCTGCAAGGGGTCATCGGTAGAAAAATCAGGAGTTTTCAGTAAAACCGCATTGACCATCAGTAAGATTTTACATATATTGACAATATATATTTTAAAACCTTAGAATAAGTTCAAAATGTAGTTTTGCTAACTTAACTGAGTTAATTACAACTGAATGGCACTATGTGAAAATAATTAGGAAATTAACCTTTATAATTAACCAAAATATGAAAATAAACTAGTTTAGTCATGTTAATGTACAACAATAGGGAGATGGAGATCAATGGAAAAGGATAATTTCGTACTCTCGGCAACGCCCGAGGGGGGGGGGGGGGGACTGAATTTCACGATCGTACTATTTATATGAAAATAATTACAATATTAGACTTTATAATCAACCAAAATATGAAAATATGTTAGTTTAGTCAAATTAATGTACAAAAATAGGGAGATGGAGATCGATGGAAAAGGATAATTGCGTACGGCTAATCCGGAGATTAGGTCACCTTGGTTAAATCGGAGAAGACGCCACGCACTTTGTGAGGTTAAATCGGAGAAGACGCCACGCACTTTGTGAGCGCTTCATGTTGCAATCTGGTAACCTCTTGTATCGGATGTTTTCGGCGGAAATTGTGTAACATCCAATAAGAATACGTTTTTGTGTTTGCTACAGTTTTTTGATGTAAAAGAACATTTCTATCAATATTTTCGGCCATTGTTGTGCGTGTTTGCTTGTTCTTTCGTTATATGATTTATTTTGGAGAAAGTGATTTTGCTACGTGCGATATGCACAGATAAAATTGTAGCATATTCTGTGTCTGGGCGCCGCAGGCGACCGTTCCTAATAAACCGGAGATCACTGGGGGCCCCGTTCCGGTGTAGAACGACCTTTAGGTCGAACCCCTGCCCTTGTACGGACCACTGGTATATACGGACCACCGATACATCCGTTCCACAATTTTCGATCTTTAGATCGAATCCCTGCCCTTACACGGACCTGTAGGTCGAACCCCTTCCTTTATATGGATCCTCAGTTAGATGGAGAAAGCGATCTTGATACGTGCGATATGCACAGATGAAATTGTAGCATAAAAATATTAAATTTTACAAAAATCTGATTTTGGAACGTTTACATGAGTATTATTAATTTTTTTATTCTGCAGTAATAAAGTTATTTAATTTTCTTAAAATACACAAAAATCTGATTTTGTAACGTTTTTTTGAGTATTATTCACTGTTATTTAAGTTAAATTAAATTATCATTTATATTAGAAAATCTTGTTTAGAACAAACACAATAGTCTGTCTTTAGAAATAGGGTTCTTCTACCAAAACATCATTTTGGTAGGAGGAGCCTATTTCTAATGACGGTAAATGACATCACTGAGGATGGGTGGAGCCAATTTCAAAACACGGAAGAAAGCGCCAACCACAGGCCAACTTGGCCCGATTTTGTACTTAGAAAAAAATTTGCGGTGACCTGATCTCCGGATTTACCTTGCGTACTCTCGGCAACGCCCGCGAAAAAAAAAAAACTGAATTTCACGATCGTACTATTTATGTGAAAATAATTAAACAATTAGCCTTTATAATCAACCAAAATATGAAATAACCCAGTTTAGTCAAGTTAATGTGCTACAAAGGAGTAATGGAGATCGATGGAAAAGGATAATTGCGTCCTCTCAGCAACGCCCCCAAAAAGAAAATCGAATTTCACGATCGTACTATTTATGTGAAAATAATTAAAAAATTAGCCTTTATAATCAACCAAAATATGAAAAGAAACTAGTTTAGTCAAGTTAATGTGCTACAATAAGGAGATGGAGATCGATGGAAAAGGATAATTGCGCACTCTCGGCAACGCCCGCAAAAAAAAAAAAACTGAATTTCGCGATCGTACTATTTATGTGAAAATAATTAAAAAATTAGCCTTTATAATCAACCAAAATATGAAAATATGCTAGTTTAGTCAAGTTAACGTGCAATAATAAGGGGATGGAGATGGATGGAAAAAGACAATTGTGTACTCTCAGCAAAGCCCGAAAAGGACTGAATTGCGCGATCCTATAATTTAAGCGAAATATAATTTGTTTAGAAAAATATTTCTTTATTTTTACGGGCGCTATAAAAATAAATTAGGTCTATTGTTCTGATATGAAAATGGATGCAAACTGATAATTTTGAACTCTCAGCACAGCAGGGAATATAAACTGAATGGTAGTATGCATGGATTTCATGGGATTTTCCGTAGTTTTGGGAGTAATGTGCGTAAAACCATAAGATAAAGTAAAAATCCGTACAAACTACGGAAAATCCGTAAAAGTTGGCATCTCTGTACTAGTGACATTTGTCCAAAATGGCGCACAAACTCCGCATTTTTACTTTTATACGGAATTAAATGGACAGACACATGGCAACCTTTATTTAGCGGTTACGAGTACAGCGTAATACTTGGCGAAAATTTTCGAAAATGACGTACAAACTGGGCAGTTCTGTTTTTATATGGACAACTAATAAAAAAAAAAAAAATTCCAGAATTTTCACAAAATTCCCTGACTTTTCCAGGTTTTCCATGACCATTCTAAAATTCCCTAACTTTTCCCGGTTTCCAGGTTGAGTGGCCACCCTGCAATACATATGCTAAGCTAAACCGGAAGCGCGGTCTCCATGGAAATGGGGAAAAAACTCAATGCCGGTGAAGAACTTCTTTAGCGGATTGCCGAGAAATTTAAAATCATGATGTCTTTAAAATTGCGATCCTGCGGGCAATTTTCACTATTTCTTGACCAGATTGGACTTGTAAGAATGCCAGATCTTTGACCTTTCTAAAAATGTAAATTATTAGTCAAAATCATTAGTACTTTTTGCGATGTGAGGATTTAAAAACCAAAGTTCGTTTTTTTGAACCGAAAGTGACTTTTGTTTTAAAATCTTTAAAAAATATTAAAATTTGTTCCTGAGATTTGAAATTGATATATTTTTACTTGCAATTGTCTGCTCTTTCCGGTGGTGTGATTTGTTTTTTTCTACGACGTCTGGATGGTGGAGAAAAAAGGGAAAAAACGGTCAAAATCACATAAAACATTACATAACTAAAAAAATAATTCAAATTTTAAAAATCAGTTTTTCACGTATCCCCTTGCAATTTTGTTTACAAATTGCACCATTATGCTTTATTCTTTTGATCTGCCTGTGAAGAAAATTTTGTATAGCAAAAACAGAGATTTTTATACTTCTTTTTAGGAGAATTAAATTGAATATTATAACAAAATATTTTGAACAATAATGTCATTTAGAATACTACATTAATTTGCACATAATTATGAATTTTAAGTTTCTTTATATGTGTTCCGTACAAAGAAGGGGTATATATAAGTAAATTTACCTGTCCCACCATGCATGGAGAAGGCATAATTTGAAATTGGAGGTTGTCCATACGGTGGCATATATGATCCTTGATTGCTAACAGGAGCATTATATGGAGGATTCATCTTATCTAAAAGATTAATATGTAAATAAAATTAATGAACAAAACAACATATGAAATTAATGTTAATAAAATATGCCACACCAAATATACTAAAAAAATTGAAATAAAACCTTATGCTATTACTATAATCATTTAACAAAACTTCAATGAACCTTACTACCAAAAATATAAAAATATATAAATTAAAAAAACACTTTTTCATGCCCAGCAAGTACCTAGTAGATAACAGTAATACCCTTAACAATTTTCTAAGTTAAATAAAATACATTAATAACAATAAAAATAACTTTATAAAAAAAAGTTCTAAAAATGAATTTTTGATATCAATTCCTTCACTTTTTTTTATATTTCATTATCCTAAAGTTAAAAAAAAAAAAAAAAATCAAGATCAAAAGTATGTCAGTATTCAGTAATTTGCAGTATGATATGAAAGTTATATTTTTGGCAAAAGCATTTCACCTGTTTAGTTGATATTTATAAATTTTCTACTCTTTTTCTCATCATATAATTTGATGATTTCAGGTATTAAATCAAATTTCTGAGCTTCTTTACCAATCTAACCACTGCTAGAATCAAATAAAATAATCGAATAAAGTAATCAAAAGTAACTTGTTAAACCAGTGCTTAATACTAAAATAGCAGCTTTATGTGGAACAGGATATGGAGTCTCTACTACTAAAATTTCTGATTATTGTGGTCAGTCTATCGCAAATTTAATCTGTGGAACTTAATTCCTATTAACCATTCATTCTATGGGCTGGGTGAAATTTACCCAGCTACTTTTATTTTATCAATTTGTCATATAGCATATATTTTTCTTCTAATTCTAAGTGTATTTAGATGTTTTAATTGCTATTTTGTTCAAGTGTGATTTTAATAAATTTAAACTGAAATTGAAAACAATATTATTTGTATGGAATAAATATTTTTATAACCTAGTTTTTTAGTATGTTTTTAAAGTATAGGTAAAAATCAATGAAATTGTGGATTCATGTAGCTGTTTTAAATTGGTGAAACAGAATGCTAAGCTACAAAATAATTTTATTACTAGCCTACTTGTACCAGGAAATATAAAATACATTCATATCAGTAAAAATAGGGTAGATTAGACAAATAATAATAATGTTGAGCCATAATGTCAGAAGAAAAGATTTGTCTAATTCTGAAGCCAGGCACTGCCATGATCATTTTCTGATAACATTTGGTTCTAGAAAAATACTATTGCAGAATATTAAACTGCAATATTAAGAGAAACATGATTTAGAGATGTAAAGTGCTTTATAGTGAATGGTTGTCTACAACTGGCTCAGCATTCAATATAGAAATATTTTCCATATTTACAGAAAATGTGTTTCTAATAACAAGCAGGTAGAGTAATTTTATATTAATATGAAGATTTTGTTTAATAAACAGTAGAGTGAGAGAAGCAGATTTTTACCCAAATTCATTAAATTCCAGATCGTTCTTCTAATAAATAATTCCTTAAGTAAAATTTGTAATTCTTTGAAATAGCATCAACAGAAGAAAATTAACAAGCTTTGTCCTTCCATGTCCTCTTTGTTTTGCTAACAAAAGCAAGAATGTGGAACACTGCATATAAAAACATACGAGAAATCAATATATTAATTACTGTAAACTGCTCAAGTATTTGATAACATCTTTTTGTGAACTATTTTATAAATCGGCGTCCTTGAAGTCCGTTTCAAAGGCAAAACAAACAAACAAAAAATAGCTTAACCGATCTGCATAAATATTTTCTACCACATTTTCCGCAAATAACACAGAATATGAACATTTCCTCATTCCTCTGATATAACTATATCTTTAAAACTTTGTTTATATAAAGGATACAAAATAATAAACACAAAAATAAAAAAAAAAACACGCAATATTAACATACTTTGAAGGAGATTATTATAAATTGGAATTTAATTAATATTGTCCTAAAACATCTGATTGATGAAAGGTGAAAGTAGGTGGGGGTAAAATGAAAGATTAGAAAAGAAGATACCTTCTAAGAAAAAAAAATTAACGCAGCGTTTAAGTAAGCTTACTATAAGGAAATCAGTTTCATTTAAAAGAGTCAGTGGCCGCCTTTATTTACCAGATCAATTCAAAACAATTTATTATTTTCCATCATTTCCATGCCACGTAAAAACCATCTTTGCGCACACTCTTGACATGGACATGCCCATCCCATATTTTATACATTCATGGTAGATGACACATTAAATTACAAAATACAATATAGAGGGCAGTGCAGTGGAAGATATTTAATTACCTCAGCGACTTTTAATGATTCCAATAAAGAATTACTTTTTTAAACCGGTTAGAACTTTTGTACACAGGTATTTGGTAGTTACAGAAGTCTCCAATAGTAGTCGCTGCTTGTACACGATGTTATATGTGTCAAACGTTTACTTTCTTGGCAAATATTATTATCTTTGTGTTCACGTTTAAAGTTTCCAGGACAGAAGTTCATGTTAATGTCTATGTAGGAAATGTGATCCTAAAGTCTTAATTATTCACGTGTAGATTAATTACATAAGGATTTGAAATGGATATCGCTACTGGATACATTATGTGCTTTGTATAACTAATAAAATATGCTCCATCAACAATGGAAGAACGAAGTGCTCCTTTAGAGGTACTATTTAATATTTGCACCTGAAGTTTTTTTTTTTTTAATTTTAAATGTTAATTTATACTAAAGTTGTATTCAATCATATCAAATGTATATATATATATATTTGTGGTATTATGAAATGCAATTGCTGCTAACGTTAATATGAGAATTATAATAATGCATTATAGGCATTCTTTACATCCGGATGGATTCGTACATTGTACTGAATATTTGCATAAAATGTATGTTGCACCTTATTTCCCCGCTAGATTTGTTTTCTGTATTAATGAACTTAAAAATGACGTTTTGGATGATTTTTAGAAAACCAGAGTGCATAGTTTATTTAAAACGTAGATGAAGATTCGTGTAATAGAAGAAATGTAGTAGTATATGCATTTTTACATATTTTAATTAAAAACCTTGTATCAAACGCTCTATGATTTTAAAAATTCCTAATTTAATTTGTGAAGCAAAATTATGAATTTTTACAATTTGATTGGAGATGACCTGCAATTGCTCCATACTTATATTTCACGCCATTCCAACCTTCATTATAAAACGATTTTGAGGCATACTTAGTTAATACTAGTTATTTCATATTTTCATTTGTTTATCTTTCTTAGATTTGGTACAGTTTCGATATAAAGAATATGGATTTTTTATTTTTTCCTTAAGATACCTTTCATTACTACTACAAATAAAAATGAACTGGAGTGTGGCTCAACGTCTTCCTCATACCCGAATACATTTTTAAGCAGCTTGTGAATTTTTTTTTTTTTATTTTGCAACCATACCAGATAGCATGCTATAATTGTGATAATTTGGAAAAAAATTTCCAGATACAGTTGGACTGACAAACGTTACCAAAACATCATTACTGTACTATCTCCTAAAAAAACACAATTTCATTGATTTAGCATCATGTTTATCAATTTGGCAGTATTTTTTATTGATGTAGTGACGTTTTTGTCAATTTGGTAATATTAAAAATAATTGCTAAGTTGGTGATATCCTGCAAATTTTTTGCCAAACATTATCAACAGGTGGATGTAGAAATGGGTTATTAAGATATTAAATTATTAATTCTCACAAAGAAATAATTATCAAAGAAATTTAACTTGATTTTTTGCAAAATATTGAATTTTCATCAATTAGGCATCATTTTTATCAATTTAGAAACATGTTCATTTATTTGGCAATATTCAAAAAAGTCGCCAAGTGGAACGGTTGGACTGACAGACGAATACTACCGAAACATCCAAAACGAACCATTAAAATATTGCTAAATTTGATTATTTTCCATATATGGAAAAATAATCAAATTTGCATAAGAATCCAGAGAAAAAGACTATTATATAACTAAAACACATTTTAAGGATGTCACTTCGAAGAAATGTAAAAAACAATGAAATTTCACAATGTTTTAATTTAAAACTTGTGAAAACTCAATTTTTGTAAAATTTTATGCAGAGTTATTTTAATTATGAGTAAAGAACCATTTTAAAAACTATAAATAAAAATAGATATTTGTTTTAAAAAACATTAAATTAAAAATAACACACGACTTTGAAATTTTTTTAAAAAGGTTAATATTTAGAAGAATTTTAATAAAACATGAAACTTTAATAAAACTGATTAAAAAACATGAATTTTCTTCGAAAACATAGAACTTCGAAGAATTTTAATAAAACTTGGAATGTAGAATGTAAAAAGCTGATAGAAGAATTTTAATAAAACACTGAACTTTGAAAAAAACTTTCAAAAGTTGATACTTTGAAGAATTTTGATAAAGCATGGGACATAGAAGAATTTTAATAAAACCTGGGATTTTATTTTTAAAAAGTTGATACTTAGATAAAAGATTTTTCTTAAGGTCTCAAGGATGGGGTTATACAGAGTGCCCAGGAGTGAAAAATTCCCCCCTTTAAACTCCGGGCGAAATTAAAAGATATTTGATAAAACATGCGAGTTGAAACACTTACTTTCTACTTTTCATGTAATGTGCATTCTCTCCCAAAACACAGCAAGCCCACGTGTAACTATCACAAGAGAAGATTTCAAATTACATTAAAAAATTCAGCATAATAGATAATGTCACGTGATTGTTTCATCCAAAAGAAAATTCAGTCCCCAAACCCCCTTCGAAATGAGCAGAAGCAAGGAATGTGCATAAAATGATACAGGATGCCAGAGTTACCAAAAATTCGCCCAATAGCATGATATTTATTGCCAGTTTGGTGTAACAAAAAGTAAAAAGACTTAACAAAAGACTTTGGTGCAACAAAAAGTAAAAAGACTTGTATTTGTTACTGAGATTTAGCAATAATCAATTTTGCAACATTAAAAAAAAGTCACAAAGTTTGTGATATCCCACCAAATCTCTTGCCAAATTTAACTCCCCCCCCACCCCCTAAGGGGGATTAGTGATGTCATGAGCATAAAGATTGTATCAGCTATTTTTACAACAATGATTGAAACTATGAAGTCTCGTGATCATTGCTCCATAAATAACCCCTTGTATGCATTATTATTTCGCATTTTGACCTATACTGCCATGTTAAAAAAATATAAGATTTTGAATAAACTTTAAGTTTTCACATGAAATAAGTTTTTTTTTTATCTAGTTCTAGATTTTTCAATAACAAAGTTGGATATAAAGTTTTGTGAAAATCCATTAATATTTGCAGCAGCTAATGTGTATATAATAAATCGACTACAGATAGATAGACAATGAAAACATATATTGGCAACAAAATCTTGAATTAAAAAATTTTCGCGAAAACAATACTTCCTTGATACCAGTGCTTCTCAACTTTTGTGAGACCAGTAAGTTCTTTCTTTATAAAACGAGGGCACGGTCCCAAACAAATTTACTTGTAAATACTTTCTAATTCTTATTGTGAGTTCAATAAACTAACGTAGCTATTAATCATGGCATAATAAAATAACAAGTATTAATCATGGCACAATAAACTGACATAAGTATTAATCATGGCATAATCATAAAATGTATTAGTACATTTATGTATGTACTATGTGACATGTTAACAAATATTAAATTACATTTAAATAAGTTATCAATCACTGGACTAACGAAACCATGCAGTAAATTGTAATTTCCTCAGACCAACATCGTTAAATTAATTCGTGCTGACTTTCATTGACATATCCCATTCCTATCACTAAAATTTTATATTATTCAAATGAATCATTAAATTGTAATTCAAATTTGTATTACTAAATTAATTTTACTGGTCTTGGTTTGAACAGAGGTGGGCAAAATACATAGGTTTTGGGGCATAAAATACAAAATACTTTTTGAATTAAAAATATTCCAAATATACAAAATACATGTATTTTCAAAATACATTTTAAAAAATTAAACATTGCTGTTTATTGGATTGGATTGAATTTTCAGTGAAAAACAATATTATGTATACATTTTATTTGAAATAAACAAACCTTATATTTGTTAAATATTAACATTGCATTTTGAAATGTATCACAAAAGTATGACCTAAAAGACTAAATTCATTGTGGTTACAAAAGTCTCATTTATAACCGATCATTTGGGTTTGCGTAATTGACATTCCCTCATATTTTTCCATTATCAATAGGTATCACTTTAAAACATCTTTCATCTAATACTGCATACCATGCACATCATATTCCATTAATTCTCTAAATACATTTGTATTATGAGCAGCAGTATCTTCCATCTTTTCTCATGCCTTTGCAATAACTAACTGCATTGCATCTCCTTAATTTACTTAAAATATATACAATGCACAGCAGAACTTGTATTGCCTATGTTTCTGATTCTACGAAGAATGAAACTTCAAGCTCTCTTGTCCCTTTTCTTTATGCACATAGATAGAAAGGAGCAATCTACCAAACAACATCATTATGTAATTAATTCCAATATAAATGTAAAGTTTATAACAGAAACTATATTTTTTCATATTAACATCTTTATCGGCGCCAGGTTGAAACAGGATGTTTAACTCCTAGAAACTGTGGGAGGCCTCAGATCTCCGATGGTGGGGGATAGGTTCGAACTCAGCACCTTGATTACTGCGCCTGTACTATGCCATCTAGCCTAAAAGGATCTCTTCGGGCCGAGGGAATAGCCGGCGAGTCTTTCATAGTGATAAGTGACACAACGCTGCCCTCTCACACTCCCCTTCCTGGCGAGTGCTCGGTCGAATTTCAGTTAGGAGGGGGCTGACCAGAAAACCCCCAACACGTCCCCAAGCTGAAACTCAGTCGGTGAGCAGAAATAGCCGAGAAGCAAGTCGTACTTCATTGTGTGGCGTCATGATGTCAGTTGTGGTCAACCAGGAAAGAAGAGGAGAAAGTGTGAGTCAACTGTAGTGTTGCCATCACATCCGGGTCACCATTGTGTGTGTGTGGGGGGGGGGGCACAGATCCCCAATGGTGGGGGATAAATTCGAACTCTGAACCTTTAAATTACTGCACCCACACTATGCCATCTAACCCAAAAGGATCCCTTCGGGGCAAGGAGATAGCCGGGGAGACTTTCGTAGCGATGAATGACGCAATGCTGCCCTCTCAAAACAAATTCAATGACTAATTAGACTTTTTCTTATTTGGGGATCGTTAATCTGTGGTTTAAACATGACAATTTGAAATCTGAAGAAATGTATTATGAGTATTTTGAAAATATAAAATACTCAAAATGTATTTCGATACATTACCAAAATACTTTAGTTTTTCAATTTAAAATACAAATGCATTTTGAAAATGTATTTCAAATACATGTATTTTCGATACAGCTCAACCCTGGGTTAGAAAAAACTGCATTAAATGAGAAAAAACTTTATTTACTACAATTCGCCATAGAAGTCAGCTGAGCAGTTTCTTATATTGAAATTTAAATGTGGCTTGATCACTGATATTTGCTACAGAGATGTTACTTAGGCATTCTGGTTCTGATCTTTTCGACACATTCATGAATATCCCGGCCGTCCAAGTAGTTGCTCTTAGTCCTCTGGACGAGTCGGACGGTCTGGGTCTTCTACATTCATGAATATGATTCTCCTTAGACTATTTCCCTAGTGAAATATTTATTCATAAAAAGTGCTTAGAAAACTAAAACAACAAATTCCAAGAGAATCTCATGGCCCGGTATAATTGATGTCGGGTACTGGGCCACGGCCTGGCGATTGAGAAAGATTGCTTTATACTGTATTACACAGTATAAGTAAAAATTTGCGCTAAAATGGCAGTTTGGCTGAGCTTTCACAAATGTACTGAAGACAGAGGGTGACATCATTTCACTGCCAATAGTTGCCAGCGCATGGCATTATTCTGAGGGTTACATTTGTTTTTGTTTGGAAACGATCATCATGCTTGACATTTTTTCAAAGCCATTTTTGGGCATTGCATTTATTTGTGGGAGAAAAATGCTTTTGATTCGAATGAAATGTTTGTATATTGTGTGTCTTTAAATTCTTAAAGAATCCCTCTATAACGTTCCATAAGTGGTCAAGTTTGAAAGGCATTAGTGATGAATATGGGTATTCAGTACAGGTCCGTTTTATATAGTAAGAGCACACTTTAAATAAAAATACTATCATAGTTTATCCACACATTTAATTACCAAAACGTACAGCAGCATTTACATCAAGCCATTTTTATGAAAAACAATGACTCCCTATAACATACTTATTTTTAGAAAAAGTTTGTCAAATTAGAATAGCTTGCACAGAAAATATTACAATAATATTGATTTCAAGCTACATAGCCCTTTCATTAAAAAGTCAAGGTATCTTCATATTAATAAAATCAAAGTCGGACTTCAGTGTTACTTCGACAACTTGATTTCACAGCTGCAAAATATATGCACTTGTTTGTTCCCAATATCCTCCTACCTTGCAATGTATTCTTTGAAGGAACTTGCAACAATTCTCTACAGCTTTTAACAGTTCTGCCTTGTCTTGTAGAAAATATTGGTTTTCGCAAAAACCTGTTTCGACACTGTTTCTTTTAGTTTATTTTGTGTTTTAAAGGACTGCTGAGGTTGATACTTCAGTCTCTTTCAGACCATTAGCTGATTCAATTGGCATCTCTGATGACTCCGCCATAAGAAGGGGGAAGGTTTAACCTTTTCACCTTCTGCAGTTTTTACTCTAGTGATTCTGGCAACACCATCATCATCAGGAAAAATTTCTAATACCAGTCCAAGAGTATGCTCTTTTGCATCAGAGCCCACTAGCATCTCTGACACATAAAGTTTCATTTTTTCTTTTTCTGATGAACTAACAAGGCCAAATATTCCCTTCGAAACCTTGCTCTCAAATCCATTCACAGTTATGCACATAGCAGTCTTTTGTTTCAGCTGTTACTGTCTAAATCTGGAACTTCACTCATGGAAAAATTTTGTAGAAAAGTAACAGGAGTTAATGGCCCGACTTCATTAATCGCTGATAAAGGTGAGAGGTTGTGAGTGAATTGTTGCTCACAATCGCATAAGATAGTTTCTAATTCCCAATTTCTTCGCAACTGTTCTTTGATCATTCTTACTGCCCTCTCCCACCATGCTACAGTGGGTGGAAGTAAGAAGTTTTAAAATTTCAACATTTCTCACCTATCCCTCTCATCTTAATTTGCTTGAAAGTTGTCAAGATGTTTCATGTGACAGGAAAAGCAGATTAAAAGAATACTGTTTCCATGTATACGTATCATTTTATTGCAATAAGTCAGGGATTGAAAAATCTCTTGAAATGTTAGGAGCCAGAAAAAATAGTATTTTTTAAAAATTTTTATTAATACTAATAAGATCATACAAAGTGGGTAAATATAAATTTTATACGCTGCATTTAAGTCCACTGACATGCCTCGCAGCTTTTATTTTAAAATACCAATGGTTAATGACTTTATTAGGGTTAAAGTTCTTTAGAACATGTCCATTTAAATGTATCATCAATAAATTTCATAATCCCCCGAGGGGGGCTAATGACGTCATGAACACAAAAATTGTATCGCGGCTATTTTTCACAACAGTGATTGAAAGTATACCAAGTCTCGCGATCATTAGGCCATAAATAATTCTTTTTATACATGATTATCTTAAATTTTGGCCTATGCTGTCATTCTAAAAAATATGAAATTTCGAATAAACTTTAAAGTTTTCGCTCGAATTTAAAAAAATTCTATCTAGTTCCAGATTTTTCGATAATAAATTCGGATATAAAATCTGCTTGTTAACCTGATATTCGATAAATGTAGTATAGTAAAACATATCGGGGAATTTTATATCTGAGGCCTTGTTCCAGTCAAATTTCCTCAGAGCATTATTAGTGCCAATGAAATGAGCGCTATTGTCTGTGTAAATCGCACTAACTCTTCCCCTCTGGTCTATAAATCTTATTGAATCCCTGATGAATGTTTCTCACCCATTCCTTTTCTCCTTCGTTTACTAGGCATTTGGATAAACAATGTCTTTTCTCTCCAGTTTTCTCGTGAATGGTTTTGTAGAAATCATATTTAACGATATACGTATGACATCATTTAAGAACAAATGCAGAGAAAGTGTATAAAACTTGAATAAAAGTTTTAAGGATCCTGTTTCAAATTCTAATTATACAAGAAAAAATAATATAGCCTTAGAAAAGTTGTGTGGTGCATGAAAAGAATTAAAAATTGATTTGTGTATAGAATAATATCACTGAGTGAGAACAATTTAATGCTAAAAAAAACTAGTTGGGTGATATTATTCATTTATATTCCCGTAGGTCTCACAAACCGTCTGAAAAACATACTAAAATGTCATTTTGATAAAGCCATTTTTACGGCAGTGATCGTGCTAACGGACAGACAAACAGAATGAACAAAGTCATAAACACTTTAAACTATGTTGTAAAGTGTTAATAAAATGTAATGTAGCTAATTACTTTAAATTTCACGAGGTGGCAACACCATTTTTGTTTTGGTTTGTTGTTGTTTTCCGCGCTTGTATGTTTTCCGCCTTGGCAGCGTGATTTTTTTTTTTTTTTTTTTTTTTTTATGTTTGTTTAACTTTTCCTGCCCATCAATATGATATAAAAGTTTTCATTCTACGAGTATTAGTTCTGCATTTATCTCATTTTATTATGGAACTTCTCTAAATTTTGAATTTCCTGCATACTCATTATGATGTGGAAGAATCAATCGGATATTTTGAAGCTGTTTCATTTTGGATCGACATCCAGCCTTCAAGTTCTTCTTCTGTTTATTTAAATTGAATATTTAAGACCTAACTGGCATCGAAGATATTGAAAGATGTAATATACTCGAAACTCACAATTGGGATTTTGAGGTATATCATGAAAACATAAAACTTTTCATATTTTATGTGCGATAGTAGATCTTCCTCCTCACGGCGCACCCTGGAAACATTTCTTTTCTAAAACGGCTAAAAGGTCTACTACATTGGCCAGGCATGTAGCGAGAGGAGGGGCTCAAGGGGATGAAGCCCCCCCCCTTTCCGAAATCTTAAAAAAAGAAAAAAAAGAAATCTCTAGTCACGAAGGAAACTTGACGTTCAACTCTGTGTCAATTTCCAATTTTCATCAATGTAAAGTACCTTTTTAGTTCCAAAAATGAAATATTCCATTACTTGTTTTTTAACATGCTGCCTGTAGGCAGTTTATAGTTATTGCGTTCTCATTTTAGCAGCAGTGGAATTGCCTTAACTATAATACTATCGCCCCATAAAATTCGCCTTAGTTTACAATCGCCGCTAAGAGAGGTGTATACTTGAAACTTGATAAGTTCTTTTTTACCCCTCACCAGCTCCGACTTTGTGGGGGGGCTCGAGCCGCCACTGCCCACGCAGAACCGAATTGCAGATGAATGATATTTTGTTTTGTTTTGTCATGGACGGGCCTTGAGAGTTGGTCCCGCGGGCCCCCATACAGATTTTGAAAACCCGGCTCTTATATTACCCCTAGTGTTTCGTGCTAGTTTGAAATGTTTCTAGGATCTCACTTCTATATAATAAAAGGCAATGTCTATCTGTGTGTTTGTCTTATACCCTATAGGCTCAGCGACTGCGCGTCGCAAGTGAAAACCGATTTTTAAAATTTGAATTTTTATTTTTTGGTTGTTATTTAATGTTTTATGCGATTTTGAACATTTTTTCCCCTTTTATTCTCCACCATCCAGACGTCGTAGAAAAAAAATCACACGATCGGAAAGAGCAGTCAATTGCGAGTAAAAATATATCGATTTCAAATCTCAGCTTCAATTTCTAATATATTTTAAAGATTTTAAAACAAAAGTCACTTGCGGTTCAAAAAATGAACTTTCGTTTTTAAATCCACGCATCCGAAAAAGTACCGACAATTTCGACTAATTTACATTTATAGAAAGCTCTAAGATCTAGCTTTTTTACAAGCCCAATCTGGTCAAGAAATAACTATAAATAGCAACCCGATCCTGATTTTAAAGATGTAATGATTTTAAATTTCTTGGCGATTTCTCGGGAAGTTCCGACCGACTTCCCACTTACCCTGCGCACACAACCGGGGATGTGACAATGTTTCCATGGAGATTGCAAATCGGATCGGGTTATTTTAAATGATGGAATTAAGAGCTTAGCATATGGTCATTATAAAACTTAAATGATTGAATTATGGTGGATTGAATTGTGGTGATGTATTGTATACATCGGGTAAAATTATTATATTTATATTTTAAATGATGGAACGATATGGATATTTTAATTTATGGATATTTTAAATGATGGAATCGGAATACCTTCCGAGAGGTTGGTGGCAGGGGAAGGAGGGTACGATACCTGTGGATGCCTCCCCCACTGGGTTCCGGTCTAAATTGGGTGAATAAAAAGAAAGTTATGGAGATTGTCACGGAGGGCGCGGTAGCCCAATGATTAGCGAGCGAGAGCATTAAAAAAATTTTTTTCAGGATATATTTAACTCTGCTTCACAGCTTGCAGAGGTAGTGTTCCAAACTGAATTGGAGATTCCAAGACTGATATTAAAGCAAACAACACGTGCAAATCCTCCAACTACTTCTGTCGAAGAATACTACAGGGTGACTATCTTCATTCCTTGTGTTGATAGTCTGATTCAAAATTGACATGATAGATTCGTTTCAAATGAGGATATTCTAAAGTTTCCAGATACTTCTTCCTGGTTTTACTTCTGTTGATGACACAAGCAAGTTGGAAAGTCTGTCTCCATATTTCTACGATAAAATGTCACTCTCAAAACTGAAAGCTGAATATGAACTGTGGTGTGAGAGTTTTAACTATTGACACCAACATTGAGGTCCTGAAAGTGTTAGAGCATTGTAATGGTACCTATTATCGTACAATCAGGTACCTCCTTACTGTCTTGGCTACATTATCAGTAACAACTGCTAGTGTAGAAAGATCCTTTTCGACACCGAAAAGAGTGAAAACTTTGCCCCGTAGTGTAATGAGTGATGACAGACTGAGTGCACTTGCTGTGATTTCAATTCACTCCAGCATTACTGTGAAACCGGATAAGGTCATAAATATTATAGCAGGGACAAAGTCACGGAGATTGCTTCTGTGGCAAATAAAAAATGTCGATTTGCGATTGAGCTTGTATGGCAGTTAATTCCCTGTTGGAATTTGATTAAGTAAAATATAAATAAAATAAGTAAATTATAACTTTCCACCTTCAAAGTTTTTATAATTATAGGTATCTGTGGTAATAAATTTTTAATTTAAAAATACTGTAGTAATTAATTTTGCTTCCTTAGATTAAATAATTAAGGTGTAACAAGTTTAAGTTGTAATATATAAAAATCGAAAAAAAATAAAAAATTCTTATATAGGCAACACATGACTTTCCTTATATAATGCAGTGAATTTACTACTTTTACAGTAAAAAAAAATCTGATGTGGACAACACATGACTTTCCTTATATAATGTAATGAATCTACTACTTTTACAGTAAAAAAAATAGGTTTTTCTTATAGTAGATACTTATATTCTTTCCAAGATATTGAATTTTCGACAATTAGTCATTTTCATTGGTTTAGCGTCATTTTTATCCATTTGGCGAGATTTTCGTTAATTTGGCAACATTTCAAAAAGTCGCCAAGTTGGCGACATTCCGCCAAAATCGTCGCCAAAATCTCGCCAAGCGTTATGGACGAAGAAATAAGTTATTCTTACAGCAGGCTACTATTGGCGATCAAATACAAAGTATTACTCAAAGTATCTTTTTTCATGAATGGAACAAGCTAGATCCACGAGAATGATGTCACCCAATTTATCGCATGGTATTACATATGAAAAGTGAACATGTTTCTCAATAGGAAATATTTTATTTTTATTTTATATGACTTTTTGATAATTTTTTCAAAAATGTGCAATATCTCGAGAACGGTTCATGTTAGCGTTCTAAAATTTATGTCAATCGTTTCGTAATGAAAAATTACATAAAAAATGTCTATTTGCGTAACGTTATTAGCGGTTTTGATTTTTTGACGATTTTTTCAAAATTTCACTCGAAAATTTAGGGGGGGTCTGAACATTCGATTATGTATAAAAACAATAAGCTTCCAGTGTTTACAGATTGTGATTTTTGTACCAAATTTCGTTCGAATCAGTCCGTTCGTCAGTTATCGTCTCCACAGACTCACTGACACACACATAGGGGAGACCGGGGTACAGTGGGTCACAGGGCACAGTGGGACAATTGATTTATTTACTAGGGTAAAAATGTTTAAGAAAGGGAAAAATATGATACATTATGCCAACTTGTGTGGCAACACTGTGCAAACAGATCACCGCCATTATTTGTTTTCGAGGGGGGCAATAGCGATTTTTGTTCTCATCTGACCTGTTGGGAAAATTAGGTAAATGTTGTTTTTTTGTATTTGCGCACTAAATTGCCATCCAATAATCAATATTTTTACATTAATCCATAGGTTAAATATTTTTTATTGTATATGTATGATGGTTTTTCATTTTATTTGTTAGTGGTACATAAATTGTAACTTTTGTTGTGTGTGTGTCTCTTGGGGTACAGTGGGACACCCTTAACGGGGTACACTGGGACACTGTCGCTCAACATAAAAATACCTCCGATTCCCAAAAGTTGAACCAAAGTTATTAGAATTTATGCTTTTCAATTAATTATTACCTAAGGATAACCTTTTCAAACTACTTTTATGTTGTGTAAACATGTAACAACTTGAGTTAACCTGAAATTGTTAGAAATGCATCAAAGCTATAGGCATATAGGTATATTGTGGGAGGAAAAACTACACTAGCTGTTTTGCTTAAGAAATGTCTAAAACTAATCCATAAAGCTATCTCTGTTATACAAATTCTATTAGACTTGGCTTAGAAAAAACATTAACACATTTTGTAATTAGGGTTTTCATGTTATTTGTTAGGCCTAACAATTTTGTTGTTTACATTGTTGGTGCGAAAAAGAGAGAGAACAAGTGAAATTGGATTAGTAAAAGAAGTTGTGATGCGGAAGGCTGTAAAGGCAGTACTTAAGGACAAGAAACCATTAAGGGAGATAGCAAGAACTTTTGATATTCCTAAGAGCACCCTGCAACAGTATGTGCTAAAAGCAAGAGATATAAACTGGGAAGAAAATCCAACAGAGAAAAATGTTATGCTTAAACCAAATTATGCAGTTCGGCAAATCTTCACAACTTTTGAAGAGAATATGCTTACCAAGTATTTAACCCAAGCTTCAAGTTTGCATCATGGGCTTCCACCAAAATAAGCAGGAAAACTAGCATATGAATATGCAGTGGAATTGAATAAAAGTATCCCATCCTCGTGGAATGAGAATCACTGTGCAGAAGAAGATTGGTTGGAAAGCTTTATGAAACGAGCTGGTAGTATTTCATTTAGGAAGCCAGAAGTCACATCGCTTGCCCGGTCAATGGGTTTAACAAACCCGTAGTGACTGAGTTTTATTCTAAGTTGCATGAACTCTTATAAAAACATCATTTTGGGCCAGAAAACATTTATAACTTAGATGAAACAGGACTCACTACTGTGCAAACACCTGGAAAAGTGATCACCAAAAAATGTGTTAAGCAAGTAGGCCAGATCACTTCATCAGAAAGGTGTGAACTCGTTACTTTTTGTTGTATGATCAATGGCTTATTAAATGCCTTCCCCCCATTTTTTTCCTCGTGTTAATTTTCGGGAGACAATATTAAAGGGTTCTCCTGTGGGTGTTCAAGGAGCTGCTCTGCTACAGTGAATGGATGGATGAATACAAATATATTTCTGATGGCTATGAAGCATTTCATGAAGTATTCTAAATCAAAGCCAGAAAATAAAACCCTTCTCTTAATGGATAATCATGAAGCACATATTACTATTGAGACCATTAATCTAGCAAAAACGAATGGTATCGTACTCTTCACAATACCCCCACACTGCAGCCATAAGTTGCAGTCCTTAGACAAGGCTGTGTATGAACCATTAAAACATTCCTATAACGAAATGTGTTGGGCTTGACTTGTGAATAATCCGGTAAAAGAATAACAATTCACGGAACAGCAGAGCTTGTGGGAAAGGCGTATCCACATGTCTTTTGTGCAAATAACATCCTATTTGCTTTTTCTGCCACAGGTATTTTTCCGTATAATAACAATACCTACACTGGTGCAGACTTTGAGTCTGCAAGTGTAACTGATGTCCCACAGGTGTGCGTCACTGATAACCCAACACCTGAACAACCCAGTCCTACTCAATTTCAACTATTTACTGAAGCTGGTGGATCTAGGCCTATTACAGAGGAACCACAAGCAAGCTGCTCTTATTTAAATTCACCTTCAGTGAAAAGCTATGTAGGTCTACACATAGTGGAAAAAACTGAACTGTTTGTTCTGTCACCTGAAACTGTAAGGCCTCTCCCAAAATGTCATACAACTGAAATATATAAAAATATATGAAAAAGTAAAAAATCCGAAGTATTAACTGACACACCAGTTAAGGAAAAAAATAGAGCAGGAATATTTAAAAAGATTAGAAAAGAAAAATCAACCTAAAAAGAAAAAAGCTTCAAAAGATATCAAATCAAAGAAGAAAAGAAAAATTAATAGAAAATTTGGCTAAACAGTTCCTCAGAAAATGAAGAATGGAAAGAATCTGAAAGCGATAGCAGTTTTGAGGTAGAGATGGCAGAGAATGCAGATGGTGATACTATTGATATTAGAGATTTCGTGTTGGTCAAAGTGTGCGGGAAAAAGAAAGCAACCTTCAGCTATTATGTTGCGGAAGTGATACAAAAAAGTAAAATTGACTATGAAGTGAAGTATATGAGAAGACTTTTACCAGGATATAATTTTGTTTTTGATGATGCGGCAACATATTCAGCTCTTCATAGTGACATTGAAATGAAATTGCTAAAACCCGTATGTCATGGAGGAACAGAAAGGGCATTGAGACAATTATCGTTTCCTGTGAACTTAGAATGTTATGCTAAGCTGATATAAAAAAGACTTTTAACCGTAGGCTAAGTAGCCTAGGCATTGTTTCGGCTGTTTAAAATAGTGTTCAATAACTTTATTTTAGTCATCCAAATATTTGATTGTAATAATTTATAAACTGTTTTCTGTTATTCAACTGTTAACCACAACCCATACAAATTATGAGAATGAAAGTGTAATGTATCATCATACAAATATATGTGTTTATTTTTATGTCCCATTGTACCCCATTCAATGTCCCAGTGTACCCCGGTCCGGGGTACACTGGGACGAATTACATACCTTCGGAAATACAATATTTTTACAAAGAAAAACTTGAGGAAAAAATATGAAAAATTTAGCAGTACAAGATAAAAAGTAGTATTATTGTATTGCATATTTGTTGAATTTCTAATATTAAAAATGTAAAAAGTATTACCAAATAAGTAAAAATTGTCCCACTGTACCCCGGTCTCCCCTACATACTTTCACACACACAGACATCACTTCAAAAATGTTTGATTTGTGATCAGGGATGCTTGAAACGTGCTCTCCCGTCGAAAACTCGAATTCGAATTTTTGACCCTGTCAAAATACTTTCTTATACATTATGTATATAAGGAAAGTAAAAATAGGTTTTTCTTATAGTAGATACTTATATTCTTTCCAAAATATTGAATTTTCGACAATTAGTCGTCATTTTAATTGATTTAGCGTTGTTTTTATCCATTTGGCGAGATTTTCGTTAATTTGGCAACTTTTAAAAAAGTCGCCCAGTTAGCGACATTCTGCCAAATTCGTCGCCAAAATCTCACCAAGCGTAATGAATGGAGAAATAAGTTATTCTTATAGCATATAAATGACTATTGGCCTTCAAATGCAAAAGTATTACTCAAAGTATCTTTTCTCATGAATGGAACGAGCTAGATCCACAAAAAAGATGTCACCCAATTTATCGCATGATATTACATATGAAAAGTGAACATGTTTCTCAACAGTTAATATATTTTTTTAATTTATAGAATTTTTTGATAAATTTATTTGAAAAATGTACAATATCTCGAGAACGGTTCATGCTAGCGTTATAAAGTTTGTCAGTCGTTTTCTAAAAAAAAAAAATACATAAATGTCTATTTGCATAGTTTTATTAAAGGTTTTGATTTTTTGATGATTTTTTCAAAATTTCACTCGAAAATTTAGGGGGTTCTGAACATTCGATTACGTTTAAAAACAATAAGCTTCCAGTATTCACAGATTGTGATTTTTGTACCAGATTTCATTCGAATCGCTCCATTCGTTCGTGAGATATCGTCTCCACAGACTCACTGACACACACACACATACTTTCACACACACACACATCACCTCAAAAATGTTTGATTCGTGATCAGGGATGCTTGAAACGTGCTCTTCCGTCGAAAACTCGAATTCGAATTTTCGACCCGGTCACAATACTTTCTTTATACGTTATGTATATAAGGAAAGTAAAAAACAACGGCAAAAGTGCGGGGTCACTGCTCCGCACTAATTGAAAAAGTTAACGTTAGAAAGGTAAAGGTCCCTTACGGTTTCAAGCATAAGGTTCAGCCCCACACACGAAATGGAATCCTGGCTACGTGCCTGACATTGGCATGCGGCAACTAGTTAACAAGTGCGGCTCTACGGGTTCCTTGAGCATTCTGTAGCGGAACTGTCTCAAGCAAAACGGAGTTGGAAAATTCGTTGTTTTTACTATTATGGAAGCTAACATTTCAAGTAGAAATTTAGATTTCTTTACATTTCCGGGGTATTGTATATACCTTCTCCCTAAGCATAGACAGATCGCTAGTGGTATTCTCAGCGACGTGAAGAAAGATCTTACCGCAGACTTCGGGACTATTAAAGAAATGGGAGATAAAAAATTGATGGCTGGAAATAGGAGAGAAAGTTCGAAATTTATGCATTCTACATACTGCCAAATAGTAAACCTATTTTATCCCAGTTGGATCTTTCAAGAAGTACGATCTTGATAGGCGATTTTAACGCCCACTCTACTAGATGGAGTTATCAAGACTAACGCAGCTGGGAAGAAGGTCGAAGACCTCTTAAATTCGAATTCTATTGACCTGATTTTTAACGCAATGACCCCCCCCCCCCCCCCCCCATACATTTCTACATTATAATGGCACTGGATCTACTTCTGACCTCCTCTGTGTAGCAACGGATTTGAACCGCCATACTCGCAGGGAGGTTACTGAGGCTCCAGGATCTGGACACAGACAAGTGCTTGCCAGGATTGCGATTGTAGGTCTGAAACGGAATCAAAAGGATTACAAGAAGATTTCGTGGAACTTTAAGAAGGCGAGATGGGAGGATTTTTCTAATATGTTAGAACAGGGTCTAGAAACGGAGGAATTCGACTTGACCAAGAAACCGGACACTCTTATTAAACGGTTTAACAAACTAGTACTTCAATGTGCCAAAATGTGTATTCCCAGGGAAAGGGTCAGGAAATATAAATGTTTCTGGACCCAGGAACTTGGTAATATGAAATTAAAAAGGGACAGACTAAGGAAAAAAGCAGTTAATGAAGCAACCCTCTGATGTACGTCTGCGGAGAAAACTGCGGAGAAATTGAGGGACCTTCAATAAATTTATTTCGAAGATTAATTATAAGGAGGATAGTCTGAAAACATACCGGTTCATCTCAAACCTCCAAAACATCAGAACAAAAACCTCTAAAAAGCAACCTGTACACTATTTGAACAAGGACCTTTTCTCGGATATTGACATGGCAAATGCTTTTGCACAGACTTACTCTAGTTCTCAGAGAAAGAGATCTTACGCTAGAAAAATGCCAAAAACTCTAAAAAGTGATTATAAAAAATTTTCAAGGTCCCATAACCGGAATACACCTGAAACGGAGAATGTCTTCAGGATGGACACTCGCCGAATTTCACCGAGGATGAACTACTTGCGGAGTTAAACGGACTTAAAACTGGGAAGTCTCCTGGCGAGGATAAAATCCATGCAGAGTGTATTGGGATTGGTGCGAGGGGGATCTTTTTGGGGATCTTCAATCGCATCTGGAACTTCGAAGTGGTACCTTCCGTTTGGAAGGGGACCACTATTATTCCCATTTTGAAAAAAGGTAAAGATCCTAAGAAGACTGAAAGTTAGAGACAGATTTCTCTTACCAGCATACCGGCCAAATTGATTGAACGAATGGTTATAAAAAGATTAAACTGTTTTTTGGAAATTATGGACATTCTCTCTAGGGAACAGGCAAGGACCGGTCAACTACTAATCAAGTCGCTCGACTGAGTCAAACTATTAAGGACTCTTTAGACGGAAGGAACGTGATGACAGTGGTGTACTTGAATTTTAAATCCGCTTATGACTCTGTTTGGAGAGAGAGAATGGTTTTTAAGCTTAAAAATCTCGGAGTGGGTTCCAAGATGTTGAGTTGGTTTCGTGAGTTCCTGGGTGCGCTATGGAAACGCTACCTCAAAGAGCTATTTACTCCAAACTGGATTGGCGCAGTTAGCAGCTGCTCCTTATTTAACGTTTACATTGACGATCTGATTCCGTTGCTAAAGGCAGTTGGAGTCGAGTGTCTGTTATTTGCAGACGATCTTGTTATATGGATCCAGGTAGCAAAAAAGATCGCTAAATCCAAAATTGAGAAGAAACTAAATGAAGCACTTGTGATTTTGGAGAGATTGTGTAGGGAAAGTAATATGTTGGTAAATTTAACAAAGACGGCAGTACAGACATTCTCCCTTATGCATCGAAATATTTCCCCCCGAGATTATGTATCAAGGGTCTCGCCTGATAAACAATGATAAATGCACCTACTTAGGAGTAGTTTCTGATAATAAACTGAGCTGGAAGTTCCAAATAGATTCTATAATTGGAAAACTGGAAAAAATTGAAAGTTTTAAAACGTTTGGCGGGTTGTCTCTGAGGTTGTTCTCAGTCAACACTTAACCAAACGTATAAAACCTTTATATTACCGGTTATTTGTTACTGCTGTGAGGTTTTGAGCATAGCCCCAAGAAATTTATTAGAAAAATTGAAAACCTTACAAAATCAGGCTTTAAGACTAATTATTGGGGCGGTTAAGACTACCCCTATAGATGCAATGTTGCTTTTTTCAAACAACAGACCTATTAAAGTTATTATCGAAGAGAAAGCCGTGCTGCTGTATGGAAAATTAATGAGAATCGGGATACCTTTCTGGAATTGTTATAGAAATGACCACAGGAATCTTACAACCCAGAGTGGATTCCTCCAGCGGGTGACCTTGAAACTTAGGTCAGACCTTGAATTGGAAAATGAGACTTTTCGGGGTTTTCTGAGACCCACTCCGTGGTCCATTGGACTTGACTGGGATAAATGTTAACTTGGATCTTATTCAACGTAGTTTGAAAAATCAAACATCTCAATATACTTTAAAAATTTTGGTCCGTGAGACTATACATACTTTACCCTGAACCGGACTGGTTTCACATTTACACGGATGGTTCATTTACTCCAGCGGCTTACCAAATGTCGGTGCGGGAATTCTTTTCCGCCCAGTTTTCGTTCTACATACCCGCGGGTACGCAGAAAACTGCTTTTGATGGCGAGGTGATGGGTATTTGTGTAGCCCAAAGACAGATTAATGCCCCAAATTTCTGCTACGACAGAGTAATCATTCTCTAGGACTCAAAGGTAGCACTTCTGGCTATTGGGTCAGGAGCTTGTCCAATCTCCGAGGAAATCCTTGAATGCCAAATTCTTTTGGAGAAATTGAGACTAGGGGGTAAAGAGATTGCCTTACAATGGATCCCCGGACATTGTGGCCTTTACGGAAACGACCAGGCCGATAAACTTGCAAAAAAAGGTACAGAAATAGTTCAAAAGATATCTACAAATTGTTCCATCCATTCTGTGAAACTATATATTCGCAAATTTTTGAAACAAAAATGGAGAGGAGAACTTATGATGCGTGTCTCTAATAAGTGCTGGAGGAATATCTCGGAAAGGAAAATAGCAGACAAACCACGGGAAATAGCAGTGGCCAATTTTTGGCTCGAAATTGGTCACGATTGCTTGGCGAGCCATCTTTATCGTGTTGGTATTTTTTCCAGCCCAAAATGCCCACTTTGTGGGTTAAATGAAGAAATGGACAGGATCCATATCGGAAGATGCCTGGCGCTACATGGAGCTTCTGATGTGGAGAAGTATTGGAACGCTAGAGGCCAATTGATGAGATATTGACTTTTCACGTTATACGACTTTTGTTCTGTCTGTATAATGTATGTCTTATTCTCTGCCATTTGAAATATAAAAAAAACTTGTAACGAGTGAGCTGCCACAGCGGTGACACCTGGGAAAAACAAAATAAAAAAAGAAGAAAAAAGAGAAAGAGAGAGGGACTCGCGACATCGGCTTGAGGCTGAAGCCCACCAGTTGTTGTTGAGACCCAGACCCTCCGACCTACCAGAAAGGTGTAAGGTAACCGTTTGGACAGCCGGGAAATGCCTAACAATTTAGACGGGAACCCAGTGGGGGAGGCATCCACAGGGACCGTACCTTCCTTCCCCTACCACCAACCTCTAGAAAGACATACGGACCCACATGTTTAACGTGATCGTAATTCGCATGAACACGGCAGCAGTTGTTGCAGCGTGCAAATCCAGCGCGCAAAATACCGGGCTACCGCACCCGAAATGTGCCAACAGCACCCGGTGTTCCCAGGTGGTCACCCACCCAAGTACTAACCGCACCCGATGCTGCCTGACTTCGGTGATCTAACGAGAACATGTGTTTTCAGTACGGTACGGCCGTTGGCTCCCACCAGTTGTTGTCGAAAGCCCAGACCATCCGACTCATCCTAAGAATTGAATGGTTGGCCGGGAAAACCCACCAGTTGTTGTTGTTGAGACCCAGACCGTCCGACCTACCAGAAAGGTGTAAGGTAACCGTTTGGACGGCCGGGAAGTGCCACCCAATTTAGACCGGAACCCAGTGGGGGAGGCATCCACAGGGACCGTACCCTCCTTCCCCTATCACCAACCTCTCGGAAGGACCCACCAGTTGTTGTTGTTGAAACCCAGACCGTCCGACCTACCAGAAAGGTGTAAGGTAACAGTTTGGACGGTCGGGAAGTGCCATCCAATTTAGACCGGAACCCAGTGGGGGAGGCATCCACAGGGACCGTACCCTCCTTCCCCTACCACCAACCTCTCGGAAGGACTTTCGGACCCACATGTTTAACGTGATCGTACTCCGCATGAACACGGCGGCAGTTTTGGCAGTGGCTGGAATCGAACCCGGGCCTACCGAGTGCAACTCCAGCACGCTAACCAATGGGCTACCGCGCCCCCCACCAGTTGTGTTGAAGACCCAGACCGTCCGACTCGTCAACAAGGACATGAGCATCTATTTGGACGGCCGGGACCAGTTGTTGTTGAAACCCAGACCGTCCGACCTACCAGAAAGGTGTAAGGTAACTGTTGGGACCAGTTGTGTAAAACTTCTTAACTTTGTAATGTTTGTGTTGTATTTGTGAATAGATTAATACTGTCATTAAACTTCAAAATGTGTACAAGTGTCAATCCTGTACAACTAGCGGATATAATCTGGCACCCAACGTGGAGCCGGTGTTTGTGTGTTCTCAAAACGACGAAAAAAAAAGAACTCTTGGGATAACCCCATCCTGATATGTTCGTGTGAATGCGGTGTTGGAATATCCCTTCCATGCCAAGGATATTAACAGATAAGTGTTCAACCTGTTTAAACTATTTTAAGTAGTTGTACTTCTGTTTTCGCCATCCGGCAATTGCAGTAGTGAAACCTATTGTTACAAAAACATTCTTTTGTAAAAGGAAGTGCTTGCCGTTCTCGTCTTAGCGTCATTTTCATTTGACCGGCGACGGAATGTCTGCGATAGGTCTGGTGGAATAACTGATGTGCTGCAACTGTTTTCTTTTTCTTTCTCGCTTTGTTCAGAATTATTTATTACGGTAAAAGAAAAAAAAGACTGTTCTGTGTTAATTTGAAGAATTTAGAGAGTTTACGATAGAAATGGCTTATCTTGGTAAGGGACATAAGGAAGATCTGAGATTACTTGTCTGGGAGTTGGGATTAGATGGAGCAGACACTTTTAATGTGGTGGAGTTAAAAGATTTGATTACGAGTTCTGAAGGTTATGGTGAGGAGTTGACAAAATATATGGTGGGCAATATTATTGAAAATCGAATAGCAAGGAAACAGGAAGTCAAATTGGAAAAGGAAAGAATGTTTAAATTGGAACGTTTGAAGTTGCAACTTGAATCTCAGAGGGTCTCGCAATCCATAACCGCACCCCGGTTTTGGAGACGGAGCAACCCAAGTGGGACGTGATGAGAATTCTCCCTAAATACTACCCTAAGGACGATGATATGGCATTATTTCTTAATTTATTTGAACGACAACCTAAGTTCTTAAAGATTCCAGAAGCGACTTGGGTCCCATATTTAATTAGATCTTTACCATCTGAGGTCGGACAACTTATGGCTAGAGAACCAGAGGAGGAATGTCAGGATTACAATAAAGTGAAGACAATGCTATTGAAAAGATATAAGCTTACTGCCGATAAATGCAGACAATTCGTTTCCCTGCATCGTAAGAGCCAAAACATTACTTGGCGTGATTTTTATTTTGAATTGACCAGTTATCTTGACGGCTGGCTTACTGAACTGAATGTCAAGACATTTGAACAATTAAGGGATCTCGTCCTGGCTGACCAAATGAAGAAACGAGTACCTCAGGAAATCAAAGACTATTTCCTTGATATTTGGCCAGAGCTAACCAACCCCTTAGACGTGGCGGAAAGGTTGGATACTTACGACTGTTTAAGGACTAATCAGAAGAAAAGTATGAGTCCGCCGTTTCCGAGGAGGACTAACACGGTCAGAGATTAGGTTACGAAACCTGTTATGCCCAAGAGGTGCTCTCAGGAAGGCAGAACCAATCGAACAGATGCTGGGTCTAACCAGGAACGACCAACCTTAATCTGTTATGGCTGTGGTAAAGCCGGATTTATAAAATCAAAATGCCCAACTTGTAACCTTCCCACACGCGCAGAAGCTCATTTTGAGAAGATCCATAGTCCAGGGGTACTGGAGCGGGCTGCAGTCGTGAGTGTCACAATAAATGGTATAATAGGTACAACGTGCGCGGATAGCGGAGCGACACACTCTATTGCGGGTGAGACCCTGTACCATTTGCTGAAAGATGAAGGAGTTGAGTCTGAGAAAACATTTATTACGATGACGCTTGCTGATGGTGACCAAACTGAGAGGGACGTTCTTTCCCAGTAACTCTTTTCGTGCTACCAGAAGCCAGTGGATATCGTACCCAATTGGGAGCAGATTTTCTGAAGAAATCCGGAGTCGTGTTGAATCTTCAAAATCATACCTGGTTCTACAGTGATAACCCAAACGAATACTTTCTATTCGCTGAAAACCCTACTGTCCAGTCCTGTGATAATATGGAAGGTACGATGGCGGCAAATTCTTGTCTACTCCGATCCAACGAAGGTAAATATCTAACGGAGAACCAACACCGAAGACTCAATGCGTTGCTTACCCAGTGTGAAGACACCTTTAGTCCGGGGGGAAAGCCGACGCCGTATATGGAACATCGGATCGACACGGGGGGATTCTTCCCCAGTTGCCACTACTCCCTATAGGCTCTCTCCTGCCAGAAAGGAAATTCTGAGAGAACAGATCGACACCCTTCTCAAATCGAGCGTAATCGAGGAATGTGACTCTCCGTATGCTGCCCCGGTGGTGTTAATACCAAAACAGAATGGGGATTTCCGGCTTTTCATTGATTACCAGAAACTGAATGCTGTAACTAAGCCTGATCCATATCCGCTACCGCGTATGGATGATCTTTTGCAAAATGCTAAGCCGACTACCTACATGTCTACCATAGACTTAAAATCTGGTTACCATCAAGTCAGAATGTATCCTCCCGATAAGGACAAGACAGCCTTTGTTTGTCCATTTGGAGTGTTCAGATTTACGCACAAGTCCTTTGGTCTAAGGACGGCCTCTACAACCTTCCAAGGACTTATGGATCTTTTCCGAAACGGATTGAAAGTCAACATCCTAGGCTATTTGGATAACATTATTGTGATGTCCTCTACCTTCGAAGGCCATTTGGAGGACCTTCGGTTAGTTTTTGACCGGTTACATAAATTTAGACTGCATGCCAGTCGTGCAAAGTGCCACTTTGCTTGCCCAAAGGTTAAATACCTCGGCCACTACATAACGAGAGATGGAATCGAGGTAGACCCCGGGAAGATAGAAGCAGTTCTACAGATACCTTCTCCAAAAGGTGTAAAGCAAGTACAGAGTTTTCTCCAGGCCTGTAGTTGATATCAACGTTTCATTCCTCAGTTTTCTAAAATCTCCAGGCCGCTGAGCAACCTCACGAGGAAACGAATATCCTGGAGGTGGGGGCAAGACGAGCAAACAGCCTTTGAAACTCTGAAACAACATTTGGTGTCACCACCTGTGTTGAAGCAGGTCGATGAGGCCAGGTCTTTTATTCTCAGAACTGACGCTTCAAGTTACGCTCTGGGTGCGGTCCTTACTCAAGGGCAAGGCCCCGAAGAGCACCCCATCAAGCATGCTAGTCGATTGCTGACTTCCACGGAAAGAAACTACTCAACTACCGGGAAGCCCTCGCCGTGGTCTGCGCGCTAGGGAAATTCCGCGGATACATCGAAGGAGCTGAAATAACAGTGGTTTCCGATCATCTACACTTAAAATGGCTGATGAGCCTGAAGTCGCCAACAGGACGACTGGCAAGGTGGTCCTTAAGATTCAATCGTATAATTTGAAGTTTGAGTATATTGCCGGTAAAGCGAATGTCATTTGCCGACATGTTTGACTAGACAGAGATTTCTTGAAGCATTTGGTAGTAAGTTACTATACTACCTCTATCACTTGCGTGTATTTCAGCCACCATCACTTGGCAAAGGGAAACCAAAGGATAGAACATCAGGAAAATCTTTAAAGCGGCTTCCGAACGTTTGTAAGTAAATTTAACGTTCAATACATGCTGGTCCAAACTGACCACATCTGCATCCGTTTCGACTATTCACCGTCGTCAAACGATATTCCGCAGTGCTTCTGTCAAAAAAAAACATTTCTGTCTGCCTGCATCAGACCATCAGTGTCTATCTCGTCTGACTTCTTCAGACGTCTGATCTCGATCGACCTCTTTCGACCTTCTCATTTGCTTCAAGAAACCTCTGCCCTATATATCCGAGAATGGACAGTTCCGGAAACGCCCCCGGATATGCAAATCAGATGCGTACGCATTGAGAACTGATTTGCATGAAACCTCATGTTGAACGGTTCACGCCGGTGAACGGGAAGAGTCGTTCATATTAAATTTGCATAAACGCCCGTTCACAGGAACGTGAATCGCGATGTATTGATTATTTCCAACAATCGGCCCCCTCATGCAAATCCTTAAGTCTCAATGCATATGCAAAAGAAAACTTACTCTGAGAAACCAAGGTATATCAATAAACACCAAGGCCCCCAGTATCCTATCAAACATATAATGAAGGAAAAAATTTAAAGTATTATATCATTATTAAATTTAAAATAAAATGCATAAGTACTTATAGCATCTGAAAAATAGTTAAGTATTGTCGACAATATTGTAACAACAACATTTCACATCAAGTAGAAATTTATATACAACACAACTTCAATGCTTAAGTATCAGCATTCAAAAATTGAAATTTTAGTTTAAATTTAATTATAAGTATCCAAAATTTAAGTATAAGCACATTATCATATTAAACAAGTTAACTTTAAAAGATTAAGATTTTGTATAAGCATAGAATTTAAGTTTACTTTAAATTTGAGTATAAACACTATAATTCAAAAAGCTTAAAAAAATTTAGTCTATTAACACAATATAAGTATACATAATTAATACTATTAGACTGCATTGATATACCAAATATTTAAAAATACATGATGCAAGTAATTAGATAATAAAATTCCTTTATCAAAACTTTCAACACATACTTTTTACCAAGTTGAAAAATACAAAATTTTATACACATAAGCTATTATTTAGCATCATGCGGGTCATGGAAAATGGATGTATATACAAAGGTGTAAAGTGAAAAAGATTCAATATCACAAAAATTTATACTCAAGATATACTATCTTATATCAATGAGGTTTAAGATAAACAATAATGTATATATATGACATCTTAAAAAAAAATTCCCAAGTTGTAAATTCAATTTAGTATTTAAAATTTTCTTTAGACTAAACATTTAATCTCAAAAAGTTTTGATTTAGTTTTTAAAAATTTTATTACAAAATTTAAGTATTATTTCCTTAGTCATTGGTTTAGTAAAGTGATCTGCTAAGTTATCTTTACTATTTACAAATTTAACATTAAAAGATTCATTGACTATTAAATTTCTTAGGAAATGATATCTAACATCAATATGCTTAGTTCTATTGTTTTCAATTGGAGAGTTAGAAAAATTAATGGCTGCTTGGTTGTCGCTAAAAATAACACTGTTACTTTTATTAAAGTTTAACCCAAGTAAATGACATTCTTCAATTATGTTTTGTACCCATACTATTTCCTTAGCGGCTTCAGTTAGTGATACGTATTCAGCTTCCATGGTTGATAAGCTGACACACTTATGTTTAAAGGTACGCCAAGAAATAGGTACATTGTCAATAAAGAGTATCATGCCTCCAAGTGAAACACGGTCATCTCGGTTTGCAGCAAAGTCAGAATCTGAATAACAATTCAATTTTAACTCCTGAATGTTAGATAAATTCAACATATAGTTTTTAGTCTTTTCAACATATCCTAAAAGTCTTAACAATGCATCCCAATGCTTAATTCCAGGGTTTTCTTGAAATTGAGATAATATATTGATGGCGTAACAAATATCAGGTCTAGTCCTACTAGATATAAAAGCCAAACACCCAATTAAGCTCCTGTAAGGAAAACTTTGCATTTGCTTTATTTCTTCACTTGTCTTTGGACAATCTATTTTACTTAGAATATTCCCTTTAGAAATGGGAAGTGAAGTAACTGGATATTTATACTGTTGAAACATTTGACATACTTTATCTATATACTGACTTTGATGTATAAAAAATTTATTGTCACACTCTTTAAATTCCACGCCTAAAAGTTTTCTAATTTTTCCTAATACCTTGATATCAAATTCTATGCTAAGTAATGAAACAATGTGGTCTATGTCCCTTTGATACTTTGAGAAGAGAATTATGTCATCCACATAGACTAGCATAAGAACTTTGCTATTGTAAATATATGCACAATTACACCATTGAAGTTTTAAAAAATTTAATTCTTTTAATTTGGTGTCAAGTTCATTAAACCATTCTCTTCCACTTTGATGAAGACCGTAAATGGCTTTCTTCAACAAACAAACATAATCAGGCTGTTCCTGATTGACATAACCTTGAGGCTGTTTCATATATACCTTTTGACTCAATTTAGCATAGAGATAGGCAGATTTGATATCTAATTGGAAATGCATCCAGCCAAGCATGCATACGAAAATTGAGAAGAATGCTCTAATTAAGTTGAAGTTAACAACAGGGCTAAAAACTTCATCGTATGATTCTCCCTTTTTCTGACCATACCCCTGGGCTACCAAACGAGCTTTAAATCTCTTGATTTTCCCTTTCTCGTCTTTCTTAATAGTGTAGACCCATCTATTGCCTATATGCTTTTGTGAGGTGGATGCAGGAACTAGTTCCCAGACACCCCTCTCTTGCATTACGGCCATTTCTTCATTCATAGCATTACACCATTTTTCGGACTGGGAAGATTTAATAGCAGCGTTGTACCCTTTTGGTATATTTATTTCAATATTGCTTGCTTCTGGTCTGCCTCTGACCCTTTTAAGACCTTTATTTTCCCGAAAATTAAACAGTTGCTGATCAAATTGTATATTCCTTTTATCACAATATTTCTTAACATCATTGTGCGACCTCAGCCTTTTATTATCTCCTTGAGCGTAATAATACACATCGGTTCTACTCCCATCGGGTCTTGGAACCGTCTTTCGCTGCCAAGCAATATCCGAGCAAGGAGTCATACTGGAGTCAGCAGGAGAGTCCGTTTCCTCACTGGATTCAGACGGATCGTCACCAGTGTCTTCACTCTCTCCTGCCCCCCCATCAGACTGCTCTCTCGGATATTCCCCGTCGGAGTATTCTGAAAGGTTATCTCTTGATATCCCTGAGGAGATATTTCTGGGACAAATTGGGTCCAGGATGCCTTCCACTACATCACCCTCATCAAACCTCACATTGCAGGTCTCAATTGTTCGTTTCTCCCCTGACAAAAATATCCTATAGCCCTTAGTTTTAGTAGCATAGCCTACCATCACCCCTTCTGTAGCTTTCATGTCTAACTTCTTTCTGAGCTGACTGGGTTTGCCTACATATGCTCTACAACCAAAGGTTCTAAGATGTTTGACTGAAGGTTTTCTACCACTGTAGAGTTCATGTGGAGTTTTTGTCTTAAATTTGTGACATATTCGATTTTTAGTGTATGCAAAACACAATATTGCTTCCGCCCAGAATCTGTCATGTAATTTACTGTCGTTCAACATGGCTCTAACACAGTCAAATGCGGTTAAGTTGAATCGCTCTGATACTCCATTTTGCTGTGGGGTATATGTGTTAGTCCTCTCAGCCTTAATACCGATATCCTTCAGGTAATTTTTGAACTTATCATGGCAGAATTCCATCCCATTATCCGTCCGGATACATAGAATTTTAGTACCTAACTGCCTTTCTTCTCTGGCCTGAAACTCTTTAAAATGTGAAAATACTTCTGACTTCTGTTTCATGAGGCAAACAAAAACTTTTCTACTATAATCACCTGTTATAGTTAAGACATACTTGTTCCCACCATATGAGGCTGTGGGTAAGGGACCACACACATCCATGTGTAACAATTGCAATGGTTTAGTGGACCTTATCCTACCGGTGGGTTTATACGATACTCTCCTAGACTTAGCCAATTTACACGATTTACAATTTAACTTTTTGTATTTAAGCCTAGGAAGTCCGTTTACGGCAGAAACTTTGCTGGTTTGGAGAAGATATTCAGCGTTTATGTGGCAATATCGTTTATGCCAAAGACAGTTTGTACTATTAAGTTCAGTTACTGAACTGCTAGGCTTAGATATTGAACTATTCACATTTCTATTCTGCTTAGTTTTTGTTTTGTCAGATTTAAATTTAGTTTCTTTAAGATTAGGTGCTATTTTTACTTTGTCTATTTTTCTGGAAGCACTAGGATCCCTATCCTTGGATTTCTTATCCTTTTTGTGTTTCTTGTCTCCATCTCGATCCCTATCTTTAGATTGACGGTCTTCTACGTTATGTTGTTCCTGGGTACTATACTTAGGTTTTAAAAAATATAACCCATCCTTTCTTTTTGCATAAAAGAATTTCTCCCCTTTAGGTGTAAAAAACCATAGAACCCCATTAGCTCCATTAAAACTAAAATTTTGTTCCTCAAGAACAGATGCAGCTAATAAATTTCTCCTAAGTTTAGGAGAATACATAACATTTTCCAATTTGATAATACTTTGCTTATCCTTAAATTGGACATACATTTCCACCGTCCCGATAGCCTCAACTGGACTTTCGACATCCCCTACTGCTAGCGACATTGAAGTGCCTTTGCACTCATTAAATTTTGAAAATAACTTAATGTTATTACAGAAATGTCGCGTAGCAGCAGTGTCTACTACCCAGATCGATTACAGTATTAGCCTCAATCTGTGGAGACCCAAGAAATTCCACAATACTAGATCCATTATTTCTACTGCAATTAGATTTAGTATGACCTAGTTTGTTACACTTAAAACACTTAATTTTACTTTTAGAAATATTTACATTATGACTAGAAGTATTTACATTAGACACATTATGAGATACATTTGGAAATTTAAGTTTAGACACATTTACTCTATTTACAAATTTCTTAGAAGTAAAATATGCAGAATTTGAACTCACAGTTTTGGAAAAGTCACTTGCTTGCTGCCTCAGCCGGCTCTCCTCCGCTGCTAGCTCTGCTTGTATTTTGCTGAGCTTGAAGTCCGAGTCATTCCATCGATATATAATTTGAACGATACCTCGGAATTCTTCCGGAAGGTACCGAATCGACTGGAATGCTACATACAGGTCTTCAATGGGGTGTTTCGCGTCTTTAAGCCTCGTCACGGCCTTCCGCAGTCTTGAGCAAAAAATATCAACAGGCTCGTCTGGCTCCGGCCGAACGTCGAAGAACTCATCTAGTAATCTAACCAGGTTGGCTCTGGAAGGCGCTTGAAAATGTTCTTTCAAGGTATTCCATACTTGACTAGGTTCGTCGGTGACGTTTATCAACTCCTTGTATTCCGAGGATAAACTTTGATAAATGATGGCTAATGCTCGGTCTTTCCGGCGATAAAAATCATCATAGTCGCGGCGACTTGCATCTTCCTCGATAGGCTTAGCACTTCCATCTACGTGTCCGAAACATCCTTCTCCCTTGAGGACGAATGAGATGTCGGTACGCCAGGTGACGTAGTTGTCCCGCGTCAGCAACTCCGTTCTACTTGCCTCCATGGCCACTCGTAGTTTTGAAGAAGCAGAAGCAAAAGTTCTTGTACACTGTTTACGTTTACACTGTTGCGTTTCGTTGTTCACACGAACTTCATAATGGTGCCGTGTGCGGCCCCCATCTGAACACTGGAACGATTTCTTTAAAGATACTTGCACTTATGACTCTATTGGGCGTTGAACTGGCCCCGTAACCGTTTCTGTTGGAAAATTTAAAATTTGAAGATAGCAAAGCACGCACTGTCAGAGTCAATAAGTGTTGGCTGGGTCATGAAAGTACACAAGTCCAGTTTTAAAGAAAAACTTCGTTCACTTTATTTGGTGAAAAACACAACTCGGCATATTACACGTACCTGGTAATTTTCCATGCCGTAAAACATCAAAAATATACTATGTACAAAAAATTTTTTTTTTGTAAATGACTAGACAGAGATTTCTTGAAGCATTTGGTAGTAAGTTACTATACTACCTCTATCACTTGCGTGTATTTCAGCCACCATCACTTGGCAAAGGGAAACCAAAGGATAGAACATCAGGAAAATCTTTAAAGCGGCTTCCGAACGTTTGTAAGTAAATTTAACGTTCAATACATGCTGGTCCAAACTGACCACATCTGCATCCGTTTCGACTATTCACCGTCGTCAAACGATATTCCGCAGTGCTTCTGTCAAAAAAAACATTTCTGTCTGCCTGCATCAGACCATCAGTGTCTATCTCGTCTGACTTCTTCAGACGTCTGATCTCGATCGACCTCTTTCGACCTTCTCATTTGCTTCAAGAAACCTCTGCCCTATATATCCGAGAATGGACAGTTCCGGAAATGCCCCCGGATATGCAAATCAGATGCGTACGCATTGAGAACTGATTTGCATGAAACCTCATGTTGAAAAACGTCACGGTTCACGCCGGTGAACGGGAAGAGTCGTTCATATTAAATTTGCATAAACGCCTGTTCACAGGAACGTGAATCGCGATGTATTGATTATTTCCAACAATGTTATCCCGCCCTGCATGTACTACACACGAGGGGCCCACCTGTGACATCTGTACTGTCACCATAGACTTACCGTCCAGGAAAGCGAGTGATATCCGGGATGAGCAGTTGAGAGATGACTTAAAGAAAATTATGGACTGTTTTGAAGGTGACCACAGAACTGAAAATTTCGCAAATTGGACGAGTCGTGATTATCTTATGTCCCAAGGAATCCTGTATCGTTACTCCCCGGATACTGAATCCGAAGAGGCTCAGTTAGTGGTTCCGATCCAAGAGCGCAACAGAGTCTTGCAGGAGTACCACGATACTCTGACCAGCGAACATTATGGTGCTAAGCATACTTACTGCAGGATTGCCTCCCGCTATTACTTTCCTGGAATGAGAAAATACATTGCAGACTACGTAAAGACTTGTGTTGATTGTAATAGATAAGCCCAGTAACCAAAAACCTGCTGGACTTTTAAGGACACCCGTGTACTCCCAACGTTTCGAAAGGCTTGCGATAGACCTCTTCGGCCCCCTGCCGAAAACGCCAAACGGGAAGAAATAGATTTTCATAGTGGAAGACACCTCTACCTACGTGGAAGACACCCTATCTAGTGGGTGAAGCTCTTTTCCCTCCAACACGCCACTGCAAAAGAATGTGCGATAATTCTACTGGAGGAGGTGTTTTTGAGATGTGGATTGCCTCGCCGGCTTATCAGCGACAATGGTACCCAATTTGTTAGCGCTGTCCTTCAGCAAGTGTGTAATGTGCTCGGAGTCAAACAAGTACTGACTCCTGTTTATTGGCCTCAGGCGAATCCTGTGGAATGGAAAAATAGAGATCTAAAACCAAGACTGCCATCCTCGTGGGAAACGATCACAGCTTGTGGTCCGAAAAACTTCCAGCTATACTTTTTGCCCTCAACACCGCAAGATGTAGAAAGCCCAGACCACACGACCCTTACAGTTCGGAAGAGAACTTAGGACTCTGGACGACGTCCAGCATGACATACGAACCGTGATCCATAATGACAACTTCGTTGCCAAAATTACGCCATATCTGCGAAGATTTGCAGATATGAGCGCTGAGATAAAGCATTTGGTAGAACAGAAACAGGATCGGAGGAAGAAATATGCTGATAAAGGTAAAAGAGGAGCTCCGTCGTATGCGCCTGGGGACGAAGTGTGGGTAACCTCCCACCCAATAAGCAATAAAGCCAGCCAGAAAACCACAAAGTTTGCACCTCGGCGAGACGGGCCCTTTGTCATACTAACTCAGCGTTCTCCAACGAGTTATAAAGTGGCCGATCCAAGTTCCCCAGATATACCCATCGAGGTGAAATACAGGTAGAGAGACTTATGGCAACCTTTCCGTGACCACTGAACTAAATCACATGACTTAGGCACTCCCCTACGCGCATATTTTCTTGCGCATCTCTCCTTCCATTGCAATTGCATTACGTTTCCGAAAGCGAGAAGTCACATTGCACGTTTGCTTTTACTTTTAAGCAAAATATGGTAATGTCTTGCGCTGCATATGGATGTACGTCAAAGTTTATCAAAAGTGGAGACACTACGTTTCACAGGTAAGTCGTTTCCATTCATTTTAAAAGATATTTTATATAAAATAAACCATTAATTGGCATGTACGACCATGCCTTCCTATAATAAAAGTTGATTTTCTGGCTTTGTAAATAATGTATAGCCTTGTAATTATTTTTAAAATAAAATATTTTATATATGTTTGTGTACTTTCATAAACTGTACCTCTATAAATGCTTAAAATTAGAAGAGAAAAATAAAATAAAGATGAAACTTTTAATACGCCTAGTTTCCTCTCTTGGCGACATTTTTTTTACGCCAACTTGGATTGTTTACATTTTCATACATACTCTTTTCCCCTGACAATGTTTTCATGCCATATAATGCTATGAAATGATTAATAACTCCCAAAAAATTTATATAAATATCAGTAAGTACACATTTAAAATTTATATTTTTTGCTGAGTATATATATTTTCCAGACTTATAAAAATAAATACAGTGTATGGCCGTAAATATAATTTTTCTTGAGAATTGTAGCAGAAACAATTACTTTTTACACTTTCTTTTAGTACTAACTGTCTTTGTATGTACATTAAAAAATACTCGTTAAACATTTCAAAAAAGTCCTTAACTGTATATGTAATGTATCAAATGAAATTGAGTAATTAAAATGCGATTTGAAAATTTTTTGTGATTATGAAATGTATAAAGTAACCATATAAAATTCCTAATATTTATCTATGATAAGTGCAATAAAATATACAAAAATATTTTTCAATTCAGTTTTTGTGCATTTAAAACTTTTATTAAAATATTTTCTAATTTCTATTATTTTTATTAGTTTTCCCAAAGATGAAGAAAGATGTGGGAAACACAACTGAAAAGAGAAAAGTTTTAAGCATTAAAATATGCTAAATTGTGCTATATGTGCAAAATATGCTAAATTGCATCAAAATATGCTAAATTGCATCAAAATAGGCTAAATGAAAAAAAAAAATTAACGTTTAGTCATTTTAAACAATTATTTGTTATGCCTAGTGTTCTATAAAGGCTGGAATTTTTTTAACTGTCGGTGGGGGGGATGAGGATGTTTTTTACAGAAACTTGGGAACAAAACTGATTTTTGTTTTCAACTCTGGCTTTTTTCCATACCTTAAAAATGAAGAAATCTAAACTGTGTCTCACTGTCTGATGAATATGTAAAGCAAAGAATGATATTTTAAATAATAAAAAAAACATATATAATGAGTCGCCCCGTAAATTCATAAAAGATTCAAAGTAATACTTTTTTTTTAAATTAGAATGCGAAGATATTATTCCATTATGTTAAAAATTGGAATTGTGAAAATATTAAATTTTGAAATGCAACAACATAAATATAAGAAATTTCATAACACATATTTAAAAAATTAAAAATAATTTTAAATATGGAGAAATTATTGTCCTATAGATTCTATTTAGCTCTTTGAAACTTCGTTCTTTGATCCTTTTAATTATGTCAAAGTAATAATATTTTTGATCAGTGAGGAATTGAGTGTTGTTGTTGAAACCCAGACCGTCCGACCTACCAGAAAGGTGTAAGGTAACTGTTTGGGCGGTCGGGAAGTGCCACCCAATTTAGACCGGAACCCAGTGGGGGAGGCATCCACAGGGACCGTACCCTCCTTCCCCTACCACCAACCTCTCGGAAGGACTTTCGGACCCACATGTTTAACGTGATCGTACTCCGCATGAACACGGCGGCAGTTTTGGCAGTGGCTGGAATCGAACCCGGGCCTACCGAGTGCAACTCCAGCGCGCTAACCAATGGGCTACCGCGCGCTGAAGAATTGAGTGTGAAAATGTTTCAAAATTGTGTTTAAAATGTTTATTCATTCCCCACTCCTTCCCAGTTTTGCAAGTTAATGCCTTACAAGCAGCATTTTGATTTATTATAATAACATTGTGTCCAAATATTTTTAAAAGCAATTTTTTTTTTTTTTGGGGGGGGGTGTCAAGGAATATAAAGTAACTGTTGCATAATCTGGGAATAATATACAAGATTTTGAATAGATACAATTGTATAATGCTCAGCTATATTACTAAAGTTGAAAATTGGCATTGCCTCACTGCCAATTTTGCACTTCAGTTTGTACAAAAATAAAAGTGTTTTATTAAAAATAAAGTTTTACTGAAGTAAGAAAATAATTTTAGCGGCACTTTTAAAACACTAAAAGGTATGGTAATTCTAATGACTGAATGGGGGGGGGGGGTCAAGGAATATAAAGTAGCTGTTGCATAATTTGGGAATAATATTCAAGATTTTGAATAGTTATATAGAATTGTATATTGCTCAGCTATATTTTTAAATTTGAAAATTGGCATTGAGGCAATTTTGCACTTCGTTTATACAAAATCAAAAAAAAAAGTATTTTGTTAAAAATACACGTTTACTGAAGTTAAGGAATAATTTTAGTGGCACTTTTATAATACTAAATGGTATGGTAGCTCTGTAAATGTATACTTTTAAAATCACAAAGTTTATACAGGTTTTTTATTCATTATTAAAATGTTGATGCATTAATATTAAACATCAACAACCTTAAATAATTAGTGATTTCTTGGTTTATTTTATCCCGTTTAATTTTATATACACTATATAAACCAGTGGTGAATTATGTATTGATATACCTCGTTCTTCTTGAATGAATCGTTCATTCAAGAAGAATGAGGATTCAAGATTCTATTGATATACCTCGTTCTTCTCAATGAATTAAAATATACCATGAAAGATAATCATGCCAAATATGATATGATCTTTTTAGATACACCGGATCTCGAGTTATTCCCGCATCTATGGCGGGCCCAGGGCGGGCTAGCCCGATTAGGTTCAAAATACAAAAAATCAATATATACCGTAAAAGACAACGAAATACTAAATGTGGACCTTCTAACTAGAAAATTAAAATATATCACAAAAGACAACGACATGCCAAATTTCATATTAGTGTGATTAATGGAACTTGATTAGTTAGGACCTAAGCAATAGGTATTTTGAAATACATCAGACGTATTCAGCACTGTTTTACTCCAGTACAAAAAATTATTTTATAGCGCCAAGTGCGGCAATAAGTCGCCAAGTCTGCGAGTATTCGACCCTAAGTCACGTGATACATGCAGTGGTCACTTTTTCAATCTCTTCTGAATAGTAATGCGCAGTCTACCTATATCTCTGGTCGAAGGATATACCAGTTGGGACTTACCACACCTCTGCCCTCTGACCTTGCTCCTTGCCTTTCGACACCGTAGCCATGCCAATCACCCCCTTGCGTAGGAGGGGCCGACCCCGAAAGACTAAAATAAACCAGAACAACCCTAGTTCCCCATCTACCACTTCTGGCTACTCGTCGAGTCGACTTCGTGGCCAGGGGGGAGACTGTAAAGAGTGAGCTGCCAGCGCGGTGACACCTGGGAAAAAGAAAAAAAAGAGAAAGAGAGAGGGTCTCACGACATCGGCTCGATGCTGAAGCCCACCAGTTGTTGTTGAGACCCAGACCGTCCGACCTACCAGAAAGGTGTAAGGTAACTGTTTGGACGGTCGGGAAGTGCCACCTAATTTAGACCAGAACCCAGTGGGGGAGGCATCCACAGGGACCGTACCCTCCTTCCCCTACCACCAACCTCTCGGAAAGACTTACGGACCCACATGTTTAACGTGATTGTACTCCGCATGAACCCGGCGGCCCACCAGTTGTTGTTGAATGTTGAAAACCCAGACCGTCCGACTCATCCAGTGGACTTGAGAAACTATTTGGACGGCCGAGAAGCCACCAGTTGTTGAAGACCCAGACCGCACGACCAACCCGAAGGCTTATGGTAGCTAATTGTTTGGCCGGCCACCAGTTGTTGTTGTTGAGACCCAGAACGTCCGACCTACCAGAAAGGTGTTGAAGACCCAGACCGTCCGACTCGTCCTGAGGACTTGAGCATCTATTTGGACGGCCGGGAGAGGAGTTGGCAGGCGTCCGGCCGATGTCCGGGTGTCCACAACAACCAACACCAAATTTATTGAATCTTTAAAAAATTTTTACAGGAGTGGTTACAAGGATATAAGCTAATAACATAGTTTTGCTAATATGAAAATATATCTGAAGACTTGATTACATTTATACTCTTGTAGACTTGAATACATTTTGTTGACTTATTTACATTATTGAAGACTTGATAGTATATTTACAAATGACATAATGATCTGAGATAATATAAGTATTATGATAGTAGTTGAAAACATTTTGAAGTTGACTATATATTATAAAATGGGGTGCAACAACTAAAGACAACACAACAAAAGCAGACGACACCACCGAGAAAAACAACATATAAAAAAACAACATAAAAAACAAACAAAAAAAAACAAGAAGAGGAGTCACCGACCGAAAAAATTAAAAGCAGAGATCCCCAGGCTGATTATGAAATTTTATTAGAGATTTCTCTCGCTATGAGAACACAGTTTTTTATTTTATTGATTGAAGAAGGGTTAGAGCAGACACTCGAGAACCAGGTCGCCGTATTATGGGGTGAAGGTTTATAAAGGTGAAATGCTTTGGTAAGGGGGCAAGAAAAAACGTAGTGATCGGCGTCGCCGAAAGCGCCGCAGGAGCAGCAGGAAGTAGATTTACATTTGAAAGAGAACAAATAATCGGGGAATGGGCCGTGGCCCGTAATAAAGTAGATTAAATATTTATTAGTAATATGTGTATTAAAGTTAACTTTTGGAAGGAAATTTAAAATTCTGGCGGGATCGTGAGTTCGGGGGGAGACATAGTCATTTAAAAAGGATTGCCAATTACTAAGGATATCAAGTTTGTAATGTTTTTTGAGAAGTGAATAAGGGAAAGGTAAAGAAGTTGGAGAGCCAGAGGTAGTAGCTAGTTTTGCATTTTTGTCTGCGACCTCGTTACCCGAGATGTCGGAGTGGGCTTTAACCCAACATAAATTAATTAAATGTTTATTAAGATTAGCATTAGTTTTAATTTTGGATAAGTAAAAAGATTTGTTTTTGATGGAGTTAAAGGCTGAGATTGACGATTGACTGTCTGTAAAGATATTAATTTTAATGTTTCTATTAGATGCCCAATTTATAGAGAAATGGATCGCAGCAATTTCTGCTTGGAAAACTGTGTTCCCATGCTCAAGTTTAAAGGTGAAAGTTTCTTCCAGTGTGTTTTCGTTAAAGATGCAAATGGCGTATCCTGTATTGTTTTCAATAGAGGAACCATCAGTGTAAATATTTATTTTGGAAAAGTTAAGTGGATTAATGGGGGAAAAGGTCACTGTACGTTGAGAAGGAGGGATACTGGAAGAAGGGCAGTTATGATCAAATTTTTCAGGGGGGGGAAGGGCAGGATTTGTAAAAAGGTTATTGCGAAGTTTGCAAAAGGTATATTTTTTGTACAAAGAATTTATTACAAAGTGAATGGGGGGGATTCCAGTTAAAGAAAAGAGAGAAATGTTAGAAGTAGTCCGAAAACCAGATGAGATTTTTAAAAGAAAAATCCTTTGAAGAGAGATAAGTTTTTTGATCTGTGCCCCAGTCAATGCTTTTCCCCAAACTCCTGAGCCGAAAGTAATTATCTTTTCGATAACCGAAAGATACCAAACTTTAAGAAAGGATTTATCAACACCCCAGTTACTGCCAGTCACTCTCCCAAAAGTGCTAGCGAACTTGAAGCACTTCTCTCTCAGATTAAAAATATGGGAACTCCATTTAAGGTTATCGTCGATCGTGATGCCTAAGTAATTTAATTGTCTAGTAGTTTGAATTTTAACGTTTTGGATTTTAAATGAGGGTCTCTGTTTAATTTTAGATCTATTTTTTTTAAATACGATAGCTTTACATTTTTCGGGGGTGGCGGAGAGTTTAAGGGCCGAAAGGGAGGACGAGATAAGATCAAGGAGATTATTAGTATTAATACGTAATGTTTTCAAGTTTGTGGAAAAAGTGACCACCGCAAGATCATCCGCGAAGGCCTGCAGGTAAAAAAGATCATCATTAAGATTAAGTATATCATTAAAATAAATACTCCACAGGGTAGGAGAAAGAACCGAACCCTGCGGAGCCCCAGAGGAGATACATTTAGTGATAGAGGAAGTGCCGTTAGCCAGAGAAATTTGTCTATTATTTAAATAAGAGAATATAAAGTTTTGGTAAATTGGTGGAAGATTGATATTAGAAAGTGTTTGAGGTAATATATTCCAGTTGAGATTATCGAAGGCCCCGCAGATGTCCACGGTGGTCAGGGAAACGAAATTTTTTGATTTGTGAGTAGAAATGTTATTAATCAGCCTGAGGGTTGCATCCTCGCAACTAGTAAGTTTCCTAAAACCGAATTGCAGGGGATGAAGAGCTCCAGCAGATAAAAGCCAAAAGTTGAGTTTGTTAATAAATATTTTTTCCAAAATTTTTCCAAGGGTAGGTAATAAGCAAATAGGGCGGTAGGAAGAACAAAGGGTGGGATCCTTACCGGGTTTATTAAAGAATATGATATTTGCATTATTAAGACATGAGGGGAAATGGCAAAGTTTAAAGCAAAGGTTAATGAATTTCGAAAAAAAGAAAGGGAATGATTTAAAAAGTTTTTTCCATATTGTGAAGTCCAGGTTATCGAGACCGGGAGCTTTTCCGTTTTTTAAATTTTTGATTACTGCTGAAAGCTCCTCATCCGAGACAACCCCCAACCCATCAGAAGGTAAATTAAAATGTGGAAAACCGCTAAAGTCAGTATCAATTTTAAAGTGGTGGTCCATCAATCGTTTCAATTTGTCTTCATAGTTAAGGGAGGGGGAGTCAGGGAAAAAAAGATTAATATTATTGAATTTTCTATGTTTCTGGAAGGCAAATTTGAAATGTGAGCCGAAAGAGTTACTGCACTTAGTGCAATAAGCCTTCCAGGAATCCATTCGGGTTTTTTTTAGGAGTAATTTATATTTGGCTTTATTAAGCTTGTAAAGAATTTTGGCAGAAAGTATAGTTTCAGGAGAAGCATCATTTCTCTCGAGTGACCGAATTCTTTTATATAGGGCAGTGACAAAATTTCTATGTTTCGAAAGGGTTGGGGTCCACCAAGTGAAGTTTTTTATAGTTTTAGTCTTTTTCTTTCTAATATATTTAAAGGCGCAATCTTGGACGGATTCAATTAAAATTTTTACAAAGGAGTCAAGAGAATTTGTGTCGTGAATTTTATCTAATAGAGGATTAAGAAAGTTAAGGTTGTTTTTGAAGTTGTATATAAATTTGCCTATACCGTATTGAGTTTTTAAGAAGAAAGTATTATCTGAAGGAGGATCAAGGTTAAAAATAATTTTGATATATTTATGGTCACTGAATGTGTCACTCGAGAGAATCTCCCAACTCTGAATAAAATCGAAAAGTGAAAAGTTAACAAGGGACAAGTTGGGGAAGCCATTTCCAGTATGTGAAACAAAAGTTGGACCACATTTAACATCATTACAAATTACAAGATTATTATTAAGACAAAAGTCGATCATGTCGAGTCCCCTCTGATCGGTGAAACCGTATCCCCACATCCGGGCATGGGCGTTAAAATCTCCAAGGAGTAAAAAATTTTCATTAAAATAGTTAAAAATTTCAATTTCTGATAGCATGTTTGTAAAATCATCATGAGGGGGAAAATATATGCTCGCTAAATTAATTGGAGCGTGATGTGGTAGTAAAATTTCTACAAATATTGATGTTAGTGATTTATATTTAAAGTTTACTATAAGTTGGGGGTTAAAAATTAGAATAATTGATTTTTGTGAGTTGGAAGAATATTGTCGAACCCCAGGGAGGGAGAGAGAATTAAATTATGATTAACGTATGGCTCTTGAAGGCAAACAAAATCTATTGAATTATCGAGGGCGAATTTAAATAATGAAGAGTGAGCAGAGAGCGAGTGATTAACGTTAATTTGAATACCGGAAAAGTTCATTAAAAAAGAAAAAAATATAGAAAGAAAAAAAAAAAAAGCCCGGAGGGGGAAGCAAAAGGTACTAAAATTACATAAAAACAAGAAATAACAAAAACATGAAATAACAAAACATACAGAACAAAAGACATATAATATGCAGAATTAAGGAAACCAAAAAATTGTTAAGCCTCATTCTGAAGCTTTCTAATTCTCGCCATCTCAGCCTGAAAAGTTTGGCAGTTCTTTTTATCATAGGTTGTATGATTAGTTTTGTATTTTAAACTAGAGTCTCCTGCGTTAGAAGTAGTACAGTTCACACAGGTTAAGGTCTGAGCTTTGCACTCTTTGTATGTGTGTCCGCTACGGGTACAGTGGCTGCAATTACCGGTAACATGGTGACAGGAACTTGCCACGTGTCCGTAGCCCTTACATTTGTGACATATTTTTAATGCAATATAGTTTTTTACTAGGTAAGACTTGAAGTGATGGAAGAGTTTTTTCGTTTCCAGTATTTGATTTGCATCGTTAGTGTTCATGAGAAGTACCCAATTTAAGTTGCCAGACCTGGCTGGGAAATTTTTTAGAATTCTAATATCTTCTGTTTTCAAAGTAGGATGGTTGATCACCACCAATGCTTTTACATTCTCCTCATTGAAATTGGGAGGAAGGTTGAAGATTATAAGTGCCTTTTTACGTTCCTCCTGGACCCTAATTGTAAATTTGCTCTTGATGGCCGAATTTTGAAATTTTGGTAGTAGTTTCGCTGGGTTGTCCTCTTTACATGTAACTTTGAGCGTACCGTTAGGCAGTGTAGTGATGTTTTTAATGTTGACTCCAAGAGGACAGGGGAGTGAGATAAGGTCTTTTTTCAGCTGTAGGTTATCTTTTGAGCGATCCAGTCCTTGGAGTAGAACGCTGGAGAACTGGCGAGAAGAGGTTCCAGGTTGAGCAGAAGATTGAGCAGTGTAGGAGGAAGGAGCAGGAGCAGTAGGTCCTGATCTTTTGAATGACTGTTGTACCGAGTTTTTGACCTGTGTAGGAATTTCTTTCAAAATATTTGTAGTGAAAGATTTTAGGTCATTGTTGATTTTATGCTGGAAATTTGCGAAGTCATCATTTAGTTTCTTGGAAAGGTTTGAGAAAGCTACAGCATCTACCAGTAGCGGTCGAGAACGAGGTGATGGAGCAGAACCAACGTTACTTTCGAGAGTATGAAGAGAGATTTTAATATCTCTAAATTTGTCCTCCGTGTATGCTTTATGAGTGGCATTTAACTTTACGTTTTTGGTAAAATATTTCTCAAGTCTATCAATGTTTTTCATGATCTTAGCCACATGTTCGTTATTGAGATTAAAAGGTGGAGCATCTTTATCAGTAGCGGTGGAGCCAGGACTAGAACAGGTAGAAGGGGCAGGAGTAGAGGGAATATCTGTGGATTTTGAAGAACCAGGCAGAATCGGAAAGTCGAGAGCAGGAGTCGTCGGAGCCGGCGAAGCCGAAGCGGCAGGAATAGATGCTGAGTCCAAGGCGACCTGAGAGAGAGAGCCAGGAACCGGAGAAGAAACCAATGGGATGTCTTGAAGGGTTGGAGCAGAGAACTGAGCAGAGTGGGAAGGAGTGCAGGATACTTGGGTAGATCTGGTAATTGCAGGAGAGGTTGAAGTGGTAGTTGATTTTACCGCAGGTGTCGTAAAGTTTACCAGAAAGGTGTGAAAGGAAAGTCTACCAGAAAGGTGTAAGGTAACTCTTTGGACGGCCGGGAAGTGCCACCCAATTTAGACCGGGACCCAGTGGGGGAGGCATCCACAGGGACCGTACCCTCCTTCCCCTACCACCAACCTCTCGGAAATACTTACGGACCCACATGTTTAACGTGATCGTACTCCGCATGAACCCGGGGGCCCACCAGTTGTTGTTGAATGTTGAAAACCCGGACCGTCCGACTCATTCAGTGGACTTGAGAAACGGCTGGGAAGCCACCAGTTGTTGAAGACCCAGACCGCACGACCAGCCCGAAGGCTTATGGTAGCTAATTGTGTGGCCGGCCACCAATTGTTGTTGTTGAGACCCAGAACGTCCGACCTACCAGAAAGGTGTAGAAGACCCAGGCCGTCCGACTCATCCTGAGGACTTGAGTATCTAATTGGACGGCCGGGAAAAGAGTTAGCGGAAGCCAACTCCCGGGGCGGCCAACGTCCGACGGTCTGGGGGCAAAGTTTATTTAAGTTTCAAAAAATATACATTGAGGTTACAAGGAGTTGTACAAAGAGGTGAAGATGAGTTAACATTTTGATGATTAGATGACATGATTAAATATAGATGACATGATATTTAGCAAGATGACATGATATAAAACATGATGTTTGATGACAGTTGTAGATGATTAGATGACAGGATTGAAGAATGATGACATGTTTAAGAATTGATGACAAGTTATTTTGCGTGAAGACAAAAATGAAAATGAAGACATGAATAAAATTGAGGATGACATTATATAAAATTAAAAAGAAGGAAAATTATATGATATTTTGTTGATGAAAAAAAATGGAGGTAAGAAAATGACAAGGGTAAATTACAAAAATATCATTCTACTACTAATGATATATATGAAACCAGTATAAAGTAATAGGATGTAATACGAAACATGGTAAAATTATTGCTTATCAATGTTGGTATACAAAACACAAACAACCAACAGCTCAAACAAGGGACAAAACGCACAAGTACTACAACAAAACGAGCAAAGAACAAGCAGCTTAAACAAAGACAAAAACACTAACAAACGACGACACCACCGGGAAAGTAAGAGGGAGGAGTCACCGGCCAGAGATAAAAATTGAAAGCAGAAAAACCCCAGGCTGATTAAGAGATTTTGTTTGAAACTTCTCTTGCAATGAGAACACAGTTTTTGATTTTGTTAATGGAGGATTTGTTGGAGCAAACACTCGAGAACCAGGTCGCAAAATTTTGGGGAGAAGGTTTAGAGAGGTGAAAAGGTTTGGTAAGGGGGCAGGAAAATACAAAATGATCGGCGTCGCCGAAGGAACCGCAGATACAACTGGAAAAGGATTTACATTTAAAAGAATATAAATAGTCAGGGAAGTGTCATCCATGGCCCGTTATAAAATATATAAGGTATTTATTAGTAATTTGGGAGTTGAAATTTACCTTAGGGAGGAAAGTTAAAATTCTAGCCGTGTCGTTAAAATTCTACCAGAAAGGTGTAAGGTAACTGTTTGGACTGCCGGGAAGTGCCACCCAATTTAGACCGGGACCCAGTGGGAGAGGCATCCACAGGGACCGTACCCTCCTTCCCCTACCACCAACCTCTCGGAAGGATTTACGAACCCACATGTTTAACGTGATCGTACTCCGCATGAACACGGCGGTAGTTGTGGCAACGTACAAATCCAGCGTGCAAACCACCGGGTTACCGCGCCCGAAATGTGCCAACAGCACGCGGTGTTCCTAGGTGGTCACCCACCCAAGTACTAACCGCGCCCGATGCTGCTTGACTTCGGTGATCCAACGAGAACCGGTGTTTTCAGCACGGTACGGCAGTTGGCCTGGCCACCAGTTGTTGTTGAGACCCAGACCGTACGACCTACCAGAAAGGTGTAAGGTAACGGCCACCAGTTGTTATAGAAGACCCAGGCCTTCCGACTCATCCAGAGGACTTGAGCAACTATTTGGACGACCGGGAAGGGGCCACCAGTTGTTGTTGAGACCCAGACCCAGACCGTCCGACCTACCAGAAAGGTGTAAGGTAACTGTTTGGACGGCCGGGAAGTGCCACTCAATTTAGACCGGAACCCAGTGGGGGAGGCATCCACAGGGACCGTACCCTCCTTCCCCTACCACCAACCTCTCGGAAGGACTTACTGACCGACATGTTTAACGTGATCGTACTCCGCGTGAACACGGCGGCAGTTTTAGCAGTGGCTGGAATCGAACCCGGGTCTATCGTTGTTGTTGAGACCCAGACCGTCCGACCTACCAGAAAGGTGTAAGGTAACTATCGTTGTTGTTGAAGACCCAGACCGTCCGGCTCGTCCTGAGGACTTGAGCATCTATTTGGACGGCCGGACTATCGTTGTTGTTGTTGAGACCCAGACCGTCCGACCTACCAGAAAGGTGTAAGGTAACTGTATGGACGGCCGGGAAGTGCCACCCAATTTAGACCGGAACCCAGTGGGGGAGGCATCCACAGGGACCGTACCCTCCTTCCCCTACCACCAACCTCTCGGAAGGACTTACGGACCCACATGTTTAACGTGATCGTACTCCGCATGAACACGGCGGCATTTGTGGTAGCGTGCAAATCTAGCGCGCAAACCACGGGGATACCGCACCCGAGATGGCCAACAGCACGCGGTGTTCCGAGGTGGTCACCCACCAAGTACTAACCGCGCCCGATGCTGCTTGACTTCGGTGATCTAACGAGAACCGGTGATTTCAGCACGGTACGGCCGTTGGCCCGGACTATCGTTGTTGTGTAAAACTTCTTAACTTTGTAATGTTTGTGTTGTATTTGTGAATAGTTTAATACTGTCATTAAACTTCAAAATGTGTACAAGTTTATCCGTGTGATCCTTACAACTAGCCGATATAAACTTTAAATTTCACCACAATTCCCAACTTTAATTGAAAAAAATATATTTTCACAATTAAACGCGATATACTCAGAGATGCCAACTTTTACGGATTTTTTCTTCATCTTAGGGTTTTACGGACATTACTCCCCAAACTACGGAAAATCCCGTAAAATTCATGCAAACCACCATTCAATTCATATTCCTTGCTTTGCTGAGAATCCGAAATTATCAGTTTGCATCCATTTTCTTTTACTACTGATTTCATATCAGAACAATAGACCTAATTTATTTTTATAGTGCGAGTAAAAGTAAAGAAATATTTTACTAAACAAATTATATCTTGTTTAAATTACGCGATTGCGCAATTCAGTTTTTCTTTTTGGGCTTTGCCGAGAGTACACAATTATCTTTTTCCCATCCATCTCCATCCCCGTATTATTGGACATTAACTTAACTGAACTAGCTTATTTTTAAATTATGGTTAATTTTTAAATTATTTCCGCATAAATAACACAATTTAGTTTTATTTCGCGGCCGTACGGAATGACCCTTTTCCATCATCTTCATCTCCATATTATTGCACATTAGCTTGACTAAACTAGCTTATTTTTATACTTTAGTTGATTATAAAGGTTAACTTTTTAATTATTTTCACATAAATAGCACAATTGTTTTTAATAATTGTTCATAAATAGCACAAAATTCTGTAAGAACTCGTGAAATAATACAACAATATCAATATAAATTAGTAATGCAATAAACTATTTAATACTAAATAAAAAAAAAATGAATTTAAATATTGAGGCGATGTTTGGATAAAAATATTCATCAAGCTGGATATATCCAATTTATTCACTTTCTCTTGATAAGAGTTCAAAACAACATCATTTAACTTATGTTGAGTGAACTTTGAAATTTTTCCAAATCGTACTAAAATCTAATCAGCACTATGGAAACTTAGAAATGACTTGTCTATCAAATTTTGCGAAATTTCATCCAATAGTGTTTGAGCTAGATTGGATACTTACATTGCACAGGAGCCACGTTAAAAGTAGTTTTTGTTTGAAATTTGTAGATCTGTCGAAAACCCGTGTTCTGATTTTCGACTCTTCCCCTACACATTACAATGTAGTAAAAATTATATATTATTTTCTCCACTATTTTGATCAATTTTACAAGATTCTTCATCCTCTATTTAATATCATCAGTTTTTTCGTTCCCTTCTTATAGTGGTCACAAGGGGTTATGTCTTGACTGCCGAAATTCAAGTTTTTATTATCTCTCATTATTGAAAAATTAACTGATGCCACCCACTGCCTCCACTGTTTGAAAAATTTCTCGTTTTTGCACTGCAGGCACTATAGCATATAAAAACGTAAAATTGGGTACACTTGTAGAAAAATGTCTGGAGAATAAACTGAAATAAACCGTTTCTTCGAGTTAAATTTTAGTTTAAGAAATATTTAATGTCAAATTGAAAGACAAAATATTTGAGCTGTGAGAAAATTTTTATTTTGAATGCAACAAGATCATTAAAAAACCTGCATATCTGTATCTTTAAAATGGAGCGAGTTATATTTAATTGAAAATTGAACATTGCGAATGGGGACCCTATATCCAATTAGAAATGTAAATGTGTAACATGTCACAGAAAAGATAAAACTGGATGATAATACATAGGAGACATTTTTGCGAATTCCGCGTAGGCTCACGATGCAATCACGAAGTCCTTTTTAATAACTAAGTATTTTTTCAATAATTAAGTACTTTTTTTTATATCTAAACAATTTCCATCGTCAATTTCTTTATGATCCCTATTTTCACTGATGAAACAGCCTTTCACATGGTACGGAAAAGTGGCATAAGTCAGATTTTTTCCTTTATCGTAATTCAGTTGATTTTAAAGATATTATCTTGTTGCATTAAAAATAAAAAATTTGTCTAAGGGGTTCGTATAGAAATTTGAAAATGAATGGGAGAACTATTTCATGAACGTAGTCTTATTTCAACATTTTTGCAATTTCCATTGCCCACTTATCCCCAACAGGACAGGTAAAGAATTAAAGCGTGTTTCTATCTTTTTGGGACACCCTGTAGAGCCTCGGCTGGCCAGTACAAAGATCCACACCCTGTTGCGGTAGTAAGGTTCTTTTCAACATCGAAGTTTAAAATACTGTAGAAAAAAACTTGTGAAATAATACTTTCGTTATGAATTTCTAATTTTTATTATCTCCATTACGATTTTATACTACTTAAAAGATTAAAATGTCCATTTTGAGGGGAGGAGAATTGAGTCCTGCTGCTAAGAGATAATAGAGAAGTAATTTATAATAAAGATTTATATGAAAGAAGCTGTACCTTATTTGTTTTAACGACCCAATAAAGCCAGTACCCACAGTCTATGAAGTCTGTCTCTGAGCTTGGATAACACCTGGAGTTTTATTTTCTACACTATTACAATATTTACTCATGTTTTTACTTATACATATTACCATGCATTTGAAAATATATTTTTATTCCAATGCGGAACATATAAAATTTCATATAAATGACATAATTGTAAATACTTTAAATCCTTAATCATAAACAGTTTAAAATACATAATTATATTCTATAAGGAATGCATTCTCATTGCATATACCAGCATTCATGGACTGCTTTTGCTCTTTTTAGCGCACACGAAAACTTGCCATAAATTTGTACAGATTCAGTCTTACCACGAAGTCAGCAATCAATTTCACAAAGATTGAGGTCAAACTGCACGATTTGTCTATGGCCTAAACCAAATATTAATTTTTTTTAGAACCCGCCTAAACGAGACCTTTCCTAAGCTGGGATAACGCTAGGGATATCGATGCTGGTATTTATCTTTTGGAATACCCCCATTAGGTGGATTTTTGTGAGTCTATATTTTCTAACTTAATGCAGTTCGAGTCACTTTATTTAAGTTATAAAATTAATGAAATTTTAACTTAACATAATGTTTAATTTAATAATTTAAGTTAAACCTAATGTTTTTAAGCTCTTAGAATGGTAGAATTTGTTTGTTGTCATTATCCCGCCTCCCGAGATCTACGCTTTATGCATTCGTAGCATCTTTCAGGGATTAGGGGCTTTCTTATTTAATAAATTGCATTCAATAACTCGTTTCAAATATGAATTAATAATAAAACATTTTTTACACTACATATTTTTAGGCTACTTTTTTGTCAATTTAAGAAATACATAAAACGCATTTTGTTTTTCTCATCCATGTAATATATAAAATTTTCCCCCAAAATATTCGCAATATGAAATCTAAGCATTGCTTAGATTTTGATGTGAATAACATCAATGGTTGGGAATATCTCTGACTGAAATTGGAGCGTTACGAAAAATGTGAAAATTATGGGCGTAAACAATTTTATTGAAAATATAGTGTCATTTACGTAGATATAGAAAAAAAAATTCAATATTTTGGATCTTTTCTTTTCAAAGGAGTAAAAGTTTTAGCCTCCCTTTGCTTACTTTTAAAATATAAAACTATATACTTCTTCTAAGCTATAAAGGATAGATAGATATAAACAGGAACTACTGAGAACAGTAGAAAATGAAATTTCTAGATTAATAATTTATTTTTATAATTATAATTTTCGAGGAATCGTCATATCAAGTTAAGAAGATTGAAAATTTTCGGTTTTTCAAGCTTGTAATGTTTATATTTCGTAAACACTATGAATTATAATAGGTAATTTGTAGTCCTACAAAGATATATCTCCCTACAAATTGTAGTCCTACAAAGATATATTCGAAAACTGAGAACTCTAAAATCCAATTGGATTTTAGAGTTCTCAGTTTTCGAAATTTGAATATTTTGAAAATATGGTTCTAATTTCGATATTTTAGTCTTTTGAGCAATTTTGAAAGGGTGATTCAAATTTCGATCATTTAATATTTTGAGTTTCAAAAATGATAAACAAAAAAAGAGCTATTCACGTACAAATATTTCGTCTTTATAGACTTGAGCCGATTTTTTGTTTTCCGTATAGTTCAGTATTCCATTCAAATTTGCGATTTCATTTTGTTGCTAAAAAATTATTTGAATTTGTTATGAATTGTTAAAATATGTCTTTAAAAAGTACGTATCTTATAACAGAATTAAATAAAGCAATAAAAATAAATATATAAACATTTCTTATGCATGCCTATAATTTAAAAATCCTACCTTACATCCTGTTTTCAAACATCATTGATTACATCCTATTTTCATATTGAAAAATGTTGTTTTATGAAACGCGTGTATACTAATAAAATAAACGTGTGCCCAGATCACAACAGTGGATGGTTGCGCAATGTTGGCTGAATGCGAGTGCATTGTATTTTCTGCAGGCAAGGGTGAGCATCCATTTTTTCCCCTGAGAGTCCTAAATGACTTGCCTAATTAAAGACACTTGAAATGTGTTTCCGACTGCATAGTGAAGAAAAGTTGTGAAAATTTGTACTACAAATGATGTGCACTCACCAGATGCACAAATCCTATTTCCTCAATGTATGGGGGACTTTCTTGACCTCGGGCTAGAGATAGTTCTCTGCCAGACCACACATTATACTCGTTAGCATTGCTCTCTCTCTGTAGGTGGCTCATTTGTGTTGGAATGGAATTTCATCAGAAAAAAAAAAACCATTGCCCCCCTTCGTAAATGATTTTGCATGGGGTCAAGGATATCGTTTCACCAGAGAATTATTTCCTAGTAGATATTTATAGAAAATTAAAAAAAAATATTTTTTTAAAGTGACATTTATAACGAACAAAACCCACTTCAATATGGAATTTTCCCGTGAGATGACCAATTTTTCCGAGTCAGGGTGTGTGTAACATCCCCCTCCGGTACGTTCCTGGGCCCATAATAAAAGTGTGTAGAGGAAGTCCATGATAAAAATTCGTAAAGGAGGCCCATAAAAATGTTTGTAGAGGAAGCCCATGATAAAAGTTTGTAAAGGGGGCCCACGATAAAAAGTTTGCAGAGTAAGCCCATGATGAAAGTTTGTAAAGGGGTCCATGATGAAAGTTTGTAGAGAGAGCCCATGGTAAAAATTTGTAAAGGGAGCTAGCTCATGATAAAAAATTTGTAGAGGGAGCCCATGATAAAAGTTTCTAAAGGGAACTCATGATAAATGTTTGTAGAGAAAGTCCATAATGAAAAGTTTGTAAAGGGGGCCCCATAATGAAAAGTGTGTAAAGGGGGCCCATAATGAAAAGTTTGTAAAGGGGGCCATTATGGAAGTTTGTAAAGGAGCTCATGATGAAAGTTGCAAAGGAGCCCATGATAAAAGTTTATAAAGTGAGCCCATGATAAAATTTTATAAAAGGAGCTCCCATCCCCCTGCATGAAAGGAGTAAAGCACATTCGAACACCAAAGAGTTAAGATATACAATGAAAATGATAATTTTTCCCTAGCTTAATTAAAATTTGCATAGCCATAGGTAACATAATGATCGTCATCCATTCGTTTTTGTATTTCATTTCAAACACTTGATTAAAGTTCCCAAAATAATCAAAAGTTGATATCTGTACATCATTTCAAATAATGGTTCCTAATGAGTGAGCGTTTCTTTCCGCCTCCCCCACCTGAAATATTTGAATTTAACTTCGACTTCCCTGGAGTAGAGATCCAATAAAAGATAAATCAAAGAACGTCTTTAAACTTTCCAAACATTCGCCTTACGGGAAAGGGCATACAGTGAAACGTCCTCCGGGTCATAAAAGAATTATGTGTGTCCCTGCAGTTTAAGCTGGTTTCTTCGAAGATTTTTCTTGAGAAACTCCCAGTAACTGCCACAGATACAGATCAGCTGTATTATTTATTCCTTGGACATGATGCCAGTCATCAGGACCTACAAATGTATTCCTATTTCCATCCTTCTTAATCCAAGAACTGAAATCCCTCCAAAAATACGTTATACAGTCTTGTAGATCCAAAAGCCTCTTTGAATCTACAAGACTGTATAACGTATCTTGGACAATACAAACGTGTAGCTATCCATGTTGCTAGTAGCTCTAATCTAGGGTAGCTTCAATCTGCACAAGAGATACACGTAAATACATACCTGCCAACCTGGGAAAATTGGAATGTGTAAAATTTTGCTTGAATGACATTTATAATGATTTTTTTTAAACTACACGCGCAAACGACATTTCTAATGAATTTAACTATGTACAAGTACTTGCATTAAAAAAATACTGCATTAAATATATCAGACTTAGTACTGGTAGAATATGAAAATTCAGGACACCAATTTTATAAAATTTCAGGACAATAAATTATAAAACAAAAATAAAAGTTTTATCCGGTGAAAATTACTTTACAATGAAAACAAATATTTATGTTTGGTAAAACACAGGTTTTTACTAAAGAGAGTAACAAATATTGATCTTTAATAATAATAATAAAAATATATAGCACTGAATTATATTCCTGCAAAAATGGTTTCCTTTTTATTTGCCTAAATCATTGCTTTAATACCACTTTTTGGAAAATATCCCTTCAGAGTTCATACCGATTTTTCAAAATAGAAAAATTTGTATTATGCAAATATAATTAAAAAATTAACCTTAATAATTAGCCATAATATGAAAATATGCTAGTTTAGTCGATCTAATATGCAACATTTAAATGATGGAGATGGATGGAAAAAGATGCTAACGTACTCTCGGCAATTCACGCGAAGTAACTGAATTGCGTAATCGCACTGTTTATGCGAAAATAATTAAGAAATTAACCATAATAATTAATTAGAATATGAAAATAAGCTAGTTTATTCGAACAAAAATGCAATATTTAGAAGATTGAGATAGATGGAAAAAGATACTTTTGTACTCTCGGCGATTCATAAGAATAAACTTGAATTGCGCAATCGCAGTGTTTATGCGAAATTAATGAACAAAATAACATTTTAGCGATTTATGCTGAATTAGACAACCTTTGAAGAAGTATATTTATTACTTTCATAAAATAAGCGATCGAGATCTTCATTTACATTACACGCGGCAGTAAATCTCCATTAATTTGATTAGAATTACCCTGTATTTTATTATGAATTTGCTACGATCCCGGGAATGGTAGAAATAAGTGCTAAAAAAAGCGAAAAATCGGCATTTCCGATTAATTACACCATGTCTGGTTAATTGATAAATTTCAAATAAAAAAAGCCGGAGAATTTCGCCAGAGATTGATTTCCTAGTAATGTTAAAAAATTCAAATAAATGCGGAAATGCGTAAAATATAGCAATATATGCGTAAAAGCGTAAAGAGCAGTTAAAATGCGTAAATTTTACGCATAATGCGTAAAAGTTGGCAGGTACTAAATAGATGCATGCAGCATAAGCTACTTTACTTGCATCGCCAAAAACGTGTAGACTCATTTTTCAGTCTAAAGACTAGAAAAAGGGGGTCTGAAGAGTCAAATAGCTTTAATCAAATATACTCATTTCTTATGGTGGCTTTTCGTCCCGACCACACTTTATCTTTTGCAAGATCCATTTTGGTATGCGTCCTCCCCGGAGCCTACTTCCTATTCATGTGACAGCATTTACATATAATTACATGAGGTAAATAGAAACCCTTAGATAATAAATTAGTCAATAGAAACTTCAAGGTTCGCGATTTAAAAGTGTGCCATTTCACTTTTCCAATATGTGTTAGTATACGCCTAAATGTTCAATGGACCGAATAAATGATGGGCTGTTCAGTAAAACCCTCGTGAAAAATCGATTCGAAACACTCGCTGATGGATGGAGATCAGAAGTACTGTGATGCAATATTTGTTATTTTAGGGGTGTTTGATTGACCTCTTCGATTTATGAAAAAATTGGCGCAGTTTGAGGTGACGTCCCCGACTTTTCCATTAAAACTCCAATTTTACAGGACTCAAGTTGGGGTCCGAGTTCTCCAAATTTATATTCCCATTCAATCCAAAGTATTATATGTTCCCCAATATTGATTGCGGTCCTTTATTCAAGAAAGCGTATTTTGAACGGACCTATTTGCGTAATGGTCGTGCAGCCGATTGATAACCATCCTCTCTTATCGGTTGGCCGGTGGTGCGCGGTTCGTCAAAGGGATGCCATCCGAGTCTGGAGGCGAACAGAATGTTCGAAATCTGTGTCAACAGCCGTGCATGACTTGCGCGTGCACGCCGGAGGATGGGATGGGCCTGGATTGGAGGAAAGACGGATTCCGAAAACTTAATTTCCCTCAGAAGAAGTTGTCTGCGGGAAAGTCACGATACCCATAGCAAAGGGATCGAATTAAGAAAGTGTCTGTTCCAATGTGATAAAGGACATCCCTGCTCGTATAAGTCATTATAAATTTGTTTTAATTCGATCCCCTTTCCTTACAAAGTTACTGAATCATGTGGACAAAGGTAGTTATATAAATAAATGAAAAACCGTGAAAGTGATACGAACTTCATTTGAGCAGGTCTTGATTTTTCTAAGCACAATCTAAATGCCGGTTGTCCAAACAAAATAATAAAAGAAATAGGGATATCTAAATGCTTAAAATTTTCGATAGCAGCACCTAATTTTAAAGTCATTTTATTCATTTATAATATTTGAATCTATATTTCATACACATTGGACTCTCTGAATAAGGGTTTTTCCGTAATCTATGGGAATGTTATCGTAGAAAATTATAATTCACTTTTTGAGCTTAAATGTATTACAATCAAAAATACACTTGATTAAATAAAATTATATATTTATATTATTAAATATATATATAATGTAATTAAATTAGAATTAGATCGAGTTGTTATGAAAGAAATCGATCGTTTAAAAATAACCATAAATGATGTTGATCTAATTTTAATATATTTCAAGTACCTAAATCGTTGTTTTAATGCATTTTTCTAGAAGATAACCCTTCTACATCTTAACTGCATCTTTGAAAAACGATTTTCCCACATAAAACATCACATTATTGATAAAATCTTTGTCGATGCAAACAGATTGGAAAAATTGAAAATGTCTTTACAGTAGAACGAATGCTGATTTTCGTGATATTGCCAGAGCATCTTTTCCAAATTGACGTGGCCAGCACATGACTTTCCTTATAGAATGCAATCCACTGACTTCTTTTACAGTTAAAAAATAATGTATAAGATCCACGGTACTGTGTTTTTAACGTTTGGGCGATTTTCCGTATGACAACATGTAAAACCATTTCAAAGTACCCAATTATTGGCGTCCAAATACAAAAGTATTACCCAAAGTATATTTTCTCATGAATGGAACGAGTTAGATCCACGAGAATGATGTCACCCAATAGATCGCATGATATTACATATGAAAAGTGAACCTATTTTACAGTAGTTAATATTTTTATTATTTTATTTTGTGATTTTTTGATATATTTATTTGAAAAATGGGCAGTATCTTGAGAACGGTTGATGCTAGTTTATGCCAATCGTTTTCTAGGGGAAAATTACATAAAAAATGGCTATTTGCGTCACTTTGTTAAAGCTTTTGATGATTTTTTTTTCCAAAATTTCACTCGAAAATTTAAGGAAGTTCTGAAGATTCGATCGCGTTTAAAAATAATAAGCTTCCAGTATTCACCCCATTTCGTTCGAGAGATATCATTTCCACAGACATGACCTGAAAGACGTTTGATTCGTGTTCAGGGATGCTTTCCTTATACATTATACTATGTACATAAGGAAAGTAATAAATTAAAGGACGCTACTTCGTCTTCTAACTTTTGATTCGATATCTGTGATCGGACGGAAGTGTTTCAATGCGAGGATCGATCTAATTTGGCTCCTTTCGGAACACGCGGAGCGTTCAATGTTGAAGTAATCGCAGTATAGAAGCGATTGAACACTTTTGAGATCCATCGTAATGATAGTTTCCCCAAAAATTGCATTTGGAATGGAATTCTTCCCTCTTAAATGTATCCTGGCTGGAACCTTGCGAAGAGCCATGTTTTATTTTGACTTCGGAATGCAATTCTTATTTCACTAGAGCAATGCCGAAATTACCGTCCTGTCCCAGTGGACGGGGCAAACTCTTTTGACTTGGTGTGGGACGCAGATTCAATGTTCGGCCTTATTGAATGGCATGTGACTAATCCCTCGAGATTGATATTTAAAACCGACCTCGAGCATCTTGGTTCCCCTTTCCATGGATGTTATTTTTATAGAAAGAACATTATAAGTTTGACTTAAGAGCTTTTTCTTTTAATAATAAATAGAAATTTTAATACTAAACTGTCTATTGCCCATTTTTGCCGTTTACTATTTATATCTATGTTTTATAGTTTACTATATATTTCGAGTGAAAGTTAGAAAAATGAAAAAACGAATCAAAAATGAGTAACTTTTTAAAGTTTTTTCCAAAAGAAACAATTTAAGATATTAAAATGCCAGCAAAGTCCGTTCCTGCATACGAAACAGGAACCACAGACACACATACTATACCAAAGCCCTTTCTAAAGTTGAATCCCTCTCACTTCTCGGTGAAATCCATCCCATCCTGTTCTGAGTGTTTTTAAATTCGCTTTCCTATCTTCTCAACAACCCCCTCTAACATATCCAAGTTGAGTTTTTCTTTTACTGGACGATACATATTATTATTCGGAATTTCCAAGAATTTATCCTAATGCAGTGAAACCTGGTAAAGTGGCCATACCATTATCAACATATCCATAAAGTGTTGTCTCCCAGCAATAGATGAGATAATTTTTTCAGAATAATTTTCGGATTCCTTTCGTTATTTGCTTCAATTTTCTTTCTACTTTTGCGCGAAGACACATAATGGTGGATAGAAAATCGCTTTTAGACCAGGTTTCTGCAAAACGAATGAAAAGATTAAATAAAACATGTTTAAGGAAAAGTTTTAATATTTTTCTTACATAGAATGGGATCTCCGTCCATGGAAAAATGAGTTGGCTTGATTGATAATCGTTTTACAAAAGTTTTTTTTTAATTTCCAGTCAAACATTCTATTTTTAGCGGTCACTTGTCCAAAATTTAAACGGATTTCAAAATTTCACCCTAAACATGAAAAATATATTTTGAATTAAAAAATAAATATATTTTCGCCTCATTATTATCGGCAAATTTGGATGAGTTTTTTATTCTTTTACAGCCAAGCCAATCTCCGATCGTTTAATCAGTTTATTCGAGATCTGTGATTGGATATGGTATGTTTATTGACCCAACATGCCAGAGACTTATGGGAAAATGATGAGTGAAACTTTTTCCGAACATCGAACAGTGTGATCGTTATTGACATATACGTTATGCTCTTCATCATAATGTACGTTCTGAGAACATTTCAAAAACATCTATAAGAAAACGGGTGGAAGAAAGATATATAAGAAAGCGTGGTTGGACAGCCAAAAAATGATATATACATACCGTAAAAGAAAACGACATACACATTTTGGACGTTCCAGTTATAAAAACCTGTACATCGCATGCAGGACGGAATAAGGTTCCAAACATAACAACGTACCCAATTTCGTATCTCTAAAAATCCTTGAATCGACGTTATGAGCCGATTATTATTTATAATTTCCACATTCTTGCGCAAATGTATTTGGTAATTTAATGTAGCTATTACTATGTTTGGTATGTCAAAAAATTCTCTCTCAGATGCTCGATCCCAATAAAGCAGCTCAGGTGTTCGCTGTCCGAGTCGAATTGCAGTTGTGTATGTGCATTTCGTGTGTTTCCGGACGAGTCTGGATTGAATCGACTCGATAAAGGAATGGGCGTATTTTGGAAATGCTACATCACTTTTGGCGTGATGGCGCGAATTCGATGGACTCAACTTTTTATGATAGCCCTCTTTCAAAAACAAACAGCTTTCTTCTCGGCCGGGATTAGGAAATAAGATGGATTTCTCTAAACGGAGCATGCATTTGAGTGGCAATAACCTCGATCCGCTGTACTGTTTGAATCGCTTACCCTCGCCTTTTCTCGCCTCTCTCCTTTTTCCACCTTTTCTTTATCGATATAAGCTTCTCATCTAGATTAACGAAATCCCACATATGCTGAAATCATTTGGATGAGAAGTAAGTGGCAAAGAGAGAAAATGTCCACCCATTTTGCGAGTCTTCTTGCATCATAAAGGAAGATGTGTTAGTAGATGGAACATGGGTGTTCACTGCCAGAGGCGGTATGGCCGCCATCTTGAACTTCGTAATCCTGGACGGGGGTGTAAAAGGGGGGGAGTTAAAAATTTTTAGAAACTTTTTCGGGTGGCAACGATTTTGTAGTCTTTTACGAGGGGTTTAGGGAGAAATAAATTTTTTGGAACTTAGAATTTTTCTAAGTTTGGGAGAAACTTTTGGGGGGGGATGCCAACACCGTCGGAGCCGGTATGGAGCCATGAGCGCCCCCTAACAGTGAAAAGTGGAATTAAAGCTGAAACTTGGTAATTTTTTACCTTAAAGATAATTTTCTTTTTTTTTCTAAATTAATGAAGGATAATTATTAAATAAAGTTATTAAGTAGGTCAAGGGCATCTCAAGGGGTATGCCAGGAGCATACCAAGGTCATTGTTCTTAACAATACTATTCCGTCTTCTAAAGGGAGAAAAGAGCGCTTACCCTATATCGCGGTTACAAATACTTAAGTGCGAGAATCCCGCATGATGAAGGGAAATAACATAGATTTTTAAACGTGTGTCATTTTTAGAGTTTTTTTCACAAAAAGTTTCAGAAACGTTAAAAAACAACAAAAATGTGCGTTTTTTTTAACAAGTTGTAGTTTTGAGGTTGTTTGATTTCTCTATGGGGATTAACATGGGTTTTCACACTTTTGTGTATTTTTTGTAAAAAAAAAATGTGCGTTTTAGCAAAAGTGTTACCAAAAAGACGTTTTTTAAAAAATGTGACATTTTGGGATTTTTTTTAAAATGTCTGATTTCTGTATGGGAATTAACATAGATTTTTGCACTTTTGTGCATATTTTTCACCCCTTTAATGGTTATTTACTTAGAAATTTTACGGATCCCCCTTTTAAAATGTTTGTAGTATCCCCATTTCGCTGTTATCTGGCGATGATGAATTCATCTCATACTGCCTTATTAGGTGTTTCTGACTCTTTAAATGTTCTTAAATATTTCATTTACCCAAAAAATTCAGAGTTCTATCCTTAAAAACTTAATCAGCATTTAGCTATTATGTGTCGGCGATGCGTATCACGCGTGCTGTCTGAATCTTCGTATTCAGCCGCTTTAAGTGCTGATATATTGCGCTTAGTTATAAAAAATTTAGGGCGTTATTCTCAAAAGCTATCTTAGCTTTTCCCTATTTCATAACTATGTATTGGCTATGTGTATCGCATATGTTGTCTTAGTAGGTATTTACGCTACTTTAAAAGTTTTTAAACATAACATTTACCTAAAAATCTAAAGTCCCATCCCCAAAATATTACTCTAATTCCTATTTTCCCTCGATAGGTATTGGTGATAGTGCTATTCTACTCCCACTTAAAGTGCAGTTTCTAACCATTTAGGGGTTTCTAAACATCCTCATTTATGTGAAGAAACCAAAAATTCTATCCTTAAAAACATGTTTAGTTCTACTTTTGTTATTATATGCGGATGATGTGCATCGCACATGCTGTCTCAATCTGTGTATTCATCTGCTTTAAGCGTTTATATGTTGCGTCTAGTAACAGAAAATTTAAAGTTTAATCTTTAAAATATTATGCTAATTCCTCATTTTAGCACTAAGTGCTAGTAATGATTACACTCTATACTCTTCAGTATGTGTTTCTATTCCTTAAAAGTTAGTAGAAATCCCTATTTAGCTAAAAAATTCTCAAAGCCCCTTCTAAAAATTTGTTGTATACCCTTTAGTATGTCTTTATATCCCTTTAAAAATTAGTGGAAATCCCTATTTAGCTAGCAAATTCCCAAAGTCCCTTTTAAAAATTTGTTGTATACCCTTTAGTATGCCTTTAAAATCCCTTTAAACCCCCATTCCGCCTCATTAGATGTTTTCATTCTCTTTAAATGTTTCTTGATATCTCATTTAGTTGCAAAATCTAAAGTCCTATCTTTAAACATTTTTTTAATACCCCCTTCCTAATGTTATATGCTTCTTATGTACATTATAATACATACCCCCTCGGTAAGCGCTAGCACCCTCTAAGTTTAGTAGATTTTCCACTTAATTGAAAAAAGTTAAAGTCACATCTTTAAAAACTGCTCCGGTATCACTTTTCCATCACTGTAATTGGGGCATGTGTATCGCACATAGCCCATTAAAAATTTCCAAACATCTACATTTACTTAAAAATTTGAAGTTCGGTCTCTAAACAATTCTAAAGTTTTCCTTTCGCTGTCCTATAATTGTTGTGTGTATTATGGATACTACCTTATCATATGTTTATATCTCTTTAAATGTCTCTAAATACCCCATTTACTTAAAAATTCCATGTCTTCTCCTAAAAGTACTATCTTAGATCTGCATTCCACAGGTGGGTGTTGGTTATATGCATTATATATACATAACCCTTTCACTATGTATTTCACCCTTTGCAGTAGTTAGTAGAAATCATGTTTAATTATAAATTCATGTTCTAACCCTAAAAAATCTTTGTTAGTTTCCCATTTCATGGCCATATATCGGCTATAAGTCTCATGCATGCCGCCCCAGTAGGTGTTTCCAACCCTTTAAAAGCTACAAAGCATTGTGTTTGGTTAGGATATTTAAATTTTGTATCGTAGAAATGTTCGTCTAGTGCGACACTTTGCAACTAGCTGCTGCTGATGGGATCGTCTTTGCAACTAGCTGCTGATGATGGGATCGTCTTATACTCACTCTGCAGGCGATATCATCTTATAAAATAAATGTTGGCACATATTACATTTAGCTAAAAACTTCAAAGTCCTATACTTGAAAACTTAGCCTAGTTCCTCATTTTATTACCATGTATCGATCATTCACCCGTTAAATAACCTTAAATACCTTATTTATCGAAAAAAATTTCAAGTCTCGTCTTTAAAAACTATCTCACCATTTATTTCCGCCGATTTGTATTGAGCGCGTGTGTCATATGTATCACCATATTAGGCGTTTCTCCCTCCCTCAGAAAGCTATATGTGTTAAATTTCACTTAAAACTGGTATGCATACAAAAAATATGTTATTAGTCTTAAAGAAATTAGCGTGTATGTTGCTATTTCAAACATTAAAAATCACAGGATAACCATTTTCGGCTATATATCTCCTGAATACAGACTCGCTCGTATTTCGGGTTAAGCAATTTCTTATTCAGTAATATAACACGTGTCAACCAACGAGTTAGTATATATGGAGAGAGCGCGGTCCAATCTGCTGCATGTTAGAAACATAGTCAAACATAGAGCAGGTGCTAGTGGTTGAGGAGGAGAAGGCTATTCATGATTTGGCGATTTATCGCCTAAACTGTATCGTGTACCTTCTGTTTTTTTTTTGTTTTTTTTTAACTTCTAGAGGATGAGGGGGAACGGAAAGTTGTTATACGTTACTGGATTTTAAAGAATATGTATGAAGAAAAATACGAAATAGGATTAGAATATTTTATTACCAAAACATTTTATTACTAAAGAATAATTTTGTTAATAAAGTCAATTTCGTAAAACAAATTGAACTACAAAGCAATTGCAAATAAAAAAATCTGATGTGGGCAGCACATGACTTTCCCTGCAGACTTATATCCACTTTCTCTTTATTTCAATTAAATTTAATTCACTTTTAATTCAATTTTCGTTCTCATTTGATAACTGGACTTATTTTCAAAGGTGGTGTGGAGAAAATACGAAAAAATCTAATATATCTCGAGAACAGCTAGTCCTAGTGTAATGGGGTTGGTATTATTCTTTTCTTCGTTAAAAATTCCGTATTAAACAAACATTTAATGGATATATTTGAGCATATGTAGCTTTTTAGTTTAGATTTTGAAAATTTTTGCGGACCATTCTGCAAAAAAAAGCAGGTTATTTTTTTCTGAATCGTACCAAAATCTAATCAGCACCAGTGTGACCTATACGTGACTCATCTACCGAATTTTGTGAAATTCGGCCCATTAGTTTTTCAGTTAGAGTGGATACAAGCTTTTGCGGGCCATTTCGCAAAAAAAGGCGGATTCTTTTATTCCGAATCGTACCCCAAACTAATCAGCACCAGACACGCCCACAAGTGACTTACCTACAAAATTTTGTGAAATTCGGTGTATTAGTTTTTTAGTTAGAGTGGATACAAAATCTGCACAGACAGACACACAAACGCCACGCTTAAATGGTTTTAATGCTCATATGTCTTTATATAAAATGCACCGAAAAGTTATGATGTAAAATCTAGCTGACATTTTCAATGAATGGAAACTATTATTATATTTTATTATGAACATAAAATTTTATCATACGACACGTCTTTACTCTCATTAAAACTCCCATTTTTCTTCCCTAGCCACCCAATCTTGCGAGTCGCCAACCGTCGCAAAGTTCTACCTCGAAGGGAAAACATACGAGGATACCGAAAATAACTCTATAACTATCAGCAAAGTACTCTACATGTTTTTTTAAAGTGTTAGAATGACATAAGTCTTTTGCAATATCACAAACACCAAAAATAAAGCAAAACTTCTAATTATACAGCATTAAAAGCAATGAAATTAATAGCCAAATGAAATGTACCACGCTAAAATCTAGCATAATTACTTTTTAACTATATTTGTAAGATATATAATGAAAACAAATCTTGTCCCTGAAAAGAGTAAAGCCCTCCTTGTACATGCTTTTACTTGCAGCCGTAATTACAACAGTTCATAACCATTATTGTACCATTTATATTTCTCGAGTATGCTCTCGGTCTGAAATTGCCATTGAAACGTATAGGGTCACAGTGGGGAGAAAACGCGTTTTCGTGAAATTCGTCCATGCAACACCTGCCTTTATCTTTGACGATGATTGCAACCCTTAAGCTCTCTCCATATAATACTACCTCGATGGTGTCAACGCCCACTACGTATTCGCCCAGTGCCGAGAATGTGTTAAATGTTGGAATTTTACTTCTTATTGCATTGGTGAAAATTCAAAAATCAGTTGAATAGCAGAGCGTCACAGTGGAGAAAATGAAAGTAGTCAGCGTAAACGAAAAATCACTTTATTTCTGCGAACTTAAAACATCATAACGACCAAAAACATATCCATTTCTGTAACTTTGTAAAATAATAACATCGGAAAATTTAGTCAAACTAAGTCTTGTCAATTTAATCATAAGACTTCAGTTAGGCCTAACAGCATCGGCCAAAAACATCGCCATAACTGGCGTATATGAAGATAAAGATCATACGTGATCATGAATACATATCACGAAGACAAAGTTAGATCAAGATACATCAAGATAATCAACTGATACAAGCACTAGCTTAAATAGCCCAGTATCATTGAAGTTGTAGTTAATGTTTTCCTTCCGGAGTATGCTAATCTCTAATCGGTTGAAATAGAAATTAGCATAAACCGGAAGTTGACGTCTCAATTTGCAGGACCACAGACCATGGGGGTAAAACTTCTAAACAAGCGATCCGAAAGCGATTAGCCAATTAGAACGAAGTATCTTTTGGATTTTAGACCGTACATCGACCGATTCACGTACGTGCTTGTTTACAACCGAAGTTTTTCTAACAAGCAATTAGGGTTAAGCAATTTCTTATTCAGTAATATAACATGTGTCAACGCCCACTACGTATTCGCCTAGCGCTGAGAATGTGTTAAATATCTCCCCTCCATCCGCACAAAAGGGATGGGCTGGGGCGCTCCTAGCTATATCATTTTTTACGAGACTTAAGCATGGAGGGTTCTGGTATGTACTTTTATTTTAAAAAATGGTGGGATTTAGGGAAATAAGACACTATGCATATAAACCGATACACTAGCTCTTTTTTTTATAATACTTATTTTTAAAATAGGTATATTCTCTGGGGTTTTTCTAGATTTTCAGACTAAAATGGATGTGAGATTCATAACATTACTCACTTAAATGTTTCGCGGATTGCTGATAAACTGTCTATGGGTTCCCTCATTGGGTATATACACCTCCTCGAATAGAGTCATTCATCGAATATAGTCGATCACACGATTCTGCTACTTTAAAACAGTGTTTTTTCTTAGTTTTTACAAGTAAAAAATATGTTTTTGAAAAAAATCGCAAAATGTCACATTTTTCAAAAAACTCATTTTTGGTAACACTTTTGCAAAAATGCACATTTTTTTAAAAAAAATGCAAAAGTGCGAAAACCTATGTTAATTCCCATAGAGAAATAAAACATTTTGAAAAAAATCGCAAAATGTCACATTTTTAAAAAAACGCCTTTTTGGTAACACGTTTGCTAAAACGCACATTTTTTTTACAAAAAATACACAAAAGTGTGAAAACCCATGTTAATTCCTATAGAGAAATCAAACAATCTCAAAACTACAACTTAAAAAAAAAAACCGCACATTTTTGTTTTCTGTTTTTTAACATTTTTGAAACTTTTTGTGAAAAAGTGCTAAAAATCACACACGTTTAAAAATCTATATTATTTCCCTTCATCATGCGGGACTCTCACAGTTAAGTATTCATAACTGCGATATAGGGTAAGCGCTCTTTTCTCCTTTTAGAAGGCGGAGGTGTATTGTAAGAACGATGACCTTGGTATGCTCCTGGCATACCCCTTGGCATGCCCTTGACTACTTAATCACTTTATTTAATTATCCTCATTAATTTAGAAAAAAAAATTACCATTAAGGTAAAAAATTACGAAGTTTCAGCTTTAATTCCACTTTTCGCTGCTAGGGGGCGTTCATGGCTCTATACCGCCTCTGACGGTGTTGCCATTCCCCCCAAAAGTTTCTTCTATACTTAGAAAAAATCTGAAGTTTCACGCTTGATAGTTCCACTTTCCGCCACTAGGGGGTGCTGATGGCTCCATTCCGCCTCCGACGGTATTGCCATCCCCCCTAAAAGTTTCTTCCATACTTATAAAAAATACCAAATATCATCCCAATATTTAAAATTAGAAATATTTCCCAGGTGTTGGGTAGTTCCCCTTTCCAACGCTAAGGAGCACTGATGGCTCCATACCGCCTCTGACAGTGTTGCCATCCTCCCAAAAGAGTTTCTCTCATATTTAGAAAAAATCTGAAGTTTCACCCTTAATAGTTCCACTTTCCGCCACTAGGGTGTGCTGATGGCTCCATACCGCCTCCGATGGTGTTGCCACCCCCCAAAAGTTTCTCCCATACTTAGAAAAAGTCCAAAAAAATTATTTCTCCCTAAACCCCTCGTACAAGACTACAAAATCATTGCCACCCGAAAAAAAGTTTCTATAAAATTTAAGCCCCCACCTTTTTCCATTTCACCCCTTTTACACCCCCGTTCAGGATTACGAAATTCAAGACGGCGACCATACCGCACATATCGCCTCTGGCGGTGAACACCCATGTTCCATCTACTTGTGTTTAATATTGGTATGAGTTATTATGTTTTAACACTATTTTCGACATGATCAAATCGATAGAATTCCATGTTTTGAGTTGTTATCTAATACTTGCACCCGAGAAAGGAAGCTTTGCGACAACAAAATAATTATATTTTTAATGGCTATATTATTTTATTTTTAAGCAAACACATAAAAATGAAGATTTTCGATTGCGCTCTTTTTCTCTTGTGCATGTGAGGTGAGTTTTAAGCCACGCTTTCGTTTGCATTATGTTCCCTTTATTTCTTTTTGCTTTCCACTGTTGCGATTAGAAAATAGTATGCATTATTTACATAGTCGTATATAAACTAGTTGCGGTCACTTTTTATATTAATGAACATTCGTCTGTTACATGCTCTTAATTTACAAAGCTTTCTTGCAATATTTGTCAATCCGATATCTGTATAAATATTGCAAACTTTTCTTACAATATCTGTAGCCGTCCGCTGCAATTAGGAAATACCCACGTACGTACGTGATTCGCCCTAAATAAGCGCCTTAGGCCCACTGTGCGGATACAGAGAGCATAGCCCTAAATACGCATTTGGCATCCTCTACTTCCTAAATACACATTTGGCTGGCTTTATCTAATGCTCCCTAAATACACCTTTGACGAACTCTACGCGGGCTTTGCGTAATGTTCCATAAATAAGCATTTGGCGCCCTCTGCGTGGAGTCCCTCCCCCTACGTAATGAGTCCTAAAAAGCGTGGGGAGACACATGCAAATGGGGAATGCTAAACTTGTTTCAAATCAACACTATGTTCTTGATAATAAATGAAAATCTTGTAATCCTAAAAAAGAAAGAAATTACCCCTTGAGCCAGAGAAGTAAAATGAAAAGAATTAAAGCCATCTTTGGAGATTTTTATCTAATCTTTTTATTTAAGCACTATATATCGTTTAAAAAATGAAAGTGGTAAGATTCTAGGTTAAAAGCTAATGGAGAATATTAAAAAATGGATTGTTTTTGTTAAGGGAAGTCATAAAAAATATTTTTATTCTGTAATTACAAAGGAAGGTTATATAAACATTTGAAAGATTCGTGAATGTTTGGGAAAGAAGTGCATGTGAGCAATCGATAGTAATTTAGAGATGGCTTACTCAAATGGGGCGATGAAATAGGAAGGTGGACACTGTCCAAGGAAACTTGGATGCAATTAAATCTTGAGGCGGGTGGTTGCTGGAATGAAAGCATGTATTTAAGGAAATACGAAACATTAGAATTGTTTAAAATCTGGTTATTACAAAAGCACTCGTGCGGATAGAATGTCATTTATGTCCTGTATGCTGAGATAAACTTTTTGCTAATTTTATAGATGTTAATATGTGTGCCTTTAAAATGTGTACATGATTTTCTCAATTAAAAACAAATGTCAGAATGGCTTCAAAATTGTTTTAAAAAAAAGTGTTTTGCCTTGCAGGTGCCTATTTCGAATGATTTGGAAAGTAAAAAATGTGATGTCGAGAATGGCAGTCACAATGCCAGTCGACAGGAAGATAATTTGTCGATGCCCATTTGTTTCTTAGTTAAGGAACAGGCAAAATCACATGTGGCGATTCAGGTAACATTTTATTATATTGAATATGTACTTTTTATCATTTAATCATTTCCGAGTATAAGTGGTTTTAAAGTGAAACTTTCTAATACTTCTTGAAGAAAGAAAGCATGAGGAAAATTTGGTAACTACAATTGTTTCCTTCTTCCTTAAATCAAAACCAGTGTTTTCTTAACAAACGCTAAAATACAGCAGCCTTACTCAGGCAGTTGTCCAGTTCCGCCAACAAAATGTTTATGCCCCTTTACAGAAATACACATGCTCCCTACTACCCCTATTTTACATTAACTCTATGCCCTATGCACAGGGCCGGCTCAAGGATATTTTCGTATGTGGGTAAAACTGCTCAATTTTTTATGGGAGCAAAAAATATATGCACCCATAAAAAGTTGAGCTACAGTCATGAAACTCAGCATGCAATTGTTGTTTTAAGAGTTATGCAAATGATCAAACTGTCAACTCAGATAATGTTATATAGCTTGTGCAATGCGCATGAGAATGACGCATCATGCAGCATTTAAAACGACCAATGTTCTCACTCATGGGCAATTGGAACTGGATTTTCTGCTTTGATACTGAAAGTTGTGTACAAAGATGCCTTTGAAATGTACTCGACAGTGCTATGAACAGTTATCAGATTTAGAGAGAAGTCGCATCATAGGCCCAAGGGAAACTGGTTGGACTAACAAACGTGTCAGTCGCCATCTTAGTCGGAGTGATATGGTAGTTGCTCAATGTCGGAAACAGTAGATGAGAGAATACCTATGTAACCATTATAGAGGCTCAAGACGCCCCAGACAGACAACTGCTCATTATGATCGTGCAGTCGGGAGCGATACACCAATGGTGTCGCTCTCAGTCATTCGTCATCCTGTATCAATGGATATTATTTGGTGGAGATAACTTGCAGAAGGTGGGATTAGGTATCTGCATCCATTAATGCACCTACCACTAACCCCTCAACATAGGCAGAACTGCCTGGAATGGTGTCGAGCTCAGTCAGCATGGACAGTGTCCGATTGGAGACATATTGTCTTTAGGGATGAATCCCGCTGCTCTCTCTGTGCTGATGACTGTTGCATAGGTGTGTGGAGAAGGAACTTGACATTTTTCATGATTACACGGAAATGTTATTCAGAGCAAAGCATCTTAGATAGGAAAGTGCAGGAGGGACTAATCTCCCTTAGAAACAGGATCACCATTACCTTACGAAAATTATTTTATTTCAATAACCTATCAAATTTTATTCTCATCTAAATTTAGAGCTTAAATTAGCGGTTTAGAAAATGTAATGCTTTACATTTTTTTCTGCAGTTATTTATAATACATAACTGAATTTTGGACTTGTAATTTTCCAGCACACAAATAGTGTATAGGAAAAATATTATGATGGGGTCGAAAATTTAAACTTTTGACAGATTGATATACATTTTGAATATTCTTTGACTCGAATCGATTATTAAGGGGATCTCTGTACGTATGTGTGTATAATGGATGTATGGGTGTGTATAGGAGCCTAGAGAGGCAAAATTTCTAGAACGAATGGAGAAGTGATGTGAATGAAATTTATGATTTTAAAGGGAATTGAACATTGGGAAGGTCACAAATTTTCAGACTTTTAAATCATAAACGGCATCCAAAAATATTAAGTAAGCAATCATGTTATATGTAAGTTTGCATTTGAAAATCAAATGGAATTTACTTTAGAATGATAGTATGAACTGCACTTATGCTATTGCATGTTTTTCGAATAAATGGATAAAAAATGATGCAAAAAATTAATAAGAGTATATATTCAGTCTATTACAGACATTCTTGTATTCTTTACATTCCATTCATGGGAAAAGACAAATTAATTTTGTTTTGTTCAATAATGTCCTGAATTTGTGTTTACGTTAGTTAATACACTGCTAATATTGTGAAATAAATAAATATCTGTCCGAGCGAGATTTTTTTTTTTTCATTTAAAACTATAAAATATAGATGCAAATAGTACACTTCTCACAACTGAAATCGCAACACCATGAAGAAATTGATGTATCCTTACGAAATTTGCAGAATATAATTGTAATATGAAAGCATGGAACTTTATTGACATTAGATCAACAGAGATGCCAACTACTACGGATTCTCCGTAGTTTCTACGGAAATGAATCTGGTGCTACGGATTACGGAATCGATAATTTTTTCTACGGAAAAATTCAATTTTATTTATTTTTCACAACACATCAACAGAAGTGCCAACTCTCCGGATTTTTCATTCATTCTCCGGCCTCCGGTTTACTAACGAAATTCTCCGGCTTTTTTTTTTTTGTTTAAAATTATCAATTACCCAGACATGGTATAATTTCTCGGAAAGACAGATTTCCCGTTCTTTTAGCACTGATTTATTTCTACCATTCCTGGGATCGTATCAAATCCATAATAAAATGCACTGTGTTAATGCCAATCAAATTAACGGAGATTTACAGCCGCGTGTAATGTAAATTAAGATCGTGATCGCTTATTTTATGAAGGTAATAAATATACGTTTTCAAAGGTAGTCTAATTCAGCATAAATCACTAAACTGTTATTTTCTTCAGTAATTTCGCAGAAACAGTGCAATTGCGCAATTCAGTTTGTTCTCATGAATCGCCGAGAGTACAATAGTATCTTTTTCCATCCATCTCAATCTTCTAAATATTGCATTTTTGATTGACTAAACTAGCTTATTTCCATATTCTGATTAATTATTACGATTAATTTCTTAATTATTTTCGCATAAACAGTGCGATTGCGCAATGTAGTTACTTCGCGTGAATTGCCGAGAGTACGTTAGTATCTTTTTCCATCCATCTCCATCATTTAAATGTTGCATATTAGATCGACTAAACTAGCTTATTTTCATATTATGGCTAATTTTTAAGGTTAATTTTTTATTATATTTGCATAATGCAAATTTTTCTATTTTGAGAAATGGGTATGAACTCTGTGAAGGGATATTTTTCAAAAAGTGATATTAAAATTAAAGCAATGATTTATGCAAATAGAAAGAAAACCATTTTGCAGGAATATAATTCATTGCTATATATATATATATATATATTTTTATTAAAGATCAATATTTGTTACTCTCTTTAGTAAAAACCTGTGACCAAACATAAACATTTCTTTTCAAAGTAATTTTCACTGGATATCTTTATATATTTGTTATTTTATAATTTGTCCTGAAATTTTGTGAAATTGGTTTCCTGAATTTTCATATTCTACTAGTACTATCTCTTATATTTAATGCAGTATTTTTTTTTTTTTATTTTTTTGGGGGGGGGGGATTAGGATTTTATAAATAAATCAAGAATTAATATTATCCAGTTATTTTTTTTTATAATTTGTTACTAACACTATTTTAATTCAAAAGATAGTTCATTAAATTTTTTTTCAGATAAGTTTAAAGCATAATGTGTGTGTGTACTTAAATGGTACAGTATTTTAATGTTTTATTTATAAGAAACATATATAATTTTAAACAAATATTGTGTCATAAGTAAACAATATATTTGCCACAAAATAATCTCCTGCTTTTTCTGTTTGGACGGTTGGCACGTCTGCATCAATTTTTATTTCAATATATACAGTATAGAGTCCTAAATCTGAAATTTTCCGGACATCGAGGATTGTAAATTTCGGATCAAAACGCAGTTGAAAAATTTGCAACACGTGTTAACTCTGTAATCATAAGAAAGAGAATCAACAATGAACCTGACCGTGATACATCCATGACCCAATCCCAATAATTTAACTGACACCCCAGTGTTTATTGGTCCCTCCCCCTGTTTCTATTTTTAGAAACCAATTGGGGGAACTTTTAATGTTCTCCACGGACTCCCCAAAATTGGTCTCTGTTTCTATTTTTAGAAATGATTTGCGAGTACTTTACTTGCATGCCTCAACAAAGGTCACATGGGAGGAGATTCAATTGTAATATAGCTCTTTCTTTAGTGCAGGACAGGGACTGCTGTCTTGTTGTGGCTGGTTTCCACGTGGTGGTGTGGCTACTTACCATCGCTGATTTTCTTGACACAATTTTATGGTAATTAGTTATGATGAGTAGTGAAAGTACAGAACCGCCTGTTAAAAGAAACTGAAGAATTGTCAAAAGTTTAAGGAGGCATATTCTCGGGAATTTCCGTGCATCAAGCCGGCGAAAATTTCGGAACATATGGCATTTTGCTGTATATGCTCCAAGGACTTTAATATTGCACATGGTTGTTACGATGACTGCCGTCGTCATATATTATCTAAAAAACATATGAACTATGTGGAAACAGCGCAAAAGACTGAAAAATTATATACATTTTTTAAAAACGATGTACCCATGATTGCTATAACAACAGAGAGTCTTTTTGCCAGATTTCTTATTGAACGTACGTAATCTACCAATATCCGCTGTGGACCATGCAAAATCTTTGTTTTCATCTATATTTCCTGACTCTAAAATAGCTCACGATTTTTCTAGCGGCAGCACAAAAACTACAGCTATAATAAAAGCTATGGCAAAGATTTCAACGGAAGATGTTGTATCTTCATTAAGAGAGCCTATTGCAATAAGCATAGATGGCAGCAATGATGCCAATGATTACAAGCTCCACCCGCTTCTTACAATATATTTTGATAAAGTGAGAGTAGAGATTGTTACAATGCTTTTAGCATTATTGTCATGCACTGATAATACTGGTAAAAGTATTTTTAATGCTATTTCTGCTAAATTTGAAGAGAAGGAAATATTTTTGGAAAATTTGTGTGGCATTTTCATTGGATAATGCCAGTACAATGATTGGGGAATGCAAAGGTGTGTCTGCATTTATATTGAAGAAAAATCTTTCAACTATAATCAGTGGGTGCCCCTGCCATCTGATTCATATAGCTGCAAAGAAAGCTGCATCAAAATTCAGTGATATCATTGATGTGGAAATGCTATTGATAGATATCTATTTTTTCCTGAATAAAAGTTGCAAAAGCAAAAATCAGTTTAAAATATGCCAAGAGTCATGTAGTCTACCTGGAAAGACACAAGCATTAGATGGCTATCTTTAGTTGAATGCCTAGAACGAATTTTGAAGCAATGGGAGCCTTTGAAATTATTTTTCTGTGAAAGTCAAAACTCAGACGATGCACAAAACAAACACTTCAAAAATGTTAGCACTTGTTAAACAATGTTTAAAGAGTTGTTGTTGAGACCTCAGACCTACCAGAAAGGTGTAAGAATGTTTGAAGAGTGTCAATGTTTGAATGTTTGAAGAGTGTCACTCTTCAAATAATGTTTGAAGAGTTACACCACAAAGTTGTGCATTTTGTTCTTAAATAGTGTGCTTTCATTGTTTACTAAAGTGAACACTATTTTGCAACAGGCTATTTTGTACATACATAAATTACGTAGTGTTATCCATCAACTTTTTTTGGATCTGCTAGTGAGATTTGTTCTTCACACAGCAATTTCTAGTGACAATGCTGAACAGGATATTATGGATATAAAGAATAATAATATGGATATAGAGTAGAAAAACACAGAAAGATGATGAAAATTTGGTGATTGGTGGGACGACAAGAATATTTCTCAATTCTGCAAATTTGACAGAAGAGGAGATTTTTAAATTTTATAACTGCATGCAAAGTTTTTATGTTGAGGCCTGTTCTTATATCCTTGCAACGCTTCCACTAAAAGACAAATTTCTAAAGCATGCTGAAATAAGTGATATTCAAAAAAGAACTGAAATTTCTTTTAGTTCAGTGTTCTATATGGTAAAACTTTTCCCTTCATTATTCAACGAAAATGAGATTGAAAAACTGGAAACAGAATTTGCCCAATATCAGTGTGACAATTTTGAGGATGTTTTAGACATTCCACGTATGGATTTTGCTTGGGAAAGAATATCTCTGTTGAAAGATTGCAATGGACATTTGAAATATCAAGTTCTTCCCAGACTAATATTTCATATTCTTGTACCTCATTCTAATGCTGCTAATGACAGAAATTTTAACATTGTCCGCAAGAATCGGAATGATTTCAGGCCAAACTTAGGAGTTGAAACTTTCCAGACACTATTAATAGAAAAGATTAAGACGAATGTCTATGAAGAGAACTGTTTTGCTAAAACATTTTCAAACAAAGGACTTAAATGCTTTAAAGAAGTTACTTCATCTGCAGTTGGCAAATCTTAAATTTAAATTTCACTTTAAATGTGACAATGTGTTTTATCTAATATGTTAAAATTTGATTCCAAAGTTTTTAACTGTCTTTAAATTTCTTTCGTTAAATTTCTTCTTTTTCATTATTATTTTTATATTTTTTTGGTAAATGGGAGAGAGTGCTTAAATTTAATTATTAAATGTTTTTTATAAACAAAATTTTCAATTTTTAGTAATGTGATATAATACTTTCATACACAATTATGAATTAATGATATATGCATGTTATGTCAGCCGATTTGTTAAATTTTTACTTGACTACTGAAAAGTTCTTAAAACTACTGGTTTTGTCCTTTGGTACTACTGAAAACTTCCATCTCAGGTTGGCATCTCTGGATCAATATGAAATAGGTCCACCGTGAGCGGCTATGCAGAATTGAATACGACGAGGCATCCCATCAATGAGGTGGACAATGGTATGCTGAGGGATAGCATTCCACACAGCATGCAATTGGGTTTGTGACTGAACATGGTTTGCTGGAATTGAGAGTTCTCTTAATATTCGACTCATGATGTCCCAGATATGCTCAATTGGTGACAAATCCGGAGAATATGTTGGCCAATGTAGGATAGCAAAAAAACTTGTAGACTATTCATAGTTACCCGTGCAGTATGTTGTCTAGCATTATCCTGCTTAAAAAAGCAGTTCAGGCCTGGTTGACAGATATGGCTGTACCACAGGTCTCACAGTGTCAGAGTCGTATTGTTGTGCCATGATATTGCCAGAAATGTGGACCAAAGGTGTTCGTCCACAAAATGTTACACCACTCCAAACCATGGTACCACTTAAGGGGGCTGTGTGTCGACTGATAGAAAAAGCTTCCTGGTGGTATTGTTGAAATCACCGCCATACATGAGTATGGCCATCTGGCATGCTAAAACAGAATTGGGATTCATCCTTGAATAAAATGTTTCGCCATTCTGTCAACCAATTGTGTCTCATTTGACGCTACTGGAGGCGACTTAACTGGTGAAGATGTTGAAACGGTAGGTGTCAAAAAGGTCGTCTACCTCAGAGTCCTGTATCATGCAAACGGTTTCGAATTGTTTGTATCGAAACCACGCTACCTCTTGTGTGGGATAAATGTCATTGTAATACAGTTGCTGTGGTAAACGGCTCCTATGCAACGCTTCTCAGAAGCATACCATCTTCACATGATGTGGTACACCGGGAGGCTCCACTACCTGATCTTTGCATCATTTCATTGTCTCTCACGAACCGTAACACACACCGTTGAACTGTGCTCACATCACGACCCAATAGTTCAGCGATCCTTCGAAGGCTCAATCCACCCTCACATAAAACAATGATCTGTTGATGACAGCAACTGAACGTATGCGGCACGTACTCTAGGCATACTGTGATGATTTTCACAACCTGAAATCAGTGACACTACGATTTAGCTGTGATATCACTTCTCCATGACCTTTATGGACCTCCATGGTTTTTATGCTGCTTGTCAAGGTGTTGCGTCACTATGTGTAACGAAACTGGAATCATTTGCATATCTTGCCTTGCTGTTTCTATTGCCTGATTTACATAGAGCTACATCTACAAATTTATGGTGTTGCGATTTCTGTTGTGAGCAGTGTCAATGTCAAAATATGTACTACAGGAATTTAGTATCAAAATCTATATTTATTAAAAAAAGCTCTTGTAGTTTCTCAGGTAATAGTCTTGTCAAGTTGAAGTTTGAAAAGTTTACATTTTTCAAGTTTGTAATGCTTATGTCTTAAAAACTAAAAGGAATAGCTATAAACAGTAAGAAAGAATGTATTGCTTTTTAAAAATCCTACAAGTGTATATAATGTGATTTTGGATCACTTTCATGGTGAAGTATATAGTGGTTATAATTTGGATATTTTAACCTGGGTTTTCTAATGTGTGTGAAAGCTGTAATATTTGAAATGCTGATTTGAACAGCTATAATATTTGATTGTTGTAGCTCAGTCTGCTTTGTGAGATATTGGTGCACAATCACAATATATTTTGTTTTGTTTAAAAAAATGAGGAAGTTGAACGAACTTGGGGATTCTGAAGAATGAAGATGTTTAATGATTGGTGAGGTTTGAACAAAATAGGTGGAATGTATTTACATGTATCATATGTATTCATGTGCCACCAGACCAATTTATAGATTAACTTGAATGCAAAATCTCATCAGTAAGTTTAATTTTTATCCTGCAAATCAAGTAAAATAATTGAATATATAAAAATGAAGTCTATGATTCCAGCTTTGAGATGAAATGGGGGCGAAAACTAAATGTACTAGCTAGCTATAAATAGCTATGCGAGTCATTTAATTTGTAGTGCTTTGAAAGTCTGTAAATGAAATAAATGAGTCTGAAAAAATTGAATAAACTTATTGAACTTTACTATTTACAAACTATTATTCATGCAAAACCATTTTGGCTCCATAGGACTTGAGCCACCGCCGATTATATTTTTCTAAACTTATCAGGAGTCAGAAGTAACTTGCTCCATTATGCAGTGCCATGGAAGTTGCCCATCATTCGTTTTAATAAAACTTGGATTAGTAATTGCACATTACATATCTCATGGGTTATTGGTACATCTCAGCAGTAAAATATTAGACAAATCATGAATAAACTAAAAAAGAGGAGAAAAAGTATGTCAATTGCTAACAAGGAAGATCAAGCGTGCATAAAGCATTGATTATGAAACACTTTCCAACTGCAATGCAATGCCATTTAAACATCTCTAAAATGCGATACATTCAGTGGGGATATTTTTAAAATTATCACAATACTGCTTTAATTTATTATATTTGAAAACTTAAAACTCATCGAAAAAAAATGAACTTGATTCAAATGACTTCATTGAAATAAATATTGCCTGGCTCTCTATGTAAAAGCAGCAAGTATTTTATTCATACACTTTTAGTCCATTCCTTTCATTCATCACAATACTACAATAATTTATTTTATTTAAAAACTTAAAGCCATAGAAGTAAATGTAATTTAATTCTATGCATAAAATTTCATCGAAAAAGTCTGCTATAAAATCACCTATTCTCTAAATAAAATCAATGAATGTTTCATTCATATCAGTTGTATTTCAGACTCAAAGAGCTAAATAATTTTGTGTTAGAGAAATTCAGCAATTCGTATGCAACTCATCCTACATTTTTATGTGTTTACATTCTCCATAAGTGAAAACTAGGCTTCATTGTAAAAATAATCAAAGTTGGATGATTATTTAAACTCAAATATAGTGTAATTGCATTGTTTCAGAATGTAGATGCACAAAAATTAAGCAAAAATAAAGCTGTTTTAGGACACGTACAACACTAAATATAAATTAAAAAGAACTGTAAAAATTACAATTTTGACACAAGATGGATGCCAGGGCGCGGTAGCCCATTGGTTAGCGCGCTGGAGTTGCACTCGGTAGGCCCGGGTTCGATTCCAGCCACTGCCAAAACTGCCGCCGTGTTCATGCGGAGTACGATCACGTTAAACATGTGGGTCCGAAAGTCCTTCCGAGAAGTTGGTGGTAGGGGAAGGAGGGTACGGTCCCTGTGGATGCCTCCCCCACTGGGTTCCGGTCTAAATTGGGTGGCACTTCCCGACCGTCCAAACAGTTACCTTACACCTTTCTGGTAGGTCGGACGGTCTGGGTTTCAACAACAACAACAAGATGGATGCCATATTTTATTTTGAAGTGGATCATGTGATCTCTTCATATAATATGGGTGTAATTACTATTTTAATTTTTATTTAAAAAACTACCAAATATATTTTGCTGAAATTTTTTTCATATTTTTTATGGGATCATTTGAATATTTCCTAAATCTTTCGAAGCAATTTGTGAATTTTAAATTCGCTTAAAAAATGTTTGGAAAATGAGGTCCCATAGGGTTCAATGTATTTCATTTTTTCAACCCAGGTTCAGTCCAAACCTAATTGGGTGATATTATTAATTCATATTCCCATCGGTCCCACAGACCATCTGAACATACTAAAATTTCATTTTGATAAAGTCACTTTTACGGCAGTTATCGTGCTAACGGACAAAGAGAACGGACAAAGAGAAGTCATAAACACTTTGTTGTAAAGTGCTAAAAATGAATCAAAGATTAATAACCTCTAGGGTAATGTGGCAGTGGGTCATGGCGGTAGCTGAATTATATAGGTAGTTGTTAGATTGTATCGATAGCTGGAGATTATCTTATTTTAGAATTTAAAAATTCATTAAAAATATAATTAAAATTTTGGAAAAATGCCTTTGAGGCGTATTAGATCAGGTATGGATGTGACTATGTTGAGACCCAGACCGTCCAACCTACCAGAAAGGTGTAAGGTAACTGTTTGGACGGCCGGGAAGTGCCACCCAATTTAGACCGGAACCCACTGGGGGAGGCATCCACAGGGACCGTACCCTCCTTCCCCTCCCACCAACGTCTCGGAAGGACTTACGGGCCCACATGTTTAACGTGATCGTACTCCGCATGAACACGGCGGCAGTTGTGGCAGCGCGCAAACCACCGGGCTACCGCGCCTGAAATGTGCCTACAGCACACGGTGTTCCCAGGTGGTCACCCACCCAAGTACTAACCGCGCCCGATGCTGCCTGACTTCGGTGATCTAACGAGAACCGGTGTTTTCAGCACGGTATGGCCGTTGGCGGATGTGACAGTGTTAAAGCATTCAGACCTTAAGTTAGATAGATATCGCACTGCATTGTGGAAAACATTCAGACCTTAAGTTAGATAGATATCGCACTGCATTGTGGAAAACATTCTTCCTTTTAATATTATAGATTCACTGGGGGTTAAGATGATAGAAATTTAATGATTAAAATGTCCCTGAGTTCGTGACAAGTGAATGAAGATACAAAACCTAACCCAAATGCAGAAAAATTACCTAGAATAGAAAAGTGGACTACAATTAGGAAGGAAAGGTGGTGGTGGTGTGTGTGGGGGGGGGGGGTATTAAAAATATTCTAATTTGATGTCAAAGAATAAAGTGCTTCACAAGACTAAAAGAAAGATACAGAAAAAAGCATATTTGTAATCATTGGAGGACAAGATGGTGAAAACCTTCTAGAAGTTGGTAAAAATACAATATTTGTTTATTTCTTAGTTTTGAAACAAATAATAAACGAAAACATCTGAAAAGAATTTAAAGATACGTGAGCTCAACAGAAACACAGGGAAATACCCAAATGCTTCCAAATTGTATTAAAACAAGAAAGATCAATCATGCATAAAGCATTGATTATGAAACACTTTCCAACTTCAATGCAATTTTATTTAAACATCTCTAAAATGCGATACATTCCTCGGTAATATTTTTAAAATTATCACAATACTACAATTTATTATATTTGAAAACTTAAAACTTCATAAAAAAAAATGAACTTTGAATGAATGTCAAATAACGACATTGAAATATAATTTGCCTGCTTTAAACATCTCTAAAATGCAATACGTTCCTGTGTAATATTTTAAAAATTATAATACTACAATAATTTATTATATTTGAAAACTTCATCGAAGACAAATGAACTTTATTCAAATGACGTCATCGAAATATAAATCGCCTCTATATAAAAGCAGCATTTCATTCATGAACATTTTTCCATTCCTTTCATTCATCCCAATACTATAATAATTTATTTTATTTGAAAACTTAAAACGATGCAGGTACCTATGCAGGCTTTGGTGTTTACATTCTCCATAAGTGAAAATTAGGCTTCGTTGTAGAAATAATCAAAGTTGGATGATCATTTAAACTCAACTATATTGTAATTGCGTTGTTTCAGTATGTAGATGCACAGAATTTAAGCAAAAATAAAGCGGTTTTAGAATGGATGCAACACTAAATATGAATTTAAAAGAACTTTAAAAATCACGATTTTGACACAAGATGGATGCCATATTTTATTTTGAAGTGGGTCACGTGATCTTTTCATATAATGGTCACGTGATCTCTTCATATAAAGGGTGTAATTATTATTTTTATTTTTATTTAAAAAACTACTGAATATATTTTGCTGAAATTTTTTTATATATTTTATGGGATAATTTGAATATTTCCTAAAACTTTCGAAGCAATTTGTGAATTTTAAATCCACTTAAAAATGTTAAAAAAAAACTAATTTGGTCAGCAACTTGGTGTTTACTGAACAATGAAACAAATTCATTGTCAATTAGCATAATTTATCCTCTGTGGGACAAAATTTCCTTTCTCAAATTAAGACTATTTCTCTTTTAATAATTAAAGTATACCTTAAATGTTTTTCCCCATTAAGAGAAAACTGTTTACAGTAACTATCTGTAAAAAAATATTTCAGGAATCTTATAAATTCTACTCTCTACAGTGTGAAATGCGAAATGTGACCCATTAGCCCCCAGTCTCCCCTATTTTATAGAAAAACTAAAAAGTTTGCCTCCTTAATATCAGCTGCCATATCAAAGCTGTGGACTAGCACTCGCTACATTCCAATTGGCAAATCATTTATCAGAAATAGCTGATAAAAAAAAAAAATGCAACATTCAACAGAAGTATTTTTTTTTTTTTTTGTACCCCAATTTTAAATTGTATAATGTAGGGCAAGGGAGGGAAGCTAAGAGCCCCAAGTCTCATAAGGTCAATAGCTTATAAAATAGGGAGTAGTAGGGGGCCAAGAATTTCTGTCAGTGGGGGACATGATATATGTAATTTCTAACCTACAGCTCAATAAGCAACAAAAAAGGCTTAATTCATGGTGGAAAAAGAAAATTCTGACCAATAATCAAAAGTTCTAATCTGCAGCTTTACTTTCGGGATGCTAAAAGTTTAATTACTGCTCAGACTAAACAATTTTTGACCTCAGAACATGAGAGCACAGTTGAAGGTCGTGTTTGACACTATGTCTGAAAACAAAATTCAAGGTTTTATTTTTTGATCTAAACAATTGTTTAATATCACTAAAGTACAATGTTTTTTACATAAGAGACCATATATAAATAAACTAGTGAGTCAACTTCAAAAACTAATTAATGATAGTTTATTCTCTTTTAAATCTTAAAGTGCCTTCCCACTCACCGCAATGCAGCGGAAGGTTGAGTTTGCGCATGCGCTGTACAATGAAAAAGTGGGGAAAAGTTCTCTTCTGCAGTAAATGCAGGCCACAACGCTAAATTCGAAATGAAACCGAATTCAACACATACCGCACAGTTGATGGCAATGCAACAACCGATAGCATCGTAGATGATGTTTATACACCTGCTAAATTAATATTTCGTATAGTAAATTTTTTATTTGACTTTTTTTATATGTATTACTTCAGGTATCAGAAGCTTACACAGATGAATGAACATTAAAAAATATTTAGATTTGTCACACATCCGTATAAAAAATCAAATAAATATTTGCTGAAAAATATTCACTCTATTTTAAGATACAAAATTAGTTTAAAAAGCGATATTGTTGATGTTGACTGTAATGAAAAAAAAAAAATGTATTTAAATTCAAGAATGTCATTATTAAAATATCATGTCTTAAACAAATTTAAGTTCATTAACATTTTATACTTGATTTTAAAGGTTTTCGAATATGTACCTCCATTAAATATCCGAATATGTTCTTTGCTCATTTGTAACTTATAAAGCATTTCTTATTAAAGTAAACTTTTAAATTTAAAAATTATTTTATCTACATTTATATTTATTAAGTAATTATATTTTAAAATAGATTTGTATTTACATGTAAATTTATTTTATTTTTATTAAAAATAAATGATTTTCAAATGTATTGTAAATTTCTAATTGTCTATGTACATTTAAAATAATAAAAATATCTTCAAATGTTAGCACCAGATTATTAAAATGCAACCTTATTAAAATTTCAAAGTAATTTAATTTTTGTTTGTATTCTATTCTAAAATGTTCAAAATGACATGTTGAAAGATAACTACTATAAGGATGTTCGATGATTTCTGTCATAATTTTATATGCACATTTTAAATTTACTATTTCTACAAGTACTTTTTCAATTAAGAAGAATAGCTCAAAATTTATATTCCATCTATAGCTGGTATAAAGTATTGTTCCAGATATTTTTCAAAGTAACTTTGAAATAAATTTTTATAAACATTCAAACTTAAAAATAATTTACTGATATAAGATTATTTTGTATATAGAACTTAAAATAATTTAAAACAAACAATTCTGAAGATTATTAAAGAAAAATTTTATTTGAATATTTTAGCAACAGATGGCAGCACTTCTAAAATTTAAGATTCGTTTGGATTCGATCCAGAGTCCACTCACTTGCAGAGTTGATTCTTTACCACCCAAGCCAAAACTTCACATTTGAAATGCACTAAATGTTTTGCATGATACAATTTGTTAGTACTATTTCAGAGTATTATTTTAAAGAGTAAACAGAATATGTTTTCAAGTTGTTTTAGTATTGCAGTAGAAAGCCAAAAATAAAAAAGTTATGGGGAACATGCATCAAAATTCATTTTCTAAATTCTGTTGGATGTTTTTTTAAACGATTCCGAAAAGAAAACAATAATCACTGTCACGTAGTATATTTAAAAATATTAACACAGTTTTGCAGTTTAAAATAATAATACAAAAAAAAAGACTAACATTACCAGTATATAATTCAATACATAATCATTTAGGGATTTTTTGTACCTATCAAAACAAAAAACATATTGTTTTTGTACCATAAAAGCAGTAACATTTCAACTCAACATGATATAAACAAATCCAAGGTAACATTTGAAAATGATTGATTTTTTTCCCACTTTAAGGTTAGGCCAACGGCTCTACCGTGCTGATAACACCGGTTCTCGTTAGATCACCGAAGTCAAGCAGCATCAGGCGCGGTTAGTACTTGGATGGGTGACCACCCGGGAACGCCGCGTTCTGTTGGCACATTTCGGGCACGGTAGCCCGGTGGTTTGCAAGCTGGATGTGCGCACTGCCACAACTGCCGTCGTGTTCATGCGGAGTACGATTACGTTAAACATGTGGGTCCGTAAGTCCTTCCGAGAGGTTGGTAGTAGGGGAAGGAGGGTACGGTCCTTGTGGATGCCTTCCCCACTGGGTTCCAGTCTAAATTGGGTAGCACTTCCCGACCGTCCAAACAGTTACCTTACACCTTTCTAGTAGGTTGGACGGTCTGGATCTCAACAACAACACTTTAAGGTTAACTAAGAGTAATGCATTTGTGTGTGCATTGTATATGTGTTTCATGTAAATATATGTATTTGTTGCTGCAAAAGCTAATGTTTAAATGTTTTGTATCAGTACTTATATTAAAATATATCTTTATTGAAAATGAGAAAATCCCCCCAAGAAAGTTAATGGCCACATCTCTTACTCCAATCTAATTTAATCACATATTCTATTGATTTTCAGTTTATACAAGATAATTTTTTCAACTTGTGTTCCATCCATAAAAAATTATTAACTCAATATGTAAAAACTCTTATATTCTCCAAATGAAAAAGAAATTGCAAAATCCTCCTCAACTTGAAATATCAATCTAGCTAAAGCAATTTTTCAGGATGTAGCATACAAGGAAACTATCATACTTATTAAAATAAGCTGCATGCATCTTTAATGAATGCCCTGCAACTCGCTTATGCTGTTACAAAGTCTAACATTGCTTTAAATAACATTTGATGGCAAGTAAATAGATTTTATTTGGAATTAAAATAGTGTCATCGAAAAAAGAAGTTTGTTTTAGGGTGTGTAGTCTTTTTCATACTTTCCCAGTCTGGAAAAGAATTGCCAAAAGCAGTCATTGATTCCATTTTACTCTTTAATTTCAAGATAGGTCATCTTTTAATTGACTTTCACAGGTTCATTTTTCTTAATGCTATCAAATTACAGGCGCACAATTGTTGATCTTATTCAATCAACAAAATGACATTTGATTTTACTGGGATGAAATAGGACTGATTGTTTATTGAAATTGTAAAATGAATCTTTTATAATACTGTTTTGTTTAGATTATATTTTTCTGTATATTCAAATCTTTATTATTATTATTATTATTGACTTTGTAGGACTTGCAAAAGAGGGTTGAAAGTATTGAAATTATTCAAGATGATGTGATTGATTCTCTGGCAGAAATAAGAAAATTCCTATGCAACGAATCCAAAACGTTTAGTGGTTTAAATTTGGGAAATTCATCTTTGAATGCCTCCAACCATACTTCGTCTGTCTGCATTCCAAGATCTGAATCAATCAAGTTTACATACTCCCCCATTGGTGGAAGAGAGACAAAATTTTCTTCTGTCAAAGAATGTAGTCCAGTCAAGTCATCTGTCATTGAAGTCCCTCAGAAGCCGTTTGAATCCAAAAGTAAAGAATCTGCTCTGGAGAGTGACAAGCAAGACAGTGGATTGGACTCGGATCATCTATCTCTGAACAAACATTCCATTCATTGGGTCAAGCAAGAATCGGGGGATGAATTGTTGCAGCTATTGGATGAAATTAGCCAAAGGACTGAAGTTTTGCAGAAGCAGCTCTCTGTAATTGATCTCTGTAATAGCTGTTCAGAGGATGTTCAGCCAGATGTATTAGTGTTGTGTTCAAATAAACCCGATAGAATGCAATCTTTAGCTCAACAAGATGAGAGTGTGAAAGCACCTGCAAATTGTATGAATTGTTCCAAAAAAATTCCCACCTCTGTGGCAAGCTTATATGTGGAAAGCAGCACAGTAAAAAATAACCTATGTGATGAATCTCCTGAACGCTTTGAAGGCAAATTTTTATCAGCACATAAGATGCAAAAAAGATCTGCAAATAAAATTGATAGTGCCATGGTGTCATCCATCTTGAAAGAGACTAGTGTGGTGGATCTTCAGCGTCAGGTTTTGATCTATCTTGTTGAAAATGCTGTGTTACATACAAAATTGGGTGAATTGGAACATTTGTTGTCTTCTAAGACCACAGAAAGCAATAAAATTGAAAATAGCCTTAAAGATGAAACACGGCTCTTAATGATGGAAAACCGAGAGCTGCGAATAAGTTTAGATGAGCAGAAACTTGAAACCAATTCATTACGGTCTAAGGTAATGATGCTAGAGAGAGTGTTGCAGTCCATATCTGTGGAAAACAGAGAACTGACGTGGCAGTTAGGTGAGTCTTTTGGAATCCAAAATTTAACAAGGAAAGAACCCCACAAATTTTCTTCCAGTTGTACCTTTGGAAATCCTACTAGTTCCAAATTGACTCGAAGGTCAAGTTTGCCGTCTCAGCTCACATGTCAGAATGAAAAGTCGAATGTTAATTGTGTTAAATCCAAGTTACTATCAAATGCTAGCAGCTTTTTGGATGTTACTGTAGAAGAACCTGAACAACGATGGGTTGAGGTTCAGACACCTTGTGGTGCGTACGAAAACCTTGCTGGGCCAATGCAATCATCCACACCTTTTACAAAGCTGAAAGATATAAAAACAGGCACTCCCTCCAGTACTCATTTTCAGTCTGTTAAGAAACGCTTCAGGTCCACCGAGAAAGACGATTCGCTATTGAAAAAAACTGAAAAGGAAGGTCCTTATTCTGAAACGTGTGCAAAAAACATTAAATTTAATTCAGAATTGGACAATTCAACAGCTAAATTTCCTTTTAACAGTATATTGGAGAGACTGAAATCCAACTCTGATTACAGACACTCAAGAAGAACTACCTTAATGCAAAATAATGAAGTGACTTTTGCTGGTGATCCTGTGAAGCCGGCCTCTGTAAATAATGCCAAACTCACAGGCTCTGAGGGAGAGGACAGTGAGAATCTCAGACAGAATAGTCAAATAAAAAATGCTAGAAAAGGTAAAAATATCCACCAAAGAATACAAGATATTTTAGACCGGATTATGGCAGAGTCTGAAGAAGCAACGTAGCATTTTGTTTTCTATCAGTTTCAGTACTGAATTGCTTTTTTTCTGCTTGTGAACAACTTTTGAGATTTTTTTAAAACAAGCTCCAATCAGGTTGTTTTCAGTATTCATTTCAAAAGCAGGTGCAGAATGTTATGCTATTTCCACTGAACCCATGTCATGTATATTTGTTGTATGTTCATTACTTCCTAGTCAGTGTAGTTGTGTTATTTAAAAGCAAATCGATAATGAAATGTGTTCCACTCATTATAAAAATTTTAGGATTGTTTAATGTAGGATGTGTTCATTCTAACTTTGATTAGAGAATCTTCTCCAGACCCTTGATTTTGTGTCTGGTTTATTTCTCAAAAACAAGCCACTAGTAGGCTGTAGGTGGAGAAATTTTATGTTGGAAGGTTTGTTGAAGCTAAATTTAACTTTACCCATCAGAAAACAGGTATCAGGTCTAACTTGATACGAGATGATAAAAATAGATATACTTTTTATGGTATAATTATTGGGTCAACATATAGTATATTTTTAGAGTCTGAGTAGTCTAATAGGACTAGTCAAATGCAGAGAAAGTGTGAATATTCTTTTCCAAATGGCCCAAGTCTAAATATTCTATTAGTGATACATTACTACAGAAAAAGACAGCCAACCTGTGAATTACAGAAAAATGGCAGCCGACTTTTTATGAGATTGAAGTTTGCTGTGCAAGCCTTTTTGTATTACTATACAGCACCTAGGAACTTTAAATTACAATTCTGAATTTATTATTTTGGGGATCTCCAGCAATCTACCAATTTATTATTGCTTTTGGATGGAGAATCTTTCGCAAATCTATGCAATTTTTTACCTATTTATATTTAGAGAATTTTTGTAAATTTTGAAATTTTTCACATTTTTTTTTTTTTTTTTTTTTTTTTTTTTTGTACACCCCCCCCCCCCCTAAATTGATTGGTTTTGGCATTTATTTTCATAAGCCATTTTATTCTCATCCCTGTATCACTTAAAATTTTTTAATTCTATGACGGATCTTTCTTGTCTCCATTTTTAAATGCATTTCAATCTCTCAGTTGCCTATTCCACACTAGATCAATTTAGATGAGTTTTGGAGTGCTGTGTATCCACCTTTGATATTGACAGCTTTGCATTTATGTGTGATAAAAAAAAGTAGTGAGAATTATTTTCCATAATATTTTACAGTGTTCTTAGTGTTTTAATTTAACTGTTCTTTGTGTAAAATAAGTTGTTATAACTAAGTCATTGTATTGGATGGAATGTGTAATGTTTTTAGTTTGTATATTTTTAGATGCAATTTATGTTTTGAAGGGACCAACCATTATAATTTTGCATCACTAACTCTCTCTCTCTCTCTCTGCAGTTGATTGGGTTGAAATGAAAAGATAAAATTAGTTAATTTGGTAAAAATGATTCATTTGAATTGTACTCAACCGCCCCAGTAAGCTCTGGGAGGTGAGTGGCTTTGATTTCCTTAAAATCAGTTAACATTGTTTTTATAACCTTTACCGCATACAATGGTAAAATTGGGGAATTTTTTTTCTTTCAGATATACACTTCTAAAGAAAATCTTTCAAATTGTATCTATTTACTGTAATATCTCAATGGTGACATAACCAGAAATTTTATTATTAGTTTAGAGATGTTGTCAGGTATGCTTTAATCCTTACTGGAGCCACTTGGCACATGTAAATTCTAGCTCCCCCTCATAAAACTTAAGAAAAGTACACAGTGTCTCCAGCATTTGTCTACTTGGAAGATAAAATCTCCAGAGGCACCTACACAACCATGAATTTTATCTGTCTGTTATTCATATATTTTCTTTTAATTTTTTTATATATATATATATATATATATATATCAATAAAGGGCAGCTAGCTATATTTTTTTTTTCACAAGTCTTGATATTGTAATTACTAGATAGATTTTGAAGCAATATGCTGTTTTTCACATATTTTCATTCATAAATTCATTTTAAGCCTCAATATGTGTACATAATGTTTTTAACCATGAAGCAGCCTTATAGCAGTATTTCATTTTGAACAAAAAATTGTCTGCTTTGTCTTCTACTCATAATTCTTAAACTATAGTTTCTGCCACTTCTTCTCAGCAAGAAGTAGGTGATGAAATGACAAAAGAGCACAAACTCCTTTAAGAAATTAAAAAAAAATTCTTCAAGTATTAAAGTATGTACAACCTTAGAAAAAACACCCAATTGCACAATTTACATCACAGAACAAATGGAAGATATCATTCGATAGGGATTAATGTATTTTACAAATATCAATATATAAAATTTGCTCTTCATATTCATTCTCAAACATCTTCAAGGGCAACCACCATTGATCATTACATACTCAGATTGTATAGAAAATTTCAAGCAAACTTAAAAAAAAGTTTTCAGTTTTTAAAGGATTTTCATCTTGTTGCAAGTGTTTGAAATCCTAATGTTAAATGGGTTTTTCAATTTACACATTTTTTCAATAAATCAATTTTCCAAGAAAATTGCTTTTCTACTAAAAATTCCAAACAAAATTCATATAAATTTTAATATTCAAACATATTTGAAATATTAATTATTAAATTAATATTCATAAAAATTATGCATAGAAACAGCGGTTCATTTTTGCACTATTCAATGTAGCTGTGTCTAAGACATCTGTATAATAGAAAATTTCAGTTTTATCTCTGCAATATTGAGTGTGCTATCGCATTTTATTTAAAACTTGATGATTTTTACACTTATCGGGAACCATTCCCAAAGTTATTAGAATAAAACCTTTGATGTTTTTTGAAAACCATCTCTGATTCAAAACACCAAAAACCGCAGTTAACTCATCGATATTTTAGAAATGACTATCTATGCATAACACTAAAACAAAATGACCGAACATTACATATTGGTGGAATCAGACTATCGAATCTGAATTTGCCCTTTCTGCTACAGAGTTCAATTTTTAGATGCGCAATTATTGGTTTTTAAGGATTTTCTCTATCATTTTTGGACCTTTCCATTATTTTCTTTAATGTGCATGAAAGTTTTTGGTTAATCCAAATACCTTTGAAGATTTCGAAGCTAGTGCCAAAATAACAGTGAAAATGACCCCTTATGCAAATTTTAAATATTGATATTTAGAGAAGACATTTATCTTCCATTTTGCTCTGCGGTTGAAATTGTGCAACTGCGGTTGAGTGTTTCTTTTTTTAACAATTGTACACTGGTTGGAAATAAATACTTTATCACTCGTTGGAAGTAAATATTTTCTAGTGTCCTCTAGAAAAAGATAAGAACTTAGAGTTGTGCTCTTTGATTTATCACCATTAGCCATTACTGATGAGCAGCAAAACAAGAATCCAAAAGTGGGTACTCCTTTCAAGCATACATACAAGGTTTTGGGTCTTTCAGAGTAACAGTTACAGCACTGTAATGCAGATAGTTCATCAAGTCCCCGAGTATGTATTGTTTAAGAATCCATTTTAGACTAAATGTCATCATTGAGGTTTAAAATTGATTTAATCTGCTAATATTGTTTCACTAAACTTTTTACCAAAATATTGAAGATATAGCCCAAAAATAATGGCTAGCCACCTCCATTTTTGGGGGGTTTAATGAAGATAATATAATTATTTTCCAAGAATGAAAATGGTACTTAATTAAAACAATTATTTAACAAATTATGTTAAAACTTTTGCAATAAACTAGGTAACTAAACCCATTTCACATTACTGTTTGAATGAAATAAAATAGTTTATGCAAACATATGTTTTTAATAAATACAATCCAAGTTCAAACAAAGGTTTTATATATACAAGTTATAAAATAACAAATTACTTAGAAATAAACTGCTTTTCAAAATCAGTCATTTTTGACTAGAAAATTTTTAGAGCACAATTGATCGTTTGAAAGCTACATACCCAAGAAACTTGATTACATTTCATAAATATATAGAATGGGATAAAGTCAATTGACTTCAAAAACATATGCATCTGTTGAAACCAGTTGACATAATCTGACCAGTATGTAAAATTCTTATACATATCTAATTTATTTAAATTATGGAATAACTTGCAGACTTTAATTTTGGTTGCCAGTGTATGTTTCTATTTTTCCCATCTCGTTTTGTTCAACTGAAAATGTCTGATTTTTCAAAACTGCAGTTTGAGAGCATTTGTAATAATAAAGCTTTTTTAAAGTAAACTTAATACAAGTGTTGCACATTTACTTTAAATACATTTCTGAATAATTGTTTGAAACGAATATACAAAAATGTTAACTGTTTCTCATGGTTTACCCTCCCTATTTTGTGTATATCTTTAGTGCATTTGACTAATTCATATAAACTGTAAAGAAATACTTCCTAATATACATACCTAGATCATGCTTGAAATGCTTTAATGGCAGCAAAAGTGCACTTTTAAATGTTTAACTAAATCATGATTCATAATTGTACATGTCATTATTTTTCTAACATGTAAAAAAATAATGGTTTAAAATTTGTTATGAAATAAAATGATTTTATAAATATATAGGTTTTTATGCTTTTGTAAATGTTACTGTATAGTGATTAAAATTTCTTACTTTTAAACAATTCATTTTGTATTTCTTCTACTATAGTCTGGTGTCCAATTTTTGATTTGGAAATAACTAAATTCCTCTGCAGGGTGTATTTAAAATTTCAAGTACATTTAAATTTTGAGAGAAATTTATTTTTATTAAGTTATTAGAAACTATACTCAGCATTGCCCGAAATTTAAAACAATGTTTAATTGAATAGAAACTATACCCAGCATTGCCCGAAATTTAAAACAATGTTTAATTGAATTCATTAAGGTTTTTGAAAGGCTTAGTTTCCCCCTGGCACGAGCACACATCTAAATTACAAAACACGTGAACACATGCTTGCCCTAAAACAGCACCTAATCTCATTATTTAGACCACTGCTCAGGTTCATAATACAACTTTGTCCCAGCGCTGGGTATATTGAATACTATGCCCTAACACGACTGTTTATTATACTTTAAATGCACCTTATGTTCTTGTGCGAGTATATTAGGTCTTTTGATACACACTAAGCTCTTTTGATATGCCCTGAATAAGCTCTTTCTTTTGATACGCCTTGAATAGCTCTTTTTTTTGATACGCCATGAATCTGCTCCAATGATTTACCCTCTGTGTGGGCATAACACTCCCAGACATAATTTTCAAAGCATTATGGCATTTTTAAAGCTTGTGAATTTTAACTTCATGATCAAAAGTTATATCTTAAATCATGGAGTTAGAAAGAGAGGAAGGAGGTCTCAAAAATTAAAATTATACTGACTTCAAAATAGTTATAGGGTCCATTCTCCATTCCACGCAAAGCAAAATCAGCATTTGCCTGAATTTTATGATAAAACTTTACATTCCTGCAAAGATTAATTAATAGAATTAAACATGGTTCTATTAATTAATCTTTGCAGGAAATAGGCATATGTAATACTAAAAAATATAAGGCATTTTCACAAATAACATGATATTCACCTACTTTAAACAATATCAAGACGAAGAAATACTCTAATAATGACTATCATTAAACTTAAATAGTTTATGAAGTAGACTTAGCTCTTTATCTCAGCAACAATATGGCAAAGCATCCATTTAAGTTTAAAAAAGAATAAATTTGATTTCCCTTTAAAAATCATGCTACACAAGAATCTCGGTTAGACAAAAGTGATTGATAATTTTCTAACTGATTTTTAGCATATTGTAGTTAAGATATTTTTAAGTTTTCATAGTATAGTATTTATAAAGAATTAATATACAAAATTGTTTAAGGACATTATTGACTACGGTGATTTTCGACACAGCTTATGTTCCAGATTTATTTCTCACTATTTTTTAGTGCACTCTTTTGAATTGCTTTATTTCGTTATTTATAGCTGTTTATATTTATGAATATTGATTCCTGTCACTTTCTAATAATATTCTATTCTGATATATTTCTACTTCATACATAGGCTTCTATAGAACTTTTTCCAGGGGGCAAACTCAAGCACATGACGTTCAACATAGACTAGCTTGGTACTCGCCTTGTAGAATGTCCAAAAGAAAGTGTGACACACCTTGTCCTCTCTTATGGGTGACCATAACATATATTTAACAGGAATGATCAATCATGCATAAAGCATTGATTATTAAACATTTCCAACTGAAATGCAATTTTATTTACATTTTAAGCTGCTTCAAATATTGCCATCAACAAAATTAATTCATCTTAAAAGCTCATCGAAAAAGACCATGTTAGTTGCACAAAATGAACTTTATTCAAATGATGTCATCGAAAGTACAATTTGTAAAGTGTTTACGATGCTTTTGCAGTTAATATAACATCACAATCAAAATATTTCATTATTATAGAAACTATATATCATTTGCTTATCGCATGTTAAATTAGTTTTTCGAAATTGTCATTACTATAACAAAACATAGAAGTCGTCTGCCTCTCTATTTCCACTTATATTCCAGACTCCAGAGCTAAAGAATTTTGTGTGAAAAAAAAAAAAAAGTCAGCAATTCTTATACAACTTGCCTTACAATGGCTTGATTTGTTTTCGTTCTGTATGTTATAGCTTAGTGTTAAAATTAGGCTTTGTAGGAATAAAGAAAGTTTAGGGATCATTTAAAATAAAAAACATTGTAATTGCATTGACACAGAATTTAGATGCACAGATAATACACAAAAATAAAAGGATTTTATAACAAATGCAACACTAAATATAAATTAAAACAATCTTTAAACATCTACAGAAAGAACACAGCAGAAAAAAATGGAAGCCATATTATATTTTGCAATGAGTCATGTGATCTCTTCATAAAATATGGGTGTCATTAATTATTTCAATTTTTATTTAAAAACTACCCGACCTATTTCGCTGAAATATTTTTTACACATTTTATGTGATAATTTGAATATTTCCTAAAAGTTTTGAATCAATTTGTGAATTTTAACTTAGCTTAAAAAATGTTTGAAAAATGAGGTCCCCTAGGGTTCAATGTATTTCATTTTTCAAGTGGAGTTCATTCCGAAACTAATTGGGTGATGATATTTATTTTTATTCTCGGACATCCCACAGACTGTCTCAACAACATACTAAAATTTCATTTTGATAAAGCCATTTTAACAGAATGCCCAAATCATAAACACTTTTCAACTATGTTGGAAAGTGTTAATAGTGATAAAGTGATTGTAAAAGTTCATCTAATTTAGAAATAAGGAAAGATTTAAAATGTATCATCTTACATAGGTTGGTAACCTATTTTAAAATCTCGTGCATTTCATCCACTCTTTGCATTATCGTCAAAATTATTTTATTTTACTCATCAAGACAATAATTCCAATATAAATTTAAATTTCACTCTTTCGAAGTTGAAATGCCATTCGCTCAGCCTCCCCAGTCTGAGCATTCAAAAGCACTAGAGTGCAAATGCTCTGCATGGATACAGCCAGATATAATAGTATGCCATATTTAACCCCACAATACTCAAAATAATTATTTGTTTTAACAATTTTTCTGTTAAGTACCTTATTTTATTGTTAAAGTTTGCAGCAAAATTTATTTTAATACTTTGTGTGCCGATTATTAATTTTGTTGATTAAAATTAATATTGTCAAAAAATGCATTTTACATTAAATTAATTATTTATTAGTATATTAATTATACATGTAATCTGTTCTAAAACTTACTGCTGTGTACATTGCGTTGGTGGCCGCAAAACCCACCTATTTCTGTGCTTAACGGGATACTAAGTTAACAAACTAAAAATTAAGGTTAATAGTAAAGGAACAAACATTTATTTATCACATACTCAATTTACACTCTTTAGTTTTACAAATTAAATAAATATCACAATAGTGGAATACATCTCAATGGTAGTTCGGGGGGTGTAATGCCAGATGAATTGATATTTGGTTGGAGCACGTGGTGGGATGCATTAATTAGCTTTTCCTTAAAAACACAAATTTAGACAAAGAGGTTATCCTCATATAGTTTAATTGTACGGTACCTGATCTTCTTTCATATAACTTGGGTAACACCGATGCTTTGTCACACTTTACACTTGCAATACCAGATGAACATGAGCTCTCCTTCGAATTCCTATATCAGAGACGCACACACAACTCTTAACTCTGCTACCGTCGCTTCTTCTTGACTAGTCTAACTCCAACAGCCTGCCTTGACCAATTCTGACTCCCACTTCGAGCAACTCTCACTTATATCCCTTTTTCGGTCGGCGGTCCACGTGCTGAAATGTAGAGCTGAGAGCTAATCCGTAGACATGGCGTCGCCGTCTCGGTTGCCGCCAAGCGGCTTAGTGTGGTATGTAAACATGGGCGTGGTATGTAAGATATGGGGCCACCTGTATATTATCGCCCATCTGCTTAGCGTGGGGATAATCCGCCCGCATTCCTGGTTCCATTATTTTTTAATCCTTCCAAATATTTATTACTTTACATTTCTGGCATTACATTCTCACCCCCCCCGCGAAAAAAAAGTCCAAAAGTTACTCTCCCACAGTTTCACCCCAGTGGTAAGAAATTAAGTTCACAATGGTTCCTCGCAAACACATAAGTTCATCCATCGTGAGAAAGGCTGAGTTCCACTTTTTAGCCTCGTACAACTCATAGCTTTGATAGTTCTTTGTAGTTTCTTGATAGTTCCCTGTCAAGTTAGTCCATTATTCATAATTGACATAATGTACCATAAATTACATGAGGATTACCAACATTCACATTATTATTAAATTGTAAATTTTGATATATATTATTTGCAATGCATAATTTTCATTTCTCCTTTTACATAATTATTTACATACGACATATCATTACATAACAGCATTCATTACTTTATTATTATTATACATTTTCTTGTTATCATTTCATTTTGTAACATATTGTAGTAGTGCAACTATCAACTTCCGATTCTTGGTTATGGTTGAATTCCATACCACCATATTATTTATAAATTACTTTGTTATTTCACTTTTTTTTTTTTTTTTTTTTTTTGAACTTGCCATATATGTAATGTCAGAAATACATAACATACTTTTTGAAATATACTTATATCCACAATTTAAAACATAAAAACATATACATATACACTCAATTATCACTTTCTATTTATGACATTAATTACAAACTTTTTACATATTTTTCATATTCTTTGTTTTATGAAATTACTATTTACAACAATTCGAGGGCGAAAATTATACCCTCTGGCATTATAACAAACCTCATCATCATTTCTATTATTTTCACAGTTTAATTGCTTTTCTTTAGTGACCTTCCCTTCCTTAATTTGACTTTGATCATTATTTCTAATCACTTTCTCATTTTGATTTTTTTCTTTGTCCTGTGTGTGTGTGGTTTGATTCGCTTTCGTCACTATCTTTCAAATATTGTTTTCGCTCCGCTGCCATGTATAGTTTATTTATGTGCACTTTATAAGTTTTATTTTCATCACTTTTAAGACATATTATAACATTATTATTTCGGACTAATTTCGTAATTCTAAATGGTCCATCATATCGATCCTCTAATACCCTTGGTTTTAGGAACTTTTTTAGGTACACTGTCGCTCCTATAAATATATCGTTTTTTCTCACTATTTTATATTTCTTTATTTGTTTGTCATTTATCAGCTTTTGTTGTTCCGATGCGTCTTTCACGACTTTATCTATATTTTTTAAATGCTGTGCCACATAATTTTTATAATTATTTACATCACTATACATTATATCTATTTCTTCCTTACTTGGTATGTTTGTTTGTTTAATATTTTCAAATGGCAATGATAAATCTCTAAGATAGAACAGGAATGAAGGCTCAAATCCTGTATTACTGTTAATAGTGTTATTCACATAAAACTTAAACCATTTTAAAGATTCATCCCATTCAAACGTAGTCTTTGACAAACACATTATACATTGTTTCATGTCTCTGTGTATTCTTTCACAACGACCTAAAGAACTTGGGAAATAAACTGAACTGTATCGCCTTTCAATATTTAATGCATTTGTAAAATCTATGTATTCTTTACTTTTAAAAATTTGAGCATTATCGCTTTGAATAATAATTGGAACTCCATAAGTTGTCACGAAGTTTGTTAGCTTATTCACTATTGTTTTAGCAGTAATGTCTCTGACTGCATAGGCCTCAAAGTATCGTGAAAACATGTCAACAATTGTAATTACAAAATTATTTCCTCCATTACTGCGCGGTAGTTTTCCTACGCAATCCAGTTGCAAATATATTCCTGGTTTTAATATTTCTGGCATAGCCTGAAGTCTGGCTGGTGGTATATTTTTGTGTTTTACTAATAAGCATTGATTACAAGACTTACAAAAATTTTCCACGTCTTGGAAGGCCCCTATCCAAAAATATTTTCTTGAAAGTAATTGGTATGTCTTTTTTACTCCGAAATGAGGGAAATGTGCTATCTCTATTATCTTTCCCTTTAGCGAGTGCGGTATTACAATCTTATTCTCATTTATTTTCCTATACGTTTGTCTTTTATTTTCCTTCTTTACCATTAACAGTTTATTTTGGCTATCAATATAGTATACCTTGTTATTGTGATATCGGTTTCTTCCTTTTTGTAATTCCTCTCTAATTTTACTTAATTTTTCATCTACCATTTGTTGCTCTAATATTTTCTCCACATTTATCTCATCATTTTTAATTAAAGTATTTACATATTTGATTTGGTTATCATTGTCAAATACATATCTCGAGCAATAATCACTTGCGTTATTTTCACCTTTTTGATATTTGAATTTAAAATCATACTGACTTATGTCAATTAGCCACCTCGATATGATATTTGGCATTTTATCTAATTTTATGTGGTACATAAGGGATTTTGCGTCACTCAGCAAGATGAAACTCCTTCCGAACAGATATTCTCTGAAGTGTTGTAAGGATGCGTGTATAGCTAGCAATTCTAGCTTTATTGCAGGATAACGCTTCTCTGCCGGGTTCACAGGTCTTGAATAAAATTCGATAACATGATCGACTCCATTTACCCATTGCATCAAAATACTACTAATTTCCTTACCTGAGCCATCCGTAGTTAAGACAAACGGGTTTACTTCATCAGGCTGTCTTACAACTGGTTCTTTAAAAATTGCATTTTTTAATTTTTCAAAAGCTTTTCTACATTCATTATTCCACTCGAACCTAACATTCTTTTTTGTCAAATTTACCAACGGTTCTGCAATTTGTGCATAATTTTTTATCAGACCTCTAAAATAGTTTGTTGTCCCAAGAAAGCTTTTTACTTGTTTAACCGTTTGGGGTTGTTTGAAATTTTGCACTTTTGCACAGTTTTTTATTGATGGGCTTATACCATTCGCATTTACTTTATATCCTAAAAATTCAATTTGCGATTTGCATATCTGTAACTTCGCCGGGTCGAGTGTTAAATTATTTTCTTTCAATCTTTGGAAAACAATTTTGATTTTCTCTAACATTTCGTCGTTATTTTGTGCGCATATGACTAAGTCATCTAAGTAAAAGTATATTTTTAACTCTGATAGATCTAACACTTTGTTCATTAAAAGTTGAAAATATGCTCCTGAGTTTTTAAGACCAAACGGAATTCTTTTAGGATTAAAATTTCCCATAAAAGTTGTGAACGTTAAGGCCTTTCTATCTTGTTTTCTTAGTTCGATCTGAAAAAACGCCGCCTTCAAATCCATAACTGTATAAATTTTACTACCAGCGATATTTTGTAATATATCCTTCACCTTTGGTAAGTTTATTGGCAAAAGTGGTAAATACGCGTTTATGGCCCTATAATCAATAGCAAGTCTATATTTAGGTTCTTCATTTGGTTTACTTGGTTTCTTTACAAGAATAATGGGACTAGCGTACATGCTTTGTGAACTTTCAATAATGTCATTTTCCAATAATTCCCTAATTTCTTTTTGCGCAATTTCTCGTACTGCTCTCGGAATTGGGTATGGTCGACTCTGAATAGGATAATTGTGCATAAGTTCGATTTTCGGTACTATTGCTGATGTTTTACCTAGGGTAGCATATGACTTTGAAAAAACCTCTGTATTGGTCATCATTAATGCAATAACTTTATTTCTATCTTCCTTATTTAAGTGCTGTACTTGAAAATCGTCTGGAGATATTTCTTTCTTTCTTAATTCCCGAATTTGTTGATAATCTGTTTTATTTAAATTTTGAATATTATTAATTTCCAACGTGGGTTTACTGCTTTTATTTTTTGTATCAACAATTTCGATTTGTTCTGTTATTATACCCACGTTCATATTTTTATTAAGTGTAATTTGGCAATTTTTTTCATTGTATAACAACATTCTAATCTTATTTTTATTTTCTATACTTTGGATCGCTTCCTCCGTGATTAATGTTCTTGCCATTTTTATTGGAGAAAATAAAACATCCTGTCCCTCATTTAATTCCTGTGACAAAATCAATTGGACTATTTCTGACTCCCCTGGCTTTAATGTTATTTTTCTTTTCAATTTAGCGAAAATCTGCTTTTCCTCTTTCTTTTTAACATTCTTATTCTTATTACTTTCATTAGAACTTGGTAACCATTTTTCATCATTTACATTATCGCGAGTGTTACAATTTTGCATATTAGCGTTTTTTCTATCGTTATCGCTTTCATTATCCTCGCTTATTCTACCTTCATTCCCATTATTGAATTCATTACAACAATTATTTATTTCCTCATATTCGTCGTCATCATTATCATCGCTTATTCTATCTTCATTCTCATTATTGGATTCATTATAACAACTATTTATTTCCTCATATTCGTCGTCATCAGTATTATAATTTTCATAATTACTATTATATCTATTTTCATCGCGAATTCCCTGGCTTTGTGGTTTTTGTTTTGAATTCTGTATTGGGTTTGTATTTTCACTTTTATACAATTTAATCGCAGTATTCCCAAATTGTACTTCGTTATCTTTTGTATTTAAAATTGCTTTATGTGAGGATAAAAAGTCGTAGCCTAAAAGCATTTTATATTGCCCCTGAAAGTTCTGTTTTGTCACGAAAAAATAATTTTTGCATGCCTTTTCCCCAATTCTAAATGAAAATTGAATGCAATTTAAAAATTCTATATTTTCTTTAGTAAACGTCTGAAGTATTACTCTTCTGGTTATGTATTTTATTTTTACATTTCTATTCTGTTTTAGTTTTTGAAATGTTTCCAAATCTATAATACTAACTTGAGCCCCACTATCAATTACACTTATTATTTTTATTCCTTTGCAATCTATTTCTACCATCGGTAATTGTGGGCTAGATACGTTTTCACATTCGCTTGAAAGGATACTTTTGGTATCATATTTTGCTTTATCATTATTTTCATAATATTGTCCTCTCTCCAAATTTGTATAGTTTTGCCAGTCATCTCCATTTTTGTTATTTCTATATGTTTGTGAACCGAATTTATTTATTTCTCTGGAATTTGTACGATTCGTTCCTTGGTCCCAAATTCCAGCTCTTAGTTTAAATTACTATTATTATTGTTTCTCTCATATGTGTTTGATCTTATATTTCTTCCGTTGCGCCCCTAAAATTTCCTCTTATACTTTGCCTCTCTCTATTTTCTACGTTGGTTTCTAATTGATCGTAATAATTTCTTTGATCATTATTATTTCCTTGATATTCCCTATTATTTCTATTATATCCTCCTCGTTCAAAATTTCTGCGATTTTCGTTTCTGTTTCCTCTGATATAATTTGTTTGCTCCAACCCATATTGCTGATAATTCATTCGTTTGGGATTCCTTGCAAATGCAGTATTACACTCATTGTACCAGCAATCTGAGAAATAATGTCCATTTTTTCCGCACCCTATGCAAAAAACAGCTCGTTCCATGGATTGATTTGGTATATTTTGCAATTTTAATTTATTAATTTCTAAAGTCAAATCTTGAACCTGTGTTGTAAGTAACATTTCTTTCAGTTCGTTATGTGATTCTTCTGGAGTCCTATCATTAAGAATTATTTCAAACAGTTCGGCATCTTTTATGGCATCTTCAAACCGCTGCGGATCTTTTTTCTTCACTTCAATTGCCAAATCAGGGCGTAATGCGCTAATGAATTTTCCCAACATTATTTTATTGGTTATTTTCTCTACCTCTCCATCTGTTGTATCCTTAAGGTTCAAAAATTTACGTGCTGCGTTTTTTATTTTTAGCACAAGCTCGTCCACTGACATATCAGGCGTTTGTTTTATTTTATTGAAAGCGTCCTGTTCTTGCGTTATCGTTATTCTGTTTGAAAATTTATTTATTAGTAGTATTTTTATTTTATCAAACTCCTTTTCGTTTTGTAATTCAGGGTTTTGAATTAAAAACTGCATAGCCTTATCTTTTAATCTGGTTTTAATGATAGCCACTTTATGCTCTTCCTTCCAACTTGCTAACTCCGCTAATTCATCAAATTGTTTTATAAAGAAATTTATATCTTCCTCCTTACTCCCACTAAATAATGGCAGGATCTGCATTACTGGAATATCCATATTTTTATTATTTCTATCCAATTTACTATAATTTTTATTTGATATTTTTGAATCTTCTTTCAAACTTGAACTCCTTGTTATAATTGAACTTTTCACCACTTTTTTAACTGGTCCCATTCCTATATCCCATTTTTCTAATTATACCTTTGATCTCATTTAAAAGAACCATTTTTTCCATTTCATTGATAAAACTTTACATAATCATACATATAACATAAGGAGAAATGAGAATTGTGCACAATATTTTCACAATCATCTATGTCGCCACCAGTTGTCCAACCTTATCAATATTTATTTTTTATTATTATTATTCCTTTTATTTTTATTAATTTCATAAATCCTTATTTTATTCCCGTTACTGCTAAAGTCACGAGCACCAAATGTGCCGATTATTAATTTTGTTGATTAAAATTAATATTGTCAAAAAATGCATTTTACATTAATATACTAATAAATAATTAATTTAATTATACATGTAATCTGTTCTAAAACTTACTGCTGTGTACATTGCGTTGGTGGCCGCAAAACCCACCTATTTCTGTGCTTAACGGGATACTAAGTTAACAAACTAAAAATTAAGGTTAATAGTAAAGGAACAAACATTTATTTATCACATACTCAATTTACACTCTTTAGTTTTACAAATTAAATAAATATCACAATAGTGGAATACATCTCAATGGTAGTTCGGGGGGTGTAATGCCAGATGAATTGATATTTGGTTGGAGCACGTGGTGGGATGCATTAATTAGCTTTTCCTTAAAAACACAAATTTAGACAAAGAGGTTATCCTCATATAGTTTAATTGTACGGTACCTGATCTTCTTTCATATAACTTGGGTAACACCGATGCTTTGTCACACTTTACACTTGCAATACCAGATGAACATGAGCTCTCCTTCGAATTCCTATATCAGAGACGCACACACAACTCTTAACTCTGCTACCGTCGCTTCTTCTTGACTAGTCTAACTCCAACAGCCTGCCTTGACCAATTCTGACTCCCACTTCGAGCAACTCTCACTTATATCCCTTTTTCGGTCGGCGGTCCACGTGCTGAAATGTAGAGCTGAGAGCTAATCCGTAGACATGGCGTCGCCGTCTCGGTTGCCGCCAAGCGGCTTAGTGTGGTATGTAAACATGGGCGTGGTATGTAAGATATGGGGCCACCTGTATATTATCGCCCATCTGCTTAGCGTGGGGATAATCCGCCCGCATTCCTGGTTCCATTATTTTTTAATCCTTCCAAATATTTATTACTTTACATTTCTGGCATTACACTTTGTACACAGATATTCCCTCCTGGATAGGGATGTGTTTTGTGGAGAAGGGAAACTCTTGTGTTGCTTTAAATGTGTATTATGTAAAAAGATTCCCATAATATTTCTTATAAATTTTAGTGACTAAATCTACTTTATATTATTAGGTACTAAGGATATTTCTTTTCTCACAATCCACTATGATAGTTGCAGGCAAGGTTACATGTTTTGTATATTTCTGTGGGTTAACTTCTATATTTCAGTCAATGGGTGAGTTTAATAATGTTCAGAGGGAAAATCGCCTACTATAGCTTTTGCCATCTGGTTCATCTTTTTGGTCCACAACTTAATTTATTCGATTACTTTTAATCTATATATTTTTTCAATTTGATGGTTAACGAAATAAGAAAGAAATCAATGTACAATTAAATATAAAAACAAAGTGTTTTGTGATAAGTGTTTTATTGATTTATTAAAAAATGATTAAGGAGTAACCACTACTGGCATGTGACCCTATCTATCCTGAAAAGTTTTTACATTTGCATCTATTTTGGGTTCATTCAAAGCAGAACCTTCAGTTAGTGAAACACTTTCCTCGAGCTCAGACCATTGTAAGTTGGAGTCTTGACTTGTCATTGTTGAGATTGCTTAATGAATACTGAGATATGGAACTGTACAAAGTTGACAATTTGAGATCTTTTTTCTAGCAATTAATAGGTTGTATTTAATGCTTAAATGTATAAATTGAAATTTTATTATACATGAATCATAATATTTTAAACATGATTCTTGTTTTCTGCTTGGAATACAAAGTTTTCAATTGACTATACATTTCCATTTGATTTCTCGTCAAATAATAAAATAAATGAAAGACATTATTGCTCCTAATGTTATCAGTCCACTAAAACATCTAAATGTTTACAGACACATATGCAATTTCTCAGCATATTGCCTAATAGCAAATTTAGATCAATGTAACAATAAAATAGCAGAGTTTCATTTACTACAAACTACTCATTTTATGTGTATTTGACTTCACTCCAAACTGCCTAAAAAAAGTTATGCGACTTCCAACAGTCGCCGTTGCTTTGTGTTTATTTGGACTGCACCCTGTATGTAGAATTTCATAATGCTCTTTGAGTTTTTCACACCATGGAGAAATTTCTTTAGTGTGTGGTATATATAATTTGAAAAAATAAAACATGATTATAAATCAATCTTTTATCACACAATATACTTTACATATAAACTCATTGATAGCAAACCATACATAAAGAACAATAACAGTCTCACAACAATTTTATACATAAATGCTACTGTGTTCAACTCAACCCGAGACATTTGAAGTAAAATATTTTTTAGTCAACATACGATACATACAAACCAATTAAATAGATCAGGGTGACAACTGTTGTTTGTATTGGAATGTTTGCACTTGAGTCATTCATGGACCCAATTTAAATGGATTTGGGAGTTATACAAATTAATTTAAAGTAATGGCTTGCTTTAGAGATTTTCATTGGATTGTTGAGGTAAAAATAAAATGTTTTCAAATTTAAACATTGAAATTGCGAAATACAGAAATACAAGTACAAGTATCAGCCTGAAATATCGGGGTTAAAAAATAGACTTTTAACATATTTTTGCAAATGCGTTAAGAAATTTTTTAAGCTAAAAAATGAGAAAGTACAGAGACATTATTCTGATGAAATGATCAGTTTTTAAAATGTGTTAAATCTAATATGTATTACATTTTTGAATGAACTGATTCATGCATTTGATGTCACTGTCGCTAATTGTGGAAAAATGGTAGTTTAAGACAGGGTGCATGTAAAATCATAACTATAAAAAAATAAATGTATTTTCTGATATTTTGAAATTATTAATTTTTCCCATTTTTGAAGTTCCTGAAGTTTTCTACAATTTCCAGTCAACCCATGAAATTATTCCACTAAATACTGCACACAGATGTTTGACATCTTTTCAAACAAAAGAATATTCTACGATTGTCAGTAAATGTTGGATTCAAAATGTTTTAAGTGCAACCTGTCTTTTCAATCCTAGTGTTACTAGTCCTTATGAAAGCAAATAGTTGTCAAGATGGTATGGGCCTTCATGAAGGAACTTTAGGAACTAGCTGCAGGTAAAAAAAAAATATAAATATAAATTCTTAACTTTGTCAATGAATGTATACATTAGGACTATTTATTAGTGTAAAAGGGATGGCAGTACCCCTAGCAAACGACGAACCTATCAACAAAGTGAGGTAGAAGAAAATTTTTAATCGCAGTGTTGTTATATAATTGTCAAAAGGATTGCATGAAATGAATACATGGAAATAATTGTCATATTTCATATCTGTAACATGTCAAAGTATGGAGTCATTGGATCTCGAATGCAAATATATGCTTCCTAATCGTACGGTAGAGTGCTTAGATTTCTTCCTTTATTATGCCAGATTTAATAATGTCCTGTTGACTCGATTTCTAAAAATTTCTAGATTATGGTGTGCTTCTCATTTTATCAGAAAGGGAAAAGGAAAGCAGCCAGACTCCAATTAAGGTTGTCTGATGCGTTTCCATGGTTGGTCGCTCGAAACGTTCTCTTGAAAAAGACAGATACAACAACCATTGGTATAAAATTTAGCTTGAATAACTAGGGTACAGAAAGAAACCGTTCCAAAAAGTATTCGAATATTTTCGGTCCATTTAGCTCTTATGAACACAATGAATCAAATCTTGATTCTCTTCTTGCTTTCCCTATATACATAATATAATGTGTGGGAAAAGTATTGGGATGTAGTCAAACATTTTTTAAGTAATGGCCGTGAGTCTGTGGAAGCATTTCGAATGAAATTGGGTACAAATATTACAGTCGGTGAATCCTATTAATTTTACACATTACTAGAAGATTGTATGGTTCAGAAGATCCCCAAATTTTTGAATGAAATTAAAAAAACAGAACCTTTAATAATGTTATGTAAATCAGAATTTCTTTTTCATTATTGAATGACAAACTTTAGACTGTTCTCAAGATAATGCAAGTTTTTCTAATAAATTTATCAATGCAATGAATATTGTAATGGAGATATGTTCTAATGTAGGAAATTTTCTATTAAAAAGTGCTTTTTATAAAAATTGTTTAAGAATAAATTTTATTCAATGTAAATGTGTAAAATGTGTTGCTGTGAAAATTTATAAATTGATATTTAAGAAGTATCAAAGTACAAAAATATTAATATTTTTTTTTTTCTATAAAAGTAGGGATTGATAAATTCTGGGCACCCCAATTTTTTTTTTTTTTTAGTTCATTTTATTTTAGAAGAGGCATTAAAACATGATTTTCTATAAGTTGAAAGTTCCTTCTTGTAATGATTGGAATGGAAAGGAGTCCATGTCTACTGATCACTGATTATACAATCATTGGATCTAAATGAAACCTTAGCATTAATTGCTGAACTGGAATAAAATCTTTCAACTTTGTGAAATGGTAGTTTTTAATTTTCCCCTCTAGAAATTAAAATAAATGAAAATTGTATGGTTAACACCCACTTTTGGGCTGGCTCTCAAATCGAAAGAAAATTTGCTATAAAAATACATGATCTATTTTCTTTCATCAGATGAAGATAAATTCTTGATACCATTGAATAGGGTCCAACTTTCTACAGATTTCAGAATAAGAAAAACAAACACTGCATTTATTAGAGTTAGATTTAGTGGAAACCACCTCAATATTTTTTATGCATTTATACAGAGGTGTCCAGTGGTTGCAGCAGTTTTGTTAGATTACAATTCTAAGGTGTTTGTACAGTAACCCTTTGCAATATTCAGAGATTTTTCTCAAATATTTTCCTTCCCAATAATAGATTATCAAGTCTGCTGAAAAGAGTTAGCTAGCCTTTTGACAAAATGGGAATTACAACAGTACCATGTTCTGTAGTTGTGCATGTTATACTTGAAGCATTGGAGAGGCGCTGAAATTAGCTGGAAGTTGACCTGCACATTATACTCAGTCAAGTCAGGGCTGTGATGAGGGGATTGGCTCAGGCACCCAATCTTATTATAGTTTGAAAACTAAAAATTGTTTCAAAAGAAAGCACTGTACTTTTCTCAAAAAAAAGTTCCAGAACCAGAGCATCAAAAGAAATATACTGCTTTAATGATCAAAGTATAAACAGAAATGTATCCTCTCACAACTCGGAATCAAGCAATAAAATAATTTTAAAAAGCCAATCCTTAAAGAAATTATAATTTTTCTTTTTTTTTAATTCCTCGATTCAAGACATCAGAATATCCCTTTTGATTCAAAGCACCATGAGGCACAGAAATAATAATAATAATAAATGTGTGCTGAGGACTACAAGGGAAACTTATTTGGGAAAGGGAGTCATCCTTTAGACTGAAAGAGAAAACAATCATTCTCGGTTCAAATTTAATTTCAGCATTTTGATTAATGAGCACTGGCTAACAGCACAGATACAATTGCCCTAATGGTTCGGCATCTCCTAAAAACACAAAACTATGTCAAAAATAACAATTTTTATTTTAAACGATTCCATTAAAAATGTTGATTTTTCATGTATGCATTCCTTCATTTTCATTAATTGAGTGTCAATTTGGTGATATCTCGATCAACTGTATATTACTCTAGTAATTCCCTGAAGAGGGATATGAATGTTTAGATTCCTAAATAAACAAGAAAAAAAATAAATTGTAGAAGAAAGGAATTGTTTTTTCACTGCAATCGGTGATAAGCGCACCAAAACAGGTGCATTCCACTGCGGTTAGCAAGGAAAATGGCACTAGTCAAGGCAAGTGGAAATATGTTTGGCACTGGTTCTCACTCCTTGTCACCGAGGTATTTCTCACTGTGATAAGACATGATGGATATTTCTGGTTTGAAGGGAGAAACGTGATGGTCTGATCTTATCTGTAACAATCATCACCTTGAATCACACTCATAGGAGTTTTACTTACATTAATATTTCTCGGGAAAAATAATTACATTTTCACATAAAGCAACATATAAATCGGGATAGAACAAAAGGCCCTTAAATCAAGTTCATTGTTCACAAGACATTAATCTAAACACTATATGTCTTCGCAGTTAAGGCACCTTTTGAAATATTATATTTTCCTGAGGGAAAATTTAAAAATATTACAAAGACATCACTCAGGAGTATATGCAGAGAAAGATCTTGAACTGCCTATTAGCACTGAGCAGCTTAGCAAGAAGCAAACACTCAAAACTAACATACTTCTTTCTATTAAAGCTTCTTTGAAAAAATTCTGAACATTGCTCTTGTATACATACTTAGTGTCAAATAAATTAAATTTGAACACTAAAATTATAATAATACTTTGTATTTTCATCGCACAATCAAGGTTCCACCGCACTTCTTGCGATACCTACTTATGTATGCAAATTCCAGGTAATAATTCTTCCCAGAAACTAAAGATTTCTTTTATTTTTACTTTTCCTACAACACGGGTGGTTGTGATACCCACTTATGTATGCAAATTCCAGGTAATGAAAGATTTCATTTGTTTTTACTTTGATACTCTCCGATTTGAATGAATGTAAGCATTTTGAAGATTTTTGAATATGAATCCATCCTTTTTTCAATGATGTCGCGCTGTACATATATCGCCTTAATAAGTTCATAATATTAAAATTGGTGAAATTATTTGGAATTGGGTTATTTTTAGCCTTCCAAAATCATAAATTTGTAGAAATTTTCAAGTTAGCAAATGCTGTATTTATGTGGATTGTTTCTGTTAAACTTCTGTCTCTAGTGTACTCTAACCGGTGAGGCACGGAACACTTACAGGGTAGATATGCCAGAATTCAGCTTGATATGTCAAGAACAATTGTCTGAACTTTCAAGTGACAAAACACAAAAAATAGCATTTTGCAAAATCCCACTTCCAGGATTTTGGGTTTGAGTTCAAAGTGCCCCTTCAATTTTCAACAAGCTGTGTATGCGAAGCTGGATTTTCGGTAATGGGTGCAGTTCCAATGAAGTACAGGGATGTGGAGAACGACCTGCATGCAGGATTGACTCAGTTAGAAACAAACATCGATCGTTTGTGCAATTCTAAATAAGCTTGAGTGTAGCCAAGCATAGATGTATAGAGTTTGTGAAAATATGGAAAACGTCTTTTAATTTACATTATTATAGCTTTATTTGTGCTGTAGATAGGTATATTTGTATTTTTAGTAGGACAGTTGTATTTTTGCTTAATATTTTCAATCCGGTGTCATTTAATTTGTAATACACTGCCTGGCCGAAAAAGTTATACATGTTGGACCACCTTTAGCACAGATTACAGTGTGCATTGTGTCTATGAGTTCATGCAATGTCTCGACACTTATTCTCAGCAGTTGATGAAGGAAGAGTGGTTTGACTTCTTGGATACTTCTCCAGTCTCAATGTTTTTATTTTATTTTACACACTTCCAATTAAATTCACAGCTGTGTTTAATAAATTCTTTTTTGATTTTTATCTAATCTGTTAATTGCTATAATCCATTTTTGAGGCCTGGGTCAGTGTTCCCCATTGGGAACATCGCGAAAATTATACATGGAAATTTTGTTTATTCATTCTCATGATGGATGTTCCTAAATTAAAATATGGGGGGAAAAGGGTAATGAAAATAAACTTGGACTCCAATCTGATTGTGTTGACAACAGATTCCAATAAAATTTTGCACATGGCTTCAACTCAAATTTCCATCTGTGTACTGAGAAAAATGAATGAGAATTACGAAGAAAAATGAATTTCACCAAACAGATTGTTGCATTTATTTGGCACAAGTTATTGTACATTTAATATTTTGACTACTTTCATGAAATAAACATATTCACTACTTCAGTTTTGGATCACAAGAGGCATGTATTTGGGTCACATGACCTATTTGCATTCCCTTCTCTACAGGAACTCTGCATCGTTTTCCTCTTGGGCCATATTTCTTTTGTTGGCCTCATTTCCCTTCATCCACCAGCATTTGCAGAAACTATTTAATGCTTGTTTTCAACTCTACATCTATTGGGTATGTTCATTCTGGGTGGATGACTTTTCTCCCATTCTTAAGAGGCTTTCATGTTTTTGTTATTAATTTAGATTTTTGTTTTGGATCCGTTAATTAATTCAATGTGGAAAGTACACTCATGTCCAAAAGCTATGCATAGTTGCTATTTATGTTAAAATTTCAGGAAATCTACATCAGAACGGAATGAAACGCGGTATGCGGGTGTAATAGGGTTATATAGAAAAAAAAACAATACAAAACAAGGATAATAATAACTTTTATTATCCAAAGAAAAAGGGCCACAATACGAGTGTCAACCTCAGTGAAACAGAATGATTAAAACAATGGGATGCTGCAGTTTAATACGATGTGTGGGAACCTCGGGTAGCCACGCATACTGCACAATGATTTCCCATACTTTCGATAAGGGTTAGGATGAGTTGTGTGCTCAAAGAGTTCCAAACTTCATGGAGAGCAGTTTTCAATCTCGGAACAGAGCTTGGTGGGTAGCGGAGGGCTGCAAGATGTCTCCCGGGCATATGTGGGATATGCCCGGGAGACATCCCGGGAGTGCTCTGTTGGATTCAGATCAGGAGAGTTGGCAGGCCACTGCATGTTCTGAATATCTTGAGTTTGAAAGAAGTCATCGACCAAGGCCGCATGGCGAGGAGCCATGAATATGAAATCAGAACTAACAGCACCTCGAAACAATCAAACGGTAGGCTCAAGAACTTCGTCTCTATCTTTGATAGGTAACCGACCCCGTGTCAAAGATGTGTAGGTTTGTGCGGCCGTTCATCATGACGCCTGTCCAGACCATGACTCCTCCAAACGGAAAACTATGTCTTTCTGTGATGTTTCCCGGGTGAAAACGCATTCCACATTCTCTCCAAATTGCAGTACAAGAATCAGTTTGCACGCTAAACCTGGACTTGTCACTGAACATGACATTGCCCCACTGTTGACCACTCCACTGTAAATGCACGCGTTTCTGTGCAGACATCAGGGGGATGCAAACTGCTGGTCGTCTGGCATTGAGACCAACATGTCTGAGTCTCCTGTAAATAGTTTGTCTAGAAACAGTGATTCCTGTGGCAGCTGTGAGGGCTGAACCCAATTGTCTGGCAGAACGGTTTCTCTGACGTTGCACAGTTATCACCAAAAAATATAGGTCTTGATGAGCGGTTGTTACCCTTGGTGGACCTGGTACTGGTCATCAGGTAACATCTCCACAGGTTGGAGATCAGAGCCAACGGCCGTACCATGCTGAAAACACCGGTTCTCGTTAGATCACCGAAGTCAGGCAGCATCGGGCGCGGTTAGTACTTGGGTGGGTGACCACCTGGGAACACCGCATGCTGTTGGCACATTTCGGGCGCGGTAGCCCGGTGGTTTGCATGCTGGATTTGCACGCTGCCACAACTGTCGTCGTGTTCATGCGGAGTACGATCACATTAAACATGTGGGTCCGTAAGTCCTTCCAAGAGGTTGGTGGTAGGGGAAGGAGGGTACGGTCCCTGTGGATGCCTCCCCCACTGAGTTCTGGTCTCAATTGGGTGGCACTTCCCAGCTGTCCAAACAGTTACCTTACACGTTTCTGGTAGGTCGGACGGTCTGGGTCTCAACAAAAATAACAGGTTGGAGATCACACACTGATGCACATTCAGAATTCTCTTCGGTTTGGGATTGGCCGGATTCCAGCATTCCAATAATTCGTTCCTTCAAACACATGTCCAGTGGGCATCTTTGTGACATCTTTCATCCTGTTTTTATTGTGCTTCGTATCACAGCAATTATGAAATTCTGCCTCAACTGGCCATACTGCTCGAAGCCGTTTTAAACTCGTTCCGACATGCACCATTGCTTTGAGTGTGTCGACATCGGCTGAACTGTTTTGCCTTCGTTTCACGATTCTTCACAACTGATTGTGAACCATTGTATCCATATTAACTCCTAATATTTTGCATTTTATGAATTATGCTTAACTTTTGGACATGAGTGTATAAAAGGTGAGTTGTCATTAAAAAACAAGCTGACATTGTTCGCCTTAAAAGTGGTCTGTTCAATCCAGACTCATTATAACTGTATATCTTTTTAAAATGCCCTATTTTATTTCTATATCAACTACATTGCAACTACATAAATAAAATTTTCCAACAGCTGGGAAACAAAAAGACTTTCACCTCAATTTGAGTCAATTGTCCAAACATATGTAGCTTCTTCTTAACATCACTATGTTAAGTTGAAAATAAAGTCCAAATTCAAGATTGAATCAAGTGCAATACAAAATAAATATATGTTTATATGCTTCTAATGTATACTCTTATCAAATGATAAAAGAGTATACATTAGAAGTTGTTTTCTATGGGTCCCTCGATATTCCTCAAAATTATTTCCATTATACAGCCTCAAGGCTACATTGTCTTCTTTTGAATAATCAGTTATCGAAAACATATTTTGCTACTTCACTGCTCTCTGAAATGGTTCATCCATTACGAGGAGGTTAAATCGATCCGTTACAAAAGGCTTTTATTGTAAATCAAGTGAAAGCATTATGATAGCAAAAGTGTTTTTTGTGAAAGAATAAAGACAATTATGTGGTTGTCATTTCCAAATCTTAATAATTATGCACTTTATAAAATGGCATACAATTGAATGGTGTTATCATAACTTTGTAGCAGACCTTTATATAATTTTTAAATACATTTTTTTCTTTAGTAGTCCTTTTGGAAGTGTAGCCAAAACATAATTAATGTTGCACCAATACATTTTTTCAGAGGAAAGGAAAACTATCTGTGAAATAATTGTGTGCAGTAAAACATAACCAATCCAAACAGTTTAGTATAGATGGATTTTCTCCAAAGAGGAAGAAAAATAAATGCTTTGGCTATACAGCTGGCATCATCTGTAAGCACCTCTAAAGACAACTGAGATGATACTAAAAAGCAGTTTGAGTTATCCCCTAAATGAAGGTATAAAGTAAAATCAGCAAGTGCTTTCTGCTGTGCCTTCTTTATTTTATTCCATCAAATTTGAAATGGTAAATTTTAATTTATATTTTTCCTATTCTATGTTTATTCCAAATAATCGGAGAAAAAATATTTTTACTTTAACTACAGTATAAAATTTCGATAATTTAAGCGTTTAGAGTTATAACCTTCCAAAATAATGGCCTAATCAGCATAACTAATATTTAGACTCTGTGATACACATGCCACAAACTAAACATACCTCGAATTTGGCAGTCTAGGAAAAAGAAAAATGATCATATTGGGGACATTGTAGGTTATATCAGCTTTCTTTCTTACTTGCCCAGCAATACAACTACTATAAGAAAAACACATTTCTCCATCTGGAATGCTTGGCAAAGAATTTGGCGACTTTTTTTTTATATGTTGAAAAATTGGCAAAAATGTGGCCAAAACAATTAAAATATCACCCAATTGATAAAAATAGCACTAAATCAATGAAATTAATTGTATTTTGTTTGAGGATGGTGTTGAAATGGTGTTTCAGTAGCGTCCATCCCACTTGGCGACTTTTTAAAATGTCGCTGAATTAACGAAAATGATAACTGATGAAAATTCAGTACTTTGCGAAATGAAGTAGAATTTCCTTGACATTCCTTGTCACTTTGTGGTAATTATTAATTGAAGTACTTTGTTTAAATTTAAGCGAGTTCCACTGTTTGTGGTCGTAAACAAATTGCGTTTTGTTAGGGATGATATAGTACGTATGTTTCAATAAATAATAAGAAATAATAATATTGATTGGGAGAGGTGTATGTCCGTAGATAGTAGGAGCAGATGGGAGGAAGTATATACTAGAAAAAAAATCAAAATATTTATCTGTTTTAGACATTCCTGAATACAAATCAACTACTTTGACAATCAGGTCACTCACTCATGTGCTTCGAGAAAAAATTAAAGCAGCCTTTCTCTTTGAAATTCAGAATAATCAATAATTGGCATAAGAGTTATTCAAAATTCGAAAATTATATAACATTCAAAAACCTTGTAAAATCTAGTTTGAAAATAATCTTGATCTAGCATGCGAAAGAGACACATTGTAAAATATTTTGTGTATAGAAAGAATTAAAAAAAAGATTTTGAAAAGAATAGGCACCCACATTTATGTAGAAACATGAAAAACATCCATGCTTTAATTTTAGTACGTCCATTCAATTCCATCACTTTCAGCGAGTGACACACAGTATAATGAGACCTAAAATTTCTTAATTCAAGTTATTAGATGGATAATATTGCAGATATATTACTTGATAAAAGGATCCTTTGTGGTTGCGCTTCATAATGAGTGCTTTAAATGGATATAATCCTATACGTATCAAACAAAATAGCGTCCTATCAAAAGTGTCTTCTTTTTTAAATAGTGAGGCTATTGACATGAAGAGATAATGAATGTTTGCTACTAGACAAACTAGAAGCTTTATTTTTTAAGGGTTGAAGCTAGAGCCATTTTCAGGTCCTGACACACGTGGGCTTTATTTCAAAAGATGGAATCAATAATGGAATCCAGTATGGCTTCTAATTCATCTAGATATGTATCCTGTACATTAAATTAGAAATCAATAACATTTTTAAAATCATGTGGAGAGAAATAATTAAGCAGTTAAAACAGCAATAAATTTATGTGAGGGTAAAAGTAAAACAATACAATAAATTTAATTTTCTCATGCAATGAATTTAAATTGGACCTAAAAATAAATATACAGTAAAACCTCTCGATAAAGGACACTATCTGGATTTTCCTGCATATATTTAGAAATTTCAATTATTTTATAGACTTTTTTTTCTACACACACAAAATACATTGCGCAAGTAATTAACACACATTTCTTGAGACTTATATTATTTTCAACTCAAATTCAAAACGTTCATTTAATATTTTATAGATAACAGAATGATTATATAAAAACACTTATAATACCTTAAAATTTTCCTTTTGCTAAGCATATTCTTGTAAAAATGAACATGCTTAAATATATATATATATTTTATTTCATTTTTTTTTCGACTTGCCAGCTCCTGAAATTCTTTTAAATAAGCAAATGTTTTAATCAAGTTTTAGTGAATATTGCATTTGCTAATTATGTTTCATTACAAAGAATAGTCAAACCTCACTCTGCATAAGACAAAATTGGATATATATACACAGCACATACTCTTCCTTATTTTCTATAAATATATAATAAAGTTTAATTTATCAAAATATAGGTTTCCCCCAAACATTTGGACAACAATACTATTATATAAATTACTAAAGAATCATTTTTCTACTCTTTCCCATCATTTACTTTTAAAATATTATATCTTAAGTCAAACATTTTTCTGTATATTCCTAAAGATTGTCTATTTTTTTAAATATTTCTGCATGCATTTTAGTGAGATTTTTCACTACTTTGATCGTTCTAGTGGTTTTATAAAAGGATGCCAATATAATCCACATTAATATTCAAATAGGGTTGACAATTCATAATTTAACTCATCCACAGCAAAATTATAGAAGTTGCATTCTTAAATGACATTGGGAGGATCGCTATAATAGCCATGCTAGCTACAAACTCAAGATTTTAAACTATAGCTCATCATGCTTCATATGACATTCTTCAAAAATGATTTATTTTTGTACATTTTAGACATATTTTTCTTTGCTAGTTCTGAAATTAAATGTTTAAAGTGCATCTAAAGTTTGTTTATATTAAATAAACGTTTTTGAAATCATCTAAAGATTCAAATACAAATGGCATCTTGAAAATGAAACCTCCCAACACACATTAAAAATATTATTTTAATCAGAGTAGCAGAATTCAATTCAAAATAAGTGGAATGGACACCTACAAAAGTTGCATATTTGGGATGGAAGTCATTCACATTGAAATTGCAAAGATATAAAATGCTTCGATGAAATTTTATTAAAATTACTTTTGACTTTTGATTGTCATGTAGTGCAGACAGCACAACAAAATTTGAACTTTTATAAAAATTTCAGGATTCACTTTCCCAAAAGACTTTACGTGAAAATACTTTATATGTTACAGACTAGGGAAGAATTTAACGATTATTTATAAATGTCTAATTTTAGGCTAATCACTTTCGACCCAATAAACAGGGTAAGAATATATTGCTAACCATTTTTGTATAAAATTTTATATCTAATGGTCCATATAAAAATAGTGAATATTTGTTTTCCATTATGATTAGAATCGTCCACTATTGATGAATGATGATTTTGAAGACTCCCAAAGAACTTCCACATCTAACACAGTTTGAACAAGTATATGTACAGCATAAAATCACAGATAAAATGATGGCTACAGCAGATTTTTGATGAGTAAGGGTGGTACAATCTGACATGAAATGAGCTTAATTGACATCAAACTATGTAGAGTCACAATAAAGAGTTTGAAAAAATTTCAAACTCTACAGCAAAAATCTTCATATGTGGGGAGATTTGGCTTCTCAGGTGAAGCGGTTTGACATGATGGTGAATGGTTACAAATCTTTCCAAGAGATTGCATGTCTGTTTCCACATCTCTGTAATGATGAACAAAAAGTTTCCAGCACCCTTTAAATATTGAAAACCACCAGAGAAGGTGATAAGAAAAATTTTATGCATCCATTCCAATTTTAACAAAAATACCCGCATTCATAGCTGTTGAGCATCTTGAAAATTTATTGTCAAGTTGCTTAACATTGGAATCCATGCATTTAGCTAATAGGAATGAATATTTATTATTATCCATACATTTGGCATAAAAGGACATCTCAAATACTAAAATGAAGCCAAATTATAGTTAAGTATAGAAAAAAAAAATTTTCCTCTAGATAATTATTGATTTCAGTTATTATGATTTTGTAGGTGCAACATTATTATATACGATAATTTCCAACTCAATTATCTTTAGAAAAGTAAAAAAAGAATGTAAAATTAATTTTTAGGTATTTTTACCAATATTAAAAATTATCTTTAAATCATTTCAGAATTAAAATCTTGTATTCAGAATACAATAAACAGTCTGAGGGGTCCATTTCTATACACACTTTATATAGAGTAAACAGGGAATAATGAAAAACTTGAAGAATGGATAACAAAATTTATGCATACATTTTCCTCACTCAATACGTACAGAAATAGGAGGGGTTTGAGGAACCCACAACAAAATGATTGGGAGTTCAAAAAGTGTGTCAAACTCACAAAGTCGGACCCGATGCTGTTGAGTCTACTATTTTAGCAGAAAACGCCACTTTGGTTTTTCCCACAATAAACCAAAATTTCTTTTCTAAAAATAACTCTTATATTGAAGAATATTTTTGCAAAGAAATTGTATATAAAAAAAGGGATTTATCCTACTACTTTAAATACCGTATAATGTAGACGTTTTCAGTTTTATATAAAAGCATATTAATTATTGTTTATTTTAAAAAGTTATTTATTTTTGTATAAAACAGTATATTATTTCCTTAACTTGACAAGGATCCACCCAATTTAAATGGAGTCATCAAGAATCTGCTGTATTTCGTGTAACATTCACTTTCATGACTTGTTTTGGCACTTGTGGCAGTTCAGGAGCTCTTCTTGAAAGCTATGTACGTCATTGAGCTTCCATCCACCAGTCTTTGCTATTTGACTGTCGGCGCCCCACTCGTTGGCTGAAGGGTGCTCGTAGCAGTGTGGGAGGTGGCTCTTTGATTGCGAAATACTGTGTTCTGTAGAGTACGCTTCCAGCGATCTATTGTGTCCCGGAGTTTGGACAGCCAGAGAGCCTGCAAAGAGGATTCATGTTAACAAACATTATAAATGAAAGCCACTTTTTAGGAAGAAAAAATGGAACACATCTTGAAAATGAAGTGAAAAAATTCAGTCCAATAAGGAAAAAATGGCATCATTACATATTACATGCTAGTAATGCATATAAATTGTTCATTTCAATGCATTTGTCAATTGCTATCTATTTGGCTCTCAGTCTGTAGAGAGTTGTTGTTGAAACCCAGACCGTCCGACCTACCAGAAAGGTGTAAGGTAACTGTTTGGACGGTCGGGAAGTGCCACCCAATTTAGACCGGAACCCAGAGGGGGAGGCATCCACAGGGACCGTACCCTCCTTCCCCTACCACCAACCACTCGGAAGGACTTTCGGACCCACATGTTTAACGTGATCGTACTCCGCATGAACACGGCGGCAGTTTTGGCAGTGGCTGGAATCGAACCCGGGCCTACCGAGTGCAACTCCAGCGCGCTAACCAATGGGCTACCGCGCCCCTAGTCTGTAGAGAGTGACATATTTATTAGAATGATCATTCAAAACCAATAATATACAAATGTACAACATCACACAACAACCTTTTACTCATAAGGAAATACAAGCTCTTGACTAAATAATTTGCCTAAAGTTTAATAGACAATATTACAAGAGCTCATACTGGGAGGGACAAAAATAAGCTGCTGAAGAATAAATATCTGCCATGGAGAAATTTATAATAAACTGTACCCTGTTGTTCACTTTGTATTCAATCTTGTGATCTGCAGCTTCTCCATTAAGTGGTCAGTATCAACCACTGAGCCCTGGCTTGGCCAACAGCAAAGTGGGTGTCGTTTTAATTATGTAAAATGATTACAGAAAAATTTCTTTTTATTAAAATAGAAAATGTTAGCAAAATTTTGCATTTTCCCATGATATGATATGTCATTACTGAAATTCAATAGGCCCTTCATGTTTGAACCCAATTTCATCGTGAGAACACAAACAACCCCTTTTTGTTCCAGTACATTATTTCAACACCTTTTCATTCCTAACTATTTGGCCCCATTTAATGTTACTGAAAGGCTACATCATGTGTTTAGTAATAAGTTCAGTTTGCCTTCATTGAAGTCCCTTACATAATGGCCAATAGATCTCGGTACAAGCCAAAAAGAATGGATAGAGATTAGAGCCTGGCCATTTTGTGCCAAACTTTCAAATTTAACATGAGTGAATACAAATATTTTGTTTTGTTTTTATCTCTGTGAGTTTTAAAGTTAAAACCCATTTGAGACCCGAAAAATTTTCCACATTGATAGTCATTTTTACTTTCCTTATATACATAATCTGTAAGGAAAATATTGTGAAGGGGTCGAAAATTCGAGTTTTTGACGGGAGAGCACGTTTCAAGCATCCCTGATCATGAATCAAACATTTTTGAAGTGATGTCTGTGTGTGTGTGTGTGGAGACGATATCTCACGAACGAATGGAGCAATTCGAATGAAATTTGGTACAAAAATCACAATCCATGAATACTGGAAGCCTATTGTTTTAAAACACAATCGAATGCTCAGAACCCCCCTAAATTTTCGAGTGAAATTTTGAAAAAATCATCAAAAAATCACAACCTTTAATAAAGCAAATAAGACATTTCTTATGTCATTTTTCCTTAGTAAACGATTGACATAAACTTTAGAACATTAGGATGAACCGTTCTCGAGATATTGCACATTTTTCAAATAAATTTATCAAAAAACCCCATAAATTAAAAAAAAATATTAACTGTTAAGAAACATGTTCACATTTCATATGTAATATCATGTGATAAATTCAGTGATATCATTCTCGTAGCTGTAACTAGTTCCATTCACAAGAAAAGATACTTTGAGTATTACTTTTGTATTTGAATGCCAATAGTCATTTATCCGCTGTAAGAATAACTTATTTCTCCATTCATAACGCTTGGCGAGATTTTGGTCACAAATTTGGCGGAATATCGCCAACTTGGCGACATTTTTAAATATTGCCAAATTAATGAAAATCTTGCCAAATGGATAAAAATGACTCTAAATCAATGAAATTGAATCAAGACTAATTGAAGAAAATTCAATATCTTGGAAAGAATATAAGTATCTACTATAAGAATAACATTTTTTTTAACTGTGAAAGTAGTCAATTCATTGCATTATATAAGGAAAGTCATGCGCTCCCCACATCCAATTTTTTATAATGATTTTTGTTATGAAAAAGTTCAGAGAATTATTTTATTTTGAATTTTAAAAGGAAGAATTCCCATGTCTGTAACCCTCAAGTTGGCGAGGAAGAAAAGGAATGAACCTAGTTGTCAATCAATGTAAGGTGGACCCTCTCTGGTTAATTAAGTACCTTAGCCATTGTCCATCGATTGCTGTTTTGTCATGTGATCAGAATCTTTTTGTGTATGAGCTAAACGGACAGGATCCCAATATAAAAGGATATTTTCACGAGAAGTGAATATTGCTTGTTAGAGGCTCCAATCGAAAGTCTAAAATGTCACAAAATTCATATTCATATTTTAACATTGGTTTAAATTAAAAAATGAATTTTTGTTTCATTTAATAGGGCCTGTTTAACAGAAAGAAGTGAACCTGGTGTGCTTTAAATAGAATAGGCTGTTAATTTTAAATGAGTTTGCCATAAAACATGAAAGAAAGAATGATGATAGACCTTATTTGGCCTATCAAGTGACTTTTTCAAATATCTTCCTGGATGGAAAGGAAAAGAATAGTATCCCATTCGAGATCTATCCACAAACACATAAGTTCTTTTCCAATTCAGAGAGATTCCCAATGAGTCGAAAAGTGTCATTCAAATTCTCGATCCATCCCAGTTAGTTATTTACTTATATAGCTCATTAATTATTTTGTTAGAAGAATTCTATCCAAATGATGCACCTCCACTCTAGCTAGGTTCTCATCTTCTACTCTAACAGCACAAATATTCAAATGGATGTACATGGCTTTTGAGACGCTTATGTTGCACAGGATTTTAGAAAGAAGGCCAATGTGATAAAATGAACATCTTTTTCCAACAACTATCGCCCACACAAACCACTGTCTCTTTTTCACGTCAGTGATACTCAAAGAATGTAAATCAGTCCAAACTATTCCAATTTTCGACTTTACCTATGAACACAGGTTTTTCAAAGACTGCCAAAGCACACCCCTGGGAAAATGCTTATTTTGATTAAAAGCCATATCTTAAAGAACATTTTAAAATAGTTTTGTTTAGACAGTTATGACTTTCATACAACTCCAATTAAATAAAATGACCTCATCACATTTATCTCAAAGTATGAGCACTGACAAGTTCTATAACAAGAGGGAAGTATGTTATAAACATGGAAAATTTTCAACTTTTCAGAGGTACATATTTACTTATTATTACTTATTATTACTTATTATTACAACGGCACCAATTGTTCGGTAGAAAAAGTGCATTTATGATATACTAAAAACAATTCTAAATGATTCTAAACATTCTAAATTCCTGAATGTTCTTACACAAGGTTCTTAAAACCTAAAAGCCTAAAAATCATTCTTCTGAAAACACTCAAAAATATCTGAAATTTGTAAAGTTCATCTAACCTGAAAACATCCTAGAAATATAACTGAATTCTTAAATAAACTGAAAGTGGACCTATTGACCAGTTTCCCTACGTGTACAAATATGTACTCCTGTAAAATATAAGAATTGACACTTTCCTAAAATATAAAACATTTAAGTAAAAGAAAGAGAGAACACAGATTTTAGGTTTTCAAAATCTAACGTTTATTAAAATTTTAAACTTCATTTTTAAAATAATTTTCAAAACATTTTACATCTCATTAAGTAAACAAATCAAATAAACAACTTAAATAAATAAATAAAAGGAATGGCCGGTCGTATAGTGGTAGAAAAAAACGTTAGAATATTAAATTTTAAAGTTAACAATATTAAACTTATACAACTATTTATCTAAACTAAAATTTGGGATAAAAGAACATCAGTTAGCCAAAAGGGAATTTAGAACAAAATTTAAAAGATAACCACAGGTTCAGATGACCTAAAGTATATAAGTCTAAAGGGGTCTTATTCTACTAACACAATTAAACTGAAAACAATTGGAATATAAACATATTTTAACTATTGAGAGATATAATTAGCAAAGGTTTCACCAAATGCTCCAAGGAACTGCAAGGATCAGCAGGAAGGAACTTCACAGGGAAAGGTCACCAAAGATCCCAAGGAACACCTCTTGAAACGCAGAACACAGCAAAGGAGAATTATGTCCATCTCTAGAGAGGAAAATCCTTAACCGGATCCTTTTTCCAAGGGGATATTCCCAAACAGGATGTTTAGTAACGATGGAATTAAGCGATTTCTTCCAAACAGTGGTAGCTGACTTTTGGCATCAGAACAGAATACAGACCATATGTCCGTCTTAAATTTTCGGAAATGTGCATTCCATCCATCATAGATAGAGCTACTCTGCTTGACAAGATAAACAAAATTCTTAATTGGCCGGTAGAGACTCCTCGGCCGACATCGCAAACAGCTGGGAACACTGTGGATTACTAATTAAATGACTGAAGAGGCAAGAAATCAAAACATCCAGTCTTTATAGACACAACAATTCTCTGCCATCAGACGTAACATTTTCAACAGCTCTTGAATGTTTAGATTAAAACTCGAATAATAAATAAACAGAGCACAATTACTGGGCCGGGAATAAAAAAAAGAACTTTCGTTCCTCAGAGCGCTTGCCGGATTCGAACTACGGCTCGCGCCGAAGCGCTGAAAACAACAACTTTGACAGATCACATCTCAGGTTCTAATCAATAAACAGAAGAGAGCAAAAAAATGCGCGATTTTGCTTATATACTGCCAAACATCGCTGCCACAGATTGTAAACAAAATTATCAATGAACGATAAAATAATTAATGACAGACGATTTTAATATTACGGTCAACCAATTAAAAACTCGAAACTTTAAAGAAGAGAAATGGAATTTTAGAGCAGACGAAAATTAAAAAGAAATGAAGTGAAACGATTTGGAAAATACGAATTTGGCAATAATTTAAATATGGACGATTCTGAAATATTTAAAAAGCTGAAAATAGAATAAAACTGTAAAATTGCGATGAATTAACCAATTTTTAACCGAGGGTAATAAATTTGGAATCAAATTAAAGGGAATAAAAAGGGCAATAAATGGAATTGCAAATTAGCAAATTTAAATAAATTTAAATTGCTAAAACCTAAAAAGAACGAACTTTTGCCGTTTTTAACACAAAACCTATGGAATACAATATATTTGAACAGAAGAATATCAAAACCTAAACAATTGGAAAATGGATAACTAAAAGAGAATGGCTATGTAAATAAGACCCCTGAACACATTTAAACAAAAAGCAAAACTCCTAAAATTGTTAAATATCTAAAAGTATAACCCAACATTTGCATTAAAAATTGTCATTTTTATTCAATCATCCATGGCCACAACTGTATGAGTGCATATTTTTAGCTTTATATCTAGTTTGTGGCTAATTACTTCCCAAAGCTCAATGATTCTTTCATAGATTGTGAATGATATTTCAGCACAGAAAGAAAAAATTAGAAAATGATCTTTCAGCACATACTAGCTGTGGCATGAGAATTGAATTCTCCCAACTTAACCAGAGACTCATAAATCAAAGGAATATGTCCATGATGGACACAGACAAAGCAAGAATCAATGTAAGAAGGAATAGACTTCTAAATGAATGTGCACCTAAAAAAATTATATGTGTCTTGCAGTGATTTGGAAATGATGCATGGAAATACTCCATCAAAATGTGGCTTGGTGATACATTTTGAAATTAATTACTTCTAATTAGTTTATCAACAAAGGATAAGTGTCAAATGAAAGATAAGGTATCACAGCTTTACAGAAAAAATTCATTTCAAGGGACTTTTAAAAATTTCAAGGGCATTAGAAATGGACATCTAATGTTAAAGACAGGACATCAGCCAATCAAAATCAGTCCCCCAGACTTTTACTATAAAGGGACTCTAGGAATTGAGAACTTTAGAAAATGCTCTAATGGCTATGCAAGGAATATTTCTAGTGCTGAAAAAAAAATTAAAACTTTATATTAGGCATTCAAAAATGAAATATACTATTTGTTTCAATTTGGTGTTTTTCTCTTTTGAGTATTTATATTCAGCTTTAAAGTAACTTGTTTCTGTTTGACAACACTGCATCTCAGGAAGTTTTTTACAATTCAACTCTTCTGTTAGATTGTTTGTTTACTATTGGTTTATGCCATTGCATATCTTATTGTTTTCATGAAAATTTAGAATTGAAATATATATTTTACTGATATAGATGGAAATAAAAAATGGTTAACTAATGAAATGTGGAATGCACTTTCGAGCAGTAGCGTAGAGTGATATTTGTGACTGGAGAGGCTGAGAGCTTGTCATTTTAACCTGGAAAAGGTTTTTGTATGATAAGTGAATTCACACTTTCAATAAGTTTGATTTCCTGGGTGAGTAAACTAAAATAATTCAACATAAGAATGCCGAGAATGAATGAAATGCACGATATTTTAAAATAGATGTAAGATAAATACATATAAAATATAACATTTTAAATGTTTCCTTATTTCTAAATGAGTTGAACTTTTACCGCCATTTTATTAAATATGAAGTCATGGCCACTCTTAGGGGATGACACTTCCCCCCCCCCTTGGAAATTCAAGATAACAAAGGCAAGCATCAAGCTAGAGGATGTTATATATTTTATTCTTGAGTTTACACCCCACCTCTCCGTAAAATGTTCTACAGGTGCCCATGTATGAAAAAGTGCACTGAAAATTTATGAGAAATCTGGAACATAAGCTTAGTTGAAAATCACTGTAGTCAACAATATCCTTAAATAATATTGTATATTAATTATTTACAAATATATATATACTGTACTATCAAAACGTAGAAATATCTTATAATTACAATATGCTAAGAATCTGCAAAAAATTATCAACCAATTTTATCTAATTGAGATTCTTGTCTAACAGGGGATTTTAAAGGACAATCAAATTTATTCTTTCTAAAACTCCCAAATACGCAAATGGATGCTTCACCATATTGATATCTATATAAAGAGTTAAGTCTACTTTGCAAACTACTTAAGTTTAATGATAGTCATTATAAGTATATTTCTTCGTCTTGATATTGTTTAAAGTTAGGTAAATCCTAGGTTATGAGTGAAAAATGACTCAAATTCTTTAGTATTACAAATAATGATTATTTTCTATGAATAGTAATTAATAGAATCACGTTTGACCCAAAATGGAGGACTCATTACCCTTGCACTACCCACCCTCACCTACCCATCGTTAATGAGACGTCATGTCCCACATCTAATCATTGATTGTTAATAAAGGGTTGAAAATGGGGGAAGCAATAGCCACACCTTTTTATAAGTTAGCTTACAATCAGCTAGGGAGGAAGTTAACAAATGGGTGGTCTTAATGCCATGCTTCTGCTTATAGACAACAAAGGCTGGATGATTTCAGCTTCTAAAACATTGAAATATGCGTTTGAATGGGAAAAATACTTTGATTTGTGTCACTTTAAGCAAGTAAAATGTAATAATTTTGTACATAATACATATATCTTTGCATAATTATTTAAAAATTTATAATAAATAAAAATATGTTTAAATAATTTTTTTAATTAGATTTTAAAGAGGGGAGACTCAACTTTTTAGCCACTGCTTTCGAGTAGTAGTAAAATTTTAGATGATCTAAAACTTTTGTGAGTGGAAATGAAGATGATGAAAATGATACATAATAACTTATATTGAACACTACTGGTAATGATTTGGATCCAGATTGAATATCAAAAACTAAAGACATTATAGGATACCCATCCAATTTACAATCATGTTCCTAAATAATAAAGCATTACACTATTTTAAAAAGATCATTGTCAAAATTAATTTCAACAAACATTAGACATATAATAAGAAAATTCCTAATCTACTGTTATTTTATCTGCATAGCATTTTACGTCGTACTCTATTTATTGTGTGTAATATTGAATGAGTACAAACATTCCAATGAATGCACATGGTTATTCTAATATTTTCAATGATGGGTGGTACCTTGATGGAATCCGTGGGTGCTTGGAATGTGTGGACTGTGACAACTTGCTGAAACCTGTTCAGGCATACCAGTACAAAAGCATTCTTCAGGTTGTTCACTGGAATACAGAAGAAGAAAAAATTGTCACTTTAAACTATATTCACATTATTTCTCATAAAGAGATTCCTTTCACTCAGGGGAAAATGAAATTTTGCACACATACGTCAAATGGCATGCAGATTTACAAAATCATCCTTTTAATGATTAAAAAGTATAAAAATAATTTAATTTCATTGTTATATGATTTTTCCCAGAAAAAGATTGTATCTGCCCTCAATGAATGTAAACTGGATCTACATTACTAAACGACTTTGAGAAAATTATGCTGCTCAATGAAAAAACTTTTTTTCAATATTTTAAAAGGCAGTTCTACTTTATTTCACTTGTTTGCTTCCAAAATATGTTTAATGCACAACATTTTATATAATATTGTAACTCAATTAATTATACATTCAATACTTAAAATATTAAATGTATGTCACAAGCATGCAAGAAAGGTTAAAAGTGACTCGGCTGTATTCCATACCATTCCTCACCTCACTTACTGTGCTATTGCATATATATATATATTATATGAAATTCCAATGAAAGATTAGAGGTAAATTGTAACACATAATTTAAAATATAAAACAACCAAACTTAAACACTGACCAAACGATTTATAACTAGGGAAATGTAAAACAGTGCATATTCATCAGATTAAATGCTAATGCAAAAATAATAAAGAATAAAAATAGTTTATAAAAATCCAAAGGTATTTTAGAGATAATTTGTAACACATTATCTAATAAATACAATAAGCCAAAATTTAAAACAAAATTGAAATAATTACTTCTATCTACTACTTTGAAAAAGAAAGATTAGGTAAGTAAGTACTATAACTTTCCAAAATTTGAAAAATAGAGATATAACTATTATGGAGAGAACAAATCTAAATCAATGCAATTATGCTATTTTATTTTTATTTTTCTCATGCTAATACATTTTTCTTATGCTAACTATTTTTCTGAAAAGCAAGTAGTAAGAAGTTTTGATCGAATTTTCTAATTTTAAAAAGAAAAATGAAGGAGTCTGGGGACGGAGGAGGAATGTATGTTCATGAGCTTTATTTTAAAGAGAATGAATAACAAGGGTGCAAGTAGCATTTTACTCATTCTCAGAAAAAAGCAAATAAAGTTTTGAGAAGCCTATTCTTTCAGTATTAAGTTTTTCAAATTTATAAAAATATTAAAAAAATGGGTTGTTGGGATTTCAATAAAAAATAAAATGATCCTTCACATAGAAATAACAAGATGATTTTTTTTAAAAGTTTATATAGTATTTATTTAAAATATTCTAAAATGAATGATTTTTAGAATTTTTATAGCAATGCTATCTACAAAATATTTGCAATCTGTCACTATTATGTATTAAATATCAGTTGATTTCATTGAGTGGAGTCAATCCACATAATACTCTACTTTAAAATCAAATCCAATAAATAGATCCTTCATTTTGCGTCAAACTAAAATCTTCAGAATATTTACCAGAAGCATCTTGGGGGCTGACGTCGTGTATAAAAAACCTGTCCAGAGAAAGTGGTTGCTTGTATACAATGTACTTGTAAGCACCTTCGTGTGCTTTTGTGCTGCATGTCGATGCCCAGTTCTCTGTTATGGAGGATTTCTGAAAATACATTCACCACTATACTATTAGGATGTCAACTTAAATGAAACAATAGAACTGTGGAGTAATTTTCACCATTTTAAACTCTTAAGTGGATGTTTGTAGCTGACTCCCGAGAAGAAAGCACTAAACCTGGCATCCAATTAGTTCATATTTCTGTGATTTGGATGACCTCTGGATCTCACAAGTAGGAGGACATCGATTTGACTCATGTTAGAAGTGAATACTTATCAAAATCTATACACACAATTTAATACATTCAATAATCCTCTACCTCATTATTCTTTCTAGTTTGTATTATATCAACTACATTTTAAACTCAAGAATGCATTTGCTTCAACCATCCCTGTTTTAATATTCAAACATTAGGTTACTAGATAAATGTATTCTCAAGCAACACTCACTTTGAATGGTCTGTCTTTTTATCCTTCACAAGGAGGCTATTTTTTACTTCCAAAACTGTTATCATTTGAAATATTAAAAGAATGCATTAACCACTGATATAATAGCTTTGTTTATTGAACAAATATATTATTTTAAACACTTTTACTTGGTTAGCACTTTGCTTTAAGGAATACTAGAAAATGTGAGCAAATTCATTCATTCAATTAAAAAAAAAGCCTGCTGTAAAACAAATTTTAGATAATCGGACTTTAGTGAGTTTCTGTAAAAACCTGTCTCTTCTTTGTTTAGCATTTCTTATTCAGGTGCCAGCCCTCTTCCTCAAAACTCCCAACATAAAGCCAATATCATTTGCAGCAGAGAATATAGTTTGAAAGATTTTATTTTCTTAGCGAGTTAAAATAATCAGTTGGCTGTTTTCTGATGACATAGAAATCTGACAGAATCTGCAAAATATACTAATTAAAATTTAAGCTCACTCTGAAAAACACTCATATCATGTCGGCATTTTATGAGTTCTTAATTTTTCTGTTTTAAATGTATTTTCGTGCTGAATGTAAGTGTATAATATATTCTGTTTTAAATGTTCTTCTGTGTGTGAAAGAAGCCGCATGTTGTCCTGAACTTTCATTTTTGCGATTTCATTTCTGCATTTTGAGAGACCGTTAGTGTAGATGTATCAGTTTTTTTGTTTGATTCTTTCGGCACCTAGAAAAAGTAAAGTTCAGAGAGCTTTTGGAGCTCTCAATCTGAGCCGTTCCTGGTTTGTTTGAAGCGAGTGCTTTGGATAGGAAAGTTTTTTTGATGGTGTGGTGTTTCTCTGATGTCATGATGATAGCGGTGTAAAAAGGACGCTATGGGATGGAGGAGATGGAACAAAGAAAGCATATGAGATAGACCTATTTACGGTCCGGTCTAAATTTTATAAAATTCTAAATTTCAAAATAAATATTTAAAATTTTAATACCATCTCAATTAGGCCCGGATTTTAAGAGGACCAAATCATCTGATATTCTGTAAGTAAAATTTGACATAAGATTTAAGAAAAGAATTTTTTTTTAAAGAAAAGATTTATTTGGAAAGGACTTGGCTTTAGTTATACGCCATACTGGCCCGATCATTTATTATTGGATTCAACATAAATAAAAATAATATTGTTAGTCAATCGCCAAGTAGAAATGATATTAAGTTAAAATTGATTATATGAAATTACTTCAAGTGCTGAAAATATGTTTATATGAGAATTTTTTGTAAATTTCGAAATATGAATATGATTTAACATATTAAACTAAAGAATTTGAACATCAAAAGTTTGGTAATTATTTTATGTACATGTATGTCTCCCTTGCCATATTTTAATGTTCCAGCCATTGATGGGTCCTGGCAGCCATCACCAGGGAAGCCGAACCACTGGGTTATATGAACTACTATTATGGATACATTCAGCGTTTACAAGTTAGTGCCTTTCTGACTTTACAAGAATTCCTGATTTACACTCAAAATGGCAATAAATTCTTGGAACTGAAAAAAAAATGTTAAATGGAACACTGTCACAATATAAAAATTCGAACCACAGCGTTTTCAGCTAATAACTCTAGAGAGGGCACCACCAGCAAGATTTAAAGCAATAGAAATGTTTTAGGAGTGAAAGTTATGCTCGAATACTGCCAGCAGAATCGCTCGCGATTTCCCGGAGTGCCAGGCCTGTTGGATTTAATTTTTGTCCTTATTGATAATATGTATGATGTGTCAAAATTGAAAGGGCTGATCATACTCCTTTTCAGCTGTCCAAGAATAGTTTTAGTTTCAGAAATGTGCAATAGATGGCATTACTTATTAAAACAGGCACTGTATCGGGATAGGATCGAATTTAATTAACTTTTAAACTAATTTGAATTTAAAAACAATCTCATAGCAAGGTACCCAATTTCTTGTCTGTGGGTTGCTTTTTCATTATATATATATATATATATTATCTATAATACAAACAAAAGAAGATAAATAAAGGAACAAACACAATTTTTATGCATACAACATGTACATGAAGATAAAATTCCGATATCTATATGGAGTACCACAGTTCGAATATGATATCAAATGTATAAAGTTGCTTTATTAGGTCTGCATTGGATAGAAATTAGAATAGCACACAGCACATTCCCCATTTTGAAATCAATTGATTCATTAAAGAAAGAAAAAATGACATATAAACTATGAAATGGCAGAGACAAATATATCTAAAAAGGGTTTTCCACAATCCTTAAAGTATTTCATCTTCCTTTAAACAAACAAGTAACAAAGAGGCAATCAAAAACACAACATGAAGAGAAGTTGAATATTCAAAAGAATGAAATGAAAAAGCATCCAAGTAACAATGCATCAATCATATTAGGAATCCAATTCATATTAGAAATGAGATTTTACTTTTTTATGCAAGCCTTTTTTCCTTCGGGTAATCAGTAGCATATCATCAAACAGCAGAACAAATGCCTCAGAAGGTTTTCCAGTGTCTAACATGAAATAAAAAGTAAAATTACAAAAATAGAATAGAATATATGACTTGAAATGAGATACATAGTTTTAAAGTAAATAATTATTAATAAATAATACAAATATGCAAATTAAAGATATCTTTCTCTTAGGGTAAGTGAATCAAAACTGTGGATTCTGATAAATATTTGGTATATAACAATCCTATGAATTAAAAAAATATTCATTGAAAATAACAACAACTAAAAGAAAAGTTTCACCTATTCCAACATGGATTTTAACTGCTTCATGCTCTGTGTCTGATATATGCAAGTGATAGTAACAGATCCTTAAGTGTCATTACTGTTACAGCCTTAAGTTACTGTCATTATTAATGAAGAAAAGGCCCATTTATTATGAAGTTTGGAACCAAGTGGTTTTTACCACTTGAACAACCTTGTTTTTTACCACTTCACAGATTCAAGTGGGCAATGCCTTATTGTAAGTTGGAAGATTTCCTAGAATTTCACATGGCCAGTCTTACAAAGAAAATGTGCCTTTTAGGACAACAAGCATGACTATTAGTAAAAATCCCTGTAATTTATTGACACTTGTAATTCAACCTACTAAAGTGGCTTGATTTCTAAATGGATATGATATACGCATTGAGCTGCAGTCCATAAAAATGTGGAAAATATTACTTAAAACCCTGAAAAATGCATAAAATCTGAGTAAAGAAGCACCGAATAAAGCATAAAGAAAGCAATTTCCATAACAACATTATAAAATGACAGAAATAGAGTTTATTCATAGTACACATGCACAGATCATGAATTTTGAAAAATAAACTAAAAGAATGCCTTCAAAGTGCTGGTCAAAATGGCTGTTCATATTGAGCGACTTGTTATCCTTTTTAATTTGCACAAAAATCAAAATTTTGTTTAAATTAGGATAGATTTATCTTTCTAAAATTGAAAGAAAATAAACTGCAAAATTCAATAGATCTGAATGCAGAATTCTATGCTCTATAATAGTCTACACTTTTCTAATTCTATAGTACAAATAGAGTTGGCACACAAAAGAATCGCATGCAATCTTTATCAAAGTTTTGTCTAATTTTATTCCCTGTCCATAGGATATTCTTTTCCAATAATTTATTTGAAAACTGAGTGACTCACTTTAAAACCCACTGCCTATCAAATAATAAATAGATTCATTTTATCATTTTTCCATACCATTCTAGAGTTTTTTTCTGATATATTTCAGATTCGAGATGCATTAACCATTTCGAACCTTTTTGGAAATGGGTGCCTGCCAGACACAATAACTGAACATCGAATTACAGTCATAAAATGAACTATAGAATATTGTGTCTTGAGAATAGCAGAAGTAGAGAGATTACCGTAAGTCTTACCTAAAAGCTGCAAGGACCCCTCCAAGACAATTTGCCGACGGGGACTCACAATTAACCGCTCACAAGGTTGTTTAGCAAGAGGCGCTTTCAGAAACTGAAAAGAATATTGCATCATTCAAAATTCATTTTAAAGTTATTCAAATGAATGGGAGAATACCATTGGAAATTGGACTCTGTATTAGATGTGTTCATTCCTAGCACAAGATTAGATCTAGTTTTGCTAAAATATAATTTTGTTTCATTCAAATTAAATAGTCTAAATATTTTAGAAAGGATGCAAGATGCAATTGAACAGTTTTAACATTGGATTAAAGTATATCAAGTACAAAAATTAAATTCTTATAATGGGATTACATACATATTAGAAAATGTGAATGCTTTGTTCAGCAATGGTGGAAGTCTAAATTAATTTAACATATCTAAATTAAAAATATATATATATTAAGATGCTTATTCTAAGATTGTTTTTTCTTTTTTCATTTTTATGCCAACGTTTAAAATAAAGAAAATTATTTAAAATGTGGTTTACTTTAAAATTCACACTCTGTTATAAAATGTGGAAACTTTGTACATCAATAGAATACCATGGAAGTTGAATTTAATTTCGTATATCAAAGAAATACATTTCAATACACTTCTTCATTTTTATGCCAAATTTTAAATCTCTGCAGTGTTTTCAGAGTGATTACCTAGGTGTAAGATAATCTCTCAACAAATACAACAACCCACAAGTGTTTTAGATATTTTGGTTTTATCAGACTGTTTGAAATAAAATAAGTGAATTTAATATAAAATCTAGACTTGTAATTAATTGAATTGCTCTAAATGAAATGCTAAGGGCTATAGAGTTGTAAATGCCGTACATCAGGAATAAAAGCTTTTGGGTCCAATTCGTTGATGCAGGGCCAAACTATACTTCTCTGTATTTCCAGTAAGCGTTCAAAGTTCTTCAACCATTTCATTTTGTCATCCAGTTCTCCTGAAAAGTTCAACTTTAAGCATAAAAAATATTACATTCAATTATTTTTTATCAAAGCTATTTAGATTTCACAAATGATGTAAGATTTTTAGCATTTATTGTAACCTTTTAATAATAACCAGTTTTAATATAACTGGCTTTGAATACCCTTTAATAAAATAGTTTATTTTTTACTTTTATTCCATTCACAAAAACTATTATCTATTTCATTAAAGTTTATATTTTACATCAAAAAATGCGTTTGGAATGCTTTCATTTTAAAATATGAGGGAATATCGAGAGAAATGACTGATGTTTGTTCTAGAATTCTGGAAATGTCCTCTAGTAGAAATGCAATTACATTTTCAGTGCCATGGGGTTGATAATGGAAATTTTTAAATTATAACTTCATACAATATACTCAAGTTAGCTTAAATTATTTAAAGCAGAATAAAGTATTCATTCTGTGCAGATTCAATAGAGCATGAATGGGTTTAATTTGCATCCAGTTAAATTTCTTTGCAAAAACTACTTGAATCCAATTGCTGTTAAGCACTCATGTAGACTACAATTTAATGTTTTCAATTCTGTTACTATATGCAAGAAATTGAATTTGCTATCCTCCAATGTAAAAAATCAAATTTTGTATAACGATTCATTTTTTCTTATTAGGGCCCTCATTTTCAGCAATGATTATCACTTTCACTACTCAGATTTCATTCACGTTGTTCGAAATTGAAACCTGCGTCTTATAGTCAAAAATAATTTTGCACATTCAAGTTTCTCCAAAATTGATTAGTATCTTTAACCAATGTCAGTAAAAATCTGAACAATAAATGTACCAGGGTTCTGAATAATACATTTATTTTTAATTCTAAAATATTACTTCCTTTGGATTATTTGATTATAAAAATATTTTCAATAATAAAAGGTCAGATTTGAGAGGAAAAATTATATAAAAATTTAAAAACTTATTTGTTTAAAACTTCATTAAATGACATTCGGACTTGACAGATTGTTAGGTTCTAAGCATTCTAGTTCTGACCATTTCTATACTGGTTTAAATTTCAAATCAAAACATTTTTAATAACACACAGAGATGTATAGATATAGATAAGTACATATAAATTAAGAACAAGTAACATTTTATTTTGTCACATATTTTTACTTGAAAATAATACTTTTACTAACTTAATGAATTTTCTTCAGCTTCAATGATATTCAAAATGATTTTCTTCTCACTCGTATCTTCAGTCCGCATTTCAATCTCTTTGAGGATGAGTGGAACTCTCATGATATGTTGCACGGGAGACACGAGCAGGTCTGTCAGCTGAAGCTTCTTGCAGCGACTGTCTCTTGAACACCACTAAAAATAGATCTCTCCATTCAACTTATATATTATTACTTACTTTTATTTGTATCATAATCATTATTCAAATCCATTTTTTTTTTCAGATTTATTTGTATAAATTATTTAAGGTTTCTTTTTCCAAATTGGCAACACTAGTGGATGCATTTGGCTTATCTGTGTAAATATTGACCCATTTAATAGCATTAACACCATAGTGTAGTTCCAAATGATCCATTTCCCATATACTATATACCAAGGGTTTTTAACCTTCCCCCCCCCCCAAAAAAAAAAAGCCAAAGTTAACTCACAACCCTATTGCTATTTTCCCCCCCATGGCATCTATAGTGCTTTGATCTACTTTTGGAATGTAACTCACAGATTAAGAACAGCTGCTATATACTAACATAATTTTTTTTCCTGTAAGAAATAATACTATGAAGATCTTCAAATTGGAATCATGTGAGTTCTAATCATAAAAATGACTAAAAATTATACCTAGTTCTAGTAGTTTTTATATAAAATATACAAAAGTGGACAAAGGTCGATGTACTGATTCTTGAGTCATCCTATCCAAACCTTACTCGAAATGGGCTCAGGAGGTCTTAAATGCACTCAACTGTCAAAATCTTCCATCAAAAAATTTGGGGAAAATAATACTTTTTTATACAATAGTATGAGAAGGTAAAAATAGATAGAAAACTATTCTCCATTCTAAATTTCTAAAATTTTATTTCTCCGATGAGGTAGGATGCATAATAGTAAAATATGGGTGTACCAATATCTACCATGTTTTGAGCAAAATATATGCTTGGTCAATAATGATGCCATTATTTGCATACTCATGTAAGTGAATGCATAGAAAACTTTCATAACATTTTCAAAATTTAAATCAAAGTGAGCAGAAGCATTTTGAAACATAAATAGCTAAATTGAAAAATAAGCAAAAGCTTTTCTTACAATTTAAATTATTGAAAAGTAAATAGAAGTTTCATAAAATATAAATTGATAAAAGTAGATTATATTTTCTAATGTATTTAAATATATATTTTGTTATTATTGATATTAAATTTTGTCACTCATTCACAGAAACCGTGTAGTTTTAGACATGGAGAAATGCTAAAATAGCAGCTTTTTTTATTTTTAAGTGTATCCATTCAATTCAATATAATAGATAAGTACAAAAATTAAAAATAATTAAGTTACTTTTAATGGTTACTTGCAAGTATTAGGAAGATTTAGTTTTAATAATCACATAATTGTTGATGTTGAGCACAAGTGATAATAGGACTAACATTTATTTGACTAACATAGGACTAACATTTATTGAATATGTTCTCAATTTTGAACTTTAACCATAAAAAAGTTTGGATCTGTGTTTTCAGTATCAAGATGAATATTTCTGTCATGTATGAAATCAGATGATCGCATGCCTCGTATAATGACGTGATCCTTTTTCAATCATAAATTTTCACTACCTGAACTGACAATCGGTACTTGTTATCTGACTAAATACACATCATGGTTTTTTTTATCATCGAAACTGTTACATGAAATTCAACCATTTTGTTATTCATCCTTCGTGGTTAAAGTTACTAACTGAACTGTATGAAGCATAATGGAAACTGGTTCATACATTTTAAGAATTACACGTTGAGGTACTTCATCTACTTGAAAATCAAGCAAAAAATCAAACTCATCTACATGCACCAATTTGGACTTCCCTCGTTTTTAAGTCAGGCGATTCAATCACATTGTTCCCAATCAAAATGTACCATCCGACACCACATAAAACTGCACATCCTTTAATTGCACTATTTCAATTTCTGCTCTTCCAAATGGTTCTTGTAATCCTCCAATACCATAGATTAATGTGAATTCATCATTGCTGAAACTAAAATTCATTTTCTTCGCAAAGTTGTGTTTCATCACTCAAAAAATTTGCCGCAGTGTCTATATTGTTTCCATTAACATGAATAACTTTGCTCATAATTATTCACTGATGAGATTTCTTTTGTACCATTTCCTTCTTTCTTGTGTCAAGTGCAAATTTTTAATATTTTAGGTTTTGTACAATCTCGAGCAAAATGGCCTTCTCCATAACAGTTATAACACCTATTTTGACCTGCAGGTTTACTTAGATCGACATATATCTTGTTCATTCGTAATAAAACTTTCTCTTGTAACCCAATGTATATTTTTCCTTTTTTTTAAATGATCCAGTCTTTAAATCCAGTCTGCTTTTTAAATGTATTTCTGATCTCTATATATTCGTCTATTTTCTCAGCCAATAAAATAGGTGAATTCAATTTTTTGCACTGATCAAAGTAATGTTCTCCAATTTCATGCAGAGCTCTTCATTTTATTTGATTTGCATTTGCTATATTAAGGTCTTTTAACTATTCAAATGTATTAACTCCTATCCACTAAAACATGTCTCTAACGCATGATAAAATTCCTTCAAAGATTTTTCTCTTATATTTAGATGAGAATAAAACAGTTGTCTTTATTCCTCTGGACTTAAACTACATCTTTTGAGTAGTAATATTTAACACACTCATATTTTTCTGGCTCTCTCATATTCATATTTACATTTTCAATGGCTAACTGACTAACTAAACAGGCTACCCATAATGAATCCAGCATCTGCACTCGTTTCATGACTTGTTCAAAATGAACTCAATACAAATTCATATCTTCACTTTTTGGATCAAACTAACGAATCTGTGATTTCCAATCAATTAATGGTTTGATAAAATTTTCATTTAATACTCCTCCTTCAACATTAGAAGTATTTGCCGATATCTCAAGCTTTTTAAGTTCCAATTCATGCTCATGATTTTTCTCAGCCAATCGCGACTCATATTGTCTTTCTCGGTCATCAATAAAAATTTTTAACATTCCTCAAACCATATCTTCTTTATAGTTTTCATTATTTAAAATCAATTATCTGAGTGCAGTAACTTTTAACTCATTAGTTTTACTTTTGCAAAGTTCCTCAGCAATACTACGCAATTTATCTTTGAGGGCTTGGGATGAAAATGACATATTTCAAAAATACACTTGAATATCATTTAATTATCCCATTACTGATTTGTAGACTTAAAATTAATAAAAAATAACAAATATAACGTAAAACATTGTAATGTAATTTTATTGCACTTATCTTTTACATCGCATCATCGAACATCAGCCACTTTCAGCAACAAGATTGCCACATGACTTGTGTAATTCCGATTGCCAACTTTTTATTTTACAAACTTATAATATAAATATATTGACTTGGCCATTAAGTTTAATTTATACTGTTACAATGGTTTGAAACAAAAGAATGGTTTGAAACAAAATGGTTTGAAACAGAAGAATGGTTTGAAACAAAATGTAAACAGAGACAAAACACAAAATGATGAAAATACTAATTTAATGCATAATAAAATTGGTTAATATTAAGAATGTAAAGTCATAAAAATAGCTTGAAATTTCATTTTAAGTTAAATTTCCAGAAGATTGGAAGGATATTTTTTTTAATTCTACAGTAAATTACTTGCCATGTGATAACTAACATAAAAACATTGTTCAAACACTGTTGTTAAAATAATGAGCCATTGTTAATAAACAATCATACTGACTTTTAGAGATTACAATGTTTTAAACAACAATACACTGATCCATTTGTAACATTAAAAAACCCTTGTTGATGTTTCAAAAATACATGATCATTATTCATTAACTTCGGAATAGGTCTGGATCAAGTTACCTTTTCAAATTCATTGAATTCCACCTGCCTTCTCAGACCCTCCAAATAATTCAAGGCATTTATATAATTGAGAGTGTATCGATGATAGGCTTGAGTTAAAGCTTGAGCTTTGCAGCTCTGTAACAAAAGAGTTTAATATATGTAATGATGCATATTGGTTTGCATTATATTTCTATGTATCACATATGCTTTCAATAAAAACAAAGAACAGGGAGTCAGTGAATTTCAATAAGAAAAATTCTGTTTCAACAAATTACTTATAATAACAAAAAACAAGATGTCTGCCTGCTGATCCACAGCTACAAAATATGGTACAGTGATACTTCAGTTCAAGCCCACAAACACCTCAGTGTGATTATTTCAAAATTCGAATGAGTTGTTAGTTATTTAAATTTTTAAGTGAATTTTGCATACATCAGTTCTTTAACACTTGAAAATGTTGTTGCATCTTCAAAAAGATCAAAACCATCAAAAAGATCGAATCTTGATTGATCGTTCAAACAAATCCATACAACCAAGAAGCAAATTTTTAAAAAATGAATATTTTTGTGTTTTGAACAACTACACCTTTTGAAAAATTGAATGAAAGAATTCAATTAATTCCCGCCTTAAATTTAAAGACATTTTCAATGAGATCCAGAGCTACTGCATGAAAGTTAAAAGTTTTTAAAAGCGTCATAGCATAGCCATGTGGTTTACTTTGGTTGTTTAGTTGAAGACCCACACAGTTCGACTCATCCTAAGACTTGAGCAGTCGTTTGGACAGCCGGGAAAAGGTTGGTAGTTTAGTTGTAATTGTTGTTAGAAGTGGAAATAATGTTAAAGTGCTCTTTTGTTTTCAAGAATTCACTGTGAATTCCAGTATAATTTTAATTGGAGATTTGCATCTCAAGTCCTGGGAAACACCTCATACATTTTCTAGTTGCTTTATAAACTCAAGTAAATGTAATGGATGAAGATCCAAATAGCTACTGTTGGGAAATTTATTAATGAGTATGCCTGGTTCTAACTAAATTTACAAACACATTAGTTAAGATCTCTATGATTTTATTACAAATATTATTCATTTGGAAGCCAATTTTATTTCATTTGGAAGCTCTGGTGTAGAAAGTTGGGATAAATACTGAGATTTTTTTTTTTGTCAAAGTATTTAATTAGTGAAATTATTATTATATAATCTGTACTTAATTTCTGTCAAAATTGTTTCCATTTTTCATAATTCTTTCCAATTTTACCACAGATATCCCAAGCATAACATGAAAAAAAAAAATTCAATGCCAAAACTTCTTTCAAAATACAAATGAACATTTGAAATATTAGTACACATTATTTATAAATATTTGTTTTTCCCCAAAACTCTAAATAATTACATTTATTTTTCATTTATTAAGATAATTATAAATAGTGGTGAAAATTACATAGCAATAGAAGATCATGATATTTTTTTTTACTGATTGGAAGTTCAAACTTTATCTTATGGAAAATATATAAGTATTATTAAAATATATCATACTGATTTAAATAATGCAAAGTTTGGTGATTCCACAATAAAAAGTATGACTTGTTGAAAGAACACTGCAAACAGATTTTAGAAGATGAATATTCTGAAGGAGGTTGTGATAAAACTCCAATGCTAATTCTTTTATTACATTTCTAAGGAGAATGAGAATGAAAAATCATTTTCTCTTTATCAAATCCCTTCTCACACAACAGGAACATAATTATTTTTAAATGAAAGGAAATGATCAGTTACCTTAATTTATCTTCAGGTTTATCTCTATGTTATACTTTTTACTATTTTATCCTTTATTGTATCTATATCAGAGTTCAAATTTTGTGGTCGTTAGTTTTATCTTGCGTATAAATTTCGTTTTAATGACCAAGATTTTAGACACAGTTGTCATTTTTCCGTTTCTATAATGTAAATTCTGGCCAATCAATAATTTATTCCTCCTTCTAACAATCTAATCAATGCATGATGTGGATTGCATATACCCATGCAGCAGGTCTGTTAATTAAAAGTGATTTATTTTGTGAGCCGCATAACATAAACAAAATAAATAATTTTGATATTTGTACCCAAATAAAATATTTTAGCAACTAAGGAAAGATGGTTAAGTACCATTGATGCTCTTAATTTATAACCTTGATTCTATATAAAAAGAGCTTTTTCTGAATACTGTGTCTCTTATCTCTTCCTACATTTATAGTGATTTTTTTTTTATTTGGAATAGGCTTAATATTAAACTGTCCACTAAAGATGGAATTCATTGAGTCGGATTATTTTTTAGGTTTCAAAGCAATTATATGTTGCGTTTGGTATTTTTTATTAAACTAATTTCAATGCTATTTAATGCTAAAACACATACCTACTCACTCATTCTGTTGCACAGCGCTTTCATTCAACACGTGATTACATACTAAATTATAAAGGCAGATACGATTGTCCAGTAAAAGCTACAAGCAAACATTTTATAGTTCAATGACTCTACTTTTAAATTATTGATAAGAAATTTTCAAAAATAAGACAGAGCAAATATCTGCTAGCATAGAAGCTCTGTTTCACTTTATTTTCTCAATTCACCTTAACTGTACTTCAACCACTAATGCATTTCCATTTTTTATGGTAATAATATGTTGCAGTAATCTTCCATACGTTTATTAATCAGATTATTATAGATTCCTTGCCAATGGTAAATGCTACTGTGTGTTTGCCAGACTATTCCAATTAAACAATAATTTTAGAAAGAATTGTAACACTTTGCTTAGATAATTGGAATTAGATGTGTAGCAACACCGTTCATTCATGCTGCTCATTTCAATGGAGTAGCAGACAGTTCCTGCTTTTAAACCAAGGTTCGATACTATTCATTGCTTATTTTCCTCTCATGTCAAATATAAAAATTATATTTTGATGTTATAGAAAGTTGCAACTATTCTATAGTAAGACAAAAAATAAACAGCATGAAATTAACCATTGGGGGCTTATTGTCATTTTGAAAACATATGCAATTTCCCTATATTTTTAAGAGTAACGAAGATATAGAATGTATTATTTCAATAAACACAAATCATACTAAAATTGTTAAAAGAATACCTTTTGAAAAAGTTTAACTAACACTTCTATCGCATTAATTTCATCACCAGAAATTTTCTGAATGATTAAACTCACAAATTCTTTGCAGAAAGCATAAGTAACCTATAAGATAAAAACAATTAAATGTGAGAAAAAAATAAAATAATATGAAATAATCTATATATAAACAGCACTAATAACAAAAAAACATTTTCAAATTACTTTTGAAACATATCCAACTAAATTCATTCAATTAAGCAGATAATAACAGATTAAACAGATAACTGTGTAAATTAAAATAGTTTATTGAAATAACCAGTTTTGGTACTAAATAATTATTTAAACATTTTTTGTTAAGATGAACTACTCTTTTGTAGAGATCAGTAGCATAGTTTGAATACACTCATTTGATGCAAGTCCTTATGCTGACTGAGATATCGGTTATCTTTATAAATTGGAACGCCCTGTTAGGCACCAAGCCACAATCCTCGCCACATCACAAAAGAATGCTGGTACCTTATGAAAATATAAGAAATGCAAGAAAATGTAGTCCATGTGCAAAAGGAATCAAGTACCTAATGTCAAAAGTCTAACAACAAACCTAAACATCAAGAGAAATGTAGTTTTTAAAATTTTTGAAAATCCACAGGAACGATGAAAATTTGCAAAACCAAAAAGACTGAACTCCACCTCTAGGAGACACACATGCAACATAGTTGATGAAACACATGTTAAGACACTATTTTATTGTTCATTCACAATTGTCACTGTAAACTCCATTGACTGGTTATCCCAGTTATGATCAGATGTATCACAGTTATTTTTTAGGTTATCTCGTTGCTCTGAAGAAATAAAACGTGACATAGTTATCCTAAGCTGTGCAGCTCCAGACAGCATTTCCAGTATAAATAGAAAAACAAGCCTTCTGCACATCACATGACCAGATAACTGGAGAAAATTTCGTAGTCATTCTGGTTATAACTAGATAACTACAACAAGTTTTTAAATGCTCTGGTCATGAGCAGAGGTCACTGGTCATAATCATAGAAACTTTTTAAACATATCCAAAATGATATGACATTAGCCCAAGTCACTATTATTCATAAAAGTTCCTTTAAATCCATGAGAAAACTATTAATATTGCAAATTTTTATAGCAGATAAAGCAGCATATAATTGTTTTACTTTGCACATAGCAGTTCTTTGTTGAAGACCCAGACCGTCCGACTCGTCCAGAGGACTAAGAGCAACTATTTGGACGGCCGGAGCAGTTCTTTGTTGTAATTTTTGTAGGTACTTCCTTATTATAGTGGCCCCCGAGGGCGAATAGCCAAGCGACTGAGATGTATCACAAAGGTAGGTTGTAAAATCTCGACAAATGTTTGCAATCCTAAAGAAACAGCATGTGTTTATATTATCATCATATTGCTTTTTCATTAATGTTCCCGATTTCATATTGGTAACTGCAACCTTGGCGTAATCATAATTGCAGGGGCCACTATTAATAAGGAAGTACCCTTTTGTATTACTTTTTGAATAATGTGTAATCTTTCTTAACAGGCATATCCTGAGTGTTAGGCACTTAGATGTAAACAAATAGCATATCGCGATAGTGTTATGGTTAACATTTATTCTGTGGATATTTCCCAGGTAACTGTTTTGGTTACAGATCGTTTGTTAAGTGTCTGGAATGAATTTAATTTGAGTTCATGCAAATTACGTCTTGACTTACCGGAATATACTAATTTTCCATATCTCTGGAAATTAGCATACTCTGGGAATGTCACAGTTAAAAACAAGTATAAATACCCTGTGCCAAGAAGAGCGCTTTAGCGATTTCGCTCAGAGTGATATTGGTTATGCAGTATTTATGCTCAAACCATAAAGCTGTTGTCTTTAATGGTGTAAGCTGAAGTTAACAAGCTATTGTCTTTAATGGTGTAAGCTTATGTTGACAAGCTGTGGTTTTGTGTTTTGCTCAATTGGAGCAGTCATTGAAAAAAACATCATAGAGCATATTTTCAATAAACACTATTATATTTTGTGCTAAGGGCCACACACTGTTAAAAATAAAGCTTATTTAAAAAAAATTGCAACTTAATTTTTTAAAAGTGTTAGTTTTCCTACCGTTAACGGACTATACTAGTTGTCTTATGTAAAATTGTATAAAAAGGTTGTATAAATAGTTTTTATCCCTGCATTATTAAGAAAAAGTCATATTTTCTTTATATATATATTTATTTATAGCATATCAAAATATGGAATTCGTCAGCCTAATTTCATAAAATTTATTAGGTAAGTCACTTATGGATTACCCTGGTGCTGATTAGATTTAGATATAATTCGGAATAAGAAAACTATTATCAGGAGCGGTTCTCAAGGGTAAAGGGTAAGTAAAAAGTACAAACTGATTAACTTCAGTAAAGACGACACTCTTTCAAATAAACCTTTTCAAATCAAAACCAAATACGCACTATACAATGTGGACTGAGTTACCAGAATGGAATATTCTCCAAATCAAAGTAGGGATTGCCAGAATCTCACCTAAAAAAAGGATAATACAGCATGTATACGCCATCGGATAATACATTACCAAGTTATAATTTAAAGTATTTTCCTCCTAGTCTGCACTTCTCAAAATTATTCGCGAGATTTTTTTTTATCTAGTGTAAACGTTGCTTGCAACAGGCACCAGTGTCGTATAACAAATAATTTAAAGTATCTACTCTCATTAATCTTAAACAGAAACCAGTTAGGACTTACTGCATTAAAGCGTAGTAGTCGAGAAAGACATAAAAATACAAATATTACATATTTTCTTCTTAATTTAAAATCTTTGTTTACGTTGTTATGACAATCGATCACAAACAATTACAATTACAGTTACATGACTCTAAATGCTTAGTTGTATTAAACGATGAGTATGAGTTTGAAATAATTTTAAAGCAAATAATTTGTTTTTTAGTTTTAAATATGTATTTATTGCTTAAAAATAATATTGTGCGGTAATGAAAATAATAATGCAGAATTATTTTGTGATAAAATGATAATTCAAAAAATGTAGAGGTAGGATGTCTCAAAATTTTAGAAGCGCCACCTATTGCAGCAGCATATAATTTGCATAGAGGCTGTTTACTCCGCGCAAGTTTTATTTTCTTATGTATTTTTATCGGTATGTTTAGCTAATAATAAAGAATTACAGTTGTTTTGGATATACTTTTAATTAAAATTTTTATAATTATATCATGTAACATACATATTATTTATCTCTCTGTATCAGTGGATGTTTATCATAGCCCGAAAACGTCGGTGATTGTGATTGTTTACATATTATGTGAATTGACTATAAAATGGCTGAAGCCGATTTACGAAATATGATTATGAACTTTAGGGTAAGTGATTTACAAGTTTTGTTAGGATTTGCTGGCCGAAATAAGACTGGTAAAAAGCAGGAGTTACAGACACGAGCATTAGAGCTAGTGAAGTTGAAATCCCCCCCAGTGGAAATGAAAATTAAAGAGCTACATAATCGACGTTATCATAACCAACTTAATATTGTAAGACCCAGTAATTATGATATTCCCGAAAGAACTCTTACTGACCGTCCGATTTCAAATTACGAATCTGCAATGAACAATAACTATGCCATGCGTTGCAATACAAATATTAGACCTATGGCAATGAACCAAGGCCCAAGTCCTAGCTACTCTGGCAAACCATATTTACCTCCTATTCCTTCTCAACCTCCATATTCTTCTTATGCAGACGTCAAATTTAAAGATCTTCCATTTTATGATATTTTGCATGTGTTGATGAGACCATTCAGTTTGGTACCCGATCCCATAGATAGGTGTCAGGAGAGCTCCTATACTTTTACACTGTCACCTCAGGAAGCTCATGATTTATCAGTATCAAAGGATTCTTCTGGAAATTATGAGTGTCAAATATTATTAAGGTTTTGCATTTTAGAAGCTGGGACTGAACAAGATGATAATTTTCCTCCTAATATATCTGTAAAAGTTAATGGAAAACCAGTTCCGCTACCGAATCCTATTCCTACTAATAGGCCTGGGGTTGAGCCCAAAAGACCAAGTAAACCTGTGAACATCACTCCATTTGTAAAACTCTCGCCTACTGTATCTAATGCAGTATCGGTGACATGGTCATCTTCTTATGGCCGTTCATATGCTGCTGTGCTGTATATTGCTCGATTACTTAATTCTTATACACTTTTACAGCGATTAAAAAATCGTGGACTCAGAGGCTCTGAACACACAAAAGCAATGATAATTGAGAAACTGCAACAGGATCTCGATTCAGATATTGCTACTACAGGTTTGCAAGCATCTTTAATTTGTCCACTTGGAAAATTGAAAATGCAATTGCCATGTCGATCTCTCACATGTTCACACATTCCATGTTTTGATGCTTCATTATATATTCAGCTAAATGAAAAGAAACCCAAGTGGCGCTGCCCTGTTTGTGATAAATCTGCACTCTTTAAAACTTTAATTGTTGATGGCTTATTTATGGACATAGTTACGAATGTGCCTTCTGAATGTACAGATGTTCAGTTTCATGAAGATGGTTCTTGGTCACCTATAATACCAAAGCATGATAAAGAAACAAAGAAAGTAGTTCTTGAACAAACAAAAAAGAGTTCACCATCCAAATCTGTGCAAGTTGTGGATATCAGCTCCGATAGTGATACTGATGACTTATTTAGTGGATCTAAAAATTCTTGTATTCCCGCAAATTCTGAATCTCCACCATTAATGTTTATACCTTCTAACACAGATTTGCTTACACAATGCTCCACTCCACCTATAACTACATTTCCTCCAATATCTACTGAAACTATTGATTACTCATCCACCTCTGAGCCAATTGTTGAACCCATCCCAGTTACCCTTACATCAAATGTGCAATCAGAATTACAATCATCTGAGCATCTTAATATCCTTCCGGATCTAATTGTTCATCCTGACAATTCAGTGCCATCAACATCAAATTCTGTTCTGGGATCTGCACCATACCTCTCCTATCCCACATCGGACACGTCTGGCTATGGTGCGACTACCTCAAACTCATATCAGGAGCGGTCGGTTACAGACACTACTCATCAGAATGCTGAGCCTTTTAAGTATTTTGATTTCTTTTCCTTGCTCACTATTCCCGAATCAGAACAGCAAAAATATGAAAGTATGCAAAGAGAGATAGCTGAGAAGGAAGCAAATTCACCTCCTGATATTATTTCATTAGATTAATAAATATTTATATTGGTATTTTTTATTGCTAAACTTGTAAATATCTATTCATAAAATTAAGAATGAATATTTATTAATTTCAGAAATATTTTCTAAGGTGGTAAAGTAACTTAATCATGAAGAAAATTTATTAAGTTTCATATAGAATGTTTAATTTTTTACCATTCAAGATGTGGTTTTTTTTTTTTTTTTTTTTTGAATTAACTGTATATAAGTATGTCATTTTTAAAATGTACTATGTGAAAGTGTATTGCAAATATCTGCCGTCAATAGGAAAACCAATCACCAGCTTACTTGTTTGTTTCCATTACTATGTTTTTTTAATGAAAATGTTTTCATTATAACATTACTAAAACTATTAACATATTAAATTTTAAATGTATATCGAATCAAGATGCATTCTAATTTTTGAGAATAAATAGGAACTGTCAAAATATTTTTCTACATCTGTTAAATTAGAAATAAAATTGATAACTAACATTTGAAAATTCTAGATTATTAACCCTAACCCAGGGAAATAGTTTCTAATGAAAAAAAAAAAAGATTTCTATGTTCATAATTTTCTACCAAACAATAAAATGACTGGATCAGTATAAAGTAATCCTTTGTTATAATCTTTTGATTGTAAATTTCTGCAGATTTATCTTATTTATCTTGACTTTTATATTTGATTTATTTTCTATTTTATTACATCATCATCTACTCAATTAACCCTTTCGGCATTCCGAAACTGCCGTGGCCTAAAGGACGGCGCACTTCGTTTCCGAACTGTTCCCAAAGGACTGCTAATTTTTTTGCTCTAAGCCTAACTCTCGAAAAAAATTCACTAAAAATGACCCGTTCAGCAGAGCATTCTACTTTTTTTCAGGTATAAAGGAAATACTTATTTTCTATTTGATGTATATTTTTCATACAAATTTTCTTTTATCAAATTATTAAAAATTTTAGTGTATATATATGTTTTAGCTACAGATGGATAATTCTTTGGCATGTCTTTCCGATGTTTTAAAACTGTACCACATACACACGTATTCTTAGACAACAAATGCTTTGCTAGTACAGGAGAGGTAAAAAATCTATCCAAATACAAAGTATATCCTTTTCATAAAAGTTCACTTAGAAATGTTTTCACAACACGTTCTCCATACCCACCATCAGAGCTTGATAATTTCGTGTCCTTTCCAGTATACACAAGGAAATTCCATATATAGCCTGATTCCGATTCTGACAATTTATATATTTTTGTTCCATATCTGGACCTTTTCGAGGGGATATATTGATGAAGTCCCAGCCTTCCTTTCCATGATAACAAAGATTCATCAATGCACACATTTCTTCTAGGAGTGTATATAGATTTGAATTTTGAAACTAATGCATCTAACACAGGTTTCAATTTATCTAGTTTTTGAGCATTACTATCAAGAGTAAATTGAAGGTAGCGTAATATTCCTAAAAATCGATCGCGACTCATAACTGAATTGAAAACAGGAATACTGATAATAGGAATCTTCTAGAAAAATACATTTTAAGATTTGTTTTTTTGACAATGCTCGTCAAAACTACTAGTCCGAGAAACACTCGAAATTCGTTTCCTGTCACAGGTGTAAATACATTTGAAACAGGTGGAGTCTTTGATGTGGAAGGAGAGAGATCTTTCTCCGATTTTCTCTTTACAAACTCATAAGTTGCTTTTACAATAAATTCTACTAGTTCATCATCAAAAAATATGCTAAAAAAAATCAAGTTCGTAATCTAAATTAGGCGGCATAATGTTGTGATTGATTCCAGGTATGTTCAAAAACTCAAAAGAATTCTCTTTCAAATCACTTGTCCAAACATCATTTGAAAAAACAGCTACTGAAGCTGGTGGCGTTGTAATAATAGTACGCTCAGAATCTGAAGAATCAATTGCATTTTCAGATTCATCATCAGAAATAAGACAGTTCCACGAATCTTCACTATCTGCATCACTTTCATTACTGTCTGGTTCGCCTACCATACGAGTATATTCTTCCACAGAAAGAAAACGTCTCAGCCCAGCCATTCTTTTATGCAAAATAACCTAATCATTTCACTGCCGCACATACCTCTACCCCCCCCCCCCCCCCTAAGCTAACAGCAAAACGAGACCCGAAACTCAATTATAAAATTGTTGATGCTGCAAGAAGTGCTTTGTTTGTTTATATTACAAAATCATGCTTCACCGCTCCAAATGAAGAAATAATTCATTGGATCCTCCCTATGCCAAGGTCAAGTATCTGCAAAATACATTGGAGTTGTTCCCATGGACATTTAATGCCATCTAGTAGACAAATAAATTCAAATTAAAACGTTCCATATCAAAACGCTCTGATATGATCTTCGTCTTTTAGGGCAAGTTTTTCCTCGATGCGGATACGTCCTTGTATGCAAGTTCGCAGCCGACGCACGGGCGCATCAACTGTCCCAAAAGGGTAAAAAGTCTAATACCAAGCAAGCATTTGTGTTAATCCGATTTCCAAAGCCCTCATTTGGTCTAGAATCACACTTTTTATTTTTATTTTAAATGTAGCTAACGATGTGGCGGCAACATAATGGTTTCATAATTTTGATAAATATAATATTTTTAAGAATAAGGGGTATGTGAAAATGTATCTTTTCCTACAGAAGAAAAAAAAAATGAAGCTCACTTTTAATTTGAACAAAAAACAGATAAATTAAAATTTCCAAAAGTATTTTCAAAAAGTTTTTTTTAATACAGATTTTTAAAAATGAGTATTTCAAATGTTATTTTAATACAGTGGAGGAAATTCATAAAAGCACATTTTAAGACTATTAGCAAAATGCCCGATAGCAGAATGTTTCTAACTGATCTGCAATGAAGATTGAGGGTTTGAAAATTTATCTGCAGCTTGTACATTGTCTTAGCTTTTGTGTTCATTAATTGTCTTCAAAATTGTCATTTTTTGTGTATATTTTATATATTTCAAATTTTACATACTTTTATTTACTATTTTAATGATTATTTAAATTACATTTATTAAAGTGAAAAGTAAATTAATATGTAATTAAAATTATGGACATGTAAATACAGATGCACATATATCAAATTTTAGTGTATGCTCCCGAAATGGCTGTATTTATAAGTACTTCTCATTGTTTTATTTAATTTAAGAGCGCTTTATTTAATTAATTATATATTTGAGAAATAGCTTGAAATATCAGGTGAGATTCACAATAAAATATGAAACATATTTCTTTTATCTGACAAGAATGCAAGCAAAAATTCACAGAAATGTTTATATTTTTTAGCAGTATTAATTATTAACATGCATTTATAATTGCTATCTTCTCATTGTTAGTATTTATTAAAAAAGTTTATCTTTAAACTTTAAACCATTGTCAGATTCATCCATTTTTTCCATTTCTTAAAGGTTTCCCAAATTTATAGATATTAATTTTTAACATTTTAAAGACTTATATTAAGACTTTTTTTAAGTACTAATTATTTTACAACCTTATCTAAAATTGTATCAATGCTTTTCATTATAAGACATTCAGGAATTTAACACACAACAATTTAATCATTCAAGATTTTTCAGATTTTCCTTTTTAGCAATATTACCAATTATTTCTGACATTGCTTGCCCCTCCCCCCCCAGTCCTTGGTTTTTAAGTTTTCTCGTATTGATCTTTTCTTTCCCAACTGGAGTACCATTTACAATAGCTTATTTCTCTTCTTTTTATAGTTAAGGAGACCAGACACACAAATTTCTGTTTAAATTAATATGTATTGCTAATAGTTCTGGATTTTTATTAATTTATATTTCTGTTTTTTTTTCATTTTTTAAATCACTTATCCTGTAATTTTTTAATCTAGATATTCCGATAATTTTATTGAACATTATAAATATAGTTTCGTAAGTTATTGTCTTTCAAGCAGCTGTTTTATTTATTGTAATTATACGTAATGTCATTCTATTTTCTATATGATTGTGTATTTTCCATAAGATCGTTTATAGACTGTAGGTCAAAGTAGATATCGTTTATAGACTGTAGTACATAATGTAATGATGTTAGACCTTCACCTCGAAAAATTTTGGTTTTTGAATCCCCTCTTTGCAACGAGCACAGCTAAACTATGGAACAATGTAAAAATAATAAAAGTTGGAGAGATACAAAGAGTATAATAGTTAAGTGTTTATTTTCCTTATTTTCCAGATTATCTGGGGATGCGATAGGTGATAGCCAATGTGCTATTTTAGCCTTGTTCATATTTGCCATATGGTTTGTTAATGAACAGTACATACGCAGGTTAAAGTAAAACAGTAATACATAACATTTCAATTGTCAATTCAGCTCAGAAAAGTATTCCCAAATCCCTAAAGTTGATGCCCTTTATTTACATCAGGCACCCAGATTTAAGTTACTTGCACCAGTCCCGGGCCACAAAATTCATGAAATTTTTTCATATAGATTAATTCTCTTAATTTTTCATGATGCAAAATATGTCATAATGGATATTTAACAAGTAAATAAATTCACAAGTTGAAAATAACGGGGACAAGTTTCATGCACTATTTTGATTTTAGCAAGTGATTTTAATTCTGTTTGCAAATCTTCTTTCGGGAACCGTTTAAAATTTGAGAATGTGAATTTTTTATTAATAGAATGTGATTAAAACTCATTTGAAGGTCTTTCCGGTGAAGATTGTAAGAATTTATAGAAAAATAAAGGCTATCCTTTATTTTTAATGTATTTAAAGAAATGATTTTTGAAAATAATTAAAGATATTAAAAAAACAAAAGGAAAATAATAGCACTGTGATAGCCTGAAATCAACCTTTGATCTTCAATTCAACTTCTTTTAGCAGAAAATGCTGAATTAGTTTCCTTCCATACATACTTCATGATTTTCCATCACATTTGCAGGAACAGATCGGCGAAATTTACTTCTTTCTCTTAACAGAAAATTCATAGTAAGTGTCCCCTACATTTTCCACAATTTTGTTGCGTTTTAGGGAGCAGATTGACGAATTCTACAGGAATACATCAACACAGCATGTTTGGGATGAACTATGTGTCAAATATGAGATAAAAATTAAAATCTTAAGTCAAAAAATAATATATATATAATTTTCTTCTATGTACATGATCTTGCTTTCAGAGAAATGCACTCTCCCAAAATACTTTTTCCATGCCACATTCATATAGTAGTTTTCTTAACAAAACAATCAATTGAATAGTTTTGAAGAAAAACTAATAAAATTTAAAAACAAAATTTGGATATTTTTCTTACAGGCATATAAAAAGCTATACTTACACAAAACTGTAACAAATTACCTTGCGTTGCTCAGGTCCTAAATATGTGATTGCAGCATAAATAATACAGATAACACCACTCATTTTCCGAAATACTCATTTATAATAAAAAACATTTAAGAGCTTTATTCATGAATCTAGAAAATTCTACAATTTAATATAACAACGTATGCCTGCTCAAAATCCCTTGCACTCCATAATTAAAACTAATTATAAGATTAGCCGGGAATCCAGAGATTAAGAAAAGATAATCACTTCTTTTCCTGTTAAATGATAAAAAAAAAGAAAAAGTTGAACGAGTTATATTATTGAATAGTAAGTACATTCCCCATTCAACGATAAATACTTAACTTTTTTTACAGAACTTTTTTTTTTGTTCTTTAAATTATTGTTTTTTATTTATGCCATGTGTAAGTGTCAATTTGGGATAAAAAGTTCTGAAAATTTGAAATTTTTAACTATTTTTTCTCTAAAATCAATATTTATGCATATAGCTTTCAGGACTAGGTTTCTTTTACTATTGCCACATTTGCAAGAACAGGTGTTTGGGTTAGCGACCTGGACATGTTTTGAAGAGAACTTATTTCCTTTTATAATATTTTTTTAATTAATTTAATTTTAAATTTTTCTTTTACCAGTTAGACTTCTGTTCTTAGGTCTCGACAGTATTTTAATCCACAGTTTTTAAAATTTTTATATAGTATTATTTTATTTTATATTTTCGGAGTTTTCGGAAATTTATTGAGTTGTTTAAATTTTGAACTTTTGTTGTTAAAAATTTCTGCAGCAGTGCTAACGGGTCGAACTCCTGAAAGGTGCCGACTTTTCCTATGCTGTTTGCAGGCACTATGTGTGTATAGAATTGTAGAATCCCTAATATTGTTTCCATGAAAACTAGGAGTACATGTGCACATCTCACGGGATATATCCATTTTCTTTTTACCAGGCATTTGACATGTTACAACGCATTGGCAACGTAACATATATCTCTACTCCAAAATGCTGCTATACTGCGTCAATTTTACAATTTCCCTGCTCCAATTTTGTTATTTCCCTGCACTAAAAAGCTAGTTTACTATACCTATTTCCTGATTTCCCTTTACTAAATTTCTAATTTATTGTGCCGATTTTGTGATTTCTCTGTGTCAAAGCTAATACAAAATGCCAAATCAGGTGCACAGGCTGAAACTGGTTGCTATATTTAGTGACCGCTAGCTACAGGCATCTCAGCTTGCTTAAAATGATTTGTAATTCTGTCCAATGTTAGTAAACTTAAAATTCTTAAAGTGTTGCATTCATTTTATGTTTCTATATTTGCTAAAAAATGCATATTGACAGTAGCTGTTTTTTATTTATATAAATTTTGACATTTTTTTTTTTTTTTTGTCATATTTACAATATATGTATACAAAAAAGGAGGATTCAATAAATTGTTATTATGGAATCCTGTAAATTATTATTATTGAATATTAAATATTCTGTTATGATGAATTAACATTCAATTTTTTCTGAATAACTTGTTCTTATATAATTAAATAATTTCCAAATTGGATATCTAACATATTCAATGACATTGTTATCATTGATATCATTTGACAATATTTGGAATATTGTGAAATGTTATTAATGCAAATAATGAGTTTTGAAAATTGTTTGTGAAATCAGAGCAAAAGCAAACGTATTGTACTCTTGGAATTTGGAATGGCATACAAAACTAATTTGTAGTAAAAGTAATTTGCACTTAGCATGTTTACGTTAATGAGATTCAGCTGCAGTATTGTAATATACACCTAAGTTAGATTTTGGTGCACATAATATAAAGATATTTTAAACATCTGCAACAATCATAATGAGTTAAAGGGAAAATTGAATGAAGTTGAATTGAATTGAAATGAAGTAAAACAAATAAAATCTTTTAATTCTGCAAGCTCTTGTTTATATATTATAGTAAAGTGTTGTACCTCAGACATTACAGTTTTAAATTTGATTGTAATATAAGAAACAATAGTTATATTTGTTGCTATGAATACCATGAGATGTTGTTGTGCATTACATATAATTTTGAGCTTTTACGATGTATTCTTAAATGTTTAAAAACTGCTTTTAGGACATCACCTGTGCTGTACCTTGGACTGTATATTGTTTTCTAAAATAAAAACCCTAAATTAAAAAAAGATGTTTACAATTATTTGATGAAATAATATATAGAATATAAAGCCAATGAACAATTATTTCAAAGATAGGAGATAGAAAATCAAATTAAAGTATATACTTGAGAAATATGTATGTTTTTTTTAATTCAAAAGTAATGAAGTAAGAAATCTGAAAACTGAATCAGAAGCCTAACTGTGACATTTTAATGTTTACTATACCTACTTAAATGTTTACAATTATTGGATGAAATAATATCTAGAATACTGTAAACCAATGAAACATACTTATTTCAAAGACACGTGATAGAAAATCAAATTAAATACAGTAAGCCAATGAAACTTACTCATTTCAAGGACAGGTGATAGAAAATCAAATTAAATACAGTAAGCCAATGAAACTTACTCATTTCAAGGACAGGTGATAGAAAATCAAATTAAATACAGTAAGCCAATGAAACTTACTCATTTCAAGGACAGGTGATAGAAATCAAATTAAATACAGTAAGCCAATGAAACTTACTCATTTCAAGGACAGGTGATAGAAAATCAAATTAAATACAGTAAGCCAATGAAACTTACTCATTTCAAGGACAGGTGATAGAAAATCAAATTAAATACAGTAAGCCAATGAAACTTACTCATTTCAAAGACAGGTGATAGAAAATCAAATTAAAGTATATACCTGAGAAATATGTATATTTTTTTTAATTGAAAAGTAACAAAAATAATGAAGTAAAAAATGTGTAAACTGAATCAGAAGCCTAACTTTGACATTTAATGTTTATTATACCTACTCAAATTTTAAACAAATAGGCAAAAATTTACAAATAGATGAAAATAAAATATATTCAATTTTGTAAAATCATTCAAAGAGTTTATTTAACATTAAATTGAACCAAAATGATAATTTTTGAAGCTGGCATGCTAATCCACCAGTGAAGTTTGGGTGTGGAAGCTTGACCATCCTTGTTGATTTCATAGACAGTCCTCTAATCCCTAGTGAATTTTAGATGCCTTTTCAAGTACTGTGTTTCATAACTTTCCTCATGATTATCTGCAATTTCATATGTGAAATATTTAAGGTTATTTTTTGGCTTGTTGCAGGTTTCACTAATACAAGAACACCACTTTCAATTTGTATATTATCTGGATCTTTCAATTTGTATATTATCTGGATCTTTCAATTTGCATACTATCTGGATCTTTCAATTTGTATACTATCTGGATCTTTCAATTTGTGTATTATCTGGATCTTTCAATTTGTATATTATTTGGATCTTTCAATTTGTATACTATCTGGATCTTTAAATTTGTATATTATCTGTTTATTCTAAATCAGCAAAAAAAAGGTTTTCTGAAACACAAACTTCTTCAAATAAACCTGTAATCTCTATCTTGGATTCAGATTTAGAGCTATAAATTAACTTATTTTTTGCTGTCCTATTGATATGTTTTGTCACCTTGCATTATTGTTTTTGTTTATTTCTTTAAATTTCTTACGAAAATTATAAATTCATTTTAAAAATATTTTAATATATGAACTATATTGCTTATTGCAGATGTGCTATCAATATTGATAATTTTCAATTTAGCGTTCACCATTTAGTGGTTAGGTTAAATTGGATTGGTTAAATGGCCATGAGTTTCATATTTACACATATAATACATGTTAAGGATATATAACGAAAAGTAGTAAATAATAAATAGTAAAAAATAAATAAATAAGCTTCATTAAAAGCGGCATACAATACCAAATTTAATAGTTTAAACCAGTTTCGAAAGCAAATACAACCTTTTTCATCAGGACACACAAGGAGTGCAACCTTCACTTATCAGAGAAAGATCGGCAACTGATGCAAGAGCAGCAAATGTGGCAGAAGCAGGGAAAGATTGTTGCCAACAGTGAGAGAAGGGAAAGAGGGTAAAAGAAACCCAGGAGGAAGAAACAAGAAGTGGGACATACTGAATGAACAATAAAATACCAAAGAGTAAAGTGAACGTCCAACAAACTATTAATTCACTTGTTCAGTTGTTCACAGAAGCTCCATTAAATTTAAAAACCTTGAAAAGGTTAAAAATTTCCGAAATAAGAAGGAAGCAAATGAAATCGGAAACTTAAACCAGAGATTTCCAAGCCAACTAGAAGATTGGATAATTATCATTAATAAGGGATTTTGACTGAGAAAACTTCAAGAAAGTTCAATTCAAAAGTGAAATTAGGGAGTAAAAACGTTCTTGTCATTGGAAAAATGAAAGACATGATTAGAGTTAAGAATGTTCAACAGTTTCAGACTTCGAAACATGGCTCATGTGTTTTTCAATGCGAAATGTAAGAGCTTTTTTTGTTGGACCAACATAACTGAGACCACATTCGCAAGGAATGTGATCAACACCTCAATGATGCAAAACAGGAATAGGGTCTTTAAGAGAAGGGACATTAATTTCATTGAGAGGTTTAGCCTAAAATGGAAACTGGGAAGAATATTGATGACCTTATGGCTAACGGATGAATAAAGTGGTAAAACGATAGAATTACCTGGGTAAACCTCTTAATGTTGAAGGTTAGAAATCAAATTCAGTTTGTTGAATGTATGCAATACTGTGTCAATAGTAGTGGGATTGTAGCCTCTAGAAATGGCCAAAGATTTCAGCTAGTCAATCTCTCTTCTCTCGCCACTGGCAACACCCTTTCCCGGCTTTTGCAACATTTGCTGTTCATGCGTTCGTTGCCGACCTATCTGTGATAAGTGGAGGTTGCCCTTATTGTGTGTCCTGATGATAAAGGCTTCAAAACAGGTCGATACTATTAAATTTGGTTTTATATGCTGCTTTTAATGAAGTTATTTGAATCTTATTCTTTAGCAGCAGTTTGAGCTGTAGGTATTAAAAAAAATGACTGTTGTATAGCTAATTTTATTTTTAAAACAGTTAATTACGACACACAGTTAATTATAGCTTGCATGAACTAAATCAACTTTGCAGTGGTCTCTAGCAAGGATCACACAGTTCTTTCTTTTTCCTATTTTCTGAAAAGATTCCTACTTTCCTTTTATTTTCTTCTTTTTCCTACTTATCCACAGTTGTAAGCTCATTTTTTTTTGCTTGTGTGGCCCATCGCAAGTATATCAGGAAAAATGTTCAAGGAGTTAATGATACGATATACAAAACCACATGAAGTCTGCTTTTATTAAATAGTGCAAAAATTTGCAATTTTTATGCAAGAGCAAAAAAAATTTGTGAATTTAGAGAAAGAATGTTAAAATTCATAATTTTTATTTTCTCGTACAAGTATAGAGAAAGTATTGTTTTCAGAAAAAATTTTGAATTCAAGATTTTCATAATATGTGTTTAAAGACCCCCTGAACACGTTTTGACTATTTTTGGAGTGATGTCCATCTCTGTGGTCGATTTTTTGTGTACATGATAGCTGTGACACATATTAATGGATTTTCATGAAACTTTATATTCGGCTTTGTTATTGAAAAATCTAGAACTAGATAGAATTCTTTAAATTTGAGCGAAAACTTGGAAATTTATTTGAAATTTTATATTTTTTTAACATGGCAGCATAGGACAAAATTTGGCATAGTCATACATAAAAAGGGTTATTTATGACTCGCTGTTCTTCGGACTTGATAGTTTCAATAATTATTGTAAAAAAAGAGCCGTGATATAATTTTTGTGTTCGTGATGCCAATAGATGCAGATTCGCGATGGCCAGGTCGCCATTGGCTACCAAAATTATTACAGTAAGTTGCCATTTTTGGTAACTGAAAAGTCTGGAATTCTTTCAATTCTATGGTGCCGGTATAACAGGCTGATTGCCTCCCTGTCAATTATCTCTTTGTTGTGAACCGCTATTCCGTAGCTATGCGTGAATCTCAATCAATCGCGATTTTGCAAGGGTACCTGGTGGCTTATTCTAGGTGTCCTTGGATTTAGTCACACTCAAGGTGCTACATGTTCCCAGTTAACGAAATATTTTAGAGAAAACCATAAACATGTTTCCACGGCGTGCATATTCAATCAATTTTTTCTACGGGATTCTTCAACGGATTCGCAATTATGTTTCTTCCAAGTACCTACTTTCCTGGATTTTTTGTTTTCTTCTTTCCTCGGGCGAAAATCCTTCCCCCAGTTCACAGGATGTTTACAAGTTAGAAAAATCCCGAAAATGTCATAAAAATGGTCCTACATGTCCCAAAAATGTAGCGAAATTTGAACAAAGCCACAAATTTTGATTAGTTTTTCTTTTCTTACGTCTGAAAATATGTTTCTCCGCGATTGTGAAATCGGTGCTCGCATACGGCGATTCTTACTGTGTTTGAAGAGAAGAGACATGACCCAGAATTATCTTTCTGCCACTTTTACAATCCATTTGCATCGACTAACATTTTGATAATTATGAACAAAAAAACAATTTTACTGCATTATTAGTAAAATGAAGGGCTATTTTGCAGAAGCATCACGAAAATCTGCATTTCTATGAGATCCTTGGCATACCATGTTAAATTTGAAAAATATTTTCCAATTTTGCAATCTGTTTGCATCGACTACAATATTTGCAATTGTTTCACGTGTTATAAAGAAAAACTATTTTCCATCTATAAAATGGACTATTTTGCAGCAGCATCTTGAAAAAATGCATTTTTACTCAATCCACGGTATATTTCGTTTCATTTGGGAAATATTTTCCACTTTTGTAATCTGTTTGCATTGACTACAGTTTTTGTGATTATTTCGTGTTTTATACAGAAAAACTATTTTTCAAATGTACTATTAATAAAATAAAGGATTATTTTGCAACAGAACTCAAAAAACGGCATTTGTATATGATTCTCTGTATATTTTGTTTAATTATGATATTATTTTTCCACTTATGCAATCTGTTTGCATTAACTAATTTTCACAAAAGTATTCACTTTGTAGTGGGATTCACTCTTCTATGTTTGTATATGAGCATTTCATAAATCAACATACTTGAGGTCACTGTCCATGATATATTATAGATTTTCTTTATACTATTAATATATCAATTTGCATCATGTATTATGAAATAATTTTGTTTTGAATTTTAAAAATCTAGCTGAAATTTAAATAAACCAGTCTATTTGTCAAAGTCATTTCATTGTAAGAAAATTTGTTTCCCTTTTGCTTCTTTTTCCGAAAAAATGCTACTATTTCAACTATTCTTTAAGCTGCTGCTGAGGTGCCCTGCTAAAATAATCCTTTTCCATCCATCTTCATTTTCTAATTATTCTACCTTAGAGTACCTAATTTATCATTTTTGTTTTTAATATTCAGGTAAAATGTTTAAAAGAGTTACTGCCCCACTCGATTATGCAAACGAGTCACGTTGCGTAATCGAGTGAGGCCATGGAAGAGAGCATTCTTTTTATACAATATATATAGGGTGGCCATAATTAAAGTAGGGGTGTTTAGAGCCCGATAGTGAACTGTTGGGCCAAACTCAACCACATTTGCAGTAAATGTTATTTAGACCATGGGGTTTTGATTTTTAAAAGAAAAAAAATAGTTCAGATTTTTGCCACTGTGGGCCAAAGTTGTGCTGTAAGGTCCATTTTTGGAGTAAAATAGGCATAGGAAGTACAGAAAGTTCAGTCAATGCTGAGAGGTATCAAACAACTCTGCTGAACTTTGTTATTCCGCAACTTCAACAGCCTGGATGTCTTGAATCTACGATATTTATGCAGGATCACCCCCTCATATTGGATTGTACATACAGGAAGTCTTACAACAGCATTTTACCAACAACTGAATAATTAGTCGAGCGTTTCCTATGAAGTTACTAGCCCGTTTGCCTGATCTGACCCCTTGTGACTTTTGGTTATGTAAAGCGCTTGGTATACCGAGGGAATGTGGATAATTTAGCCAGGACCAAATAACATTGCACGTCAAGCAAATCAATAAAGATCTGCTGCATTCTGCAGTTGAGAATGCTGTTCAGAGAATGCACTTTTTGGAACATATTGAATCACACATGTAAATGATGCCAATATAAAAATTGTCATATGTATGTAAATGTAAGATGCAAATGTAAATATAAAATGTATTAAATACGTATAAAATGTAAATGTGATGTCCTTTTCAAAATGCATGTAAAATATTAACTTTCTGTACTTCCTATGCCTATTTTACTCCAAAAATGGACCTTACAGCGCTACTTTGACCTGCAGTGGCAAAAATCCGAACTTTTTTTTTATTTAAAAATCAAAACCCCATTGTCTAAATAGTATTTACTGCAAATTTGGTTGAGTTTGGCCCAACACTATCAGGCTCTAAACACCTCTACTTTAATTATAGCCACCCTGTATTTTGAATTTAAAGGCATTTGTATTGCAGAATCAAATCGAATTTAAGCCAATGGAAATTTCAGCTGTAAAACACCAATCTCTTGGCATTCTTGTTTATTTCTTTAAAAAAAATCATTTTATTCTAATATTTTTAGGGTTATTGGCATTCCCCCCCCCCCCCCCTTATTTACTTCTCGAGGAAAATTTGTTCCTCCTTTTCCAAATTATGCGACTCGATTTCTACTGTGACTCATCACAATAGGAATCGAAGAGCATCGCCTGTTTCTTTATTGAACCTTCTTTTCTGTAAATTATCTACGTTACTATCTCCCGCCACCCTTAAGATTGAAGTTTAAAGGCAACCTTCGGCTAACCTAGGTACTTCGTTAGTGGATGTCCTTGAGGTTAGGGAATGAATTTAAATTAAATTTAATAATTTAAATTTATCTTTTTTGTGTTATTACTTTTTCTCTAAATAGGGTGTCGAAAGCCCAGGCCAACCGACTCGTCCGAAGACTCTAAATAGGGTGTGTCTAACCACAAAACATAATATAAAAGTATATAACTACATAATTTTAAGTATTTTCAATCTATGAATATACCTCAGTAGCCATGTGTATAACATATCAATATAAAATTGATTTTAGACACCTGTCGTTGAAAATTTTTTGGCCACTAAATTTTTTTGGTTGACTACTAAAAATGTTGTTCTTGGTGACCATTGGTCACTATTAAAAATCTGAAGCTGAATGTTTATAGTCCCTCCCCTCCCCTTGGATACATTTTCAAGCATGGTATCAATCAAAAGATTTTTTTCAAGTACTTTAAAGTGAAGGGTAACACGCTATAATTGGAACCATTTGACCAACAATACCAATTTTTTAAAATTTATCTTGCAAAATTAATAAAAAAAGCCCACAAGCTACTTAAAAATAATATGGTATGATAAATTCGAGTTGAGCCACACTCCAGTTCATTTTTCAAAGGACATAATCAGTAAAATAGTTTTTCCTGTTTAGCACTTTTAAATAAATCACCATAAATTTTAGCAGTTTTAAATAGCGAATTTCAGCACTTTTAAATTACAGCATATATTTTAGTGCTTTTGATTAAAACTGCATATTTTGGAACTTTTAAATACAATAATGTAATAATCGCCCTTTTAATAAAATCACGCATGTTGGTACTTTTGAATAAAATCACAAATATTAGGGAAGGGGGTCCCAAAAAGGCATGAATTCCAGTGGTATTTTAACAAAATTCTGCTTTTTGGTATTATATCTCAAAAATCACAAATTTATTGTGTTTTTAGCATTTTCCCTTAAAAATCACAAATTTTAAGGCTATAGAAAAGAAATTGTGCTTTTTACCATTCCTTTCAAAAAAAGAAAAAATGCACAAGACTTTTAAAGTACTCTTTCTTAAAAGAATTTAGTTTAAGCGTGCTATCTAAAAAAAAATGCAAATTACTGTGCTCTTTCATAAAATTCTGGAATCTTATCATTTTTCCATAAAATTCATTTTTGTATTAATTAATTTTGTATTAATTAAATGAATTTAATGTTTGTACTTTTTCATAAAAATAACAAATTGTAGCACTTATAAAAAAAATTGTGAAAATGCCAAATCTTACTATCATTTAGATAACTTTGGTTTTCAATAAGTGCATAAAACACACAAAATATTAAACCATGTAATTATGCATGAATTATTGTACAACACAGCATATATTTAGCCAATTTAGTTTTTTTTTTTACTTATAGAAGAGATCCATTTTTGTGTTATAATTTGTACGTAATTATGTTGCTTCATTTTATTGCAGTGGTTTATAAAATGCAGCTACTTCCAACTTCTGTGCCTCTGACAATATGATTAATGCTCCCATTTCATATTTATTCCCATCAGGACCCATTCTTGTGAGCTGTTTTAAAATTTTATATATTGTTTTAATCATATAAAAAGTGTTAATATTTTCTTTCCTAAAATTTTCAGAATGCTCATTTCTTTCTTATAAACTGCTGCGAAAAGGTTTTATTTCTATAAATGAACATATAATAGACAAATTTTTTTAACGTACAATTTAAAATTTTTCTGCTCCAAATTCTGTTTTATTGCTAACTCCCACAAAATTGGATTTTTACTGCTTTGAAAGCACTGTATGACCGTGTTATGCATATTCCAGCACGTTATTTATGGGAAAGGGGACGTTCATTCTGAGGGGGTGGGAATTAAAATTCCTACATTTTTATATCAAAATTCCTGTTTTTGTTCCTCTTTTTTGGGAAAAGTTGAGTGCAATCCCTTAGAATGCACTCATTGGTTTTTGCACAACCCTATACATAGGGTTAGGTATAGTGTAGGTCCAAGGTGCAACACATTTCCCTACGCAAAGCAAAAGTTATAATTCAGCATAAGTAATTAACTGTTTTTTACACATTGCTTGCTTTCTTATTTGATTTTGGTTTAACAGAACACATAGTGTGGGAATCGAGAAAACATTTTACATTAGACGCTTAATTATACAATGCAATTGGGGGTGTAATTTTAGATAACTGAATTTTGGTTAAAAATAGCAAAAATTTAAAAATATAATAATAAAAAAGATCAGCACATTTTCTAAAAGTAGTGAAATAAGTCGACATATCAGATTAAAATTACAAACATCAGTGTGCAATTTCATAAAAAACAGAAACAAATTTTATTTGCTTTAAGTTGCTCATACGACATTTAGCTTGCAGTCATTTCTGAATGCAAGGACGATAACTCTGTCTTGCATCATTTTTTGCCCTAAAGTTGTTTTACTTGCAACTACGAGCAATTTTGAAGGAAAGGCCTTCTAATACAGTCCAGTCTCACCCAGAGATCAATATAATGCGTCTATGCGCATATTTCATGACGCTATAAAATAAGCAAATATGTATTAATATGTGCATTTTTACGCTTTGATTTTATGAAAAAATTTGCAGATTTTGTGAAAATGTTATGAATTTTGAGATTGGATTATTCCTGTTCATAAAATCATTTCTTTGAGATTGTCAAATCAATACAATTCCCACTGCATAACGAGATGGCCAATAATTATTTTTCTATCCTCCACTTTTGGCATTTATTTGAATTGGCTAAAATTTTTATAATAATTCCGTGTTATTTATAAATAAAAAACCCTCAAACCACATATTATTAATGAAATGAGGGGCTATTTTGCAATAGTTCTGTGAAAAACTGTATTTATATACGACCCACAGTATATTTCACTTGTGAAAATATTTTCCATTGATGCAATCTTCGTGGACTATTTTTTTTTTTTAATTATTACATGTTGTATATATGAAATCTATTTTCAGATGTATTATTAAGGACTATTTTGTAGCAGTATTACAAAAAACTTCATTTGTATGCGATACACTGTATATTTTGCTTAATTGTAAAAATACTTTCCACTTTTGTAATGTGTTTATATCAGGTGAAATTTTTGTAATTATTTTATGTTACAGAATAACTGTTTTCAAACACATTATCAATGAAATGAAGGATAACTTTTTATATTCAAATAATGATTTGGGTGCTTAAATGCAACTATTTTAGAAACATATATTAGAATTTAATTAATGCATTTGCATCTGAATTTAAATCTTTAGAATTTTAATTAAAAATTAACATTTGCTTCATCCTAATAACTTTAGTTTATGAAAGAGTTCAGAGAAGAATAAAATATTAAAGAAGAAAATACAGACAGGTCTAACAATAAAATTTAGAAAAATGTTTGGACTCTAACATATAATGTATTTTGCTTATTTCTAGGCAAGCACAAATGAAGAGAACATTTCTTAAATCTTATTTTACGTTTAACGTAGAAGAGTAAAAAAAAATGTTCTTTTGTTGGGTGATAATCCTGAAATTGTTTTGATATAAAATACGATGAATTTAATAAATATCTTGAAATTTGAGAATAGTTGCTCATGTGTTAAAAATGACTCTTCTCGAAAAGAAAATACTGCTTCAAAATAAATCAAGATGTATTTTTATTTTTCTGGTAAAAAAACGGTCTAGGATGATCTCTGGTCTAATAATTAAACATTTGTCTTCGACAATTTTTTAAAAACTTTTTATGAACTTGGTTGCTATGCTTTTTTGCTTTCAATACTAAGCTAACAAATATTAGGGCTAAATTTCCTTATACCATCTAAAAAGTAGGTTCTAAAATTACTTATAATTTGGAAATTATCAGCATATGCCATATATATAGGGTGTCTAAAAAGATTGAAACACGCTTTAATTCTTTACCTGTTGGAAATAAGTGGGCAATGTAAATTGCAAAATTGTTGAAAGTAATGTAGGAAATAAGACTACGTTAATGAAATAGTCCTCCCATTCATTTTCAAAAAGTTACACTTTTAAATTTTTATATGGCCCCCTTAGACAAATTTGGTCAATCAGAAAATTTTTACTTTTAATGTAACAAGATCACTAAAAAACTCTGCATAGTTGTATCTTTAAAATCAACTGAATTATGATAAAGAAAAAAATCTGACTTATGCCACTTTTCCGTACCGTGTGAAAAGCTGTTTCATCAGTGAAAATAGGGATCATAAACGAATTGACGATGGAAATTATTTAGATCAAAAATACGTTAATATGTGTCAAAATTTTTTATCACATCTAAATAAAGCATTACACAGACAGAGATCATATAAAGCAGTGGTACTAACTACGCGGTCGGGGCACATAATTAAAATATGCATACATTGATAGAAGACCACTGATATAAAGGAACAAATTTCTTTACAAATACTAAGAATATAATTCACTAAACGCAATTCACAAAGTATTCTCAAAATGTTTTCCTTCAACTCCAATACATAACTGAGCTCAGCCAATGGCCTTACTGTGCTGAAAACACCAGTTCTCGTTAGATCACCGAAGTCAAGCAGCATCGGGCACAGTTTAGTACTTGGGTGGGTGACCACCTGGGAACACCGCATGCTGTTGGCACATTTCGGGCGCAGTAGCCCTGTGGTTTGTACACTGCCACAACTGCCACCATGTTCATGCGGAGTACGATCACATTTAACATGTGGGTCCTTAAGTCCTTCCGAGAGGTTGGTGGTAGGGGAAGGAGGGTACGGTCCCTGTGGATGCCTCCCCCACTTGCTTAAGATCAATTGTGTTTAGTGGACGAGTATTATAAACTAGTGTTCGAAGACGACCCCATAAGTAAAAATCGAGAGGGGTTAAATCAGGCGATCTGGGGGCCATTCTGTGGATCCTTTCAAACCAATCCACTGTTTATCAACGTTTTCGTTGAGCCAGTTTGTCACAATTATAGCCATGTGTGCAGGTGCACCATCTTCTTGATAATACATCTTTTTTAGAAGTGATAATGTTGTCTCCATAAAATCCGTTACAGTACCGTTTATAATAAGCTACATGTATTTTTCAGCTGTAAGAGTCCATAAAACACAGGACCAATCTCTTTTCCATTCTAAATTCTGCACCATACAGATACAGAAAACTTTCTCTGATGATGTATTTCACGGACAAAAAAAATGGTTTAGTATTATCCCAATAATGATCGTTGTGAGTATTGATTGCTCCGTCTTCCATAAACAAACATTCCACAGAATGTTCTTAATAAAGTTCGAATTGATGGCTTGTTGGATTAACAACCAGTTGCAGTATGCTACACGTCAGTCAAAATCGGACGGATAAAGTGTTTGAAATCCATGAATACAAAATGGATGCCAATGGTATTTTCCAAGTGTTCTAGCAATTGACATCCTAGGTAGCCCTAAAGTTTTGCTTGCTTTTCGAATGCTTGTTCTTGGGTTGAAAGAAAAATATGCAATGATGTCAGTTTCTTGGTCCTCCGTGTACAAACTATTTCTGCCAGGGCCAGGTCTTGGATGAAACGAACCAGTAGTTCTTAATCTCCTCTTTATCTGATAATCAAATGTACATGAAATTTCAGGCAAGTTTGGATATCACTATCCAAAATCCTGAGCAGTTTCTGCAGTATTTTTATTACACAGCATAAATCATTGTCAATTCGAAAAGCTTATTATTTATTAAAAATACCACAACCAGTTACGTGTACTTAATTCATCAGTTCAGAACTAAACATGCTAACGATTCACTGAATGATTTCTAATCTTCTTTATTTTGGTATAATATTAAAAAAAAGTTGAGTTGTATTGAAAAGAAATAATACTGGGAATAAATACGTAAATTAAAAAATAAATCGTGTGCATTTCATTCTTCAGTTTTTTAAAATTATTTTACTATAAACATTTAAAATGGCTAAATTAGAGTTAAAGGAAAGAAAAAATCATCTGTGAGTTCTATTCTTCGTTTTGAAAAATTATGTTAAATTTCAAAATCAAATACATACTTACATTTGTTTACTTATTTATTTTAATTGTTTCAAATAAAAAATGCCATGTCTCAATGTGAAAAGTACTTAAAAATCCTTGATTGCATCGTGAGCCTACGTGGAATTCGCAAAAATGTCTCCTATGTATTGTCATCCAGTTTCATCTTTTTTGTGATATGTCACACATTTACATTTCTAATTTGATATGGGGTCCCCATTCACAATATTCAATTTTCAATTAAATATAACTCGCTCAATCTTAAAGATACAGATATGCAGGTTTAATGATCTTGTTGCATTAAAAATAAAATGTTTCTGATTGACCCAATTTGTCTAAGGGGCCGTATAAAAATTTAAAATGTGTAACTTTTTGAAAATTAATGGGAAGACTATTTCATTAATGTAGTCTTATTTAGCTACCTTACTTTCAACATTTTTGCAATTTACATTGCCCACTTATCTCCAACAGGTAAAGAATTAAAGTGTGTTTAAACCTTTTTGGGACACCTTGTATAGGTGGCTTGTGCTGAATGTGTAAAATGTTTTTAATCAGGGAAAGTTAAAAAATTTTTACATAGTCTTGTGAAAAGTCAAAAGATAGTTGCAGAACTTTAATGTTCTCCATAGAAATTTGCAAAATTGTGGACTGTTCCAAGCCGTACTGAATAGCCAATACCATTGCAAATATAAATTGAGTGATTCATATCTGTCGTCATTCATCCTGTTGACTATTACATTAATAAACTCCTTTAAACATCAAGAATAACTTTAAATATGTAAATCTGTAAAACTATTAGTTTGTTAAACTGTTTCAAATGATTTTTTCATTATAATTACATTCCTATTGCAGACAACAGCATCCATGGACCCGTTTTGCACTCATTATGGACTCATCAACATAGAATGGCTTATATCTGCTATAGCAAATGTTTTTCATTGGAATTTGAGTTGTATACTTTTTATAATTGATTGCTGAAATTATTTAAATGCTGTTCTGGTAATTATTTAAATTCTTAAAGCATATCTAAAGTAGAATTTTAAATTTTTGAAATGTAACATTTATATGAAATTAGGGATATATTATATTTAAAACTGTAGGGTCTCATCCCATGGAAAATCACCCAGAGGTAGTTGCTGACATATTTTAGATATTTTCATATATGAAAGATACATATATCAAACTCCAAAATATCCACTATTGAAAAATTATTCTGATTGGCCATATTAGTTTTTCAAGCCAACGTGATGACTGCAGAAGGGTGAAAGTGCATCTGCATTTATTTTTACACCTCTTGGGTAATTCATCATAGAAATACAAGATAGGTATCGTTAGAAAGAGGGTATTCTTTAAGGTATGATTAAATAAATAAAATGTATAATAAAGATAATATTGATCAGGGATATGCTTTTGCAAGTTATGAAACTGGAATTCTGTAGATTTTAAAGGGGTTGAAAAACAAATTCATGTGTATTCAGAAAATGTAGTTTTCTATAGAGACTATTGAAATTTCTTAAGAAGTACATATATTTATTAGTCAGAAAAAAAATATCTTGAAAATTGAAAATTTTCCAAATTTGACGATTTTAATGGTTTGGCCCAAAAAGAGGGAGGGGGGGGCTTTATGAAAAAATGAAATTGGGGGAAAATACACTATAGAGTACTACAATTAATGTATTGAATTGGGTGGGGTTTTTTTTTTTGTATATGAATAGTATGATCAACTAAATAAGTTAAATCACGTATTACTTTTTTTGCTGATCTTAATTTTTGTAATTAATGTGTGAAAATTTGTCAAATTTTGTAAACAATAATATATAAATGAGGTAAATAACTAAGTTTACCTCATTTACCTAAATTATAGTATAAAATTATGTGAAAAAGTATTAAAATTTAAAATTATATAAGTTTAATTAATAAATATTACTAAAATCTAATTGCATTATCTATTTTTGTGATAAGTTTTTTTTTTGTACTCAACTCACAGCTAGCTCTATATTTTATAATTCCAGAAGCTAGCACCTGCAGATACTCATGAGAGCAGTCAACTGAATCGAATACCAATTTGTCAACTGCAACTATAAGATAAGTTTTTTAAGTTAGCTGTTGTGAGTTTGATTCTGGATCCATTACTGGGTATGGGGCAGTAAACATTTTTATGTATTATTGTCCAACAATAGTTATTAAAACATATTTTCAGAATAGATTCGACCTATTTTTCTTGTTCAGGGTTTGAGTTAAATATTATTCACTAATATTTTAATCATTAGTATTTCTGAGTTTGGAGATATGTATTTTTTATCTGGTTTTAAATTCTTAGGAATACAAATACTGTTGTTGAGACCCAGATCATCCGACCTACCAGAAAGGTGTAAGATAACTATTTGAAAGGCCAGGAAGCGCCACCCAAATTAGACCAGAACCCAGTGGAGGAGGCCATCGACAGGTACCGTACCCTCCTACCCTTGCCACCAACCTCTCGGAAGGACTTACGGACACACATGTTTAACATGATCGTACTCCGCGTGAACACGGGAAACCTTTACACAGTTTTTACAAATACTGTGTAGAGGTTTAAAGTTTTTGTTTTTATAAATTTCGACCTACTTTTTTCTGAGTTTGGAGATATTTATGTTTTAGCAGATTTAAAATTCTTATGAATATAACTATTTTGTATAGATTGAAAGTTTTTGTTTTTTTATTAAATTTGACATACATTTTTTTTTCCAGATCTTAAGTTAAATATCACTCACTAATATGTTGCTAATATTTCTGATTTTGGAGATATTTATTTTTTAACTAGTTTAAAATTCTTATGAATACAAATAGTGTGTAGAGATTCTGTGTTCTTATTTTTGTAAATTTCAGTATCCTATACAGGGTTCTGATTACTAAACCAGCTATATCTTTAAAAGTATAGGAAGTAATACAAAAATTCAATTAAACTACTGTATAAAACTATGAGAACTAAAAAGTGCTTAATTAGTAATAGCATAAACAGTTGGTTTAAAGTAACAATTAGTTTTGAAGGCAAAAAGTAGACTTCTCCTTCAGGAAAAAAAGCAGAACAACCACATCACCATGGGCAAGAAGATGTTTGTGCGAATAAATATTTGTATTATGTGACCCAGTAAAAAATTTGTATCCAAACCAAAAATAGAAAACTAGAAAAAAAGAATAGTAGAAGAATTTAGAAATTGTCTTAGTAAATAACACTTTGAACGTTGGTGGCTTATGATAAAAGAAATAAGAAAACAGTCGATTTTGAAAGCTGCATAAACAACATTAACTAACTTAACAGAAACATGAACAAAGAATTAATCCTAACAAGTTTCTCAAAAATGATTCCTGACCTGTGTTCATAAATTCATATTATATACTTTAGAAAAATTCCCGTAGCAAGGGTGGAATTTTCTTTATTGAATAAAATTACACATAAACATTTATTTATGTATCATATATTTAAGAAAAAATAAATATGAAGTATTCATTTATATAGCACATGTAAGGGATGTATCAGCAGAAGAATTTTTAATGAATAATATTCTAGCATAAATTAATAAAGGTTTATTAAATTACATCGTAATAAACCAAAAATATATCGTAACATCGAATGCGGGCATCAAGCTTTGAACATAACATCACTTGATTCACTGCATGCTGCTAGAGCAAGGTTACAAGAATAAAAATGAATATGAAAGAAAATAGTTCTTGATTGACACTTACATTTGGCTATCCTGCAAAATAGATATCCTTGTCTATGGTGCATCTGTGGTAGTCTCGTCACATTTAGGAACCAAAATTTTTCTTGAATTAGTTGTCTAATTTTATCGACTCCAAAGTGTCCAGCAAAATCGCGATATCGGACAACTAAATATTTCCGCATGGGTCGAGGCAAAATAAACAGCTTCTTGGTTGCATCGCAATCTGTCATTACTGTATAAAGAATTCCATTTTCTAGACTATATTGATTGGTAAGTTGGCATTCAGCTGGGTTTCGGTTAATTGAGGGTTTAGTTATTGCTTACAAAATACTTTGTACTTCCTTATCCTGATATTGAAGTAAAGCTACCTGATCGTTTTCAGTAGCAATATACAATATTGTAGGTGAATCTGTTAGTTCAACAGGACTTGTTAGATCAAGTTCATCATTTGGTGTAAATTTTCGTTCTACTGGTGCTCTACTAAGGGCATCAACATGGCACATTTTATTCCCTGCACGATGTTTTACTTCATAGTCGAATTTGCTCAAGAGTTCTGCCCACCGGGCTATCTGAAGCTTGAGATTCCTTTGAGTGGCAAGAAATGTTATAGCTGAACAGTCCATTACTAGAGTAAAATGTTTACCAATAAGAAATGGTCGCAATTATGTCATTGACCAAACAGCAGCAATTAATTCTAAATGACTGGAGTGGTACATTACTTCAGACTCGTTCGACGACTTACACAGTATACTAGACAATCTTTTATCTTTATCATACTGCAGGAGCATTCCAGATAATTCGATAGAACTTGCGTATATGTGGAGTTCAGTTTTATCATGGTTGTCATAAAGTTTTAGTACTGGTTTAGAAGTTAGACGTAACTTTAATTCATCGAACACTTTCTGATGATCCGCAGTCCATTCAAATGTAGAATTTTTCTTCAACAATTGGGTTAACGGAGATGCTAATAAAGCATAGCGTTATATAAATCTGCGAAAGAAACTAGAAAGTCCTAGACATATTCTCAATTCTCTTACATTTCTTGTTGGTGGAATTTCTGAGATTGCAGCAAGTTTTCAAAATCCAGGTTTTATTCCTTCCTTTGATATTGAGAAACCCAAATAGTCTATTTCTTCCATTGCAAATTCACATTTCGATAGTTTAAGCATCACTCCTGCTTCTCGAAGTTTCGTCAGGACTTTACATAATCTAGTCATCAAATCTTCAAATGTTTTAGCTCCTATGAGCATATCATCAACAAAGCAAATTACGACATTCCACAAGAGGTCGCCCAGCACCATTGTCATAGCTCTTTGAAAAACAGCAAGTCCATTTGTTAATCCAAAAATTAATCTTGTTGGCTCATAATGGCCATCGGGTGTAACAAAAGCTGCCTTGTGTTTTGACTCTGGATGTAGAGGAATCTGGTTGAAACCCTATGCAGCATCGAGAATACAGAAAAGGTTGTAACCAGTCAATCTACCAAGTAAGTTATCAATGTGTGGCAAAGGAAATTTGTCTTTTACCGTCTGTGCATTTAAACGCTGATAATCTATGACCATACGGTAATCTCCTGTTTTTTTCTTTACTAATAATACAGGACTATAATAATCCGGAGTACTGTTTTGAATGACTCCTTGTTCTTTTAGTTTGGTAATAATTTTTCGTAAAATTTCATGTTCGTGATGTGATGTATGGTATGGAGCATGCAAAACCGGGTTGCTTCCAGGAACTTCCGTAATTTTCATAGTTGTGGTTTTAATGCATCTCAACTCATTGGTTTTCACTGCAATACAGTCTCTGAATTCATTTAAAAGATCACACAGCTTTTGTGCTTCTGATTCTGTGAGTTGAGATCCGACTTTAATTTGACTTAACATTAACTGTTCATGAAATAATGGTTCCTGTTCTTCTAGTTGGATATGTAAACTTTCACCATATTCAAAGGAATTATCAAAAGTTTTATTTTCCTCACAATTATTTTGTGTAGTATTTAAGTAATTCTCATCAAAATTTTCTTTTTCATTGTTCTCTACTACTGTAATTGGAATTACATTCCCTCTAAGATTAACTTGGTTTTCTTTTATACAAATTTTACTAGTGGTAAAATTTATGACTGGAACACATGCTACGTCAGTTTGAACATATATTTCATTACCTTGAGAGTTCTGCTCTTCAATAATAAAGGAATTTAAATTTATATCATCATTTACAGAATTAACTAACTGTACACTATGAGGTTCCACAATCACAGCTTTTTCACTTTTAAGTACTGCTTTGCAATTCGAATCATTTTCAAGATTAAAATTTTCTAATAAATCGAAATTGTTTTCATCTACTAATATAGAATTTTCTTGTTTTCGTACTAATGCTACATTTGGAAGATCCATAACATTTGCCCCTAAAAGTACATCAGGTCCTATGAAACTATCATCAGGAACAACAAGAAAGACTTGATTTCTTGTGACATACTTGATTTATGTACATTTAGTAGGTCACAGCAATGTATTTTTCAAGCATTTTCTCTTTATGATAGTCACACAATGATAACACATTAGGGTTATTGCTTTTGAGTCTTATTTAAGGTTATGATCTTGAGTCCTGACTAGATTCATCCAATAATGACATATCGATAACATATTTTGATTCATCAAGTCACCATTATCATTTTTCATTGCAAATTTTATAACGGAACACTCATATTACTTACTAAGCATAAAACATCCCACTGACGATAATAACTAAATTGTCCACCAAACAACATTTACAATAGCCATGAGAACAACACATTCAGTTGTTTCCATCCGCTCACTTTGCTGCTCATATCCTCAGGTGAGTCGGGCCTTCTACATTCTGTTATTTGCACTATAAGTGCTGAACAGTGATTGATTGAGGAGAGGCACAGACTAATATATACTTTGAATCTGCTAATTTCCCCCCTTTTGAATATATACACCCAATGGCATCCAATTACTTTGTGAGAAGTAGGTTCTTTCTTTCATGACACCTAATTCGCCTCCACTCTTTGGATTGGGGTGAATTGATAGCTTCCTTGAAGTTTTTAGAAATCATTATTTCTACACTGTTAGCCTCTGGTTGGTTAACCGATGTATTCTGATCCCCCTTGAAGTTAAATAATTTTTCATCAAATTTAATATTTTTCTCCTCACAATATTTTTTAATATCTCTCATGAATCTGAGTCTTAGACCTTTCCCTTGATAGTAATAATAAACATCAACTCTAGATCCAGTTTTTTTTTTTGGAATTTCCTATCTGAGCCAAGTAGTATCTGGAGATGGAACTAGATGATTATTGACAGAGGATCCCATTTCCTCACTGAGTTTTTCAACGTCTTCTTGTTCCCCTAAGCTTTCGTCTATATCTCTATCTGTACACTCCTCATCAGATGAATCTAATATCTTGATTTATGAGGTTTAACATTTGACATTTTCAAACAATTAACATTAACATTCAACAATTTCATTTAACAATTTAAAATTTTCAAAATTAATTTTATTTTTATTTTTATTTTCTTTGAGTCCCAAACCGCCTTTCTCTGATCTGCTACACTCTTTAAATTTCCCGGCCGTCCAAGCAGTTGCCTTACACCTTTCTGGTAGGTCGGACGGTCTGGGTTTCAACAACACTCTTTAAATTTTATGTTACTAGCTAGCTTCAATCATTTTGCAATCGTCTAAAAGCCAAATTCTATACCCTCTTGTCTTACATGCATATCCTATCATTATCCCTTCCTGAGCCTTAAGCTGTTTTGGTTTCCCAACAAAAGCTTGGCTTCCAAAGATTTTTAGATGAGCGACAGATGGTTTTCTGCCACTATATAATTCCAGAGGTGTTTTATTTTTTAATTTATGGCAAATGCGATTTTTGACATATGTAAAACAGAGAAGTACTTCTTCCCCAAAATCATTAACCAAATTGCTTTCATTAAGCAATGCAATCTAATGCAGTCAAATTAAAGCATTCTGAAACTCTGTTTTGTTCAGGTGTATAAATATTGGTTCATTCTGTTTTTATACCCTTACTTTCTAAAAGTTTATTAAATTCTTTATTGCAAAATTCCATACCATTATCAGTACGTACACATACAATTTTGTGATTTAAAAATTTTTCTGCACTGTTTGAATGCTGTTTAAATTTATCAAAACGTCCGATATTTGCTTCATCGGGAAGATAACGTTTCTAGAATAATCATCGGTTATGCTACAAAAATATTTTGCTCCCACATGATGATATTGGCATAGGGCCACACACATTCATGTGTGTTCTAGTGGTTTTTGTGATCTGATTCTTCCTATAGGTTTGAATGAAACCCGTTCTGATTTAGCAAGTTTGCAACTTTTACAGTCGATTTTTGGTAATCCATTTACAACAGAAACTCTATATGTATGGTACAGATAATCAAAATTAATGAGACAAAATATATTATGCCAAAGTTTTGCATTTCTCCCTACCTCAGTAGTAGGCCTAACTTGCTTATTGCTTTTATGCAGAGTGAGTCGGAATTGTTTTTACAAAAGCAGAGGGGTAATAGTACCCCACCAGACGAGCAATAATTACCATGGAACATAGGGTCGCATTGTACTCTGAGAGGCAGAAAAGAGGCACGTCGAGCATGACGCAGTCAGTGCCTCGGACGTCATTGTGTACCTACCTACGTAGTATCTCCTACGCCAGACATAAACACAGTTACCATATGCAAATGTCCAGGGAGCAGAATCAGCATAACTGGCTCCTAGTAGGTTCCGGCGATAGCCAATCAGAGCACACGTTGCCCTTTAAACACCGGCACAACTTCAATGCTGCAAGTTATTCCCGTGATAACATCGTCCGACACTTTGTGTGAATGTTATGGCAGAGTACACCTACGAGGAATTGGCCAACATGCACCTCACATACGGTGAAGCCTAAGGGAATGAATGCACAGCACGAAGATTGTACTAGCAGCGGTTTCCAACACGTCGTATTCCCAGTCATCCTACCTTTAATCCACATTAACACAACACCCGGAATCTTCGAGAGGGTGTGTCAGTCATTCTTTTGCCGGTGTGAACAGTGCAATGACACGTGTGGTCGTCACTTTGAGCACTTGCTATGAGTTTGTCGCTGCACAATAAATCTGTTTGTGCAACGTTTGGTATCGTTTATTCGCTTTCCCAACACTGGTGTACTTGCAGGTTCGTATTCTAATTTTACTCTTTTCTGCCTCTCTGAGTGCAATGCGACCCTATGTTCCATGGTAATTATTGCTCATCTGGTGGGGTACTATCACCCCTCTGCTTTTGTAAAAATTATTCCGACTCACTCTGTATATATCATATTTGCAAAGCTTTTCATTTTAAAAATCATTAGCACAAGAACTTATACTTCTATAAGTTTTACTGGTATTAGATTTTCTAATAAAAGTTTAGTCATTTACATCATTAATTCTTATCATTACATTTTACAATTTTACTTTTAAAATTACTAGAATCTTTTACTTTAAAATCATTATGACATGCAGTTTTGTCTTTAAAAACACTAGAATCTTTTACTTTAAAATTATTTGCATTTTTAGTTTTAAAAACCCTGTCATTATTATGATATTTATGGTTACTGTTTTCAACAGTCTTAATTATTTTGCTTCAGGCTTAACTTTTTCTTTAACCTATTCAACATTATTATTTTTAATTTCTATTTCATACTTAGGTCTGAGGAAATGCAGACCCCCTTTCCTTCTTGCATAAAAATACTCTAAACCATTTGGTGTGAAATATATTATGTTACCATTGGTACCCACAAAGCTGTATTTCTTTTCCTCAAGAACTGAGGCAGCAATTAAATTGTGTCCTAGTTTAGGTGAATACATAACTTCATTAAGGACAATTTTGTTTTTATGATTTTACATTATTATTTTTAATTCCTCTTTCATACTTAGATCTGAGGAAATGCATCCCCCTTTCCTTCTTGCATAAAAATACTCTAAACCATTTGGTGTGAAATATATTATGGTTACCATTGGTACCCACAAAGCTGTATTTCTTTTCCTCAAGAACTGAGGCAGCAATTAAATTGTGCCCTAGTTTAGGTGAATACATAACTTCATTAAGTACAATTTTGTTTTTATAACCATTCAAATTTACATACATATTTATTGTACTTACACCTTCGATTGGGCTTACGTAGGCTTCGGCAGCTAAAGACATTGAAGTTCCTTTCAATTTACTAAATTTAGAAAAAAGATTTTCGTTATTGCAAAATGACATGACGAGTTGCTGCCATATCTACTACCCAATCGAATTTGTCGATCGATTCTACATTATTATTTTCTAGATAACAATTGTTTTCTATTATTTCACTTATATTTGCATGAAACTTTTTGCAATCTACTTTTAAATGACCTAATTTTTTACATAGAAAACATGGACCAATCTTTTTAACATTAGATTTAACATTTTTTTGCTGATTTTTCGTTATAGTTTTTGGTTTTACTTTATAAGCAGAAAGCATACTCACACCCTGGCTTTGGTCCCGTTGTTGCCGAGCAAGTTTCTCTTCTGCCAGCAGCTCAATTTCTATCTTGTCCAGGGGGAATTCTTTATCTGCAAGTCGATAGATAATTTGCACAATGCCCCTGAAGTTATCAAAAAGGTGTCTGATCGTTTGGAAAAACCAACACATCAATTATGTCCGACATCTTTGAGCTTTTGAACTTTTCTTTAGATCCTTGCGATAAAAGGTCATCAGAATGACTCATCAGAATGGGCTCACTCGTAAAAGAATTCATCAAGCAATCTCATTAAATTGGCTCACAATGTTCTTTTAGCAAATCTCATGCTGCTTTGGGATTTCCGTAAACGATATGAGTTCCCTGTATTCTACCTCTATACCATAGAAAATGTGTCCCTTTCTTTTCCAATCTTAGTTTGCAGATACTCACATCAAGAAAAGGTTTGTTAAATGAAAAAAACGTCTCACGAAACAAGACATATAATGAACAGAAAGGAACTTGCATCTTTAATTTTGATTCAGTTCATTGACAAAGGCTGATACAGAGTGGTTTTAACATTGTCCAAACCGACAATGCATTGACTCTCTAACATTAGTCAAATATTGTAAGTAATGCAACTTCAAAGACATACGAACTTAGATACAAGGCCACAACTGACCAAACAGTCATTGAACTACATAATATACGAATCACGGGAGAGATAAGTACTGATATCCCCTTACAACGGGGTATATATACTAGTTTAACTTTTAAGCCCGGAGTATGCAAATTTCTGGTTGAATTGAAATATACATGTTCCAGTCATATTATGTCACGATCTGAAGGAATTCAAATTAAAAACAGATGAGACGCAAAACAAATGTTCCAAATTCCAGACAATTAACCATGATGAAAATAACCTTTACATTTTAACCGTATCTTTAAGCAGATATGTGAGTTTGTTTACATAGTGTTTCTAACATTATAATTGATGACGCTTCCAAAATCCCGGAGCTCTGTCCTCCATTTGCTGCCGTGTGTTAATTGGAGCTTGCCACAGGTGAGATGCATCCATTGAGGCTTCCACCCCTCATTAGCTGACATTCTTCAACTCCCTTAACTCGCTTTGCAAACAATTTCACCAAGCTTATCCCCCCCCCCCCCAACTCGCCACGCTCACCAACCCTGAAACCTTTGTGAGTTGGGAGGCTTCATCTCCTACTTCCTGGTGCTCACTGAGCCTGCATTGCGAAATCTTTCATACCGCCTGCTATTAAGAATGATTATTTATTGTATTATGAACAAACTGCAAAATTTCATAATGTACTTTTAACTGTTTGTTGTTAATACAGTGGCATAATATCATGTTACTTTTTCAGTATAGAGATAGTTACAACAGTAAAACATATAATAGTTTTGCAATTAATGTTCATGACAACGATAGTTTCAAAACACTCTATTTGTAAGAATAATTGATAAGGCATATGATTGTCAACATTTAACATTGTCCCTAGTGTACTAACTAACATTGTAGCCCTGTTTAGAATTAAATATCTATACTTTTAATGTTTGCATTGCTTCAATTACTCAGTCCTCGGCGATTTTGTAATGTTTCTGCCAGCAACCAATCAGAGAGAAGCTAACAATCGGCTTGACTCATCAAATCTTCGTTCTTAGAAAAGAAAAATGTTTACTTCAGATGTGCATAAAAATAACTCATTAACTCAAAATTTTAAAGAGGTCTTCATCCTGCAAAAATTCAACTATGTAGGTACATGCGTACAAACATTCGAGCTCTTCCTATTGCTTATCTGCCCATAACTCGATGCTCAAGTACTGTTCCTTTAACTTTAGCATTAAATATTTCCTAAACTAAATTTTAAATTGAAAAACAGTTTATATCAGTGTATTTCCTCTACAAATGTACCCAATTTCATATTTTTGTATGAAATATATTTTGTGATATGTAAGAGAAACTCGAATGCGAAATTTGTCAAATAATGGTGGCCACATCAGCTACTTTTTTTTTAAATGATAAAAGAGATTTGACATATTTTTACATATTAATTACAAAAATTGGATTAGATAAAAAACGTTAAATGTGTGCTTCATTTTTTACAGATCATACTATCGCCCATATCAAGCAAAAAATGAAATAAGCAATTTAATACATTAATTGTAGTAGTCTATGGAGTATTTTCCCCAATTTCATTTTTTCATCTAGCCCCCCGCCCCCCTTTTTTTTCTGGCTAAGTCATCAAAATCGTCAAATTTGTAAAATTTTCAATTTTCGAGAATTTTTTTTTTTTTTTGGACTAATAAATATATGTACTTCTTAAAATATTTCAATAGTGTCTATATTAAACTACATTTTCTGAATACAAGATTTTGTTCTTTTAACTTCTTTAAAATCTCCAGAATTCCAGTTTCATAACTTGCAAAAGCATATCCCTGATCATATATTTTATTTATGTAATCATACCTTAAAGAATACCCTCTTTCCAATGATAGCTGCCTTGTTTTTCTATGATAAAGGGCCCAAGAGATGTAAAAATGAATGCATTTTGGAATTAAGAACATTCTTCAAGAGACTATGCTGATTGAATGAACCCCTTTCTTGGTTCATTTGGTGTCTTGCATAAAAATGAGCAACCAATGGAAGAACACAGAAAATACAAAGGGTGTTTTCTAGAATTCAAATGTAGAAAGAATTTTTATATTTCGACTTTCTTTAGGTCTGGCCATGACTTTAAATCAGAAAAAAACTGATGCATAAATGAAATTGTACAATGAGTTCTACTGTATGAAGAAAATATTTTAACATTAAAAGATATAGAATGTCTAGTGACTCACTGAAAAGACATAGAAAATGAAAAATGTTATATACTTTACTTATATATATTATTTCATTTTCTTATATATGAAAATCTTTTACCAGTTTCAGTGGGACAGAATGGATGTGCATTTTTATTATGCATTTTGAATAAAGAGAAATTAATTAGAAAGCAAGAAATTATTTTGAAATCGAAATCCTTCAATATTGGATAGAACCTTAACAATTACTGTAATTCATTCCATTGACTCATTGTTGTTAATCAGTGGAAATATACATAATACTAGATATTTTTCATTATCATGGATCCATGATGTTTAATAAAAATGATCTGATGAATAAAAATAAATTAAAATTTTGGGGATGCCTTAGAATTTTGAGTAATTAAAGACTTACACAACAGAGTTCATCCAGATTTCCAAAGAGGACTTCTGGCTCTGCAAACATGGCAAAACCTTCCACCTGAATCTTCTTTAAGGGCTCCATGAACACCTGGGGGGAAAAAGATTGCATATAATATCTGCTCAATACTCGAACTTTGGCTCTTGTCCATGGTTACTGACTTTTGGCTCTGATATCATGCCATAAAAAAAGGATTTCTCCATGACTCGATTGTTTTGTTGTTGGCAATTTCCCCTTTTTTTCCTTTCATTATACCCAGCCAAGAATGGAAACATCCTTGCAGCAGGTTCCAATTTTCAAACGGCTGATAACTTTTTATGGACCCTGCACTAACTCAATCATTCGCAAAGGGAGTCTATTCCCATGGACATTAATCAGATATGGTACCCACTTTTGCATAAAGATTCAGAATTAGGGAGAGGGCTTTGTCTTTTATATGTATAGCTATAGATTAACCCCTCAAAAAATCCTATTGGCTGAAATATTTATTAGCCACACCTGTCAGATAGTTGGGATCTGTCACTTAAAAACTTGCTAAATCTTTCCTCTTCAGAAATTTCAACGTTTCTTCATGCCAGAATGGGTGAGGTAGAACATGCATGAGTTTATGATCCAGAGTCGTGTTGGCTTCATGCCCAATTGACACTCATCCCTAAAAACCTCTGAATGTCTCCATGAACCTCTCCCCTCTTTTGTAACTTACTTGTTCAAACTACAGTCATGCTAGAATTGCAAATGGTGTAAACAAGTGTGATATTTTTCTGTTTTATTTGGAGTTGTGAATCGATGGATTTCCTTCTGTCAGACCTGATAAAGCAACGCAACAAGCTGAACAAAGGATTCACACGAATGGTTTGGCATTTCAGTTGAACGAGATTTCACAGATTTGCAATGACATCATCAGGTGTGACCAAATCTTGCATCCAAAGCAAAGCCAATCCAACACAAGAAAGATATGTTTCCCCGAAGCAAGGTAGAAGATGCATCCAAATTACTCAATGGAGGAAAGCCAACGGATTCAAAAAAGGATCGTCGACGTATGAGGCCGATAAGCAGAAAAGGGTTCACTTTGAGACGCAAACTAAAAATGAACTCCAGATGATGAGGAGTCGGGCTGTACCTCTAGTCATCTCTAGTGCGATTAAAATGCACACAAGATATATATGTTGTGACAATGCACATCTTTTTGGATATTCTCAGAAAAGATTGAGTGAGTTGTTTGGGTGTAAAATATTTAAAAGCTTTCCATGTCACTCAATAAATGGGTTGTATAAAGTATTATTAGTAAATGCATGTTTTAATTTGGAGTGCTACCTAAATAAATATTATAATATAAAAGTTAAATATTCAGATTAGATAAGTTGATGAACGAGTCGGTGTGTTTTTCTTAACTTGAAACGGAATCGAGCATTTCGCTGGATGGCAGTATATTCGGACTGATACTCACGTTTTTCAGAACCATCAGGTGATCGTAGAGGAACATGCATTCGCTTTGAAAGAGATCCCACATGGCCTCCCTTCGCTTCAGTTCATTTCGAGTCCGCGTGAGGGTCCCCAGGTTCTCTATCCTGTGTTCGAGTTCGTCCAAGGTGGAGTATTCGGGATCTGTGGGCGGGAGAGGAACGTGTTTGCTGAAAAAGCACATCAGTTGGCCATGAGTACCTCATGGGAGGAAATGCAAGCAATTGAAACACATTCACCGGGTAAATGGGGACTGCTAGACCAACGTTCAGAGGCCCGTTTCGAATTTGAAAGAGCAGAAAACAAATCGGGGTGTATAGTTATAAATAGGATTTATACACTGACTTCCAAAAGTTAAGCACACAATGCAAATTTTCATTTTTCGAAAGCGTATTTGAATTGGAATGGTTGAAATCGCTGCGGTTGTAGATGGCAGCAAATATCGTATATTACAGCCAATCACGATTGACTGTCCGGATATATGCTAATTAGGCAGTCGTTGAAGACGCCAGCATTCTGAAGGGTTTAAGGAGGTGCATTTAAATGCTGATACGAATTGTTTATAAATTTTGTAGAATTATTTTGGATGATATTTGCGTCTCTATGGCTGAAAGAAATCGAATGACAGATAGTGAGTGCTGTCGGACGCATTGAAGCAAGCCAGTCAATCAAAGATGTCGCTATTTTCTTTAGCGTTGATCATTCGGTAATTTTTCCATTATGGAAACAGTTTCAAACAAGTCAAACAGTTGTGACCTGTGCCCGATCGTCCAAGGGTTACCACCCCTTCTGATGATCGGTATATTGCTATAGTAGCCAAGTGGAATCGACGAGCGACCTCCACAACTGTTACATCCATGGTTGCAGCGGCACTTGGTAAGACAATATCTGCCAGTACCTTGCGCCGAAGGCTCCACGTGAAAGGACGGTACGCCCGGGTACTGTGTTTTTGTGTTCCACTAACCGTCCAAGCCAGAGGGGCAAGATTAAAGTGGTGTCGTCAACATGTCAATTGGACTGTCTCAGATGGGTGCAACGTCCTGTTCACGGACGAGACCAGATTTGCCCTAAAATCAGATGATAAGCGTGTAAGGGTCTAGAGAGAACGAGGTCACGCAATCAGGACAAGAACATCATCGAACATCACGCATTCAGAGGTGGCAGCGTCATGGTGTGGACTGGAATTTCAAGCCAAACCAAGACGCTTCGTTGTGGGGTGCTTGCATCCGAAGACACTTACCTCCACATCTAATATATTAAAAAATCCTTGCGAGAAATGAGATAAAACTATGCACTCCGTTCTTAAAGTGTGCTGAGTGTAAGTCGCATTTATTTTGTAGAAGATGGAGATTCTGTCTTGGATGGCTGATCTGACGAGTAGCTTGTAAAGGAAAAGGAAGAGTGGGAACCGTAAAAACAGTCAGCCAATCAGAGCGATTGGACTGAGGAAGGAATTGAAAAATAAATAAAAGTTTACTTGTAAGTTAAGAAATTATGAATTTGGCAAGATAAACAGAATTTAAGTTTTAAATGAAATTAAGTTTGCATTAATAAAAATAAGTAAACATTTAAGTAAATTAATAAAAGAGATGATAACGAACGTGGATAAGTATACTGGTCACACACAAGTAACGCGGGCAAAAGCTAGCGATCCTATTGGCCTGTGGCTGAGCCGAGAAAAGTACCAAGTCCTCTAATTGGAGTGGCGCCATCTATCGTCTTCGATCGAAGAATGAAGAGGAAAAAAGAAGCGCAAAAATTAGGAATCGTCTGTTTGAGGAACGAGATAGCGACATTTTTTCCATTTAGTTCCGTGGGAACCAAATAGAAGATGTAGAGACCTACGTTTCCTGATATAGGAAGGCGTGATCAGATTGTAAATCTGTCCTATGTTTCTCATTCAGGGTCTACTGGAGTTTTTCTTGAAAAATTGTGTGTACATTACAAAACCTGCTCTGTAATGCCAGAGACTTTTAGATCGTGATGAATAACTTCATTCTGGACATATCTAGGAGCATTAACTATGAAACGCAAGACTTTATTTTGGTAAACTTGCAATCTCTCTATATGGATTTTTGCCACCGCTCCCCATACTGGACAGACGTACATAAATCCAGGTACGATGATCTGTTTATAAATTATTAATTTATTATTAAGGGAAAGGTGAGATTTTCTACCGAGAAGGGATAAAAAGGCTTTAATGCCTGATTTAATTTTAGAGTCAATATGGTTGGTCTCTGTAAGTCATATGGACGTCCAAAGTAACGCCCAAATACTGAACGGAGTGGGAAAAGGGAATGGATTCGTTAAAGATTTTTAAGTTAAAATTATGATTAAATTCTCAGTAGTTGGGCTTGAAGATACACACTGCACTTTTGGAGGCATTAATTTTGGTTCTCCAGATAACGGCTATTTTTAATGTAACTTTGTAATGTGTTAATGGAGTTAAGTGGTGAGCAGTTACGAACGATAAGCGCTGTGTCATCTGCAAAGATGGCCAGCTTCACTTGTATGCTTGGAATATCGTTGATGAAAATATTGAAGAGAAGTGGACTCAGATTTCCACCTTTGGGAACCTAGCCCTGATTGGTCGGATTGAAGAGAGTTTTATCAACTCGTACGCGGAAAAATCTATTAGTGAGATACGAGTTGATGATGGTCAAAAGTTGAGTCGAAATGCCAAGTCGCACCAACTTGGTAATAAACCCGGCAAAAACGTTTTATCAAACGCTTTAGCTACGGTGAAAGAGACAATGAAAAGTCTGTTGGTAGAGTTTTGGTGGATAGTTTCGACAACACGCAGAAGTTGGGAATATGTTGAATGCTCAGTTCGAAATCCTTGCTGGTCTGGTATTAAGATGTTTTTCGAATGGCAGAAACTATCCAAACGCTTAAGCAACACCAATTCATAGATTTTAGAAAAGTTTGAAAGCAAGCTTATTGGTCTGTAATTCTCGGCTAGCGAGAGATTTAGATTCATTTTAGGAAGATGGAAAATGACAACGGTTTTCCAACTTTGGGGGAAAGAGATAGAGATCGGAGAGATTTTTTAATGATGCGATTACTAATACGGTCAAGATCGGGGGTTTTCTTAATTTTCAGTCTATCAACGATATGTTGAATTTCAGCCAGAGAGATTCTCTCTAAGTCGTTTGGTGCTTGAGAGTGTAGAGCATCGCTGTTGTAATTCGTTTTCAGTATCTGTATAGGTGTGGCTGAAGTTATTTATGATCCATAGGAGGTCAAAATAGCTATCTGCAATAACATTTGCTTTTTCCTCCTCAGTCTGGCAGAGTCCATTAGGGTCATTAATGGGCGGAATTGTCGTTTTTGCGGATCTCAGGTGTTTAGCTGTTCGTCAAAGACTGATTCGTGGATGAGAGTCCCTCAAGGTGAGTGTGTTTTAATCATAGCCTTGATCTCGTTATGAAGTTCCTTCCGTAACCGATTTCGCTGCTAAATTTTGTCTCTAATATCACCTGAAAGACTGATAGTTAGGTCTGGAGAGTTTTGGTTTCGAGGCTGCAGCCACTGCCTCTACATGATTCATATCGATGACACATTTTTCTATGTCATCGGTGCTGGTCATTTCGAGGCTCAGAATCACAGGAAAGTGATCAGATGTCAGATTTGTATCTGCTCTGATCGTATGACTGAAAGGAATATTTGGAAAAATAGCCAAATCGATAGTAGTTGGAGTCTTTCCTGTGAAGAAGTGAGCGGAGCTATAATGCTGCAGTTGGTGCACTAAGCCAATCGTTTTAGAGCAACGCCATAGCGGTTCGAAGCTGTGTCCCAAGCGCTATGGCGAGAATTTAAGTCACCAGCTATGATCATGTTACTGCTAAGTCTAAAAAGTGTTTCGAGATCGTAGGTTGGGAAATGACTGCAATTTATTGGAGTGATGTACACCGAAGCAAATGCAATCGAGACTGAATTTGGAATAGTGGCTTCGAGTTCCGTGAATATGATTTCGAATGTAACCGCCAGAAAGGTTCCTCAAATTCGGAGATTGACAGTGAGTCGGTATGAGGAATATTCAGTGTAGTTACAGAGGGCAGGGGGGGTAGGCTTTCGTTAATCATAAATATATCAATATTTATAACATAATCACGCGCCTCGTCGAGCTTGAAACGCATTCCATTGGCGTTCCAGGAGCTGACTTTGAGGGACTGCAAGTTACGGATAGTTCAGTTCGAAAACCACTGTGAGGCCGGAAAGAAGGGTGGGGGTATAGTATATCTATCTTGGAGGGTGAAGTATATCTATCTCGGTCTTGGCTTTTCTCAGGTCGGGTAGCGCTTGGCTAAAAGCTTGCATTAAGATGTCTATTATGAGTATGCCTTATCGCCATTAAGGACGAAAGAAATAAGTCAGTGGGTTTCTCCGTTTGAGTTGGAGGAACCTGGCTAGATCTAGGGGGCGTTGAAGGTCCAGACCACTCGGCTGGCCCTAAGGCTTACAGCAGGTATTTGAGTGGCCGGTGGTCTAGGGGACCTGGCCAGATTTTGGTCTTGATTTTGATTGGGGGTCATGGGAATCCCCTTGAAGTTTGCCCCAGAGTCCAATTCATAGCTGACCTGCTCGGCCTTTTTAATTTAACAATTTCAGGAGGGTCTTCTGGTTATGTCCAGATACCACTGAAGCGTAAGTAAAACTTTGGTTGGTAGAAAACCCAGACCACACGACCAACCCAAAGGCTTATGGTAGCTTTCTGTGTGGCCGGAAACTTTGGTTGGTGTTGGATCTCAGGAATGGACGTCCTTGGTTCCCAGGTCTGTATGCTGGGGGGAGGGGGCTTGAATTTTGATTGCTTTGAAAATGGGAATCTGCGTCTACTGGGCACAGACGAGTTGCCCGGATTTCTCGGGCAACCGCGCAAGTTATCTGCATGCTGTTCTCCGCAAATACAACATATTACATATGTAGTTTTACATATGTAGTACATATGTAGTTAGTTTTAGTACATATGTAGTTTTAGTCATATGTAGTCCATATGTAGTTAGCACAATGCACGCATCTTAGCGGCAGTGTACACTCGATGCTCGAATGAAACTTTCCGAAGCAGTCGTGGCGCTGTGAGGCAGAGGCATATCCTCTGCTGCCTGTGTAGGGTTCAAATTTCACTTCTGTGCCCAGAAATTTGTCAATGGCAAAAACGTCCTCCGTGTTCTTGCTGAAGGTAGTAAAAAGGAAGGGGTTGTTTACTTCCTCTCCGGGTTAGCCTGACATTGCTAAGGACTTTAAATCCCATAGCATTGACAATTTCGGTGATCGTGCTGATGTCAGTCGCCACCACAGGAAGTCCTCGAATTACAACCCTGACTGGTCGATCTTCCTTAAGACTGAAAGTCTTAAATTGAACGCCAGACTTCTTAAGGAAGGCTGTACATTTTCGAAATTCCTCGCCGTTGTCCATATACATTTTAAAGAATCTACCTCCTAATTTAGGATTTATATTTTTGGCAATCTGTGTTAAGCTAAACAGGAATGATGGCCAGTCAGGCTGTGAGGCACTGATGAGAATCAATCGGTGGCGTAGCTGGTGTGTGGTAGGGGACTTCAACACTGTGACTGGTGAGACGTCCAATCCCGAGCCAGTACTCTCCAGCTGCAGTTTGCTTAGAGCTTCGAATATATTTTTAAGTGCCTCTTTGTAGGCTGCTATGGATATATTACTTTTGGATCTTTTGCTCTTTACTTCGATCCATTGACCGTCTTCCTCTTCAGATTCTTGTGAATCATTTTCATTCCTGCTACGTTTTTTGCTTGCAGTAATAGAATTAGAATTATAGATATTATCGTTAGTTAGAGATCTGTTTACTAGTTTTAACTTTCTAACTTTGTCTATGACCTCTAGGTTCGCCGGGTGCAAGTTCGATTTAGTTTTATCGTTGTTTAGGTTTGAGTTTGAATTATTATCAGAAGTTTTAGAGACTTTAGGAGTCTCAGGTTCAGTATGGGGGGGGGGAGAGTGAGAGAGGATGATAATAAGAAATACCTACATTGCAGGTTTCAGCCATCCGCAGTAGGTCCGGTACTAGTTCTCGTTTTAACAACATCTGAGCATAGTCGGTCTTGGCAGAGGCTGTCAATTTTTCTGCCCAGGTTCACAAGCACGTCTCTTAAATCATTTACTTTATCCAACTCCAATTCACCGACTGTCTTAACAGTCTTATTATTAGTAGCATTCTCGTCATTAACTATAATACACTCCGCATCCATGGGTTGTTCCGGCGCGACCGAAACTTCGTTCTCCGGCATACTGGAGAGCAGCAAAACACGGCTTACCTTCACGGAGTCCCAGCTTCGAATCTGGAATTTTCATGGGATATCATACAGAGCTACACATTTTTAAATGCGGTTTTGTGACGGCTGCATGGTATCGGGGTGAAGTCCTGGACCTCATTGCGAGATTCTACGCTGCAGCAGTTGGTCCTGATTTCCTCCTTATGGACTATAATGCCCGTCCCCATCGAGCTAACATCTTTGGCGAATATCTGGAAAGTGAGGGCATTTCTCGTATGAAGTGATCGGTGTATTCCCTCGACCTTAATCCCATTGAAAACCTTTGGGATGCCCTCGGGCGTGCTGTCTCTGCACGTTTACCTCCTCCAGCTAGTCTCAGAGCGTTGGAAACTGCCCTATTGGGGAAATGGCCATTGCTCGCATCTGCGATGGTTGATCACCTCATTGAAAGCGTTGTAAAGTTTGTGTGAAGGTCCGGGGTGGTCCCATACCATGTTAATGTAAGTTTGGTGACCCAAATGTGACGTCATCCTATAGCTTACGAAAAATAAATATTTTTATCATCTTTGTACATAATTCTTGTTTTCTTTCATGCATAAACATATTTGTCACCTTCATGCATAATTTTGATTTAATCCAAGCTTTACTTTTCAAATTTTGCTAATTTTACCGACCGTGCTTAACTTTTGGAAGCCAGTGTATTTTACAACCAGGTTTGGGTTTTGTCATAGCATTCGACGCAAATGAAGAAATATTCATTTACTTTTTACAATTTCAAAATTTTAAGTCATTGAGTGCCTGAAATAGCTGGTTTTGCTTCATTTTGTTATAGATTACGTATTATCCTAGTTCTTGCGTATGACCACCTCTACACTCCTCAAAAGTGAAATCGCAACATCATGAAGGAATGAACGTAGACATATGCAAATTACAGTTAAGTTTCAAATCACACATAAGTTATTTTTATAGAAGATAAATGACTAATGGCTTCCAAATACAAAACTATTACCTAAAGTATCTCTTCTCGTTAATGGAAACGAACTAGATCCACGTGAATGCTAACAAATTTATCGCATAATACACTCGTCAAAAGGGAAATCGCAACACCATGAAGAAATGAACGTAGCCATATGCAAATCACAGTACCGGTAGAAAAGAGAGTCATATGCGCATGTACGCATCGGGTCAGGTGACACACAGTTTCTGATGATAAAGACCAGCAGACTTCTCGTCTCGCAAATGCTATCATCGAGGATTTGCAGTAGTCGAACTTTCGAAAAAGTGATGCCTCAAAAATGTCAGCGAGTCGTGTATCAGCAGTTAACGGCGGGGGAACGAGACCATATCCTGGAGCTGCATGACGCGTGTTTGTCGATGCATGCAATTACCAAGCGTGTTGGGCACGACGCGAGTACCATCCAGCGATGCGTGACACGATGGACGCAGGAACATTAGAGAACACGCCAAAGAGGGAGTGGATCGCATAGACCGGTAGATTCGCCGAACAGTTCGTCGAGACCCTTTTGCAACGCCTAGTGACATCCGAAACAGCCTGCTACTATCAACGGTTGCGCGTATCCAAACCATTCGCAACAGGTTGCATGAAGTACAGCGAGCCAGCCATTAGGGTGCCATTCAGCGCTCGACATAAAGATGCACGTCTGGCGTGATGTCGTCGTCATCGTAACTGGGCCAATGGATGGCATCGGATATTATTTACGGATGAATCTCGCTTCTACCTGTGGAGGAATGACAGCCGTGAACGGGTGTAGCGGCTTTTCGGGTAACGCCACTTGCCAGCCCACATTACCGAGCGTCACATCGGGCATCATGGTTTGGACAGTATCATGTTCAATCAGCGGACAGCTTTGGTGCATATTGCAGGCAATCTACCGATACATCACAGAAGTTGTGATGCCTGTGGTTCGGTCACTGGTGCAGGCCATTCCGGGCCACACCGCACGGCGAAATCTTAACAGCCTGAACAGAATTCACATCCTTCCTTGACCGGCAGCCTCGCCGGATCTCTCCCTCATTGAACACGTGTGGGCCCTCATCGGATGTGAGGTGCACTAGGGACCACCGGTACATACCGTAAACGAACTGCGTGCCGCAGTGGACGCTGCTTGACAAGGATTACCTCATATAACCATTCGATAGTATGCCTCGCCGTTTAGCGGCCTGTATAACTGCCTGTAGGTGGCACATTCTTTACTGAATAAACAGGTTTCTTTTGCATATCTTTGTTTGTTCTTTTAATCATTTGCATATCTTTGTTTGTTCTTTTAATCATTTGCATATGACTCTCTCTTCTACCAGTACTCTGATTTGTATATGGCTACGTGCATTCGTTCATGATGTAGCCATTTCACGTTTAACGAATGTATTTTTTATGCTTCCATCCTACTTAGTTTCTATTTTTGCTATTTTTTTCTGTCGACGAGTGTTTGACTATTTATTCTACCATTTTCTTCTTTTTGCCAGCCATTTAACAATTTTATAATCCTTCCAAATACTTTTTTTCAGTTTTATTTCAGGTCTCGTGTCGGCTGTTTGTGTCGTTCTGAAATGCGTTACTCCAGTTTTCCTTATCCTTTGCACAAGGTGTTTTCCTCATTGGGTTTTTCCTCAATTAGGGTATTGAGTTTATAATCCAATTTATTCAGGATTGCGATTTTGTGAACGAGTTCTTAAACTTTTACCTCTGTTCGGAATCGTGCCGTTGAGCCAGAACGAAGCTGGAGGCGAGACTGTCCTGGTTTGCGTTTCTCTCTTCTTGGCCAGGCGAGTCTCTCGGCTTCTTTCGAGTGAGTGTCCGAGGGTCCTTCAGGGAGCGGGTCTCCACCAGAGCTACAAACTCCGACCAGAGCATACCCTGAAAAAGATGCACATGATGTACAACATCGACTGGCTCGCCTTTATTATATTGAATGCGCCAGGGGAAGTGTAAAGAGGGGTCTTCCTGTGTAATAAAATGATTGTAAAAGTTCATCTAGTTTAGAAATAAGAAAACATGTCTTGTACGCATTCATTTCATCCGCTCTTTGCATTTTGATGTAACATTAAAATCAACTTATTGAAATGAAAGTTGCGAATTCCAGTATAAATGCCTCTTGTAATACTCAGCTTCCCCAGTCCCAAATCTCAGGCAGAGTAGAGGGGATCAATTTGTCCTTCCGAGGGGATTGGATGCTGAACCTGTCATTCGTAGCGATGGGACTGAAACAGTGGTACTTTCATTTTCGAACTCCTTGAGCAGCTCCATTCAGATCGATCCTCAGTAAAGTCGTCGAAAGGAAGGGATGGCTGCGAATTTGAAAATGAAGCTCGTTACGAAGTGGGAATACGTTAAGAGATTCAAAGTGTTGGCTCCAAAACAGACATTTTACATGTATTTATATATACATAAGCATATAGCTTAATAGAAGACAAGCAAGTTAGATATAACAACAAGGGTCAATCATGCATAAAGCATTGATTATGAAACACTTTACCAACTCAAATACAACGCCATTGAAACAAGATGCGATACATTCAGCACTCATATTTTTTAAATGATCACAGTACTACAATCATTTATTATACTTAGAAACTTAAAACTTCATCGCCTTTTTCTCTGTATAAAATTAATGAATATTTCACTCATATCACTTATATTTCAGACTTAAACAACTCACCTTACAATCGCTTGATTTGTTTATATTCTGTATGCCTTAAAATTAGGCTTCGTTGTAGAAAATTTAGTGGTCCTTTAAAATAAAAAATATTGTAATTGCGTAGACACGGAATTTAGATAAACAGATAATACACAAAAATAAAGCGGTTTTAGGAAGGATGTAACAATATAAATAAGAATCCTTACACAACGGGGAAAAAAATGGACGCCATGTTTTATTTTCAATGCGCCACGTGATCTCTTCCTATATCATGGGTGTAATTATTTCAATTTTTATTTAAAAAACTACCCAACCTATTTTGCTGATTTTTTTTACACATTTTTTGGGACCATTTGAATATTTCTTAAAATTTTCGAAACAATTTGTGAATTTTAACTCCGTTTAAAAAATGTTTGAAAAATGAGACCCCCATAGGGTTCGTATTTCATTGTTTGAACCCGGGTTCAATCCGAAACAAATTGGGTGGTGTTATTTCTTTTTATCCCCATATGTCCCATAGACTGTCTAAGCAACACACTAAAATTTCATTTCGACAAAGTCATTTTTATGGCAGTTGTGCGGACGGACAGAAAGAACAAAGTCAGAAACATTTTACAACTGTGTTGGAAAGTGTTAAAAATGAAGTAATCAATTAGGAAAGAGTGGAACGTAAGGAAGAGTTCAAAAATGCAACAAGCATTCAAAGACAACTCATGAGTGCAAGAAGAATGATACACTTCTAAAGTCAAAAATACTTCTAAAGTCACTTTCTGGATATCTTTCAGATACATTCTATTTTTCTGCCTGCATATTTGTATGAACAACATCGAACGACTTTTCGAACGACCAGAAAGCAGCCATTTAATGAAAGTGAAGGAAACTTGATCTTGGAAGACAATCCAAAAGTGCTATTCTGTGGAGAGGAAGTTTTAGAGGTCGTTTAGGAGATTATTCAATGAGTGACCATCTCCTTTCCTTTCAAAGATTATCTCCCGTGTCAATTCTTTCGGTTCTTCCCGTTATTTTTCAAAGCATGCAATTGGATCCGATAAAATATTTCTAATATTGATTGAAAAACAATTTTACAAAATACGCTTATTTTGTTTTTAAACCCTTGAGCGTCTACGATGGGTAGAAAGATCTAGTGGGTTTTTCTAAAACAGATATTATTATATCTGTTGTTGAAGAAGCTATGAATGATCCAAACGGGAATGGATATGTTTGGAAAATGTACCAGCCATTGCAAATCCTTTTCAGAAGATTCTCGGGTCTCTCAAATTTGATAAAGGTAGAGTAGTTTTCAAAGAACGTTGTCAAGAAATAAGCATCTGCTTGCTCTGTTTGAAACAAAGAGCTAGACGACGGGAGTTCCTAAGCTTTGTAGGAGAATACTTTTTGTACATCACTTTGTAAGGGAAGGCCCGATCGAATCCAAGAGAACGAACTCCACGACAAAGCGAGACAGACGAAGTTGTAGGACATTATCGAATGAGTAGCCAAAACCCCCACAGTTTTAGGGAACAGGATTTGAATTCGAGAGAGAATGGCATTGCCTACTTTGACAAGAGAGAATGACATTGCCTACTTTGACGAGGGTTGCACATTCTGATGCTGCGGATTTCGAACTGCTCATCTCAGTGGGTTTGTCTTCACTTTGGGAATCATGGCTGAGAAATATGTGTCATAGAAAATTAGAAATCGTTTGGGTTGCTCTCAAAACCTATCAAATTACGAGCACTTTTTCAAATGGCCACACGTTCACTACTGTACACGAGGACGACACATTGGATTCACACCACTTCTCTATTAGGACTCCTAGTATAGATGTGTGTGTTAGAAGAACTTTTTTTCCATTATAAATTTGCTGTCTGCACATTCTAAATAACATAATGGCCTATTCACACATCTTAAACATTTAAAACAGGTCATATATATATATATATATATATATTTTTCTGCAAGTATGGCTAAAGGGGAGTGCTTTTTACTTCATTTCAAATTCTTGTCTATTTCGAGTCGCCATGACATCATTTTCCTGCATTTTGTGAAATCAGAAGAACTAGTAGCCGTAAGACAAACAATGACGTCACACATTGAGTATGGGTTAGCCCACAAGAGTAGAAGGATCATTTCGAGTCGGAGAAGTGGTGACAGCCCATTTATTCTCACCTTCCGAAGCAGATTGCGTGCAATGAACATTCTGCTCAGAAGGAACTTCTAGGATTAGGTACCATGATGACGGCGCCTAAAAGTGTTTGAATCGCATTTTATACTCTGCTATAAAGCGTATTGCTAAAACGATTGTGATAAATCTTAATGGTCTAATAATCGATGTTATTTGAATCAGATCATATTGTTTATGCTCATTCAGTCCAAATAACAGTCGTCTCGGTAAATGGGAGCGAAATAAGAATGGAACGATGTTTCGAACCTCATTTAGAGACGTGGAATGGCTTTGCTATCATTTTATATTTCGTACGGAATAGGCATTGGAAAGAAGTGCTCCTAAAAACAAGTCGTTCTCGCTATATAAAATGATCTTCATTGTATAGCGACGATTTGTAAGACCCATTTCTAAAAAAATTTGCAAAAAAAATATTTTTGGATTCTCACAAAACGACAGATATTATCTAGGAAATTGTACAAAATATTGAATTGCCAACCATTCGACGTTATTTTATCAATTGGATGACAATTTAAAAAAAAATTTAATTAAAGCCACCAATGAGTCGCGAAGAAACATTATAATAATATCCCCTAACAAAACACAATTTTATTGATTTTGTTCGATTATTTTTATCGATTTGGCGACATTTTACAAAGTCGCCAAGTGGAACGATTGGACTTAAAGGCTCCTATATATACAGACTGGAGCAACAGCGGCCATCTTGACTCCCGGTTAAAGCGATGGAGCACATGGCGAAAAGAAGATTACTTTCTTGTCCATTTCTCGGTATTTCAAGAAAAGCGAAACAATCTAGATTACTTTCTTGAATGATTGGTACGATTTTTTAGAAGCAGAAGAACATATTTTACAGCTAAATTGCGTATCAAATATCAGCCTTGTAACATGCGCGCGCCATTGAAATAGCAGAAGCAGACGATAACTGACGACCGGTTGGAGTCAAAATGGCGGTTGCGTCATCCTGTATATATAGGAGCCTTAATTGTAGCTGACCAACGAGTTAGTATAATACTACCTCGATGTAGCTGACAGACAAATACTAGCAAAACATCATTTCAGTATCCTCTCCTAACAAAACACAATTTCATTGATTTAGCGTCATTTTTATCCATTGGACGACATTTTAATCAATTAGGCGACATTTAAGAACAGTTGCCAAGTGACGATATCCCACCAAATTCCTAGGTCTGAATTCACAAAATGTCCTGATCCCATGTATATATACCAAAATGAAAACGCTACAAAGGTATTAGAAGATATACGTGTAGCTGTACTGCTCTTTCATGTTTCAATAACCGGATAAACACAATAAACGAGTTTACAGGCTGAAGCAACGAAATATGCATAATAATATATGTATAAGTTAATTGGCAAAGCACAATATATGAGTTTGAAAATATCAACAATTCTCGTAATCGTTAAACGCGCAGTCCGCAATTAATACAATTCAAAATTACAATACCGTTCAATAAAAAGATATAGTTTAATATCATATTTTAATATTTAAATCAGAACAAACATAATAAGAATCGTTGCCGTATAAACAAACACATCTGATTGCGATGCTGAGCAACATGATAGAGAATCGTCCTCGTAAAATTAATTTCGCCGTACTTTGAGCTGAAAAATACACCATGGTGATAGAGTTTCCATTTTAAGTTCGTGTTTTAATAAACCAGCTATTTCCACGAGCGAGTGGTAAGCGCAACAAACTCCCGCCAAAGTTGCAGATAGAGTATTTAAGTGAGGCTATTTCATGGCCACCCACAAAATGCTCTGTGCAGCCCGTGATGATGAGACAAACACATTATACAGACAGATTTTCAATTTTATTAACCCTTTACAATAGTTGGAAAGTGTTCATGGCATTGTTCATTCTGTCTGTCTGTCCGTTCGCAAGTCAACTTCCGTAGAAATAACTTTATCGGAATGAAATTGTAGTATGTCATTCGGACGGTCTGTGGGACATAGGAAGGAGTATAAATAAATAATATCACCCAATCAGTTTTGGATTGAACCCGGGTTTTAAAAATGAAATACATTGGACCCTATGGGACCTCATTTTTCAAACATTTTTTAAGCGAATTTAAAATTCACAAATGCCTTCGAAAGTTTTAGGAAATATTCAAATTTTCCCATAAAAAAGATGAAGAAAATTTCAGCAAAATATATTCGGTAGTTTTTTAAATAAAAATTAAAATAATAATGACACCCATATTATATGAAGAGAACATGTGACCCACTTCAAAATAAAATAGGGCATCTTGTGCCAAAATCGTGATTTTTGAAGTTCGTTGTATCTGTCCTAAAATCGCTTTATTATTGCTTAAATTATATGCATCTATATTCTGAAACAACTCAATTACAATATATTTGAGTTTAAATGATTATCAAACTTTGATTATTTCTACAACGAAGCCCAATTTTCACTTATGGAGAATGTAAACACATCAAGCTCTAAGATGAGTTATATAAGAATTGCTGAATTTCTTTAACACAAAATTATTTAGCTCTGCACTATAGCTGATAGCTGATATGAATGAAACATTCATTGAATTTACATAAAGAACGATTTTAGTAGACGATTTTATAGCAGACTTTTTCGATGACGGTTTAAGTAGAGTTAAATTACTTTTACCTCCATGGTTTTAAGTTTTTAAGTAAAATAAGTTATTGTAATAGGGTGATGAATGAAAGGAATGGAATAAAAATGTATAAATGAAATATTTACATAGAGAGGCAGTCGATTTATATTTCAATGCCGTCGTTTGAATAAAGTTCATTTTTTTCGATTAAGTTTTCAAATATAATAAATTATTGTAATATTGTGGTTATTTTAAAAATATGATCGCTGAATATATCGCATTTTAGAGATGTTTAAAAATAATTGCACTGCAGTTGAAAAGTATTTCATAATCAATGCTTTATGCATGATTGATCTTTCTTGTTTATATAGATTTAATTCCGACACGATTCATTTTTCCATGGAGATAGCCGTATTTAGAAAACCTAAAAGTTATTTTGTGCAGACGATTTTTGACATTGGCTTTTTAATGATTCGGTACCGCTATCGAGCCAATTTCTAATAATTATTTGAATAAAATCAAGTAAGCTTTTCTTTTACTGACGCGTTCGAATTCGAAAAAGAATACTTTTCCATGTGTCACGTGCACGATGGCTGTAAACAGAATCCGTTTTCTCATCGTTATCTGCGTGTTCAACAGTATTTCTCGGACTACTCTTAGCTTCCATTTAAGGTAAGGACGTTTCAAGTTTCAACTGCCTGTTTATGCCATGGTGCCCACGATTTGAAATTATGTCAATGTGTATTTGTATATCTTACAGCGCAGCTTTTGTATACAAAATTGGGATCGAATTGTAGTAATGCAGTTTATGCGATTTCGTCGGAATTTTTTTAGGGTGTTCTAAACGAGCGTGGGTCCTGTCGTAATACGGATTAGAATAGTGCAAGAATGCTTTTTGCCCCGAGTCCATTCATATCCATGTCACCTTACCGTTATTGTGCTCCCGATCTCATATAAAAATACAAATTGTTATTTTCTCTGTCAATACTTTTCTTGAAAAATATCGACTTTGGTGTAATATTCATCCGTTGAATGCAGTCGGAATGGAACGCAGTCCCATCTGCAAGAAAATAATCTTAAGGTGACTTGTGCAATCCGGTGCCATTGTAGAGCTGAGAAGAACGATTTTTAAGAAGAACAGATCCTATTCCATTGTAGAGCTAAGAAGAACACATTACATTCCATTGTAGAGCTGAGAAGTACGATTCTTATACTCCTAGTAAAGTCGCTTTAAATAATAAAATCATTAGATTTTAAACGTCATTTTATGAAGAACCAAATTTTACGATATTAATGCCGATGGCGGCGACACGTCATATCTTCAAATCTATTTGAATAATTCTAATAAATCCTACTAAAGTGTTTACTAAAAGGGCGATATCCAAACCGAGATAGGCGAATGAACGAATCCATTAATTTATCATGCAATAAGAGTGGTGATAGAGTCTCATTACATAACTATTTGAAAATAAATGGGTCTATCTTGTTTATTGCAGAACGTCACTTTTATAGGCAATCCATTTTAGCATTTTTACTTTACTATAGATAGACAAAGGGATTGGATGCCTCCCTTTCTAAGCAGCACTTTTTAGGTAACCCAATATTTTGTTTCTGTGGACTGGAATCTAAATAGTTTAAAACGTTACTAGAAAAGTTTTATTCTTTTGAGCATAGGCCGTTTTTGCGAGAATCGAAAAGAGAATACCTTGTACTTTGCGAGGTGCTCGTCTATGAACTCGGAGGGTCGGAGATTGCTCAAGACTTCCTCTAGCCCACAGAGAGACTCGGGTTTGCTCCGTCCGGAGCGGTCGAACTGAAACGAAGGAAACAGGGGCTTAGAAAATAGATACAATAGAACACACAGAATCGTCAATGTCATTCCCCACCCTGTCGAAAGCCCAAGCCACCCGACTCGTCCTAGGACTTAGAGTAGCAAATTGGATGGCCGGATTCCCCACCCTGTGTCCCAGCTCAACCCAACTTGGCATGCCAGTAGAGAGGTTCTTGGTGGGGTGGTCTCTCCATTGTCATAGAATATGCAGGTCGGACAAAATGCTCGATATGACACAGATGTTCGAATCAGCTAAAGACATGGAACTACGTACAGATATAGATCATATGTTAAAATCAACATTGATAATTGTGTTTCCATATATATATTAAAGTGTTAGTTATAATCAGAAGTAACATAGTATTTTAATTTAAAATTCAAAATATAAATTTTTATTCATTACCTAGTGTCCGGTTTATTATTATTATGAATTGGAATAATTTTAGATCGACAACCATTGACCCATTTGACGTTTTAGATGATTTGGAAGAACACCATGCCACCTCTCAATCTAGATCTGTATCCTTCAATAGATGTAAAAATATTAGATGTAAAACTTGTCCTTTTGCTGACCCATTGCAAATTAATAATAATTCAAATTGGAATTGTCTGTTTCTACTAAATAAATTAAGGATACAACATTGTTAGACAGAAGGCCATCATAAAGACGTACCAAGTTTTAAAAACAAGGCCAGAGCGCTTTCGGGCGTTAGTACACTCTTCATCAGTGGCTGCATGAAAAGCAAACACGGATCATTCATATATAGACCATATACATAGAAAATTTGGATAAATAAATATAAAATATAATGTCAACGTAGTAAGTTGAATAAGCTAATAATTAATACAAATAAACCTGAAAAATAGGTACAAAATTGTTTAAAAAAGCATATGTTCAGAACATTACCAGAAAAGTACAAATTCGAAAAAACAGTCAACATTTCACAAAGATGACGTCTTAGATAACAATGAAGAGACTTGAATTGCATAGAGTCGAGAACGAGTCGCCAAGCATAACTCAGAATTCGAATTGGGTCAGAATTACAAATCGACGAATGGTAAATATGAATAAAAAGGGATTCATAAAGGAGAATATTACGAGGGTTATTACAACGAATTAAGAGGAAAGTTTTTTCAAAGATGGGCACCCCTCAAAAGATTAGCACCCCTTCAAAGATTATCACTAGCCAGACATTGAGTAAGAGCAGTAGAAAATTTACCATTCCTGACATTACTAGCGTGTTCCGCTAAACGGATGCCGACATTACATTTAGTGCTGCCGATGTAAAATTTCTAGTCACCTTCAGGAGTCAACAGGGGAACCACATACACCCTGGCATAGCTCTTAAAGTCATCAATATCCCCTAATTTATCGGAACGAATACGATTGAATAAAGTAATAACATTAGAGTGGACAGGTTTGAAACCAAAATCATGACAGAATCGAATGAAGGGACGGAAAACTAGATTTATAAGCTAAACGATCATTAATAGCAACAAGTCTAGTATCAATTTACGGCGAACTAGGGCGAAAATCTTATAAATAAACTCAAAGGAATAAGCAGCCAAGATTAAAAATAAAATTAATTTCATCAGTTAAAGCAGGGATAGAAGAGCAAACTTTAAATGCGCTGTTAAAATAAGTTTTAAAAAAGACTTTTTTAGAGGAAAAGCCGCTTTTAATGCCTATTTTAACCGCTCATTTACCAATTGTTCTTTACATTTTCTGGATGGTCTGGTTACCCGCTTTTCCTTTGGTTTTCAAACTACGGTTTTCCGTAAACCCACTTTTATCAACTCTTATATCCCTGCTAATTTTTTTCATCCCATATCCTCTAAAAAAGCCTCTTTAAATGCTTATTTTATCCCTGCTTTAACTGAAATAAATTTTATTTTTAATCTTGGTCATGAGGCTGCTCATTCCTTTGAGTTTATTTATAAGATTTTCGCCCATTTTTGCCATCAATTTACTCAATTTGATACTAAACTTGTTGCTATTAATGATCGTTTAGCTTATAAATCTAGTCTAAGATTTTCCGCCCCTTCATTGAATTCTGTCATGATTTTGGTTTCAAACCCGGCCATTCTAATGTTATTACTTTATTCAATCGCATTCGTTCCGGTCAATTTGGGGATTTGATGACTTTAAGAGCTCTGCCGGGGTGTATGTGGTTGACTCCTGAAAGTGACTGTACATTTTCCATCGTACATGACGTTCAGTTTACACTGAACGTCATGCCGGCAGCCGCTTAGCGCTCGTAGTGTCAGGAATGGCATCTTTCCCTCTGCTCTTGCACGTAGTGTCAGGAATGGCATCTTTCCCTCTGCTCTTGCACGTAGTGTCAGGAATGGCATCTTTCCCTCTGCTCTTGCACGTAGTGTCAGGAATGGCATCTTTCCCTCTGCTCTTGCACGTAGTGTCAGGAATGGCATCTTTCCCTCTGCTCTTGCACGCTGCTCACCGTTTCCTGCCCATCTTTGGAAAACACTAATGTCCTCCTTCATACGTCTCTTTTTACTTTCCCTGCAATGCATATTAATGTATAGGGAAAGGATTGGAATCATGTTGGAAATCGCAACTCGAGTTTCGTAGTGTCAGGAATGGCATCTTTCCCTCTGCTCTTGCACGCTGCTCACCGTTTCCTGCCCATCTTTGGAAAACACTAATGTCCTCCTTCATACGTCTCTTTTTACTTTCCCTGCAATGCATATTAATGTATAGGGAAAGGATTGGAATCATGTTGGAAATCGCAACTCGAGTTTCGTAGTGTCAGGAATGGCATCTTTCCCTCTGCTCTTGCACGCTGCTCACCGTTTCCTGCCCATCTTTGGAAAACACTAATGTCCTCCTTCATACGTCTCTTTTTACTTTCCCTGCAATGCATATTAATGTATAGGGAAAGGATTGGAATCATGTTGGAAATCGCAACTCGAGTTTCGTAGTGTCAGGAATGGCATCTTTCCCTCTGCTCTTGCACGCTGCTCACCGTTTCCTGCCCATCTTTGGAAAACACTAATGTCCTCCTTCATACGTCTCTTTTTACTTTCCCTGCAATGCATATTAATGTATAGGGAAAGGATTGGAATCATGTTGGAAATCGCAACTCGAGTTTCGTAGTGTCAGGAATGGCATCTTTCCCTCTGCTCTTGCACGCTGCTCACCGTTTCCTGCCCATCTTTGGAAAACACTAATGTCCTCCTTCATACGTCTCTTTTTACTTTCCCTGCAATGCATATTAATGTATAGGGAAAGGATTGGAATCATGTTGGAAATCGCAACTCGAGTTTCGTAGTGTCAGGAATGGCATCTTTCCCTCTGCTCTTGCACGCTGCTCACCGTTTCCTGCCCATCTTTGGAAAACACTAATGTCCTCCTTCATACGTCTCTTTTTACTTTCCCTGCAATGCATATTAATGTATAGGGAAAGGATTGGAATCATGTTGGAAATCGCAACTCGAGTTTCGACGGATCTACACGTTTCGAGACCTCTGGAATACGGAAAAACTATTTTTAGCGCGACGTCTGTGTGTGTGTCTGTGTGTATCCACTCTAACTCAGAAACTTATGGACCGAATTTCATAAAATTGGGTAGGTAAGTCACTTGGGTATGATCCTGGTGCTGATTAGTTTTGGGTACGATTCGTAAAAACAGAACCCGCCTTTTTTTTGCCTTTTGCGAAATGGCCCCTTAAAAGTTTCATATATCCACTCTAGCTAAAATACTAATTGATTAAATTTCACAAAATTTGGTAGATAAGTTACTTGTACGATACTCTGGTGTTGATTAGATTTTGGTATTAATCGGAAAAAAACAACCTGCATTTTTTATGAAATAGCCCGCAAAAATGTCATGGATCCACTCTAGCTAAAATACTAATGGACCAAATTTCACGAAATTTGGTAGATAAGTTATTTGTGGGTTATTCTGGTGCTGACTAGATTTTTGTATTATTTGGAAAAGAACAACCTGCCTTTTTTTACGAAATGGTCCTCAAAAATCGCCAAAATCTGAAAAAAAAGCTATGTATGTTCAAATATATCAATTAAATGCTTCTTTTATACGTAATTTTTGATGAGGAAAAGAATAAGAATTACTCTAGGACTAACCGTTCTCGAGATATTTGAGATTTTTCGCATTTGGTTATGCCACTTTTAGAAAAATGTCCAATTACCTAATAAAAACAGAAATTGAATTAAAAATGTAAATTTAGTGTTATTTTGTGCCATTAAACTCAATTGAATGAATTATTAAATAAATAAAGAAAGTATGAATTTAAGTCTGCAGGGAAAGTCAGTCATGTGCTGCCCACATCAGATTTTTACTTTTTTCAATACATGGTAATGTATAGGGAAAATATTGGAATCATGCCGAAAATCACAACTCGAGTTTTCGACGGATCTACACGTTTCGAGACCTCTAAAATACGAAAAATTTATTTTTAGTGTGACGTCTGTGTGTGTGTCTGTGCAATGTATGTATCCACTCTAACTCAAAAACTCATAGACCCAATTTCATAAAATTTGATTGATAACTCACTTGTGGGCGAATCTGGTGCTGATTAGTTTTGGATACAATTCGGGATAAAGGAACCCGCCTTTTTTTTTGCGAAATGGTCGGCCAAAATTGCCTGTATCCACACTAGCTGAAAAACTAATGGACCGAATTTCACAAAAATCGGTTGATAAGTCGTTTGTGAGTTGCCCTGGTGCTGATTAAATATTGGTACGATTCGAAAAAAAATAACCTGCCTCTTTTTGCGAAAGAGCCCTTCAAAAATCGTCCAAAAAATCTAAACTAAGGAACTACGTATGTTCAAATATATCCATTAAATGCTTGTTTTATACCCAATCTTTAACGATGAAAAGAATAAGACCAACCCCATTACACTAGGACTAGCCGTTCTCGAGATATTTTAGTTTTTTCGTATTTTCTCTACGCTACCTTTGAAAATAAATCCAGTTAACAAATGAGAACGAAAATTGAATTAAAAGTGAATTAAATTTAATTAAAATAAAGAGAACGTGGATATAAGTCATGTACTGCCCACATCCGATTTTTATTTATATTTACCGTTCGTCGATTTGTAATTGTGATCCCGTTCAAATTGTGAGTTCTGCTTGACGACTCGTTCTCGACTCTATTCAATTCAAGTCTCTTCATAGTTATCTATGACGCCATCCTTGTGAAATGTATGCTTGATTGTTTCTTCGAATTGGTACTTTTCTGGTAATGTTCTTAACATATGCTTCTTTAAACAATTTTGTACCTATTTTTTAGGTTTATTTGTGTTGCCTATTCAACTTACTAAGCTCAGATTCTATTTTATACTTATTTATGCAAATTTGCTACGTATATGGTCTATATATGAATTGCTTTCCATGTAGCCACTGGTGAAGGGTGTACTAACACCCGAAAGCGCTCTGGCCTTGTTTTCAAAATTTGGTACTTCTTTATGATGTTTTTATTAAGTGACTTTCTGTCTAACGATGTTGTGTCCTTACTTTATTGAATAATAATTCTACTTCTCTAAAATACTGCATGGTATTTAATTGCATTTTTAACTCAATTCTACTATTTGTAACTTATCTTATATTGGCCAACCCAGCAACCCTTTACATCTTAGAATGAATGTTCACAATGATCCTATTAAAAAATTTGACCATAAAGTCTTTACTAAAAATCAATTTGAATATCAGCACATGACTACCCATGGCTTTAATGAATCCCTTAATGAATGATCCCTTCAAATTTTAGATATTGAAATTTCAATGACTGATAGATTAGTATTTGAAAATTATTATATTAAAAATACAAAACTCTCTTCCCCTATGGCTTAAATGGCTCCAATAAATCTTCAATCTCTAAACATCTTTTCGGCTATTCAAAGTCCTCGTGAAAAGCGGTATAAGCGTCGCAAAGGAAAAGTTAACTTTAGTAAAACCATTGACTGCAAGGCAGATATTTTGAAATGACAATATAATTATTCACAAACTTTCAATTTCCTTCCCATTAGAACTTAGTTCTATAATGTCAGAAAATGCCAATTAAATGTTGTTTATTCCAACTTTATGAAATTAAAATGATCTAACGGGCATTTTAAACATTCATTTCACGATTGGCTTCTTTCTCGTGCACTTCTTTCTGAAACACTAAAATTGCTTATTGTGTCATATCTTTTAAACATTCAAATTTTAATTCTCTTAACTTTAATAACTTCAGCATGTGTTACCAGTTAGTGATATCAAAATACAAAGTATAATTTACTAATTGTATTTACAATTACGATGAAGTAATAAGGTCATTAAACTCTGCTAATCTATCATCCTGTGTGAGAATAATCTCCCCCCTTATGTCAGTCAACTCTTCTCATGATTATTATATTATTAGTATAGTTCAGGATGAGATTCTCGGGGGTATTATGAATGAAAGGTCCAAATGTCGCATTCTATTCTGCCATCATCCCAAACTTCTTTTCCGGTCTTTATCTTTTGATTTGGATCAATTTATATATCAACAAGCTTGTTCTCATTCCATTCCTATTGAAGCATTTCATCTATGGAAGTATACTACCTTCTTAAAAATGTTATACTATAGTTATACTATCTTCTTAAAAATGTCATGATAAACATTAAATTTACGCAATCTAAATATTCTTTTAAACACCTCCTGCCATTAAAGCACTACAACAACATTTTGCCATAACTTATGTATATAAAGCATCTAATAATTATGACATTATTTGTAAAAAATATTATGCTTCTCTGTTACAGAATTATTTAAAAAATAATCATATTTGTAAGCCCATTCATAATAAGACTATCAAAATCAAAACTAAAATGCCAAAATTATATATCAATTGTAAATTTTATAAATTTCCATATGTTACTTTGGTTCCTAAATTCTATTAAATCACCTCTCAGTTTTAGAAGGGTCACTTATAGACATAATACCTTTACCACTACTACTAGTAAGCACTTGCTAAAATGTTTAAATAGAATGAATGATTATCTTAAATTTAAGGCATCAGGATATTTCATTTTGAACAATAGTTTGGATTCAGTTAATCACCTTAACAAGCTTCCACACATTCTTGGTTTCCATACTTTTGATTTTAAAGACTTATTTAATAATATAGTATAGATTATTAAAGAATTATATAAAGTTAATATCTTTATAATGATTATCTCTCCTTCAATCAAGTTTCATTTAAAGTTAATAACTTTCCTATGCTACTGCACTTTGTGTTATACAACAGTAGGAGAATAAGGAGAGTTCTGCAACACTCAGGAGGCGGCGAAGCCAGAAAATGAATGCATCAATAGAGGCGGTGGTAGAGCCCTATGCTTTAATATGGGGAATCTCAGAAGTCGGTACAGTTACGGTTCCATAAGATAGGTACGGATAGAAAGATGACGTATGTCACAGGAGATGGCAAAGTTCAAAATTATGTTACGTATAGAGTATTGCTTATTTTATTTTATTTTATTTTTATTTTTTTCACACTTTTACAAATTGTTCACAAAAATTCGTAAAAATGTTTTTTTTTTTTTTTTTTTACAAAAAACCCCCCAGCCAAATATGTGTGTTTTCTAAATGAGCTGAATTGGCCGAATTTTAGAAATTTCAGAATTTCTCTATGGGAAATAACATGGGTTTTCACACTTTTGCAAATTTTTCGCAAAAATTCGTAAAAATGTGCTTTTATTTGTAAAAAAACGGCCAGAAATGTATGTTTTTTTAATGAGCGGAATTGACTGAATTTTCAGAATTTCTATGGGATATGGGTTTTCACAATTTTGCAAATTTTTCACAAAAAATGTGTGTTTTTGAAGTAGCTGAATCCCGGGAATTTGAGGTGTGCGTCTACTCAATGAGGACAGGCGATCCGAGGAACATTTGAGTGTTGCATTCATTTCAGTCTTAAAATTCGGAAAAACACTAGAGAATGTACTTATTTATAAAGATTAGGTGAATGCATCTATTTCCTCAATAGCAGTCTATTGAATGTATTTTAGTAAAAGATAATACTTTTTAAGGTTATCCCCACCACCACCCAATGCGACAACCTCGAAGATATGAATAGCTTCCTTATTATAATATTAGTTACAAAAAGTAATTTTTCTTAAGACTGTCCCCACCACCACCCGATGTACCGCTTTTTTATTTTTTTATTTTTTTTTATTTTAAAATGCTCGTAAGCATAACTCGTAATGCCGTTCTCATGTAAATATATTTTGTCATCAATGGGAGACAGAGCCCCTTTGTTATGGCTGTTGAATAGCTTATGATTGCAGCTATCAATTCTAATCTGCTCTTCCATGGTAGGTCTAACACTCAACAGGCACTGTCTATAATCACTGTGTGTAATTTTCCGTGCAACCACATGCGTAGAGACGCCTTTAGCTCTTTTCTTTTCTCCAGCAGATGATAAAATAGAGTACATCTTAAGTCTAAGTTCTATGAACTCTTGAATGGGGCTTGAATTCAGTTCATCTTTAAAGTATCCAATACATTTTTCACTGTCATCACTAGAGAGGGGATGGTCCTTGGGATAGTCAGAAAAATCATAGAGGTGCTTATGCTGGTTCATATCTCCATAAATATCAGCAGTTTGGTTTTTATAAGCCAATGAATCAGTATAGGTGAAGAGAAGTGAAGCTTTTTCACCATATTGGATTTTAATATACTTATAATGGAACTCATACGTGAGTAGTTTGGACAGCTGCAAGATAGCAAAGCCAACGTATACTATAGGCCGATTCATTAAAATGTAACTCTTTATACGTTCGATACAAGATCTTCGCAAAAAGTCCTGCTAGCTCTATAAGCTGGGGATGCTACCCTCTTCAGGGCCCACTTTGAAGAATTCACTCACTCAATATTCACTCTATTTCGAAGATTTTCCATGGTTTTGCCAAACACAGCGTTATTAAGCAATTTAAAGAAATCCTTCTCAAAATGAATCTTCGCCAACTTTTCTCCATTATCTGTATTAAATTGGATGTATTTCCCCAACCAAGACTTCTGATTCAATTTTAAGGCCTTGTGAATTTTCTTGAGTCTTAAACCAAATGATAGGTATAGTTGAAGGTTGCTATAGTGAACAATATAATGTTTCTTGTCATGCAGATTGGGTACCCATTTCGTAGTACTAACGAAATGATCATGATGTAACTGTTGAACCAACCGTTCAGCATATGGGGAGAGCATTTCTCGCTCAATCTTCATCCTTTCAGGGGCTAAAGGGTATTCATTATGATAATCATGTAAGGATTCCGGATACTTCAGATCCACTTCAAATATATACCCCTCTTGAGTATTATCCTTTAGACTCATTATCCAAGATTCGTTCAAATTTTCGGTAGATATCCATAGGGCAGTGGTTGAGATATAGCCCAACCATATAGGTTATCGGCATCAAGAGAGATAATGTGTTTATCAGGCTTAGTAGAGTCCCACCTTTCCAAACGACGATTATTAGCCTCAGATCTACACTGACTAATCGTACATATACCACCTCGAATTGCCAAAAATTCGGTTACGAATTTTTTTTTTCCAGTTCTATGTAAAAAAACAAATTTCCTTCTGACAGATTTTTCCGCCGTTGCTTTTAAGATAAATTATTAAAAAATGCAAAAACTAAAAAATTGAATGGCAAGTATCGAAAATGGTCAACACCAACTTTTAGCACATTGTACATTTTGTCTTAAAGAAAATAGTATAGCTATAAAATATACTTTTAACTCAAATGAATATGAGATGATCTACAAATACATACATAAAATATAAAATTTTAATTTCGAAAAATAAAAAAAAATTCTTCAAGGAGGACGGCCTCTTTAAGAAAGGTAAACTTCAATAATGATATAATAATGAATGAAACAATAATGATCTAATAAATGAAACAATAAATAAAACAATAATGATCTAATATGTAGAGGGTGGACCCGATCTTTTATTCCGATGGTTTCCAATCTTGTCTGTGCTTAGGGGCCCCGGAAGTTCTTATTATATACAAAAGATTACAAAACGAAATATTTTAAAAATATTAGACTACTTTATTTCAACCAATTTTAGAATGTTTAGACTTTTTGCCTGGTGAAAAATCATTAAAAAATACTCTGGATGAGAAAAACATACTTCAGATTCTTCAGAACTTCGCCCAATGCACACACGTTAACGTTGATGAGGAAAATAAAGTTTTCACAAAACAAAGTCTGTCCTTTTCTTTCTTTGGCAACTCTTCCCAGTTCTTTTCTGAACTTGTAACTTACAGCATTGTCTGGCCAAACAATTTGGCAGAAACGCGCATTTGCAAGCTGAAACATACGCCACTTACATGCCCAAATTTGGCGACCTATGGGCCTTTGGCAGTGAGGTTCGCTACATTTTTTTTTTATTAAAGTAATTTTTTAATTATTATTTTTTTGCATGAAGGACCCCTTTTATTTCAGAAAAGTAATTTTCTAATTATTGTTTGTATTTTTGTATAAAAGGAGGACGGGGCCCCCCGAGGGGGGCCCGGAGCAATTGCCTTTTTGCCCCCTTATAAATCCGACCCTGCCAACGATAACATAAGCATGTGCCCAAGGCTCATGAATCGCTAGTCTATGAGTGTAAGATGTACTATTCGAGGGCTTAGTAGTATCCTCTTTAACGATCAAGGCTTCAAAGTCAGCATAAATTATGAAAATGATAGAATGCTGGTACTGTTTATTCGTGAATTGGAGATATTTCTGATTTTCCGATAGCATTCTGATGCGCTGTGGTGCATATTCTTTGCAATATTAAGCATGATATTGTAGAAGATCATCTCTACTGTAACGATGTAAACATCTATAACACACATATTGGGCTCCATTATATTTATATATATGTCCCAGCAAGCGAGACATATTCCTAATCAGTATATAGTGTTGCTTATCTTCATCACAAATATCAGGCATTCTTACAAGCCCAATCTGGTAAAGAAATAATAAAAAGTAGCTGCAGAATCCGGATGTTAAGGATTTTCGAATTTCAATTTCTCGGCGGCGAGCCGGCGAAATAAGTTTTTCTCCCATGCCTGCGCAGGCGCACTGTGCGCGGAGACGGATGGTGTTTTCATGAGATTGTGCATCGGGTTAGAAAATTATGTGATATTTAAAATGATGGAATTAAGAGCTTAGCATATGGTCATTATAAAATTTAAATAATTGAATTATGGTGGATTGAATTGTGGTGATGTATTATATACATCGGGTGGTGGTAACAGTATACAGAGTAAAATTATTGTATTTATATTTTAAATGATGGAACGATATGGATTTTTTAAATGGATATTTTAATTTATGGATATTTTAAATGGATATTTTAATTTTATGAATATTTCAAATGATGGAATGAGGATATTTTAAATGATATTACGTTATATTTTAAATGATGGAATTAAGAGCTTAGCGTATGGTCATTATAAAATTTAAATGATTGAATTATGGTTTGTACGGTTTTCGGCCTGGGGACAATTAAAACCGAATTAGTGTTTACTTTTTATAAGGTTTTTGGCTCATTATGCTGGATTGAATTGTGGCGATGTATTGTTTACATCGGGTGGTGGTTGGGACCACAATGAAAAAACTTAAACACTGAAGAAATAAAAAAATAAATAAAAAGAAAGTTATGGAGATTGTCGCGGTGCCTTAAAATTTCATTATTAGTTTTAACGTCATTAAACTAAATCAAACTTTTTTAACTCCACGGGGTTGAGGGCGCGGTAGCCCAGTGGTTAGCGCGCAGGAATTGTACTCGGTAAGCCCGGGTTCGATTCCCGCCACTGCTCAAACTGCCGCCGTGTTCACGCGGAGTACGATCACGTTAAACATGTGGGTCCGTAAGTCCTTCCGAGAGGTTGGTGGTAGGGGAAGGTGGGTACGGTTCCTGGGGATGCCTTCCCCACTGTGTTCCGGTCTAAATTGGGGGGCACTTCCTGGCCGTCCAAATAGTTACCTTACACCTTTCTGGTAGATCGCGCCAGCGAGTTTGTCACGGTCAGAATTTAAAGGGTAGCGAACAGGCTGGTCGCCGAAGGCGGCTATTTAAAAATAAGTTTAACAATACATTAATTAGTATATTAAAAAAACTGTAAATTAAAATGACGTCTGCTTATTGCAGCCTATAAATCAGATGAAATTAATAAGTTATATATGAATTAAAGTAGAAAAATTTAAGGTGTATATTAAAGCATCCATCACAAACAGAAGAATACAATTGATTACTGATATGACTCAAGAGAAAGCTTGTCATAAATAAGAAAAACCAGAAACAACCCTAACCCTTATGAATTAAAACGAATTGTAAAAATATGAAGAACAAAGTATTGAATTGTAATAGCAAAATGATCAGGGGACAAATACGAAACACCACCTTCAAATAGTAAATTTCATTAAATGGCTTTGTTACTTTGAACAAAAAGGCCATTTTTTACCCCCAATGTACATTGGTGAATGTAAAAGAATATTGAAAAAAAAAACAGAATTGACGTGTGTCGCAATCCAAAATACCAAACTCGCATGATGTGTAAAGACGGTGTTGCCAGTCATAAAGAGTAATGCAATATAGTAGAAAATCCATGCTACCAATCTTGAAAATATTATGGAATCGATTTTATTTTTACATATTTTTAAGATTGGCAACATGGACTTTATATACTATTACACTTAAGAAGCGGTCATTGGAAGATGTCCGCTACTTGGCTCGAGACCGACCCCGAGCTTGCCTTTCTGCTTATTGTTTTGGAATTGAGTCACAGAAGGGTGGACGCCAAAGAATGCAGCTACTTCTACAATAAACGGGTCGAACCTTCCCACGGCTCACCGTCGCTGACCATCCTCTGAACGTATTCTGTGGGACATATCGGTTGATTCGGATTTTCGCCCTAACGTTCGCAGTAGAAGTGAGGACGCCCAGAAAGAATCACCGCTTTTACCAAGACGCTGATGGACGTATTTGGCACAGAGTCCATTGCTGTTATGCACGGACTATATTGCACTTTCTATATTGCCCTCGAAGCAAGTTTCGTCCCATCCAATTCATTCGTTCGCTCGTCATCTGAGAATTTGCATTTTGCGCTTATTCTTCGAAGGGGAGTGCACTTATAACCCCATAGGCCTTATATGCTTACACTGTATGAGCGAGCCTGAAGGGACTATCTTCTTGGAGTCTCGTTAAGAAATGAATGAAAAACTAATCTGGATAACCTAGAATGGAGGTTTTTAACTGGACGCCAAAGGGCTTTAGTTTGGCGAATTCATCTGATCATCTGTGAATGAATGATTTGAAGCCACTCTGGGAATTTAAACGGACGGTTCAGCGGCTTCTTTGGGGAATTTTCGGGACGCAATTCGCCCTCTATAAATATATCTAAATGCTGTAGTGTCACATAAATAGAAACGGGGTTTCATGAAATGGTATGCCGCCTGAAAGAAACACTGTCAACGACTTCCGATTCAAGTGCATAAAGCTAATAAGAGAAATAAACTACATTTGACCCTATCTTAAGGATAGAATAGATGCATTGCATCGAGAACCGACACATTTTTGATAAAAACTGAAAGAAAAATAGTAGATACTAATGAAAACGAAGATACAAAATGTTCCTCGATAGAAAAGTCAATACAAAGGTAAATTTTCTGTCTTTGCATCCTTAAATTTCATTCATTCCGAAAAAAATTTAGGTCGAGAGGATCCATTGTATAGTAGAAAATACTACGCTAAAATTTCATCAAAATCGGGGCAACAGTCGTTAAGATAGATAAAAACGAATGCTTTAAAAAACCCTCTCTCACAGTCCTTCTTGCACGGGGGTAAAAATCGAAAAGCAGCGAAAATATTTTAAGTTTAGCTTAAGCATGTCAAATGAGTCCATTGGATACAAATTCAATCGAAATTACAATAATCATAGCACAATTAGACCCATTGCACTCTTTTCCGTAAACAACAAAGTTTTTATATTTTCAATACTTTTCTGAACCGATTGCCGAATATAATACGCAAAGTCTCAATCCAGCGCTGCTCAAGGACCTCATTGACAAACTGAAGCTCCTATAATAGAGACTTAGCCAACGATGACGAAAGTTTCAAAGCTAGTTTCGTTATTAGAGCTGTGAGTGATAGCATTATTTTTAATTGTTTAAATGATATGAATATGGCTTCTTTTGAAATGACAACCAGAAAATGTTAGATTTTTAAGATAAATAAAATTTTTAACTTCAAAATTAACTTTGAAAATTGGTAAAAGTATTCAAAATTTTGTACTTGGAGCCTTTTGAAATATATTTAGTCGTATTAATTAAAAATGGAGATCTTATAACGAAAATTGTATTAGATGGATATTGGTTATCTTATCTATTAGAAAATCAATTAGATGGGTATCTATTCAGCTTCTTTGAGTTTGAAATCATTTTTTCACCACTTCGGAAATAAAAATTATGTAACAGCAACCAAAAATATATGGACTTTTTTAAAACTGAAACTTTTAGCTTCAGTTTAAAAAAATGGAGAAGGCAGTTCTGAAATTGAGTCAGCTTTCAAAATGGCTCTTCCTGTTGCTCTTTTCTGGAGATTTTTGAAATTTGTCTGCCTTTTACAAATGTGTGGGCATCGGCTTTTTGTAAATTCTGACTCCTCAGCTCTCTTTAAAACATCTTTACTCCTGTTTAAGAAAAAAAAAAATCGAGATCGTAGATTGAAAATTGAGTAAGAAGATGAATATAAGTTTTTCTCCCCATCTATTAAATGATTTTTGAAAATGTTTAAAACTCTATTGAGTCTTTTCAAAGTGTTCTGCAACTCTCCGGATTGAACGCTCCATTTTAGAAATACCGCGAGGTGCTAGGTCAAATATTAGCTTCGGAATAAGAGAGACATCGGACTTCGGAATACATACATGGGTTTCCACGTCACATTATTGTGAGAAGTCACATTATTATGACAACCAGCTAATATCCGACCGCAGCTAGACAGGATGGGAGAGAAAAATATGTGGAGCCATGCTGAATTCAGTGTATTTGACAGCTACTGGAGAATGCGTGGGGGAGAATTCATAGAGCGAACAAGCCGATGAATGTGGTCCCCCAGATACTGAATTGGGTTCAAGTCCAGGGAAGTATTTTGAAGTCTTCATCGTGCTCTTCCCAACCCCTCTCGGATAGTTCTCGCTGTGTGACACGTCGCATTGTCGTGTTGGTAGATCCCAGTGAAGACAATCAGCATGTATGGGTGTACGCAGGGATGGATCACAACGAATTCGGGTCCATTGGTATGATTGGATTCCACGAAAACATTCCATAACGCTGCATCGACCGTGTTCCTCCAGTAGTTGATTGTTTATATTATTGAGTGTTTGATGTTATTGAGTGTTTCACGCCTTATATACCAACGTCCATCCGTTTCATGAAGCATAAAACTGGACTCATGGCAGTTTTGGCTAGTCAGCGGAGGACCCATTACGATACTGCCGTGCAAATAAATGTAAGCCTTTTCTGCCGATGCCCCTTCGTTAGCATAGGTGTGACCATTCGCCTGCTTCGGGGAGCTAATACCTGAACTGTCGTTTGAGATGAACTTCCGGTAGCCCCTTAGTTCATTTGGCTAATGAGTTCTTCCACTACAGATCGATCTTCACTTCTCGTATCAATGGCTTAGCTTCCACGTCGCTTATTCACAATGGTGCCGTTTCTCCATTGACTTTAACCACAGCAGTATCATCATCACGATCATCATCACTTTTCTCATATCTGATATATCGCTCCTTTTAGCCATGGAAACAACGCCTGATATGTTTTCAAATACACCTTATATATACAGCTCACGACGCGTGCCTTCTTTCATTGGCTGTTGACGTCAATGGTCACAATAACGTGACTCGACCCTGTATTAAGATTCTCTTTCCTAGTCCCGAGGAGAACATTCTTAATTTCATATATTGTTTCCATTCTTTTCCTATTTTCTATTGCAATAGAACTGTGATAACTAATATCTGTAATGACTAAAACTAAATGTTAGTTCCATTTTTTTGCCATGGAAATGAATGCTTTACGCACGTACTTACCATGGTATATCCATGAATATTATTCTCCGCAAAGTTGGAATACTCTAGATTTTGGGTTCAAGAGGAGCTGCTGACCCACTACAATATGTTGCCTGTTACCCCCTAAATACAACACTATTTTTTTTACAAATCTACGCCTATGGTCTATTCTGAAGGTAATAACACACCTGAACATGGATGTATGTTTCAACCACACGATCTGGAAGAAAGGTAAGATATCGGTTGCCTGTCCCTCTTGGTGCGCAGTTTCGTCGCTAGGGTGACTTCTTCTCTCATTCACGTACAAATTTCCCGTTACAGCTTGCACGCAGGGGGACTGCGACCCCTTTTATTGTGCACTTTGCATTTGAATTGTGTTTTTAACGACCTAATAAAGTAGATGTTTGTATTCAAAATGAGAATGAGTCTGTCTTTTTAGGCCTTTCGACACATGACCCCCGCCGGAAAGGATTGACAAACAACCCCAACATTTTTTTAAATGAGTCAATTTCGCCCAGAGAAAGTGGGTGTAAATGAATAAAATATTTGTTTCTATAGTAGATCCATGTCGTAGAACGCAGAAATGGGCGAGAATTGGATCGAGTTCTTGACCGATAAAGGGTGTTTTGATACGTCCATCAAAGATCCCGAAGGATTTGGGACAGTATTAACGGATATACATCCGTTAATAGTTGACTCTACTGTTAATTATCTTCTGATCACTGAAAAAGAGGCTCCATTTTTGTATTCTACAACTTTTTTTTTTTTTTAATTTTAAATTTTTTATCTCTTTCGACTCTTTCAAACCTCTCATTCAAAAAAAAATTTCTACATTTTTATATCGTTTCAATTAATATCAATGAGCTATTTATAATTTAAAACTGCTGGCTCATGTACTGTCATTCGAGGTTGAACGTTTTCATTAACATTATACATGTATTTCTATGTGTATTGTATTCCTGCTGGTATTGTATGTCTATGTTTATTGTATATGCATGTCTTTGTGTATTGTTTTTCTGCTCAACACTGTTTGGCTGAGCTAGGCGGCGTGGGTAATAAGTGAAAAAAAAGCCTCGTCCATCAAAGTACATTTCTAGGGAAAATGTTCTGGCCAAAGAGACTGTTACGTAACCCCTCACATCGCTGGAGGGCGTACAGACTGACCGTATTCAAAGCGCCAGCGCCGGAGGCATTATAAAAGGCTTGAATTGAAAAAGCGTTGGTATGTATGCACGTATGTACGACGGCCCTTCCGTCACTCCGTAAAAATGATGTAAATAAAAGTTGTGAAGTTTTCAGCTTTGAGTTAATACAGTCCACTTAGAGTCACCTATAGTAGCTCGCCTGGAGTTCGTAGGCACCAACAGAGACAAAGAGCCATTTGTGAGAGCGTGTTTTCTAAAATGCATAAATTGCGAGCTTTAAATGGGTCGGCAATTCATTTGAATTCTACCTCAGTTTGAGAATATTTTCGCACATTGATTAATCTCCGTGATGAGAGTACGGATGGATTCGAGAATGAGTTAAACACTTACCAAACGTAGGAGGGACCAAGTATTCTTTCCTTTTCTAGACGTATCTGCAATGAAAGAAACCATTTGTCAGAGGTAATTTCTCTTACTGTCCTGCATGTACATATAAAATGCCTTACTTATGGACTCTTATTTTCCCAATCCGAGATAAAGATTGTGTGAAGAGAATCACGGAATTCTTAAGATGGGACTTATCATCAAGTGGACCGATATTATGCGGACCGATCAAGACAACTTGTAAAGCTAGAAAGTGAAATGTTAACAAGAACGTTCCTCGCGATTCATGAGTAAACACTAGTAGCAGAAATAGTTTCCTAACTATGTGATGATTTTAAGGGCCGTATGGGACGAATGAGACTGGGTGGTTTCACTCCGACCTAGTCGGTGGCCAGCCAGTACATCCGTATTTTATACCTAGTCTGCAGAGATCTGATTTCTTGAAAAAGAATCCGCACTCAACGTTCCCATGATTAAGCCATCCCCTTAGGCCGCGCAAAGTTTGGTCCTTGGTGCGAACGGTCCGTACACAGATGACGCTGTTGGTTCATCACCTTGTCGTTGAAATGGTGTTGAGCCAACTTGTAGATTCGGTCGGAAGGCTCCTCTGAAGAGAGCTCGAATCACATTGAATTTTGCTATTGCATAGTTGCTATTGCATATCGTCTATGCATTCACATCCATAGATTCCAAAGGATTCATCCATTTCAAATGGGAGAATCATTTTTTAAAAGAGATACGGATTCTCGAAAGAAAAAGAAAATGGATAAATTTTAGAAGAATATCGTTTTTCTCGTCGCTATCGGCGACAGTTGCGCCAAAACAGATGCGTTCCACTGACGTTTTGGATTCAACGGGGTTGTCATAGAATGGTTAGGATAGATATAAGATAGATATAGGAGTGGCTGGGATAGGATGTGCCATAGATAGGCCTGTGCTATAAGAGCTCTGACCAGTAATCCGGCATAACTGCAAGAATATTCACAGTCCAACAAGCCAAACGATTTCCGTCCCACGCACATCATTCAAGCCTTTCGAGTTTGGACTGTTCAGGCCGATCGGCAGATCAAACTGTACGTCTAGAGCGTATTTTAGGTTATCGGGCATAAAGTGGATGGAAAAATGGAAATTTTGCGATTTTGATTACATTCATGTCCAAAAATTAAGCAACAAACGGAGAAATTTGCATATTCGGCGAAAGAAACATCGTATGGCCACAAAATTTGCAGACAAGACTGACGCATGCACGCCAAAACTAGTCCGCTGAAAACATTTTGCATACCAACATTTTTTTTAACTAGAAAACGTATTAGGCGTAAGAATGGTCTGTTTTGTGCAGAGCCTAAGGATATAATATATAGCCTAAGTCTATCTCTGCCTAAAGATTCTAGAAGAAAAATCGAAGCAGCTAAATTTTAATAAATGAGTAGACAACATCCTCTGACACCAGACGATGGGAGGTAATAGTCAGAGGTAATAGATGTAATAGAGGTCAGCGACAGTCGAAAGAAGCCTGAGCTCTAAATCGTTCCTTCATTTGCCACCTGTGGGACTGGTATCAAAGCGAAGGGACAGTGTCAAGGAGACCAGTCAGTGGACCTCCAAGGATCACAACCCCTCAGGATGACCGTTTTCTGTGTCTGCAAGCCCCAGGTCAATCCCTGCACACTGCTTGCTTCCGACCTTTCAGCGTCGGTAGCAAGAGCGGCAAACTATTTAGAGACGGCCACATGAAGGTCAGCAATATGCAAGACGATCCGTGGTTTGTGTCCCACTGACGCTCTGCCACAGAGGGATCCGCTTAAATTGGACTCGAGATCATCTCAACTGGACTCCACAGCAATGGGATACTCTGCTCTTCGAAGATGAGTCACAGTTTGGCATTTAGAGTGATTTGCGACGGTTATTGATCTGGAGAAGGCCTGGAACGTCAGAAACATCCGCGAAATGTACGCATAAGAGGCGGTGGTTTGATGGTTTGGTCAGGGGTTGCTATTGGCGCCCATACGCATCTCCACATCATCCCTCGTGGTACTGTGGCCGTAGTGCGGTATAGAGATGACATGCTTCTTCAACATGTTTGCGGCCATGGGTCACGAGGCCATTTTTATGGAGGATAACGCGCGAGTTCACAGGGCTCACAGTGTCGGTCACTACTTATGGAATCGGAAACATTACTGTTTATGGATTGGCCATCGAGATCATCCGACTTGAATCCCATCGAGCATGTATGGTACATGCTTGAGTTTTCTCTTCCCGGTACTTTTACGAACTAAGAACATATTTTCTCCGTGAATGGGTCCAAACTGCCCTAAATGCTCTTATTCTTGGCATTTGTTTCCAGCAGAGGTCCCCCAAATCCTATGTTGTTGTTCATATTACGTAATTTATATAATTCCTTTCTTCACTAATGTCTTTTGTTGTGCCCCATGATCTGTGCAAGTTTCAATGAATTCGAATGATCCATTTCCTTTTTATCCGCTTTCGTTGCTTCACTTTCGAACATCAATCACTGTGAATTCCGAAGAATCTCGGCTCAATCCACTCATGCAGCTGGAATAAGGAAATCACGGATCCACATACGAACTGTCCGAGCTCTTTTTAGAATCGTGAATGCACTCACCTTCTGTCGAGGACAAGCTCTGGGTTGAACCGTCGTAATCTGGAAAGAAAAAAAAATATCACTTTCACTTTTAAACTTTTAACGGTTTTCTTTTTAATCAATCATCCGTGAAATTAAAATCTCGCAAAGACATCACTTGATGGCAAAATAAAAGCTCCGTTGAGCACCCACAACAAAAGCTTCATTCCAAAAAAGCTGTGAAGCCTCAAAACGGTTTTCGCAGAGTTCCCGCAGGACTGCAGCGTGTGGATTCCAATCCTCCACCCTTTTGAGTCGCAGGCCATTTTTACGACTATAAAAGACTGCGTGTGATTTTAAGGCACCGTCCTATTCCTGAGAGTCCCTCGAGACCATTTTGGGCTTTCGTAACATTTTTGGAAGGAGGGTTTTGTTTTGTATTGAGCGGATACTGTTTTTAACCATCAAAGGGTGTTTTCGTGAGATTTCAAAACTTTTTGTAGAAATAGTGATTAACATGATTATGCAAACTGAAGCAACGTCTTTAAGTAGGTAATAATGCTTATAATAAGATATTACCACAAAGATAAGCTAATAAGACACACAGAACGCCAATACGAACCGTTCTCGAGATATTGTACGTCTTTAAAATATATGTGTCAAACAATCCCATCTCGACCCTCTAAATCCCGTCACTCCAGAGGATGCAAACTGAGTGGCGAGATCCATCAGGAGCTGTGAAATGACTTGGCCGCCGAGAGCTCAACGTCTAAGAGGAATGAGCAGAGACGGGACGAGATCTTTTCGACTCTGTGGAAATTGATCATAGACTGAACTTGCACATTTTTTCATGGCCACAGAATGTGGATGAGTTAGTTCTCAGAGGAAAATCTCTGCTCTGACAAGATCCTCGACAGAGTGCCTCGACTGAGTGCCTCGACAGAGTGGGCACGACGCCAACCCACCGAAAAATGAAATAAAATTAAGAAAAAATGTTAACCATTACGAAATAGGTTCACGTTTCATATGTAATATCATGCGATCGATTGGTTATCATCATTCTCGTAAATCTATCTCGTCCCATTCACGAAAGAAGATATTTTGGGTAAGAGTTTTGTATTTGGACGCCATTGACCTACTATAAGAATAACCTATTTCTCAGTCTGTAACGCTTGGTGAAATGATGGCGACTCCTTTGACCTTCCTACTGCATCCATCCTCTTTCCCGGCGTTCTTGAGGGATCGCAGACATTTCCTGGATCACGGACACACGGAGACATTTCTGCAAAAGTTTTCGGAAGTTTCCAAATCAACATTTTTTCTCTACACGCTAGATCACATGATCCACTGGGAAGAACCGAGACTGTCTGCGCGGAGTACAGGCACGTTCCATCTGTAGGCCTGAGAGGAGGAGGGTTCGTTTTTCGTTATCTAGGGTCCTCCCCTATTCTTTCCACGACGCCAACAGCACGATCCGATAAAATGAGAAACTCGCTTTCCCCACTGGCATTTCATTTTCTTTTGATTTATTTCATTTCTTTCATTTCCTTTAGATTTCTTCTACAATCCATTAAATTGAGTCGAAGGCCCATCGCGAACATGCATAACAACATCGAATGATCACGTTTGAATAACATTTATAACGCTCCTCATTATTTGAATGGACGCCACTTCGCATTTCATTTTGGTTTTCAAAGGCGAAGCAGCCCAAATATGAACTCAAATATCGGGTCATGGGGTGGGTCTCATTCTTTTCATCGTTCAAAATGGAGTCAAAACAACGAATACATTGGAGCATACGCAGTCTTTTATTTTCGATTTGGCTGTCATTTGGCTTTTTCCAGGATTGTAGGCGTAACTGAAGCAGTGCCGGTGACCTGGGTGCTCCACTGGTATTGTTGGAAGGGGGTGGGGTCGAGGAAAATCATGACATGGGCAAGTAAGATAGAATTGCTTTTCAGGATCCAATCATAAAATACATTTACATGTTTGCAAATTTAAATATTACTTACAAACACTTGCAAAAATATTGTCCTCGTCACTTTCTTTGGGTTGTGCTTCACGTGTTCTTGTGTCATGAGTAAAACGGTGTTTCCTTAACCAGGTTTGGACGCGTGGTTCCGCATTCCAATGTCTCGGGTCGGGTCCGTGGAGTTTTGCAGATAGAAGTGATGAAACGTTGTCAATGTCACTCTTGTCGGAGGTATTGTGAGGTTCATCCAACCGAACCCCCTCTCCCTCTCAGATGAACTGCAAGGAATAAGTTTTGTGCCATTGAGCAAATTGTTGAAATCTTTTTGGAACACGTGAGCTGTCCTCCGAGTAATGGATTTTTTGTTCGTCTTGGAGACGTTAAGTTTGAATCAATCTCCGGCAAAGACTTTCCATTCCACACTCTCCAAATCCAGTGGGCTTTTCCGAAGGCCACTGCTGACTTTCAAGCACTTTTAGTTCATCCATCGACGAGTTATATTCCTCCTGTTCTCTGTTGGTCTCCACTGCCGTAGATTTCTTTTCGTTGCTTGAATGTGTGGTTAACAGTCTCCTTTTCAAATTGTTAATGACACTTGTCGACAGTTGTTGCTGATTGATTACTGAAGTCTTACTGTTTTCAATGAGCGCGATTCTGTAAAAATGACCCCTTTTAATAGCAATTTCGTCTTCAAGACACTTAGTTCCGGGTTTTTCTTTAAGATTTTCTATGAATCGGATGCTTCTTCGGATTCATTTGCCAGCATAAAAAACTGTTATGTTTCTACTCTGAATGCTTTCTGAGAGCATTGAAAGTTCCGCTGAAAGATCATACATAATGACCAAGTCCTTTAAAAATTGTGTGGATGAAAACTGCTTAATGAATCCACTGTACGTAGCTCGATCAGTCTAATTTCTACTTTTGTCATGTTCAGATGATGTGAAATGGTTAAATCATGAGTTGCATCCATGCCAAACTGCGGAAACAGTTCTGAATGAACTAGCGACCCATCTTGTGCTTAGTATTCTTCCGATTTTATTCATTTGTGGGTCTAACTCTGCCAGTTCACGTTGGTTCGTAGGTGATTTACTGTAGACAGTTGTTGTTGATGTTGTTGAGACCCAGACCCTCCGACCTACCAGAAAGGTGTAAGGTAACCTTACTGTAGATAGTGTATAACTTATCCATAAATATCTGAAAATGATTCACACCATTTACCTCGCCAACGGCCGTACCGTGCTGAAAACACCGGTTCTCGTTAGATCACCGAAGTCAAGCAGCATCGGGCGCGGTTAGTACTTGGTGGGTGACCACCTCGGAACACCGCGTGCTGTTGGCCATCTCGGGTGCGGTATCCCCGTGGTTTGCGCGCTAGATTTGCACGCTACCACAAATGCCGCCGTGTTCATGCGGAGTACGATCACGTTAAACATGTGGGTCCGTAAGTCCTTCCGAGAGGTTGGTGGTAGGGGAAGGAGGGTACGGTCCCTGTGGATGCCTCCCCCACTGGGTTCCGGTCTAAATTGGGTGGCACTTCCCGGCCGTCCATACAGTTACCTTACACCTTTCTGGTAGGTCGGACGGTCTGGGTCTCAACAACAACAACAACACCATTTACCTTGGGCGCGGTAGCCCATTGGTTAGCGCGCTGGAGTTGCACTCGGTAGGCCCGGGTTCGATTCCAGCCACTGCCAAAACTGCAGCCGTGTTCACGCGGAGTACTATCACGTTAAACATGTGGGTCCGTAAGTCCTTCCGAGAGGTTAGTGGTAGGGGAAGGAGGGTACGGTCCTTGTGGATGCCTCCCCCACTGGGTTCCGGTCTAAATTGGATGGCACTTCCCGGCTGTCCAAACAGTTACCTTACACCTTTCCATTAAAAATAAATCCTCTTATCTTTCAAAAATTAAACTTAATGCTTTAGCAAACAAAAATCTTATTAATATTCGTTGGGTTAAGGCCCACTCTGATATCTCGGGAAATGAGACTGCGGATAAGTACGCCAAACTTGCTACCTCCTCGGGTTCTCCCTTTTCCCTTCCCTTCCCGTTTTCCCTACTTAAAAAATTTTGTAAACAAAATATTTCTCATCATTGGCAAATCTTTCTTAACTCTTATATTTCCCCCCGGACTCATGATCCGGCCCGGATTTCTTCCTTCCTCCCTCTGGTCAATCCCTCCCTCCAAATTACTAACAAATATTTAATATATTTTTTAACTGGGCATGGCCCATTTCTAGATTATCTCCATTATTTTAAACATAAATCCACCTCTTGTTGCACCTGCGGTTCTTTCGGCGATGCCGATCATTTTGTTTTTTCTTGTCCCCATACAAAAAATTTTCATCTTACAAAACCCTCCCCTGCCAATTGCGCAGCCTGGTTCTCGAGAGTCAGTTCAAATAAATCTTCTATAGATAAAATTAAAAACTGTGTTCTCATTGCTAGAGACATCTCTAATCAAATTTCCTGATCAGCTTGTGAGCCTCTCCCTTTTCCCCCTTTTGGTCGGTGGTCCCCTGTTGTCCTTTTCCCTGGAGGTGTTACCCTCTCTTTGTTTGGTTGCTTTGTTTTGTCTGTGTTTTGTTTTTGTCTTTGTTTTGTCTGTGTTTTGCTGTGTTTTGATTGTGCCCCGTTTGTTGCTGTTTGTCTTGGTTTAGTTGTTGTTTTTGTCTTCGTTGTTGTTTTTGTTGTATTATTTCTCATTGTGCACCAGTTGAAGTAACAATTGTTCAAGAATTATTGTAATCCGTTTTATTGTGTCTTTCACTGTTTAACCTTTATATTGTTTCAAAATGTGAAACATATGTAAACTCTCCTGTAAATTTTTGATTCTCAAAATAAACGCTGCTGGACCGTCGGACGAAAGCCATGGAAGTTGGGAGTTGGTTTCGGCTAACTCCTTCCCGGCAGTCCAAATGGATGCTCAAGTCCTTGTTGACGAGCCGGACGGCCTGGGTTTTCAACACCTTTCCGGTAGGTCGGACGGTCTGGGTCTCAACAACAACACCATTTACCTCCCGGCCACACATGTTGCTACCGTTAACCCTAGGGTTGGTCGTGTGGTCTGGGTCTTCAACACCATTTACCTCGCCAACTATGCCACTCAATGTGATTCGTACAGTGCCACGCAATAACGTTCGGATATTTATGAATGAGTTATTTTGCAAACCCGGAATTTTAACCTAACACTTGCATCATCACTTGCCAATGAAATTAAATGCTCTGTTAAGTAATCATCATGAAAACCATGTATGTCCAAGCAATTTAACAAAAGTCCAAACACTGTCTCAGATTTTTGATCGGGTCATTCAATTAGGTCCAAAAACAGAAAATGTGAGGGGAGTTCTTCGCCAAATTCACACTTTAGATACACCCGGCCGTCCAACTAGTTACTCTAAGTCCTCTGGACGAGTCGGACGGTCTGGGTCTTCAACACTTTAGATACACAATCCAAGCAGATTTGTCCCCCAAGTTTGGAGATTCGTCTATAATGACGGAAATGTTGCATTATTTTATTCTTCATTTCTTTGGAAATAGGATCAATCATTTTTACAGCACTGTATCTTGAATGTGGCCCGACACCAATGTCTATACCATTTGATTTTTGCAGTTCCAGAAGTCCAAAATGGTCAGAAAAGGGTCTATCACTTTTAGCGATATAGTACGCGGTCCTAAATACTGAGTTTGTTGCGGTCAGATGGGATGCATTCATTGAATCACACACATTTTCAAGAGTTTGTAATTTTGCTTCAGAAATTATTTTTTCTGCAGTTAAGTGAGCAAGCAGTAGAATGTTTATGCTTTAAATTTTTTTTCGAAGAGAAGTGAGCATGGGTGGGCCTTGATCATCCCTAAAATGTGACACTGTATGAAAGCCACTCTTTTGAAATAGCAATTCGCTCTTTTTTAAAAGCGTCTAGATGGGAAACGTCACTATATATTTTGCAACACTTGTTTCCCAGTTTTACAACCTATCCATGTAAAAATTACTTTTTTCGATTCTAGTTGACACAGAAGGCCATTGTGTCTGGGAATCCCTTTTTAAGGATTTGAACTCGGTAAACACTCCAAACCACTATTTTAAACCATCATTTTTTTCGTCTTTCGAATATGGCAATGAACAGTGTTTGGTAGTTTCACTTAGTTGACCTATCGAACTATCGAGCTTTCTATGATTGTCATCTTTTGTAGCTGGAATTGTCGCAAGGGAAAAGAAGAAGTTATTTGCCTTTTAGTAGATTCCATGACTTTGTAAAGAACCACAAACAAACAGAACCGTTTAATAAAATAAATTACTTGAATTTTAAAACGAAAACGCAATAAAAATTCTTTGCAGAAGTAAAATGGCATAAAAAAACTAGCTAGAAACTACGTCTAACTAGTCGGGTACCACGGGGGGCAACTGTGAACCATAATCATTATTCTCGTAATCAACACTTTCTACAGAAACCACAGTGTCTTATTACTTTTATAAATTTGAAATACCAATCATATTTTCCAGGGTAAGTTTAAGATCGCGCTGTTTTAAGGAAGTATTTTACAATTTTTTCTTATTTATTTCCCGTAAAAAAGCAGTGCCGGAACGACGTCCCGGCTCCACTACACCCCTGGTCCCCCCCCCCCCCCCCCCCCGAATCGTACCAAAATCTATTTAACAGCAGGGTCACCCTATAAAGTTTTATGAAATTCATTTTTGAGTGAGAGAGGACACACCCATTTTTCGTTTTCCATAGGTTCCAAAATGCGCGGAAAACTCAAAATGGCGATTTTCGATACGATTCCAATACTTTTCCTGTGCATTGCCATCAGTTGTAGGGAAGGTAAAACTTCGGATTCATTTCACTTTCCCCACAATGCATAGCAATACATAGAGAAAGTATTGAAATCGTGTTAAAAAATCTCGAGTTTTCGACGGATCTACACGTTGCGGCTGCCCTAGAGGCCGAAAAAACTATTTTAGCGTGACGTCTGTCTCACTTAAAAACGAATGGATCGAATTTCATAAATTTTGGTTGGTAAGTCGGGTGTGCTGAGTGTTCTCAGTACGATTCGGGAAAAGGAATCCGCCTTTTTGACACAAAAATCGTGTGTGTCCACTCTAGTTGAAAACCGAATGGACCCAATTTTACAAAATTGAGTGCATTGGTCAATTGGGTCCATTGTGGTATATCCTTATGTTGATTCAATTTCGGTACGATTTGGGAAAAATGTATTTGCCTTTTAATGCGAATCCACTCTATTTGAGTAACACAATTTTCACAAAATTGGGTGGAGACGTCGCTTTTGTGTTCTCGTGGGGATTGTTAGAGTTTCGTACGCTTCGAAAAAAAAAATGATCTGCTTTTTGCGACAGGGCCGTCAGGATTTAAAATCAAATACTACAAATGTATCCATTCAATGCTTGTTTTAAGTTCAACCTCATTACTTACCCTTCTCGAGATATCAAAGTTTATCCATTTTGAGGAACTGAAGGAAGATATATTTTTCCTGTAGTTAAAAAGCTTTCTAATGAAATTTCATGAAAGTCAGTTTTCGAATCCGCTGAAGGTTATCCCGATACTGATTATATTTTGGCACGATTTGGAAAAATATATAACCGACCCTATTTTTACAGAGATCTCGAAAATCTGATATAAATGACTAAAATTGCTGAAAAGTCGGATTGTTCTTCGTGTCATTTTTGACAGACACTCTGCGATGAACTATTTTGGGGATATTTTAAATTTTTTTAATTTCAAGGACTTTTCAAGTGCATTATGTCGCCAAATGGAGCGTAAGTGCCTTACAAATGCCAATCGGAAAAGTACCCATGTTATTTTCTGCAATCGTATCTCGTCGAATGATCGTTATTCCGAGAAGGTTTTTGCCAAATAGGGTCACCCTAGAATCACGTCAGAGGCGCGGTGTTTGTCAGTGAAATCATGTTTCATGTTCGTTCCCGTTGCTGACTTTTCGTATACCGTGTCGACGAAAATGGCACAACCGCCATTGTACCCACCGAATTGTTTCCGAATGAGGCATTGTACCCACCGAGGAGCGTGTTTCTCTGGCTGAGCACCTTGCTGTAGACGAGCAGGTCCCCGGGGCACATCTGCATGGGCGGAATGACGACGACGGAGCTGCGGCGGAACTCCTCTCCTCTCGACCTGCAACAATTTAATACAATTTAATGCAATACAATGCAATGCATTTTTAAAATAATTTAATACACGGTATAAATACGATATGTTTTTCTTATCTCTATGGGAGGTGCGTTAGAAAGGATGACTAGAAATGCGAAACATGGACTCAATTTTAAGTGGGGCTGTTTCACGGCTACCCACACAAATTCGATCTCCCGTGATGAAGACGCACATTTTCAATTTCATTTATATAGATTCAAACCTGGCGGAGGTTTTTCTACAGTCAATCAGCTCTGTTGCCAGTGAACATGGCACAGTAAAGAAATGCCCTTCCCGGCCGTCCAAATAGTTGCTCATGTCCTCAGGATGAGTCGGACGGTCTTCAACAGTAAAAAAATGCGGCCGTGGTCAGCACATGACTTTCGCTACATAAGCTTAACCCCGGCCAACGGCCGTACCGTGCTGAAAACACCGGTTCTCGTTAGATCACCGAAGTCAAGCAGCATCGGGCGCGGTTAGTACTTGGTGGGTGACCACCTCGGAACACCGCGTGCTGTTGGCCATCTCGGGTGCGGTATCCCCGTGGTTTGCGCGCTAGATTTGCACGCTACCACAAATGCCGCCGTGTTCATGCGGAGTACGATCACGTTAAACATGTGGGTCCGTAAGTCCTTCCGAGAGGTTGGTGGTAGGGGAAGGAGGGTACGGTCCCTGTGGATGCCTCCTCCCCCACTGGGTTCCGGTCTAAATTGGGTGGCACTTCCCGGCCGTCCATACAGTTACCTTACACCTTTCTGGTAGGTCGGACGGTCTGGGTCTCAACAAAAACAACAACATAAGCTTAACCCAATTCGCAAATAGAACTTGACAATTATAAATATACACACATTACATTTCATTCTATAAAACGAATGGTTTGCGTTTCAATCAATACATTCCTTAGATTCAAAATTACAATCTTTACAACGTTTTATGTATGTCGATATTGTATTCAACATTTTGTTGTTTAATTTCGAAAATGCGAATCTTCTCATTATATAAGCTCTAAATGGACGTAATATTAAACAAGAAAGATCAAGCATGCATAAAGCACTTTCTAACTGAAATGCAATTTTATTTAAATATCTCTAAAATGTGATACATTCAGCGCTGATGTTTTTTAAATGGGCACAGTACCACAGTCATGTATTATATTTGAAAACTTTAAACTTCATCGAAAAGGACAATGACCTTGATTCAATTGACGTCATCGAAATATAAATTGTCTGCCTCTTTATGTAAAATCAATGACTATTTCATTTAGATCACTTTTATTCCAGACTGCAGAGCTAAATAATTTTGAGTGAAAAAAATTCAGCCATTCTTATACAACTCATCTTACACTCGCTTGATTTGTATATAAATGCGTTAAAATGAGGTTTCGTTATAGACATAATCAAAGTTCAGTGATCCTTTAAAATCAAAAATAGTGTAATTGCGTTGGCACACAATTTAGATACTCAGATAATAACGCAAAAAGAAAAGTTATTTTATGATGCAACACTCCATACAAATCTTTAAACGTCACGATCCTTACACAGCGGGAAAAAAAATGGATGCCCTATTTATTTATTTTTTCGATAAGTCACGTGATCTCTTCCTCTATCACGAGTGTCATTATTATTTTAATTTTATTTAAAATACCACCCAACCAGTTTAGCTGACTTTGTTTCATGCGTTCTTTTGGGATCATTTGAATCCTTCCTGAAATTTTCGAAGCGATTTGTGAATTTTAACTTCGTTTAAAACATGTTTGAAAAATGAAGTCCCATGGGGTTCAGTGTCTTTCATGTTTTCAACCCGAGTTCATTCTGAGGGCAGTGATTGTGCGAACAGAATGAGCCCAGTCTTACTTTTCAACTGTGCTGGAAAGTGTTAAAAACTATTCATTCATATTGATGCGATTTCCCATCGAAAAACAAACATCTCTAGCACACACTTTGGATGAAGAGCCTTCATTTCCCCAAAGCGACGCATTTAACTTCACTTTTCAAAATATGGAAAAGGAAGATCGATTCTCCTATTTTGGCAAAATTTTTGTCAATTTGGCGACATTTTCAAAAAGTCTACGATATTTCGTCAAAGGGTCGCTTAATGAAGTAGGCCCTACTTTTTCTCGTAGTTTGTAGTTTTAAAAATAAGTAGTGTAGCGCGATACAATAAATCACTCGTTTGTATCGAGTTTGGACGCTACTTTTAACTTTACTTCAGTAAACAAACAAGATGCATTCTACGTATCATGGGATCACCCTTTCCCCATGTGTATGAAAAAGTGTTCTGTGCAACGATGCACGATGAATGGCTGCAGGGTTAGGAAGGCCATTGCCTCATGAATCATGAAGGTGATTTGTTATATGGATTTTTTATTCAGATGGGTTGTTTCCCAAAAGATCCTGCTTATTGGATTGCCATTTTGAGATGCCAATTCCACTCAAAATGAACAAACATGTTTTTAAATAAATAGTTTTTACTTTTATTTTATTTTATACTTTTAATAAATAAAATGGATGCACATCCACTTTAATTAAAGTTTAAAATCAAAGACAGCCCAAAATAAGTTTAAAAGTCCTTTCATAAAATCTCCTTTCCTCGGCGTACAAAAATGACCCGGTCAAAATGCTTTCGGGACTCAGTGGCTTTGGCCGTGTCATTTTTGTACGTCGAAGAAAGGAGAAAGGACTTTAAAACCTATTTTGTATTCAGATACTGTTCAGGTACTGTTTTCAGAAGAGGGTAAAAGCGTAAAGATGGGTAAGTGGATCAGTCCGTTTTAATGATTCAGAATGAGTGCGTTAAACGACTGCAGATATAGACCCATATCCTCAACTTTTTGTGAAAATTGAAGCTGTAGCAAAATGTGTCTTCTAAAAGTAGTTATGGAGTGACTCCATTTTAAAAGTAGTTTGTAGTCACCACTTTTTAAAAAAAGGAGTTGTAGTTGACTACATGTGTCATAATGTAGTTGTAGTCGTAGATTAATACAGTAATAAAGTAGTTTTTCCAACCACTGGCTCAATGCATTGCCAAGGCGGGATACAAAAAATGAATGGAGCGAGATCTACCGGAATGGACGCATGTTATGCATTTGAAGGGCGAACTTACTTCGCCTTTTCAATTTCATGTCGTTTGTTTATATGAATGTGTTTCACATTCATTTGGTTCTACAATATTTCGAAACCGGTTCTTGCTAGCGTTCTAAAGTGAGTGGCATTCATTTTCAAATAAAAAGGGAATCAATAAGATGTTTATGTAGCATTATTGAAGGTTCTTATTTTTTTATGATTTTTTCAAAATTTCATATGAAAATGAGCGAACATTCGATTGCTCAAAGTCAATAGGCTTCTAGTATTCAGCGATTGTAATGATCGCATCTCATTTCGTTCACAAGATCTCGCATTCACGGACACAGACATCGTTTCAAAAACGTTTGATTCGAGTTCAGGGATACTTGAAACGGGCTCTAGCGTCGAAAATTCGAATTCAAAATTCCCATTACATTAGTATACTATGTTTGTAGGGAAAGTCAGAAAAGAATGCTTAAAGTCCTTATACTAGAGATATTTTTTTCAACTAGGCCACATAGAGCTTCCAAATTCGAGGGTATATGGAAATGGTGCGATTGCGGAATCGAGACACTGTCCTAAATTATCAACGCCGTTGAAAATCGCACCTTCCCATTGTAGACAATACCTAGGACACCTGCAAAGAAAGCGAAAAATGCTGGGAATCCCATTCTTGTAACTGGCATTCGTCAAGATATTGGCCGCAATTCCTTAAGTATGAACATTAAGTATTTATTATCCATCGGCTGTTTATTCCGAATAGGTCATACTCCATAAAGGTTCGACCCCACAGCATCGCAGACATCGATGATAAGCGCGACGGTGGCGTATAATAAGCGCGAGACGGGTCATTGGGAACGACTGTGTTGCATTTGGGATTGAATTAAGAAGCCAGTCACTGTATTCTAAATGTCACATAGGCCCATCTTGACTAGGAATGCATTGGCTGCTGTACCAGGAAGCCAACTGGGCGATGCACGGCCAAATGCAGCCCGAACTTCCATTTAGACCATTTCGTGGTGAGCGTTCGAGAACATTCTAGTGACTCCAGTAGGGGACCGAAAGTGTTGTGTGTGATGATCTCCCATCGAGTGGAAGGTAAGCTTGGTCTCTTTCCTTCAGAGCTCGCTCAAAATGAATAATAATAGAAAGTTCTATTGCTGCAATTATTCTGTTACTGCGAGCGGCAGCGTCCAAGATAAAACGCTCGCTTCATTTGGGTGAAACTGAAAGCAAGCACGCATTCTTTTGGAGTCAAAAGCTGACGCTAGAGTGTTGTATGGAATGGGCAGCGTTGTCCCGGCGTTCCTCGGGCCTTCCTCTAATTTACACTTACGGTCACGGAACGATCAGGTGTTTAGGTAAAAGCACTGAATTGGGTTAGATTTTCATTGAAACAGCTAAAACTGAAATAAATCCCAACATTATGCTGCAGAACGATTTCCGACGGGGCGAGATCTTCTATATGCAGTTTCGCCGCGGAAATAATACATCGGTCATTCAATGTTTCGTCCACACACTAACGATATGCATTTTGCATCCTAAAGTACACTGGTTTAAATTAGACAAGATCAATCATGTATACAGCATTGATTATGAATCACTTTTCAACTTCAATGCAATGCCATTTAAATATCTCTGAAATGCGATACCTTCCTCGGTAATATGACTACAATACTTTATTATATTTGAAAACTTCATCGAAAACGAATGAACTTTATTCAAACGACGTCATCGAAATATAAATCGCCTGGCTCTCTCTATAAAAGTAGCATTTCATTCATAAACATTTTCACGTTCCTTTCATTCAACACAATACTACAATAATTTATTTTATTTAAAAACTTAAAACCATGGAGATACAAGCAATTTAAGTCTATGCTTAAAACTTCATCGGAAAAATCGTCTGTTTCTCTATGCAAAATCAATGAATGTTTCATTCATATCAGCTATATTGCAGACTCCATGAGCTAAATAATTTCGCGTTAAAGTAATGCAGCCATTCTTATACAACTCATTCTATATCTTTTGGTGTTTACATTCTTCATAAGTGGAAATTAGGCTGCGTTGTAGAAATAATCAAAGTTGGATGAACATTTAACTGCAGATATATTGTAATTGAATTATTTCAGAATGTAGATGCACAGAATTTAAACAAAATTGGTTTTAGGACGGATATAAATTAAAAAGAACTTTAAAAATCACGATTTTGACACAAGATGGATGCCACATTTTATTTTGAAGTGGGTCACGTGATCGCTTCATATAAGAGGTGTCATTATTATTTTAATTTTTATTTAAAAACTACTGAATATATTTTACTGAAAATTTTTTATATATTTTATGGCATAATTTAAATATTTTCTGAAACTTTCGATGTCATTCGTGAATTTTAAATTCTCTTAAAAAATGCTTGAAAAATGAGGTCCCATAGAGTTCAATGTATTTCATTTATTGAGGCCAAAACTAATTGGGTGATATTATTCATTTATATTCCCATAGGTTCCACAGGCCGTCTGAATAACATACTAAAATTTCCTTTTGATTAAGTCATTTTTACGGCAGTGATAGTGCTAACGGACAGGCAGCATGAACAAAGTCATAAACACTTTTACACTATGTTGCAAAGTGTTAATAAACAAGAAAGATCAATCATGCTTAAAGCATTGATTATGAAACACTTTCCAACTTCAATGCAATTTTATTTAAACATCTCTAAAATGCAATACATTCCTAAGTAACATTTTAAAACTTATCACAATACTACATTAATTTATTATATTTGAGAACTTAAACCTTCATCGAAAAAAATGAACTTCACTCAAATGACGACATTGAAATATAAATTGCCTGATTTAAGCATCTCAAAAATGCGATACATTCCTCGGTAATATTTTTAAAATCATCATAATACTACAATAATTTATTATATTTGAAAACTTCATCGAAAACAACTGACATTCATTCAAATGACGCCATAGAAAAAATAACACGCCTGGATCTCTCTATAAAATCAGCATTTCATTCATAACATTTTCCCATTCATTTCATTCATCACAGTACTAAAATAATTTATTTTATTTAAAAACTTAAGACCATGGAACTACAAGTAATTAAACTCTATGCTTAAAACTTCATCGAAAGAAATCGTCCTTCTCTCGTAAAATCAATGAATATTTTATTCATATCATCTATGCAGACTCCATGAGCTAAATACTTTTGCATTAAAGAAATACAGCAATTCTTATACAACTCATCCTACATATTTTGCTGTTCGCATTTTACATAAGTGAGAAATAGGCTTCGTTGTAGAAATAATCAAATTTGGATGATCATTTAAACTCAAATATATTGTAATTGCGTTGTTTCAGTATGTAGATGCACAGAATTTAAGCAAAAATAAAGTGGTTTTAGAACTGATACAACACTCAATATGAATTAAAAAGAACTTTAAACATCACGATTTTGAGAAAAGATGGATGCCCTATTTTATTTCGAAGTGGGTCACGTGATCGCTTCATATAAGAGGTGTCATTATTATTTTAATTTTTATTTAAAAAAACTACTGAATATATTTTGCTGAAATTTTTTTTATATATTTCACGGAATAATTTGAATTTTACCTAAAATTTTCGAAGCCATTTGTGAATTTTAAATCCGCTTAAAAAATGTTAGAAAAATGAGGTCCCATAGGGTTCAATGTATTTCATTTTTTCAACCCGGGTTCAATCCAAAAGTCATTGGGTGGTATTAATCATTTATATTCCCATAGGTCCTACAGACCGTCTGAACAACATACTAAAATTTCATTTTGATGAAGTCATTTTTACGGCAGTTATCGTGCTAACAGACAGACAGACAGACAGAATGAACAAAGTCATAAACACTTTTGAACTTTGGTGTAAAGTGTTAAAAAAACGAATGCCCCTCTATCTCAAAGAACAGTAATAGGGTGAGTGTCATCCCAAAGTATACAATTTAAAATCGGTATTATTTAATCGGTCGTTTAAAAAGGATTGTTAACTTCTCATTTATGATAAATGGGATCTAGTAGGGATGTTTGGATCGCTTTACGATTATTCAGAAGACGGTATTATTCACAAGACACTCGATGCTAATGTTGCGAGTATTCTCTCTATGGTAACTCATTTAATCAGTCTTGATAACTTGAACGCGATTTTTCAACTGGATGACGGCAACAGTAGATTCGGGTGTGTCTGTTTCAATACAAAGTTAATTAATTCATTTTTTTTATCTCTAATAGAAGGGATGTATCATTCTGGTTTTTTTTATTCCGTTTATTACAAATAGTTGCTCCGATGCCTCGAAAATATTTTAACTTCAGGATGCTCTAAAAATAAGTTGTATTGAAATTTTCGTTTCATTCATTAAAGGATTCCTTATGGGATCATTTATTGTTAAAATGGGGGGGGTCCATTTTGACCTCTGCTTTATTTACTTCTCAAGATGATATGGATGGCAATCTATATATATAGGAGTCATTTCTGATTAGGAACTCGGGAGATCTGAAATGATTTCATTTGATGGCGCCCAGCATGGAACGGGCAGATTTTTCGTCTATGATTATGATATCTCCAGTACGCTCTTGTGTACGGATGATTTAAATGCTATCTTTCTTTTCAAAGACTTCGATTTGGAACGTTCCTCTTATCAGACCCGAGGCAGATTCAGTGCTATGACTCAATTTGCTGTAAACTTCTTTAATGCTTGTTGCGGCTTTCATACTTATGTATTATGCAAATTTTAAAACTGTGTATATCTAGATGGAGGGGGGTCCATCTCACACTTTTATAGAATTTTGTGTTTGCTACTTCAGTGCCACCTGTTTCTGTCTTCTGTGTTACCTGTTTCTGTCCGCTTTAATTTAGACCCATCCATAAAATGATGTACGGAACAAGTATTTAAGAAATCTATTTAAGCCTATTTAGTTTCACTTCAGACTTTCTAAATAAATACAGAATTCAAATCAACACCAAAGGTAACCCATATGTGATTTCAAATACGGGTGTCATTAAACTTTCACACATAACACCTATTTAAAGCCAACGGCCCTACCGTGCTGAACACACCGGTTCTCATTAGATCACCGAAGTCAAGCAGCATCGGGCGCGGTTAGTACTTGGGTGAGTGATCACCTGGGAATACCGCGTACTGTTGGCACATTTCGGCCGCGGTAGCCCGGTGGTTTGCGCGCTGGATTTGCACGCTGCCACAACTGCCGCCGTGTTCATGCGGAGTACGATCACGTTAAACATGTGGATCCGTAAGTCCTTCCGAGAGGTTGGTGGTAGGGGAAGGAGGGTACGGTCCCTGTGGATGCCTCACCCACTGGGTTCCGGTCTAAATTGGGTGGCACTTCCCGGCCGTCCAAACGGTTACCTTACACCTTTCTGGTAGGTCGGACGGTCTGGGTCTCAACAACATAACACCTATTTACCAGCGATTCTGCACAATTGTCCCCATTCAATGAATCTGGCATGGTTACCAGCCCAGGAAGGAAGGCGTGAGGGTTATGTTTGTCGATATGCCAGGCGGCCAATCGATCGCATCTGAAAAGCATCCTCCCCAGGCATAAAGCTCTTTCTCAATAAAATATCACCCATTCAATAAGCATACCTGTTAACTAACACATATCTGAAGGATCCAAAGAAATAGGAACTCATTCTAGATAAGTCTGGTCTGGCTCTATTTGGATATAATAAGAAATCGAATGCAATTAGCACTGCTTCTAAGCACTGCCCGGCGTTGTGACGTTTAAACCTTACCGTGCCGACGCGGTGGTCGAGCGGTCAGGAGGCAGGCGTTTCTTTGTGATCGCTCGGTTGCCGGGTTGTGGGTTCGAGTCCCACCTGCGGGCATGGGTGTTGTAGTTAAGTCAGTCTTCTGCCCTAGTGGAGCCTCGTTCAAAGTGAAGCTGCATACTACCCTTCGCCATGGACCAGGGGTCTTTGGACTTGGTGTAAGCTTTCCTGCACCATGAGGATTTGTAACAACAACAAACCTTACCGTGCCTACACGTAGGGAAAAGAAAACAGTAATATTTTATTTCGCAATAGTAAAAAAAAAGTGTTAGGAGTTTTAATGAGTTCGTGTCTATTAAAACAGGTTGCAAAAATGTGCCGCAAAATTATATTTTGGTCAGTCATTTTGAAAAATTCCATCTAAAATCGTAAATGATTTATTCCATTGTGGGGGCGACCTCTTTACTCTATCGTTTATAAAAAGTTATTTTTTGTTCTCAGGATTGGCTATCGATAGAGCTCGCATATAGATGGAGCTGATATGGATTTAGTGTCGAATTTGTAAGATTTCCAGCTCTGTCTCTGGAGATGTCATTTCTGGTTTCGCATGGCTGTACGAAACATGGATGCAAAAGAGCATAAAAATGCTTCCTTCGAAAAGGACCCTCGTACATTTGACGACATCGGCCCATCATGGAATGGAGAATGGAACGTCTCTGAAGGTGGTAGTTGCAAATCGCACATGACTCAGGAACAGCTGAAGGGAGAAAACCGAAAGGAGATGGAATCATTGAAAAAATGCGTCGCAAGCCATTCCCCCACTAGATGCAGCGCGTTTTATTTTGAACCCAGAATATTAATTATGTTTGAAAAGTGGGTGTCATTTCTTATTTAAAGTCAGAAGGTATAAATGCGACTCACTTGTGCGGGACGTCTCCGGTGGGCGAGTGCTGTTCTCCGTCGTCCGTCGTACTCTCGTAATCGTCTGTCATCATCTGGAAGAAAATCCCTTTCATTAACGCACACTACTTTTATTTTATCGACACCCATCGAACGTTTAGTCTGTGGGTGTGGAAACAATTTTAGAATGATTTTTTGAAAAATGAAAACATTCATCCATGTTACATAAATAATCATTTTATATAAAAGTTTTTATTTCAAAACGAATGACACACACTCTAGAAATTGTACGATTTACAAATAAACCGATCTAAAAAATGACATGAAAATGACCAGTAGTATCATCCAAACACTGGGCGACCTTGATAAAATAGGACTCACTTGGAGACTTTTCAATAGAGTGCTCAACGGAACAAGATATTTTAATGTAATGAACAGGTTGTATTTGAACGAAAGAGAAAGGTCCTTGAAAATAATTTTGCATGTTATTCTCCAGAAAAGAATTGAAATAATTGCATTCTATGGGTAAAGTCATTCGATTTTTGTCGGAAAAATCGAGGAACCTACATAGAGGGTCAACGATCGAATTGAAAAAACAGACAACGGAAAGCAGTTCGAAGGTTAGAACATAATTTCTAAAACGTAAAATAGCTTCGAATTTTAATATAAAAGAATGATTCGCGTTATTATTCCCTTTTTCATTCGGATGTCATCTAAAATCTATAACGTACTCCAGTCAAAAAATGGGGTCTAAACTTCTGCCCAAAAGAATCTGAAATTGAACTAGTAAGGCGAAAAGAAAGCGTCTTTTATCCTAGAGGAGGAGTGACTTGTTTGCAGAAAGAATTGTCACCAGGACGCTATTGAATTTAAAATGCACTCGAGGGCGATGAATCAAAATGATAAGTCCATCTCGCACTTAGTTTTGTTTCAAATGCGAGTCCAATTTTCGATGGATCGGGATATTGTCTATTATAGAGTGAAGACGATCTTTTCCACTCAAAATGGAGACATAATTAAATTGGACTAGATGGTATGAGCCTTTGAAAAAGAGTTCCCCTTCCGTAACAGAATTCGAACCTTTTTTGGACACTCGACTGACACATGACCCAACGCGACAAGCCCACATTTTTCATTTCGATATAAGTTCTTATTGATATATGTTTTCATTCCAAAAAGCGTTCAATTAATAATTTGTCCAGGGTTCAACGATCCTCAATACGCCCATATTATGTGAATGGCATCATTTGCATTCGGGAGTCTCAATCCATCGTTTCAGCTCAGCTGTTAGAAAGTAGGGGATCAGCTCGTTTTTCGAAAGATTAGGTTCAATATGTTAACACTCGATTGTATCTTATTGGATTGATAGGACTCTAACGAGAGAGGGGAACTGTTATTAAGAGAGTGGATGTTTTCAATTGTATCTATTTTGTTTCGAGATGATTGAAAGAAATCACTTTGAGCCTCTCGAAAGACTTGCCTCATCCCCAATTCGCTTTCGACGATTCTCTTCGATGTGTCTGTGGCGTATCTCGGAACCCTTTAACGGGTTGGGTCGGTCACGTGGCACAGGTTACGACTCTATAAAAATAGGTCCGATAGTTTAATATTTTGAACTTTTATTTTTCGAACCCACTCGAAAAGTATCTGACCCATTAAAGTATCTGGGACACTTTAAAAGATAGATATAAATGATAAGCGACATGCCTGAAGCATGCTGAAATTTCATGCATGTACCGCTCAGTTAGTAAACTCATTTCAAGTCCAGGCTCGGATGAAAAAGCGAAAGGTCCGGCTAGCGAGTTACTGGGACCCAAACAAGTGCTCATGGAACCTACGTATCACTGGAGACCGGCTCCTTTGTATCTCGCAGAACTCCGTCGGACCGGAGACACCGTCCATTGCTTTTAGATTTCCCGCCTTTTTATGCGTGAACGGTCGGATAGCAACCCTTCTGAAATGACACTGCTAAAAAGAAAACCCGTTTGTGAGGATATGCGTGAAACTATATATTAGACTAAAACAATAGAAGACGAATAGATAGGTACCTATGTTTGAAGAGAGTACCCGGATACATCCTGGCGAAACGCATATTCCGATACCTTTTTCTTGACTTCCATTTTCTCGTAATGACGCGATATTATTTGTGGAGGATCGTTTTTAATCACGGCAAGTCGAACGAAAGCACACGTCCACTACTCTTTTCTATAGTAATCATTCACTTGATTTCTCCGAGAAACACGAATGAATGCGAGCCGTACCTGCATCCTCAGTTCTTCCATGAAGGCGCTGTCCCTCCTTTTCACCATTTTCCTGAGTTGGGCCCTGCACCCTATGGTGGTGGCCCGGGGCCGCATCTCGTACTGCATGGCAGGGAGCACGCTCGACTGATCCGCGTCTCCTCCGCAGGTGTCTATCTCCGGGGCACACGCGATAAAGCGGCCCGATAAAAAAGAGTAGACGCGCTTGATTTTTGTCCTGCCCGTTATCGGGAGTGCAGTTGGGAATCAAACAGATATCGGATCTCTTCGATGCATCCATTTTTCTATTTTGAATGGGGGCTATCTTTAGCGACTCGAGTAGAAATCGTTGGATGACCTCGAGACATAGCTTGACATGTTTAATATCTCGAGAACGACTCGTGATAACTCTCGAACGATCGCGTGACATCGGGTTACACGCACTCACTCAGAACGATCGCATAGGATAACTGTGAATCCATTCAATTGTGTTACGATCTTTTTTTCTATGTTAGCTGAAGCAGCTGCAACATCTGGAGAGCGATACATTGGAACGTCGGTACATTATGTTATGCATTTCAAAGTAAAACATAACATGTAAAATAGTAATTTTTAATATAATAATTTTCCTTATCTTTTTTTTAAAATTGCGTCCGAAAGCGAACCTCTCTATTTTATAGCTGGGATCGCTGGGACGGAAGATTTCACTCACCGGAAAGGAACGACGCTACTTTTTAAGGTTGATGTCATTCCAGATATAGGTTTAAAATCTCACGTTTGTAGAGAATGTGTATTATTTTTTTCCTTCCAAATTCAATAAAACGGCTCATTCTGCTTCTTCCAGCGTACAAGCTCTTCTCTTACGGAGACGAGCAGGATTTGCATACATGGAATGTAAGAGTGTTCCATTTTGTAGTATCAACTGAAGGTAGCTACGTCTGGGTTGCGTAAGGAAAAGGTACGTTTCCTTTAATGGCACTTAAAGAATAATTTATGAACAAGAATATTCTTCTTACCTTGGGCGGTACGAGCGCTCTCCTACGGTGGAGTGCCGAGGCCGGAGGAGTGTCCTCCATTTCGCTCTCCTCTTCCTCCTGCGAACTGCGCTTCTCCTCCTGCGATGACAGGCGCTTGAAGACATTCGAGGGACCGTCCTCTTGATCCTGGAGAGAGAGAGAGAGAGAAACAGCCTGTCAATTTTCATTGTTGCTTTTTAAAACTATATCATGCACGGTTTCTCATAAATGTTCATCGAGGTCTTCCTTTTCCACTTCTGAACACTTTTGGAAGTGTAGCCGTTTGTGCATATGCCATGGACATTGAAATACTCGTTATGGACATTCCAATCGCAACTTTATTTGTGTGATTAGGACCCTACCTAACGGCAATATTTACAGTTACTTTTAGCAGCTTATCTTGCTCAGATACGTTCTACAATAGTGCTGTGTATAGAGTCATACAGATGCCGTATGTTGCGAAACATTTCCCCACAGATATTGCCAGTCTATACTCGCATCTAGTCCTACAAATGCTCCTATAAATTACGTGACAGTGCGTTCGTTCTCTGGTTGCAAAATGGCTCTACCAAGACCTGCTATGAAAGGCAACACACGAGGAAGCAGGATTTTCTGAACGTACAGCTACAGTGTCTAGAAGGAATTGTGCGCCGACCGCCTATACCTCCCAATGTTGGGAGATGTTCTTGAAAAGCCGCCTTCGCCAGACGGCGTTGCTCTCGAATAAGCGGTTAAAAGCGGAAGAGTTAACATTGAAACTAATGGGAATTGATTGCAATTAAAATGACCGATATCTTTCGAAATAACTGAAATAAATTCACACCCAATTTGTATAAAATTGAGTGTGATTATTGTAAGTGGTATACACAAAAAGTCATTTGATTTTCAGAGAGATTGAGCTAGGGATATATTCTTATTTTTAAAATTTTGTTTAACTTGATCTGGTGTTCGTTCAAACCTTTGAGGTCCAAAATAATCAGGTTCATTTATCACAGTAACGTGAAATTCGTTATGACGTTTTCTCTTGTGGTATATTTCAGTTCTTCCGATTTTGAAGCTTATCGGGCTAGCCCGTCCTGGGCCCGCCATAGGACTTTACCTGGTTTTTGAGAATAACTCGAAAATCAGAGAAAGTAGGAAATCTAAATTTAATATATCGTTTTCTTTTGGGGTATATTTTAATTCTTTCAATTTTGAACCGTAGCGGGTTAGCCCGTCTTAGGCCCGGCTTAGAAACTCACTCGTTTTTGCGGTATAACTCGAGAACAGGTGTACCTAAAAATTCGAAATTTAGCTTATCCTTGTCATTTGCTGTATATTTTAACTCTTTGGATTAAAAATATTTTCGGACTAGCCCGTCCTGAGCCCAACAAAAGAAATACATCGGTTTTTGAGAATAACTAAAAATTCGGAGCATCTAGAATGTCTGAATTTAATATATCATTGTCCTTTGGGGTATATTACATTTCATCACATTTCGAACCTTATCGGGCTAGCCCGTCTTGAGCCAACCATAGAAATTTACTTTTTTTTTCAAGAATAACTCCATCAATCGGAGTAGCTAAAAAATGTAAATCTAGTATATCATTCCCTTTTGGATGGATTTTAATCTAGATTTTGAACCTCATTGGACTAACCCGTCTTGGATCCGCTGAAGAATGCATTCGTTTCTGAAGAATAACGCGAGAACCGAAGTAGCTCAAAATTCCAAGTTTAACGTGTCGTTGGCTTTTGGGGTATATCTAAGTTTCTTCGGACTTGAACTTTATCGGGGTAGCCCATCCTGGGCCCGACATAGGAATGAATCTGTTTTTTAGAATAACTGGAAAATCGAGGAAACTAGAAAATATAAATTTAGTACATCCTTATCTTTTGAGGAATATTTTAATTCCTTCGATTTTGAACCGTATCGGGTGAACCCGTTTTGGGTCCACCTTAGAAATTCACTTTTTTTTGGGGGGGGGGGGAATAACTCTAGAACCGGAGTATCTAAAAGTTTCAGGTTTCGAATGTCGTTGTCATTTGCTGTATGTCTTAGCTCATTGGATTTTACACCTGATCGGGTTAGCCCGTCCCGGTCCCAACAAGAAGAATGTATTCGTTTTTTAAGAACAGCTCCAAAACTGTAGCAACTAGAATATCTAAATTTAGTTTATCATTGTCTTTTAGGGATATTTTATTTCTTTGGATTTTGAACCTTATAAGACTCGCCCGTCTTGGGCACGACATAGTGGTAATGTACTCGTTTTTCGAGAATAACTCGTAAATCGGAGCAGCTAAAAAAATCTAAATTTAGTATATCAATTTCTTTTGGGATTTATCATAATTTATAATTTGAACCTAATCGGGTTAGCCCGTCTTGAGTCCGCCTTAGGAATGCGATCGTTTTTGATGAATAACTCGAGAACCGGAGTAGCTAAAAATTCCAAGTTTAGAATGCTATTGTCTTTTGTGGTATATTTCATTTTTTCGGCTTTGAACTTCATTCAGCTAGCCCGGGCTGGGGCTGCCATAGGAATATACTCATTTTTTTAGAATAACCCGAAAACTGGAGCAGATAGAAAATCCAAATTTAGCATATTAATTCCTTTTCGGGTAGAATTTAATATTTTCGGTGTATATATAATTATAATTAGTGGCGTAGGCATGGGCAATAGGATGTGTGGTAAAAAACATCATTTGCCGAACCATTACATTAGTTCTCAAAATTGTCCAAATGAATTAAAACAAATGAATTTTATACTATAAGCTCCATTCGATCGTCGACTTTCCTTTTTTCCCAGATACAGAGTTACATCCATATGCAAATGAACTAAGAAGTGCGAAATTTATCCACGGATGTTGGGTCGGTGCACTGGGAGTACGAGTGAAGGTTGCGGTTCTGCGTGATCTGACGAAGAAGGATTTTTGCCTTCGAAACCGGTCGATATTAGTATTTTGAGTTGTATTCTGCTTTTTACGAAGATAATTTAATTTCTTTAGCAGAAATTTGGACCGCACGTATTGATATTGTTTACTTGAAATTGAAATTTTTCAATCATTTTTAAAAGCACTATATGAATAACTTGAACGAATGCTTTAAAACCAAACTTTTGTTTTGCATTTTGATACATATTACCATATAAACCTAAAAAGGGAATGTATGATAATGTCTAGCAGATATTTTGTTTTATCTCATATGTTCGGCTCTAGGGGAAAATGCCTGTGGGTGGCTCTGTGAATTCGGAAGAAAAACATGAAACACCATTGCCCCTTGAACATTAGAACAGAGTGGGGGCTGCCTACAAGTGCTGTCTTTTTCGTACGGTGAAAGATGGCGCTGGTAAGAATTTCGATTGAGAGTGGACATGCAATCGACCGCTCTTTTGTTTCGACAGGCGAGTCTCTCACACACTTTCCCTCCTTCTTATCCCTTATTATCAATTACTGTTTTAAATACTGCTATTTGCCTTCTCCGCTCCGTACCGCCAAAGTCATTTTCTTCAACAAGCCGGGTAAAGATCCTACCTCAATTTCGTCATATCGCCCTATCTGCCTCCTCCCAACCTTTGGGAAAATCTTAGAAAAGCTATTTATCAATAAATTAAACTTTTGGTTGAAGACTGGGAATTCTTTACATCCTCAGCAATATGGCTTTAGGGAGCGCCACGGTTGCGAAGATGCCTCATGCCAGCTTGTCGAAACTGTTAACAAATTGAAATCCTCTTCTCATGTTTCCTTAACCATCCGTGGAGCATTTGACAACGTAAATTGGAATTGACTTCCTCACACCTTCGACTTAATAAATCTTCCTGCTACCTACAGATACTTTATATACTCATATCTCAGCACTAGAACCATCAATTATACGGAAAATAACTTTACCTTTTCTAAACATATTTCCAAGGGAGCCCCACAGGGCTCAGTCATCTCTCCTATTTTGTGGAATATATATTTCAATAAAGTATTCCTCTTAAATAATGAAGAATTTTACCTGCAGGCCTTCGCGAATGATCTTGCAGTGGTCACTTATTTATTCTATTTCTATAATCACCCTTGGACGAAAAACCAACAACATTTTAAATTCCATCGCAAGTACCCTTTCCTCTCTTAAACTAGAGGTCTCCGCAGAAAAGTCAAATTGTATCTTTTTAATCGTTCCAAATCAAAAAGGAAAATTAAGCCATCCATCAAAATTCTTAACTCACCTATCAAACTTTGTAGAAGCCTAAAATATTTAGGTCTTAAAATTGATGATAATCTCAAATATGGAGCGCGCATATATTTTATTTAAAAAAGAAATGCTTCAAGCTTGCTTCTACTTTTGGTGAACTCTCTGGGGGTAACTGAGGGGAGGGGGGGTCAATAAATCCTTCCTCAAATCATGGTATCTCTCAGTCATTGAAAATACTATTACATTCGGTTCTGGTGTTTGGGGGAGGGGTCTCTTAATGGGGCTCAAATCAGTAATCTTATTTCATTACAACGGTTATTTCTGCTTAAAATCTCCTCCGGCTTTAGAACAACCTCGAGCATTTCTCTTTTCTCCATTACTGGCATCCCCCCCATCCACCTTTTAATTGAAATTCTCCACAAAAAATTTCTCTTTTGGAAACTGCCTATTGATTCGTTTTCTAACCCTTCCTTTCCTCCTCCTTCCTCTTTTGACTTTAATTGTCCTCTTTCTATTTCTCCTCCTTCTAATCGCATTGTCCTCCTTAAACCTCAGGATTCGCCCTCCTTCTCTCCCCTGAACTTTTACACCGACGGCTCCAAACTTGAAGATAACGTTGGCTTTTCTGTTTGTTTATTCAAAAATGATAAATTAGAAGAGGTATTTAAATTTAAACTTGACAATGGAAACACAGTTTTTCAAGCAGAAATCTCTGCTATTAACTTTGCTATTGACTGAGCAACCACTTACCATTCCAAAATTAATATATTTTCGGACAGACTTTCTTCAATTCAGGTCTTTAAATCCATCAAAAACAAATCAAATTACATTAATTCTATCAAAATTTCAGCTCTTGAGCTAAACACCTTTTTAATGTCTCCTGGGTCAAAGCCCATGCTGACAACCTGGGAAATGAAGTCATTGTGACTTCCATGCAAAAGAGGCCACCTCCTCCGGTTCCCCTTTTTCCGTCCCTTTCCCTTACTCGCGGTTAACTTATTTTTGTAAAACTCTCCTTCTCTAGAACTGGCAAAAATACCTCAATGAATATATTTCTCCTAGGATCCATGACCCTGCCAGAATTCTTAATTTCCTCCCCAACGTTAACGTTAATACTCAAATTTACAATAAATACCTGATATATTTTTTGACTGGTCATGGTCCTTTTCTCGATTATTTATACTATTTTAAACATATTATAAATCCCCTAACTGCTTATGCAACTCATTTAACGATGTAGATCATTTTGTTTTCTCTTGCCCCTTAACGAAGAAATTTCATCTCACTAAACCCACCCCTGGAAATCAAGCGACTTCCAGAGCGTTTTCCAGAGTCATCAACCATAACAGTCAATCCATTTATTATCTCAAGAACTATGTTCTCATTGCAGGAGACATCTAATAAAGTCAAATGACAAGCTCGTCTGGTGTTTCTGCTCTCAATTTTTTCTGATCGGTGAAAACTCCCTTCCCTTGTACATACCTTCCCCTCCTGTACATATGTGTACATAATTGTATTTCCCCCTCAACTTGTGTATATATTGCGTCAACTCTTTTCGCACCCTCATCTGTTCACTGGTAGGTCGGACGGTCTGGCTCTCAACAACAACAACACCCTCATCTGTTATGGGTTTATATTATTTATCCAACTTGTATTTAAATCTGTATTTATCTGTATAACTTACACTTTGTGTTCAATCATTATATACCATCTTGTCACTTACCCATTCTTATCACCCATTCAACTTCATATCCTTCTCTACTTCATATCCTCTAAGTTCCTTCATATCCTAACTTCATATCCTTCATATCCTAACTTCATATCTTCTAAGTTGAGTTTCCCCCTTTTGTTTTTGTGTCACTTTATGTTGTATTTTATATTTTGAATGTTTTTTCTTCTTGTTTTGTATGCCGGTGTTACTCGTTTGTAAAACTGTATGTTTAAGAGATATATTCCTTCAAGTGTAAAACAATCTTGAATCTTTAATAAATCTCCCGACTGTCGGTCGCTGACATTGGAAGCCGGCATCTGCTGGTTTCCTTTCCCGGTCGTCCAAACGGCTACTCGAGTCCTTGGACGAGTCGGACGACCTGGGTCTTCAACATTCAACACGTTTCCGCAAATTGCCACATTTCTTACGCGAACAATGCTCAAAAGATCCGCAAATCAGCGGGGACTCTGGAAATGGGTAGAACATCAGGAAAGGGCATTTTGTACTGCCTTCAGGGTGGCCTCTAGATACAATTGGAAGTATCTCATTAGCACATTGCTCATCTGAGATCGAATCTGTTTTTACTTAGAACAGTCACATGCACAATATTTTTTTTCGTTCATAATCTGCGAATTTCAGCATCCAAAAATCCCGTCACAAGACTTTTCTTTGTATTATACTATGTAGTACGAATATTACTATGAATCTTTAAAATGCACCGTGGGCTGGTTTCGCATTATTTAATTCTCTTGCATATAAGCGTAGCCAAGATCTAGGATAAGGGGGTCGACGATCGAATGTGGGTTTACACAACAGTACAAAATACTTTTTCAAATATAATTCCTAAGGAGAACTAATGTAATTGTTTAATTGTTTGGTAAATGATAATTTTTCTCCGATTTTCGAGTTATTTTCCAAAAACGAATGCATTCCTAAGACTGGGCAAAGACGGGGTAATCTAAAAAGTTTAAAATCCAAAGAATTTAAATATATCCCCAAAGAGAATAATATACTGAATTTAGATATTCTAGTTGCACGGTTTTCAAGCACTGATCGGGCTAGCCCGTTAAGGTTTTAAATCCAATGAGCTAAGATATACAGCAAATGACAACGACATTCTAAACTTGGAACTTTCAGATGCTCCGGTTCTAGAGTTATTCCTTCAAAAAACTGAATTTCTAAGACGGGCCCAAAACGAGTTCGCCCGATACGGTTCAAAATGGAAGGAATTAAAATATTCCCCAAAAGATAAGAATGTACTAAACTTATATTTTCTAATTGTCCCGATTTTCCAATTATTCTAAAAAAACGGGTCCATTCCTATACTTAAATATACCACAAAAGCCAACGACATGTTAAATTTGGAATTTTTAGCTATTGCGGTTCTCGAGTTATTCTTCGAAAACGAATGCATTTTTCAGCGGACCCAAGACGGGCTAGCCCGATGGGGTTCAAAATCTAAATTAAAATCTATCCAAAAGGAAATGATATACTAAATTTACATTTTTAGCTACTCCGTTTGATCGAGTTATTCTTGAAAAGCAAGTAAATTTCTATGGCGGGGCAAGACGGGCTAGCCCGATAAGGTTCGAAATGCGATGAAATATAATATACCACAAAGGACAATGGTATATTAAATTTAGACATTCTAGATGCTCCGAATTTTGGGTCATTCTCAAAAACTGATATATTCCTCTTGTTGGGCTCAGGACGGGCTAGCCCGATGGCGTTCAAAATCTAAATTGAAATCCATCCAAAAAGAAATGATATACTAAATCTACATTTTTAGCTACTCCGTTTGATCGAGTTATTTTTGAAAAGCGAGTCAATTTCTATGGCGGGTCAAGACGGGCTAGCCCGATAACGTTCGAAATGCGATGAAATATAATATACCACAAAGGACAATGGTATATTAAATTTAGACATTCTAGATGCTCCGAATTTTGAGTTATTTTCAAAAATCGATATATTCCTCTTGTTGGGCTCAGGACGGGCTAGCCCGATAAGATTTTTAATATAAAGTGTTAAAATATACAGCAAATGACAAGGATATGCTAAACTTCGAATTTTTAGATATACCTGCTCTCGAATTATACCAAAAACAAGTAAAGTCATATGGCGGGCCCAGGACGGGCTGGCCCGATAACCTTCAAAATCGAAAGACCTGAAATGTACCACAAGAGAAAACGTCATACCGAATTTCACGTTACTGTGATGATTGAACTTGGTTATTTTGGATCTCAAATGTTTGAACGACCAACAGATAAAGTTAAAAAAAATTTTACAAATACGAATATATCCCTAGGTCAATCTCTTTGAAAATCAAATGACTTTTTGTGTATACCACTTGCAATAATTACACCCAATTTCAGACAAATTCTTCAATTATTTCCAAAGATATCGGTCATTTCATTTGCATTAAATTCCCATTAGTTTCAATGTTAACTCCTCCGCTTTTAACCGCTTATTCGAGACCAACGCCGTCTGGCGGAGGCGGTGTTTAGGGAACTTGTGTTTCGCCTCGGTCGGCACACTATTTCTTCTAGGCACTGTAGTACAGCTGTGCTATAGTGACTGGAATGTCGCGTTCAGGAAATGCAACAGATGGCGCTGCAGTTAAAACTCACAGCAGACAACTCTATACTTTTCTATGCAAAAAGTACGTTATTTTAAATTAAAAATTTAAATAAACTAACTGTTTGAAAATTGTTTTGACTTCAAAATAGGGTTTCGGGAGAAATATTTTCCCTCAGAAACAATTCCTTTTATAGTTAATACGGAGTTATTAATGCAAAATATTTTTAATTCGTTTCTTGCACCCAAACAGACTATTTCATGGGTCTGTGATGCGCTGAATTTTTGTTTTTATTTTCAGTATTGCTTTGTAAAACATTTCATTATTATTTCGTTAGCAAACGTTTATTTTTTTTTTAATTATAGAGAATAAATATAAAATCATACAAATTCACCTTACAACTTGGGGAGGGGTACAAAACGAATGTAAATTTACACTAAATTTGTTTTAAATAATGCATTTGTAGACAGAAATGCATATCAACTTCTTTCTTTTATACAAAAATTAAATAAAATAGCTAAGATAAAACTTGAATAAAATTTTTGTAAATAAGTCGTTTTGTGAGTTGCGTTTGGCGAAAGATAGAGTCAAATTTATCTTAGTATACCTACATAAATAATAAAACTTACCTGACAGCTCCTCTTTATAACATATCACTGTAAATCCTTAAAGATATGTACGTTATATCTATATATAGCATTAAGATAAGAATATTCTATCTCGATTATCTTTTCATTACAATGTTTTTTTTTAAATGCAGGGGCGGCTATTCAGGGGGGCCGCGCGGACCCTCTTGATCAAGCACTTCAAATTCTTTTAGTTATATAGGTTAATTACAATTTTTAAGGAAATTATCTGAAATTTATTTCAACTAAAAGTCGAATTATTGGAAATAAGTGATAAAATTGTCACTAGATGGCAGTACTAAAGTTTTGACTTCCAAAAAAATCTCTTATGCCCTTTTCATACTATATTAAATTTATAGGGGAAAATTTTGCCTTAGAGGGAAAGACAAGGGATTTTAATGAGAGCCGCGTCCCGTATTCACCTCTGGTTGACAGGGCCCCCACAAGGGGGGGGGGGGTGTCAGTTAGTACCACGGTACTGGGGCCCGACGATTGTTAGGGGCCCGTGAACATTGCTGAAGATAAAATATTTATTATAGATCATCTGTGTATGAATTTATATTTTTTTCCTAAATGACTTGAAGATTGTCTGTTTCCCAAAATAGTCAAACAAGCTAAAAGAAGATCTCCTTAGTTCAATACACGTCGTCTGAGTAGAGATAGCTTCACAATGTCTAGAATTGCACTGCTAAAATTGGTAAAATGAATACGTTTATAACACTAGCGGGTAAGTTTCATTCATTCAAGTTTACAGCTCATATCAATCACATCCAGCTGACTACTAAAACGATTCTTGTCTACAGATTTCTTTTGTGAAATTATAAGGATGGGAAGGGGCGATCTTATCTTCCCTCCTCGTAAACCAATTAACGCGACGGGGTATCCATAGTGTCCCATGTCCGACTTGGTCCGACTGAATGTTGGTCAGTAGAAAGGAAAAATGCTAGTTTCTATCTACAGCTTTGGCATGGCACGAACCAAAGCAGATTAAATGGCTCCTTCCTTGAAGGCATGAACGTGCTTCCCACTCCCACATTGATTTCAGTGATGTAATAGTTTATATTACTTTAAAGAAAGTACAAAAAGCAAGTTCTGCTATCGGTGCTAGTGCATCTAAATTTTATAAAAAAAATAAATTATTCACTGAAACAGAGGCAGTATTATATGCATACTACCATCTAAGATTTAAGGTATGCTCAAAATAATTGTCTTACATTTTTCAAATATTAGTTTTAGATATCTTAATCTTGAAAGACAGTTCATCTTAGAATAAATTAAATTTATTTTATCACATTTCTATGCTGCTTTGTAAATGTATTCCTTTAAAATAACTATAGTTAAATACGTACAAAACGTCAGACAAACTATTGCATATTAAAGGAATATGAATGCTTTAGTGTTTATAATAATGCGTTTTTAAACTGTCGATTTTATGTTGAACTTCGTAATTAGTAGAGAAAAACCATTGAAAGAGAAAATTCACACACTCTCTATTATACATTACATTTTGCCAAGACGTATCCTGGGGAGGAAGGGGGAGATTTGGGGGTCGTCTGCCCCCTCTCCCGAAATCCTAATTAGAAAATGCTTTTTTTATTAATGGCACCTATTGTGCATACTCATTTGACATTTTATTTCATAAATATCAGAATTGATACATTTTGGAAGAAACCTTTTATGAACATAATGAATGAGTTTAGAACAACACATGGCAATATAATTTCGAATGAACTTCGTGTTTCCATTCTTTTAATGCAATTCTAAAAATGAATTAGAATCAAAGAATTAGTTATGAAGCGAAAACGTTTTCGATCCACTTCATTTTATCAATGTTATTGGCGGATTGTACAAATGGGGGAGTATGTATTCACCGTAGTTCAAAGGATATTCACGATTTCCTTGAAATTTGGTAGCTGTGTTAGTTAGGCATGACTCTGGCGCTCATTTGATTTTTGGTGACTATGAAACAATAAGAAAAATCCGAAAAATGAGAAGTTTCTATTAAACTATATACTCTGTGAAGTAATTGTAGTGCTACAAAATAAAATAAAATGTTAACTGCTCCCGCTATGTAAACTGTTAACTATATAAACTGTTTTCAACACCATCATATTTTTAATTGTGGCACGATACTTGGCGAATTGGTATTTAAATAGAACTAGTTTGCTATACAAAAGATGAAATTCAATGATAAACTGCAAAATCAGTGTCATTTAGAAATTATAATTTTGTAATGATATAATGCATTAAATCAACAAGAAAGATCAATCACGCTTAAAGCATTGATTGTAAAACACTTTCCAACTGCCATGCAATTTTATTTAAACATCTCCAAAATGCGATACATTCAGCGATCCTATTTTTAAAATTATTACAATACTACATTCATTTATTATATTTGAAAACTTAAAACTTGATCGAAAAAAAATGAACTTTATTCAAATGACGTCCTTGAAATATAAATCGCCTGGTTTTCAGTTTCGTAAAGCCATTTTTACGGCAGTTACCGTCCGAACGGACAAACAGACAGACAGAATGAACAAAGTCATAAATGCTTTTCAACTCTGTTGTAAAGTGTTAAAAATGATTTCCGTCGTTAAAGTTTTCAAAAATGTGCCGATTAAAATCTTTTAGGATCATTTTAGTAGAGCATTTGGAAGATACAAACTTTTACTGCTAATTGTTAAAAAACGGTTTTTGTCAAAAGCAGAGTCTTTGGATTTTTCAATGAGTCAAAACGATTGAGGCACCAAAATGGCATGGATCTGAACATGTGCTGTTTCCATCTGAAAAGTTACGAAACAAAAGAAAGTTGATTTTCTGGTAAAATTCCAAGATACTTTGGACATATTTTATTTTATTTATATGCTGCATATGCATGTTGACTGGGGATCATTCGACTATCACACCGATAACTTTATTTGTGTGTGGTTGTTCGCCACTGAAATGTTGCAATGCCATTATTTTTACAAAAATTTTTTTGAGGTATCCATTTTTCAGGATCTATTATACTCGTAGATGAAGCTTAGATACGACCTGGTACGGATCGAGCATTCAATTCTGGAGGAGGTAGGCAGGTTCACTCAATATTTCCATATCTGATTCTTTTTACGCTTCTAGTTCAGTTTTCTCTTTTCCTTTTGAAGCATCCATTTTCTAAGATTGGCGGTAAATAGAGCTTTGGTGATGGAAAGTTGAGGGATAGTTTTGATTCGGATTTTTTCCTACTTCTGCTTCAAAAAATGTCCCTTGTTTCTTGGAATTGGCTACAGATTTCCAAAAATTTCCAATCTATTTTTTGGAATTGGCTACAGATAAAACTTAGTCAATGATTGATGCAGTCACATTTTGAAGAGGTTAGAGGAAATCACTCAGAATTTTAACTTCCGATTGTGGAAATGTCACTTTCATTTAAAAAATTTACATTTTCCTTGCAACATCTGTTTTTTTAATGAGCTTAGAGGATGACTCATATGGATTCAGCATCCAATTCCAAAGGAAGAGAACTTCCTCTGGAATTTGGTTTTCTAAGGATTTCTACTTGCGGTTTTGCATCTTATGGTTCAAAATATTTCCATGAAATGTATATTTCGATTGACTATAGATAGAGTTTAGGTGGTGAATGATATGACTTTAGCATCGAATTTCAGGGATGATGAGGATTTACTAAGGAATTCGACTTCCAGTTCTTTTTCCAATTCTGGATTAAAAAAAAATTTCATTTTCCTTCCAACATTTATTTCTCAGAATGGGTTATGGATAGAGCTTATGATGACTCATATATTATAGATTCAGTATCAAATATTTTAGAGGTTAAAAAATTCATTATGGATTTCTAGTTCTATATATGTCTCTTTTGATTAAAAAATTACAGTTTTTTACAATCATTATTTCTCAGGGCTGGTTACTGATTCTACATCGAACTTTGGAGGTGGTCACTCATGATTTCCACTTCTAGTTCTGGAAATGTCCCTTCCGATCGTTCCAAACTTGTGTATGACTCTACGAAATACACGAGCGAAGAAGTATAAAAATATTTCTTCTAAAATGAAATATACACACCACTTGCCATCATATGAAATATCCTTCACAAATTTCTTATTTGTCAGTCTTATATTATATAAAACCTTGTACTTGATCTATTTTATGAAATTCTACTCTACTCCTAAATAATACAGAAAAAAGAGGCACCTTCTCCCTTATTCCTTTATCGCGGCTCGACATGGTCCCCGGGCCCAAAATTGGATGTGGCTGGCTGATAGAGCGAATGGTATGTTAATATAACGGCAATAGACATTTCAGTTAAAAAAACAGACATTGCAATATTTCAATCCGATGTGAGCCGCGCCGATAATCGCGGCTCTCAGCCAAAGAAGCCAAAAAAGAAACGAATACCGTGAACGACTGACTCGAATTGGCTAAGTTTCGCTCATTTGGCCTTGAATTTTTCTTGATAAATGAGTGTTCTCTCTCTCGCTTCTTGTTAAAATAATAAATTTGGATCTTTAAATAAATATTTGAAAATAAATGACTGTATTGATGCAATTCTGATTTATTTTATGGATCCTAGTGAACTAGTTCTTTCAGTTTGGGTTCATGAAGAAATAGTTTAGCAGTATTTGATACAGAAAACAGAAATTCAAAAAAGTTTCGATATGGGTCATTCCATATGGGGACACCCGATGAGTGTTGCTCTGTAGTCACAGATTTTTTTTTAATTTTTACCATGGATACACATGGTAATAAAACCTCCAAATCTGAATTTGTAATGTATATATCCTAATAATGGCCCAGATACAGGCATTTGAAAAATGGTCATTTTTGCAAAATGGCAGCCATCTTGGATTTTGCACTAATGTTTAGAAATGTAATAGCTTGAGAACTAATGGCTCAAATTAAATAATTCTGCTACCAATTTAAAGCTATTTATATCAGAAATATAGGTGCCATATCAAAACAGTGAAAAATATATATTTTAATATTGTTATTACATGAAAATTGCAATAATCACCTCTGGATTGATAGGTAACTTTAATGGGCTATAAAAAAAATGGCCCCTCATATTTTTTTCTGAAACTTGGTACAAATACTAACTAATGTGTGCGCTTTAGGTATAAAAAATTAGAAAGGTAATATTTCTTATTACAGAGAAAAATAGCTTTTAAAATATATACATTTAGCTAACATTTGACATGCAATGTTTTAATCATTTAAAAAATATATATATTTTAAAAACAAATAATGAGCATAAACAAAACACAGGAATTTTTTACACACTAACTAGTATGTGTGTTTTAAGTAAAAAAAAAATAAGATGGTAATATTTAATTTAATAACTAAAAAATTTGCTGTTATATGTATAGGAAATCAGTGTAAAAATCTCTGGGATGATGAAAAATTCTAATGAAGATCTTCCTAAAACCATACAGTTATCACTCTTATTTTTATTTTCTTAGTTCAAATTATAAAATGGGCATTTTCTATATTCAGTAAAACTGTAGATACCCATTTTTTCCTAGTGGGCCACTGGCACCTAAACAAATTTCATCTAAGAGGCAGTACAATAACCTTTCGCCTATTTATAAATGACAACTATCGCATAAAGCTGAAGCTTTTCAGCATACATATAGTTAATTTCACAAAAAATAATTTGTAATTAGATAATATAAAGCACTCATTTTCATGAACAGCACTAAAATAAAATAAAAAATTAAACACAGAACTACAGCATGTCTATCACCAAAAAATATCTTTAAAAATATCACCCTGCCAGCTCCAAGGGAAACACTGGGTGATATCCCTATCTAGTTGAAATAAGTACCTAAACATAAACAAACAAGCTGTTGAAGAAGGAAGTGATCCTATAGCACTAATATTGTTTCTGGAACATTTAAAAACACCTGCTTCTGGGTCACATGAGACATCAGCTGCCTATAGCCTCAGAATTTTCAACTCTAATACTCCCTCAGTTCTGTTATATAAGTAATAGCAGTTAACATATATTAGTTGTCAAAGTTCCTGAAATGATTACTTGACCTGCATCATCTGTTTTCTCTTAGGTTGAGTTCAAAATACAATGTTATATTACATTTCTGGGTGACTTATTCCTTTCAGAGCTCATTTTTGTTCAAGTGTTCAGAGCTGAGTATGTTCAACAAATAAATCAGTGAATTGTGCTTCTATGATTATTTCTTTTATTTATCTTCCATGATTAGTTCTTGTCTTATTCTATAAAAAATTGAATGTTTTGTCTGCAAGAAAATCAATGTGTCATTAAATACTGAGTTTATTTCTGTACTTGTGTCCTGAGTGGTAGTGTAGTATCTGCAAGATTCACAAGGATGAATATCTGAAATGGTACAGTTTAAGACAGAAAACTTGTGATTCATCTAATAAACACCTCACCAAAATCAGAGCTGCACCTAATACCAATTTCTCTCAGACTGTCAATGATAAATCAGGAATTACTCATTCCAGGAAAAAAACTCTGTACTTCTTGTTATTCTTCCTTGCATTCATCAATTAGTGAGTCAGAGGTTCATACTGCTGACATGGAGATGACCAATGATGCAGGTTATAGTGAAGTCAGAATAATAATGGAACAATTGAATAAAAGCTGTGAACTTTTGGATTTATCGCCAATAAAGGTCAATAGATTTAGCTCTAAGAGGAAACTCAGTTATATGCAAGTTAAGAAATTAAGTAGCCATGTTGCTACTAAAACTGGTACAGTATTGGGTATTGAAAGTATTAATAAGCCACAAAATTCAAAAGACATTATTTACTCAAATTGCACATCTCTGATGGAAAAATTATTGAATAAGTTTTCTTTAGATGCATCATTTAAAAAAAAGTTGCAAATTTTAAAATTAGTCCAAGATTCATGGATAGTCCAACAAACAAAGGTTTGTTATATTACTACAGAGAATTTGGTAAAAAAAAAAGCAAGAAAAATAAAAAAAACAGAAGGGATGTTATCAATGGCTAGTGAAATATGTGTTAAATTAAATTCTGATACTATAAAAAAAATTACTAGTTTTTATTAAAACATTCGTTTGTGTCCAAGAAAAAAAGACTGCATATCTATACTAAGTAAAAATGGGAAAATATTGAAACAAAAAAGATTACTTTTGCATAATTTAAAGGAATTATACCTTGCATTTAAAGAAAATCAAAATGAAGTAAAAATACTATCTAAAATTTGTACACTACATCCAACAGAATATGTCATTGTTGGAAGCAAAGTTATTAATTCTGTATGTGTTTGTATCATTAAAATATTAAACCCATGCTTCATACCATCCATATCAGTGACTATACTATATCATTATTAAAAGAAACAAGTTTATTAAACTGAATCAGAAAAGTATGGTACACAGGTGGGAAAACTGTCCATCTTCAGAAATTCTTAAAGAAGTATGAAGGCATCTCAATGAATTAGAAATTAATATGTGTTTTGTTTGTATATGTTATGTTTATGCATTCTCATGGCCCAAGTGCATCATATATATGGCCAAAACCTCTAGATGTGTGCCAAACATTCCAATACTGGCTATTAGATGAAATTGGTTTAGGAGCCAGTGGCCACTAGGAAAAAATGGGTATCTTCAGCTCAACTGAAATACTTTTTTATAATTTGAAATAAGAAAATAAAATATAAGAGAGATAACTGTATGGTTTTTAAGAAGATTTTTATTAGAATGATTTAGTACGCCAGAAATTTTTACACCAAGTTCCCATACATATAACAGTATTTTTTTAGTTATTAAATTAAATATTACCATCCTAATTTCTTTTTGTACTTAAAGCACACATACTAGTTAGTGTGTAAAAAATTCCTGTGTTTTGTTTTTGCTCATTATTTGTTTTTAAAAAATATATTTTTTTTAAATGATTAAAGCATTGCATGTCAAATGTTAACTAAAATGTATATATTTTAAAAGCTATTTTTCTCTGTAATAAGAAATATTACTTTTCTAATTTTTTTTGTACTTGAAGCACACATATTAGTTAGTATTTGTACCAAGTTTCAGAAAAAAATATGAGGGGCCATTTTTTTTATAGCCTATTTAAGTTGCCTATCAATCCGAAGGTGATTTTTGCAATTTTCATGTAATAACAATATTAAAATATATCTTTTTTACTGTTTTGATGTGGCACCTATATTCCTGATATAAATAGCTTTAAATTGGTAGCAGAATTATTTAATTTGAGCCATTAGTTCTCAAGCTGTTACATTTCTAAACATTAGTGCAAAATCCAAGATGGCCGCCATTTTGCAAAAATGGCCATTTTTCAAATGCCTGTATCTGGGCCATTATTGGGATATATACATTAGAAATTCAGATTTGGGGGTTTTATTACCATATGTATTCATGGTAAAAATTAAAAAAAAATCCATGACTATGGAGCAACAAGTTTTTCTTAAAATGGGTGTTTTCACATGGAATGACCCATATATATTTTGTGCTTTCTACTTAATTGAATAAGTGGGTGTTATTTATGGTATTTTGGGGGTTTCCGTTCTTCGTCTTCGCTACAAAAATGCATTGTTTGGGGCACTCAGTTTAGTTTTGACCCACCCAGCCGTATTACGGAGCGCCCGGACGGGGGGGGGGGGGGCATTTCTGATGTAGAGTGGTTCTGTCCTTCGGAAAGGGTTTAGGGTTCTATGCTTTGTTTGTGATGAATTTCAGTGCGTTTGATCTCTTAATTGTTTAAAAGTCACGAGGATTGTATTTGTGGCATGCCCGTGGATATTTTTAGTGACACTTTCAGAAATGTGTTGTCTGAGGCGGTGGCTCTCTTGATTTACTCAGCTGTCTTACTTTTTCAGCTATTTAACATTAAAGATTGAAAGAATGTTAAAAATCAATTTGCAATCTGATACTTGATTCTTTGATCTGACGTTGTTTTCCTTAAAATCTCCCCCCCCCCCCCCGCCCTCCCTTCACCGGCAACTACTCAATCTACCTGGTTTTGCTTCTAATTCCATTGAAGACCAATATTGCTCGATACTCCCTAGGCCTAAATTTTACTTGAGGTAGTCCTAAAATCTCTCATCTCGCTTCCTAATTAAGCGATTTTGAATCTACTGGTGGCTATATCTGCACTATCTATAAGCGTATCGTCTGGACATGCATATTGTTTTATTCAAACCCCCATGAGCGTAACTTTCAGTTTAACTAGCCCGCACGGTTTTACATCTCGGTTCTTAAATTGAGCGATTTTGAATCTTCTGGTAGCTACAGTACCATTTGAATATACATATTTTTCGTATCAATCCCCTGGGCGTAACTTTTACTTTAAGTAGCCCCCCTCTAATTTCACATCTCGGCTAATAATTGAGCGATTTTGATTCCGCTGGTGGCTATAGTCCCGGCACCATTTGTACATGTGAACTGAATATACATATTTATTGTGTCAGCTCGTTGGGCGTAACTTTCAGTTCGGTTACCCCCCCCCCCCCCCCCAAATTTCTTATTTCGCCTTCCAATTGAGCTATTTAGATTTTGCTGGTGTGGCAATCACTTAGATATACAACCTTATTATGTCAACCCTCTGGGCGTAATTTTACTTTAAGTAGTCTCAATTTCATATTTCGATTTTACAAAAATGCATCGCCTTTGTTCCTGAAATATCCGTGCACGATTATGTAATATAAAACAACCGTGGTGGAAGAGGGGAGACCCTCCTCTTTTTCATATTTACATTTTTATCTATCTTAGTGACTCTTGCTCCGATTTTGATGCAATCTTCACACTGTATTTTCTACTCTACAGTGGACCCACTCGATCTGCTCACTCTAAACTTCGATCCACTTTTGTTGCACTAGCGCCAAGAGCTAACTACTTATTACTATAGAAACCGATTGCTATATATGGTGACTGCTAGCAGACAGAACCCACTAGTATCATTTTAAAGACGAAGAGAGGTAAGCATAAAGCATAAGAATTTTCTGTAAATTCCAAATTCATTCTTAAACTTGTATTAAAAATAGTTTTTCAGTTTCTACATATAAACGGCCGTAGATTGAGTTGGTTTTCGCTCTCTAATTATGTTACTGTTTGGGTTACAAGGACGATCAGGTACAAAACTGTTAGCCATAGAGTGTATATGAGAGAAATTGTGTGCATTTTGGGTGTAAAAACATTTGCGCTCATCATAAAAAAATACTGCACATGCATACGACTAAAAGTATTTAATTTTTACAAATTGGATACAAATTTATTTCGAAATGTATTCAAATCATTTCCATGGTTGCAATAGGCTCTTATTCATTTCAAGGAAACTTATATCAGAGCAAGTAAAATAATAATTTGGCTGTTTCGAAGTCAAACCGGAACCAATTTCCGAGTGCCGGACAAACGAGGAACTCGAAGTCTGAAAGACGTCGTTGGCACAAACTGAGGGATATATATATACATAAATACAGAGATGAGCGCCTCCCTCTACATCTCGCTCACGAGCCGCCACTGTTTAAATGTTTCTTATATGCATCAGTCCAATAGGTCACTATCAAGATTTATTTTTAGTTTTTAAATGCAAAGAAAATACATATCATTGTTATAAGTTACTTTATAGCAATTTACACAGTGTATGAGTCCTATTCAGCTTATCATAACTATATGCATTTATTAAATCAATTTTGTATCCTATTGAGAACTTTTAAATAATTTTGTTTTTCTTCATGTTAGAATTGAAACTTCATTGAATTAATTTCATGATTTTAACAATAAATTTACACTTCTTGAAAAAAATTGAACAAATTATTTGCAGATAAGGTATTATATTACATAATAAGTTTAATATTGAGTATACAATGTCTCTAATAAAAAACAGCAAAAGTATAATATAGATATATACATTCTTACAGAAAACAAATGTTTAAAGAACATTATCTACTTTAAAGGAGACGAAAACTAAATTTAAAAATAAAAATATTTTATATGCATTTCATTTAGTTAAATGCATTATTTACATTGACTCATCTTTTACTTTGTTTCTTTATTTGCCTCTGTTTATACCTTTAATATAAAAGTGAAGTCTGGTTATGAAGCAACATCTCAATAATGTTTCTGTCAGTTAGTTGTCTTTCACATCCCATAAAGCTTAATGTGGAGTTTGACAAAGTGTCAAATAAGTCACTTCAACTATCACTGTGCAGTCAATTTATAGAGAAACACGTTGTAAATTCGTAGTCTTGTAAGTTTTTAATAAAATTAAATAGATTTATTGATTAAATGATTAATCAAATTACGATCTAGCAAAATTTAACTAAAACCAAAGTCTAATCGACAATTTCCATTGATGACAACAGATGGCGCTACATGGCTTGCTCCCCATTTTTACCCAATGTATCCTGAATTATGGGTAAAACTTATGGGCAACAAACACTTCTTTCTCTCTTATGAACACTTACGTCTCTCTTGAATTATGGGAACACTTCTCACTTCCACTGGGTATTCTAGGCACTGTAGCTGTGCTGTGAATGTCGACTTTCATACTAGAAGGTTCCCCATATCAACGCGCCAGCAGCCTGGACAGTTGAATAGTCATTGCCCATTGATAGTTGATGTCCATTGTGATTGGTAGACATGTGCGGCAAGAAGAAACGCTTTGTAAAGGTGCAGAAGTAGAATGCTTTGGATTGGATGACAGAATACCCAGGCTATTGATTATAATAATTGACTACTTATTCGATTCCAATGAATATTCTAAATATAACTTTTAGGTATAAATATAATTTTTTTTAAAAATGAAATTATTCTGCTTGAAATTTTTCAAGGTGACCCATATTGATAACATAATAATGAGTAGAGGTCAATGAAAATTTCGAAATGATTCGTTTATTTTAGAAGATGTTGTTGTGTCGCGCAAACAAGGAAGCTTATGAAGTCTGAATAAAATACAAGAACTCTTACCATCGGCGATAACAATTAAAATTGAGATTTAAGTATATCTTTTCAGAAGGATGGATACCAATTTCAGAAATAAATGGTCAAAATGCGGTAAATATACATAAAAAATGTATCAAGGTGCTCTTGAATTGGATTCAAGTGTTTTCTTTAATATACAATCTATAACAAAAAAAAAAAAAAAATCGACGCACCAAGAAGGAGTTGTCCGATTGTGATAAAAATGGGTGGATGTAAAGAACATACATAGAAAAAGAAACAATTAAAATTTCAGAACAATTTAATGATTTAGAGTTTGACCGTATACAAAGGGAGGAAGTCCATAAGGCGTTGGTCCACCTCTGGTCTGGATGCAAGATGTCACCCGGCGTGGCATAGACTGATAAAGTTCACGGATGGTGTCCTGCGGAATGTCTTTCCAAATTGTCTCCAACTGTAGGGCTAAATCGTCAACATCCCGGGATGGTTGCAATCGCTTTCCCATAACGTCCCAAATGTGCTCTGTGGGAGAGAGATCAGGAGACCTAACTGGCCAAGGAAGTGTTGGGTAAGCTTGAAGACAAATCATAGTAACACGTGCCGTGTGCGGCCTGGCATTATCTTGTTGAAAAGTAAGTCCGGGGTGTCGCAAGAGGAACGGTAACACAACCAGTCGTAGAATGTTGTCTAGGTGCCGCTGTGCTGTCAGTGTGCCAGAAATGACTGCCAAAGACGTAAGATATCCGCAGTCGAAACGCAACAGAAATTTTGACCACAGATTCAGAATCGCTCCTTATATACACCTGCTGAATAAGCAGTTCCGATGCGCTAGAGCTCCCACAATGTATTCATTGGACAGCCAATTTTATTCATTTGCATGTTCGCTCAAAATGTCTTTGCATACGAAATGTCATTACAATCGGACTTGGTGCGTCGATGTTTTTGTTCTAGAGTGTACTTTGATCGGGAAGCAGTCTAAGACATACCTAGAATTTAAAAGCAACTCGTATGGGATGGGAAGAGTGCTACTTTAGGTAGTTGGGATTGGACTCTGAAATGATGTCTGTATAGAGAAAATATGTTCTTACGTCTGCATTGTGGACGTTCGGAGAAGGCAGCGTCATGTACGTCCCCGATCTGTCCTTCCCTACAGCCAGTCCTGCAATTGAAAAAGAAATGTCAGAACGACTCGTCTAGGAAAAGCAAAGAATCAATCGATAGGATGGTTACAAGAAAGAACCTTCCAGCGAACTCGTCGAACCCGATTTGAGCTTTCATTGCATTCATGGACTGGTTAGTTCTTTTAAATTCTGTGAGGATGCATGGACAGATCCAAGGTTTCAAGAAATTTCCAGAAGGGGCTAGTATCTCGTAGAATATTCGTTATATCGAGAAGGTTTCCGGACATTTAAAATGTGGCCAAAAGTCGTCCAATTACAATAAATTGCCAAATCTGGCAACTCTGAACCGAAAGTCATAAAATGGCAACCCTCAATTCACGTTATAGGAAAGGCGTTTTTCCCCTTAAAAGAGAAGGAATTTTTCTTGTTTGTAACATTACCACCTGTGAAATTTTCTTGTAAGGATACTATTTTTCCCTGTTCTCTGTAGAGAACTCCATATGATGCATACAAGTTCCCTATTCATAAAACCCAACTTGGCAGACGCCCTCGACTGCCTGGGTTTAGATTCTCCTAAAATTATATTTAATTCATCTTATGTAATACTATACTTTTGCTGTGTAGGAGCAAAATGGGAAACTTTTTTCGAACAAATCATTGTAAACTCATACTGTGAGGATTTAAAATTTATTTAAGTTTAATATTAATTTTGTTTTCAAATATTTTTGTTACTTTCTATTTAAGTTTCTATTTAAATAGTTTTCATCACTGAATAAGAATATTTTTTTAATTTATTTAAAAATACTGTTTGCAAACACTTAAGAAACATTTTAAATGCTTCAACAACTGCGACAGAATTAGACTCACTTATCTTCTCCAAATCTATCTTCCTCAACTACATTCTTCAAATAATTTCATTTTTATGCTCTTTTTTCATGCTGCGAACATTTTTTCTAAGACTTGAGTGGGAATTGGCTCCTTTATTCGCTCGTCATCTGTACCTGTGTTACAGTCAAGTCGTATTACCTACTTCACTGTAATACGATCTTTTTAAAAATCTTAAATAATTTCTTTTTTCACGAGGGGCCGTCTATAGGTAGTCTCTCCTTCTAAATTCGATTCCCCCATTTTTTCATTTCAATAAAAATCATTTTAACGAATCTTTTCACAAAACAGATCCTGCCTATATATAAAGGGTGTATAGTATAATCCAACTGAAATGACAGCGTGGGCTAGAAAACGGACGAAAGGCGGTTCATTGCGTATGTCAATTAGCAAGTGGAAACACACTTTCAAAAGCTTTGCTAAAAGACTTTTCTTAGAGAAAAAAAAATACAAGCATATTCCATAACTAGCATTTAAAAATTCGATGGTGTCAATCCATCCCGATCTTTTATAAGAAAAAGAGACGACGTTGAATCGAAAACGTTTTTTATTCTTCTCCATTCATTGCAATGTTCGCGATCGCAAGAATCATTTTTCGTTTCATTAAACGGTTCCGTCTTCACTCTGATCCGTCTTCACTGTGATCTAGGACGGATCTATGATGGAAAGCGATGCTGGGACAAGGTTTACCTCAACGGAATGAGCGAGAATTAATGTGGGATTCGATTTTTCGCTTCATTGCAGTAGTACAGTATTTCGAAAAAGCCTTTCTAACCCAAGTTACGATACGTGTTTCCTTTTCCGATCCGACATAAGTAGGATCATTGGCGTGGCGCCCACTGAGGCTAAAAAGCTGAGCCTCCACAGCTTAAAATCTAATTTAAAGAATTATTTAAACATACTTTTATTTATTATAATGTTTTAAATAATTTTGCGAAGATATAAGTATTATTTAGAAAATTTTACATTTTGCTTGTTTAAAGTGACACGATTTTTCCTATTCAAATGCATATTTGAATGTTTTATAAGCTAAAATCATCCAGCCTTCGTCGTCTATAAGGAGAAACATGGCATTAAGACCACCCACTTGTTAAATTCCTCCCTAGCTGATTAACTAAGATGGGAAGCTAGCTTATAGGAAGGCGTGGCTATTACTTCCCCATTTTCAATTCCTTATAAATCAATGCTTGGATGTGGGACGTGACGTTTCATCCATGATGGGTAGGCAAGGGTGGATAGTGCCGTCCATTAATGGGTCCTCCATTTTGGGTCAAATATGATTCTATTAATTACTATCAGTAGAAAATAATCAGTATTTGTAATATTAAAGAATTTGAGTCATTTTTCAGTAATAACCTAGGATTTACCCAACTTTAAACAATCTCAGGACAATACCAATAATGACTACCATTAAACTTAAGTAGTTTGCAAAGTAGACTAGCTCTTTATATAGGCATCAATATGGCGAAGCATCCGTTTGCGCATTTGAGAGTTTTAGAAAGATAAGTTTCATTTTCCTTTAAAATCCCCTGTTAGACAAGAATCTCAGTTCAATAAAAGAGGTTGATCATTTCTTAGCATATTATAATTATAAGATATTTTTAAGTTTTCATAGTACAATATTTGTAAATAATTAAAAAGCAATATTGTTTAGGGACATGGTTGACTCCAGTCATTTTCAATTAAGTTTATGTTCCAGATTTCTCCCAAATTTTCAATACATGGACTCATGTAGAACGTTTTCCGGAAAGAATCCAATATAGAACATCTTCTAGATGGATGCTCGCTTTTGATATCCTCCCCTATGAGCGACGCTGACTTCCTATTTAATAAAATGATTCAGCTCATTTAGAAATAAGCAAACATTTAAAATGTTATACTTTGTATGTATGTATCTTACATAGGTAATATATTTTAAAATATTGTACATATCATTCACTCTTAGCATGTTTATGTTAAATGATTTTATTTTACTCACCCAGGAAATCAAACTTATTAAAAGTGTGAATTCACTTTTCAAAGTTAAAATGACAATCGCTCAACCTCCGTAGTCAAGAGCATCCCGCTACGCTACTGAGCAGGATGTCATTTTCACGCCCATTCATTTGAAAGTGAAATCGTACGTACCGGGTTTGGCTCAAATCCGTGGATTCCTCGGCCTTCCGAACCCACTTTGTGTCCTGTAAATTGCGACTCGTCGTGCGCGGAAATGACGCGCCGGAAGTGATAAAAGGAATCGAGGAGCATCCACGTGAATGGAAATGGCTTTAGACTTGAGCGCCCTTTCGGGAGACGACCACGATTATTTATGTGGAAACACGCAAACAATTCGACTTAGATAAAATGGATTGTGTGTTTCCCCTCCTACGACTGGGTGCAGCATATAGTTATGTAAATGATGACCTCCCTGTAGCCCTTGCGCTCCTAAAATCAATTTTACGATTCGTATTATGAGTGATTGTCAGAGTTGGGAAAAATACATTGAAAATGTATTTTCGATACAAAATGCATGGGTTTTGGGCCATAAAATACAAAATACTTTTAAAATTAAAAAAATTCAAAATTCAAAATATATGCATTTTCAAAATACTACATTTAAAATACAAAATACATTAAAAAAAAATAACATTACTGGATTGGGCTGGATTGCATTTTTAATGCAAAGTAACATTATACATTTTATTGGAAACAAACAAACCTTATATTTGTTAAATATTAACTTTAGCATTTAAATATGATTAGAATATAGTGTCGTTGAGGATTATTACGCTCATACCGGGTTAAATATATATCTTATAATATCATAAATTCTTCATTATGTTAAGAAAGTTCTTAAATTACACATTGGTCTCACCAGAAAAAAATATTCGATTTTAACATCTTTGTCTACAATTTATAAATTGATTTAGCAACACAAAATCATTATTATAGTAATCTAAGCAAAAAAGAAATATTTTACAAAAAAAAAAAATGATAATTAAAAAAACCAGTTCTTGACACATTTTATATGATACAGATTTTGTAAATCTTTACATCTGAAGAGTAAAATATGCCACTTAAAGGATTAAATCAGAGATTCCCAACCTTTTTTGTTAGGAGGAACCCTTGAAATATTTAGTTATAATGGGACTCCCCACTTGGCTGGCACGGATAATGTTCCAAATTATAAAATAATCGGGTAAAACAGTAGAGGTTATGAATAATAACTAACTCATACTTTTGAATAAAGTATTTCAGATGTATTTATTGTTTATTTTTATTTTAATTAAATATTGTTAATAAAAACATGAAAGATCAATCATGCATAAAGCATTGATTATGAAACACTTTCGAACTTCAATGCAATTTTATACAAACATCTCTAAAATGCGATACATTCCTCGGTCATATTTCTAAAATTATCATAGCACTACAATAATTCATTATATTTGAAAACTTCATCGAAAGCAATTGAACTTTATTCAAATGACGTCATCGAAATATAAATCGCCTCTACATAAAAGCAACATTTCATTCATAAACATTTTCCCAATCGTTTCATTCATCACAATACTATAATAATTTATTTTATTTAAAAATTTGAAAAATTGTTATCTACCATATTTATTTTAAAATGTAAAACCTTTCTCATATATAAAATAATTAAACTCTTGGAAAGATATTTATTATATAATCTATCTCTTTTTTCTTTCTGGGGGATATAACGAGAGTCAGAATTTAATTGAATTTGTTTTCCTCCTTATATTAAATAATTTTTATTTTAAAAACGACCTAACATATTTTATTGAATTTTTTTTAATATATTTTATGGGATCATTTGAGTATATCCTAAAGTTTTCGAAGCCGTTTGTGAATTTTAAATTTGCTTAAAAAATGTTTGAAAGATTAGGTCCCATAGGGTTCAATGTATTTCATTTTTTCAACCCGGGTTCAATGCAAAACTAATTGGGTGATATTATTCATTTATATTCCCATAGGTCCCACAGACCGTCTGAAAAACATACTAAAATTTCATTTTGATAAAGGCAGTTATCGTGCTAACGGACAGACAGAATGAACAGAGTCATAAACAGTTTCAACTCTGTTGTAAAGTGTTAAAAATACAAATATTTTTGTTTTATATCTGGCTTACTGGTGGACGGCCAATGGGAATATACAGGGGCTTCAGTTTCAGGCCAATGGTAACCAGGGACGTAGTCCTTGTAGGAGGGCGCATTTGCAGATGTCCGAGAGAGAATGAGTTTTTTGAGAACACTTGATATTTTAGAGCCGAGGAGAAAGGTCCTCAATGCACGGAGTAGATGACGGACGACCCGCCGACGAGTTATCCTTCGAAGTACTGAGGTATGCCATGCATGAATTTTACATACTGTGTCGATGACACGATTTTCTCTCTCTCGCTCGCTCTAGTGCTTTAGCCTTCCTATTCAGGGTAATTGTTCTTCTTATGTAAATTAGCTTAATTGTATTCTAAGACGAGTTGATTCCAAGCTTAATGTATTCTAACCACGGAGAAACTTAGATGTGTTTTAAAATGGGTCATTTTTGAAAGTCGCTCTTTTATAACAGGATCAATATTTTGTACGGAGATGATGTTTGAGATGAATCATGCTTAGATTAGGATGTCAGTAGAATATTTCATTGTTATTAGAATCATTGTGTAAATATTGTTATTATTTTAAATCATGTTCGCTGTCCTCATTTTCCACCATTTTATTAATTGATTGTATGTATTCATATTCGACACGGCCAATTTCGAGGATTACTTTAATGGGGAGAAATAATAATATTTGCGTTCTGAGCGGACGTGTGGTGAAAATCCACGCATCAATCACTTAGATGATTTCACGCGTGGCCGTATTATTGGAAAGATCGAAGAAGAGCGGCGTATTTTTGGAAATATCGAAGCACGAAAAGTAACAGATGTTGCCAGGGAGTTTGACATTGCCCACAGCGTTGTTTCATGGCTGTGGCAAGCATTTGAAACAACTGGAATGTGTAGCAAGCGTCACGCGGAGGTCGTGTTAGAAGTACGACGCCTGCAGGAGACGGGTACACTGCCCTATCGGCAAGTAGGGAGCGGCGCACCACAGCTCAGCAGGTGGCAAATCAGTTTCTTGCTACCACAGGGCAGCGGGTCGCCCGAAAAACTGCAGCCAGACGTTTGGGGGAAGGAGGACCCGCGGACCTGTTGTGTGTGTCCCACTGTCCAGACTGCACCGTACCGCTCGTTTGCAATGCTGTCGTTCGTGAGCATCGCAGTCGGACCGAACAGGACTGGGCTTGCGCACTCTTCTCAGAGTAGGTTCGGTCTGTCATCGGATTGTAGACGCCAACAGATCTGGCGTGAGAGTGGTACTGCTTATCATCCAGAAAATATCCAGGAAAGGGACCGATATCCGACATGCAGTATCATGGCATCATGATCAATGGCCGCACGCCCCTACATGGGGTTGCAACTGGGACTATGACCGGCCAACGATACATTGATGAAGTTCTGCTGCTTCTGGTTCACCTTTTCCGTGGTGCTGTCGATGATAAATTTGTTTTCATGGACTGCAACTCACCATGTCGTCGAACACTCGCTGGGTGTTCAATGCCTCGTATGACCATCACGTTCTCCAGATCTAAACCCCATTGAAAATGTGTCGGCTGCTTTGGGGAGGCGACTTATTGGTCGAAAATATCCTCCAACAAACAAGAACACCCTCATCCGTGCACTGACGGAGGAGTGGGATAACTTGCCTTAACAGCTGCTGGATAATGTTGTGCAAAGCATACCTTGACAACGGCCTCTTCCAACATTCTTATAACACGGCTTTTCCATCCTGTGTTAATAACAGTGCTATCACAACCAATGGCAACCAGCTGTTTCATGTCAATTGAGTTTTCTTCCAAAAAATCTTTGATGCTGGAAGAAATATTCATGGATGATCCAGATTCTGGAGTGACATGTCTTAGGTATTTGTTCTGCAATAGGGCTTACGTGTCACCAATAGGCAATGTTCTCCTAGGCTGTTGCACCAATGAAATGTGCTCCTCGTTAATTTTGACAAGGCGGTATATATTAGCTAGTTTGACTAGAGTCTTGGTTCAGTACTTGCGTCAGTCAAAGTAGAGGCCATGAAGACAGCAGTTCTCGAAGGAAATAGCTTGTAGATTTTCTCGATGTCTCTTTCTCTCTGGACGAACTTTGTTGCGGTCAATTACTTTCAAGGTATAACCTTGCACAATTACGCCCAAATCTTCCAAGATGGCAGTCTCCAATGCTGTAGTCGCCAAATCGATCAGTTGTTATGGACACAGCTGGAAGTTGGACTCTCATTTGTGTCACTGTGTCTACAAATGCAGATGTTGATGGAACTGTCTCCCAGCTACTATCCCGATCCCGAGTAGACCTTGCTGCAGTACTCTCTGTGGGCTCCAGGTCAGATGCTTCAGAACACAAACAAATGTCCATCCCCTTTCGCGACAGGAAATCAAACAGACTGAGTCCGAGCTGTTGCCAAAGTGAGCAATTCTTTCCTATAGGCCGTATTTGATATTTATGGAGGATGAGGAGACGCATTCGGTTTTAAGAAGGCATAATAAAAAACCAAATAAATGTACTATGCATTTGCAAATGCATTTTTCGCCCGTTCAGTTTTATTTAACAAACAAGACATTTTACTAAACTTTAAATGCGTTCCGGAACCTGAAAATATAATCGGATCACAAAAAATTAGAAATATACTCCTAATATGATTCAAAAAGAACTATTTCCACGCTACCTATAGGTAAGTATTAAAGTTCGTAAAAGAAAATTTATGAAAGTGTTGATGAAATGACTTGTTTTCACGATTATTTTGGCAACTTTAGGCGCGTTCCGGAACCTGAAAATATTAACCGATTTTCTCAAAATTTCAAATATGTTCGGTGTGTCAAAAAAGTTTTTTACGATCACCCCTATCCAGCAGTGTATATATACATATATATATATATACATATATATATACATATATATATACATATATATATATATATATATATATATATATATATATATATATATATATATATATATATATAGTCCTTAACGCCTTAGTTTTCCAGTTTACTACTCAATTACATAGGTTTAGCGTTACATATTTTCTGCTGAATAAGTTTGAGTGAAAATGGATGAACCGGAAAGAAATACAGGGACAAATACAGGCCCTGTGCGTCTTTCCTTCACTCAGACGTTCATACCGAAGAGCAGCTTGATTGCGAGAAAATACCAGGGGCGGTCATTAGGGGAGGCCGCTGTTGAGAATTATTATTTAAGTTATAGAGATTTATTACAATTCTTATTGAAAAATTCAATTGAATGGAGAATAGTGATGGAATACGGCACTAGATGGCAGCACTATAGCTTTCGTGAGAGAAAGAAGACTCGGGAAAGCTGGAATGCATAGAATTTTCGACACATAGGGGAAAATGCTAGGATGATAAGCGTCCCTTTTACCGGTTTTTGTCCCGAGCGAACGAATGATATGTCAACAGTATTAGAAATTCGGCGTGAAGAAAAAAACATACATTGCAGCATTAGCATTTGATATGTGTCGTGTTTTGAGAGAGAAATAGAAGAGTAGTAAAATATGAAGAGCAAATGGGATCATTTTCTATATTTAAGAATGTGTGTGTTCTCTTTTTTATGAATACATTTTGGAAGTTTAAATAAACATTTGATTATGTGCGTGCATGATATTTTAGGGGTTTCTGTTCAACGTGAGTCAAATGTGTTGTTTGGGGTCATTTGACCCAATCAGCTGTCTTATTGAAGTTGTTTCGCATTTCGTCATTTCTGATGGAGTGTGCTTCTGTCCTTCGGGAAGGGGTTCGTTTCTGATTAGGGGCAGTTCTGCGCTCTGGCTGATCTGCTGGTGGCGAATTCCAATACGTTTGACTTAAAATTAATGTTTTAAACGTCACGAGTTTTCCGTTTTGGGCATACTCCTCACCGATAGGATATTTTTAGGGACACGTTCAGAAATGGGTTGGTTCGGATATTTAGTTTGACGGGTCACTTGACCTGCCCAGCTGTCTTACTTTTTCATTAAAAAATACCTAAAGATTAAAGAAATTCTAAAAATTTGTTAAAAAACTTTAAAATTAAATTTTCAACATGATCCTTTCATCTGACGTCTTTTCCTCGAAATGTTGGCCTCCGCTGGCGACTGTACCCTCTGGCTGCAAATTTGACTTGAGGTAGCCTCCAAATTTCTTACCTCGGCAGTGCAGATTCAGCGATTTTGATCCTGATGTTGGTTAGAGTCTCTGCACCCTCTGTACGTGTCACCTGAATATACATATTTTGGGCCAGTCCCCTGGGCGTCACTTTTAGTTTAACTAGCCCCACGATTTTACATTTCATGTCCAAATTGAGCGATGTTAGTTCTGCTAGTGGCTATAGACTCTACACCATTTGTACATGCCATCTGGACATGCAGCTTTGTTGGGACAACTCTCTGAGTGTTGCCCCTAAATTGACCATCTCACCTCCTAATTGAGCGATTCTGATTCTGCCGATGGTCGGAGCTGCACCATCTGTACGTCTCAGCTCAATATACATATTGGATGGATATGATATACATGCGCTTTTTGTGTCATCTCCCTGGGCGTCATTTTTAGTTTAACTAATTTTATATCTCTGTTTCTAATTGAGCGATTTGATTCTGCTGGTGACTGTAGTCTCAGAGACATTTGTACATGTCACCTGGATATACATATTTTTGTGTCAACCCCTGAGGGTAACTTTTAGCTTAGCTAGTCCTCACACATTTTCATATCTATTCATAATTGAGCGATTTTGATTCTGCTGGTGGCTATACTCTCAGCGCGATTTGTACATGTCACTTGAATATGTATCTTTAACGTGACAAATCCCTGAGCGTAACTTTTACTTCAGTTAGCCCCTTCCCTTCAATTTTCCATCTCGCCTCCTAATCCACCTATTTTGATTTTACTGGTGGCTATAGTTTCTGAACCATCTGTACGTATCATCAGAATATGCATAGAGTCGTTGTCTCTATTTTTTGAGTAGTTGCCTATACTAACATACTAACATAGCAGTTGCATGCCATAGCAAGGGAATGGCATTAGAACAGGTGAATTACATTTAAACTACATTCTCTTTTTAGAAATTAGTTCTAAATATAAGATTGCAATTAAAGCAAAACACATTTATTTTCCTAAGGACATATATATATATATATATACATACTAACAAAACAGTTGCTTGTATTATATATACTAAGTTGCCTTGTCATGCTGTATTTACTTGTTTTGAAAATAAAAATTTGCATTTTCTATTTAATTTCCCCAAAATGATCACTGCTTCTTTTTTTTTTTTTAGTTTGAACCACCCATGATAAAATATAATGCAGAAAACGGATTGAAAAATCGAAAAAAAAAATATTGTAACAAGAATGAAAAAGCCCGTTTAGAGAAAATGACACACACACACACACACACATATATATATATATATTACTAACGCATATACATATAGGTATAAATATGCCCTCCTCAACATGTCACTCCCAAGTCGTCACTGTAAAATCCACTCGTCCGCCACCACTCCATCAGCCAGCAAGGTATCGCATGATTTAATATGAAACCGCATATCGCAGCGCCACGGAAGTGACGTGCGCCTACAGGAAAGTGACGTTAGCAGCTCCTCTAGCGCCGGAACAAACACGCCAATCCCAAAAGTTGAATTATAAAATGAAAGAGCGCTATTTAATGAGTACAAAAATAGAGTGGATTCAATAGAGAAACTATAGATATGTATACACACATATGTAAACACAGACGCAACGTGCAATATAGTCATCTACGCACACAATGTTGTGAGGATTCTATTATTTATTATCATTTTATTCTAATTCTATGTTTTCCTGATTTTAATGTATGTCTCAACTTTCATTCCGAAGAATCCATACTCGCGATCGGCCAGATCTATAAAATGGCAGACTTTCGAATGCCGAGTTGTGCGTCCGTAGGAAGAAGAAGCGACATGCGGGTCCTATTCGGTGGACGTGACATTCACTTCAGTTATGAGTGCGGTAGAATGTGTACAGCTGGCATTGTAAATAATTTGTATACAGAACTGTATTTATGTGTTTTGGGTTCCCAGCGAAGTTAAGTTGTTTATTTGTTAAATGTCAGGATTTCTTCTTCGGACTTTAGTCATTCTAGTCGTTTATATTAGATCGAAGTCAACGATCTTGGGTTGGAGTAGAAAGGTTCTTTATAACCATAGGCGCAGACAACGGGAGGGGCATGATTTCCCGCTCAACTTTTCCAGACGGGGTTTGCCCCCTCTGGGAAATTTCAAGATTTTTTTCTAACTTCATATTTTACTAAATACCAAAAAATGAAATTTTTTAAACATAAAAACAATTGAAAGAAAATCCTATCAACGTAAATGGCACAGTTCAGTCATGTTCACATCTTCCTTACCATAGCTCCCTAAACTATCTCGCATCCAAACTAATCTCATCTTGACTCCCAGGAAACATGTTTACGATAATGACAAAAGCACCCGGTTACCAGAACTTTTTCGACTGACTACCTAATTGAAAGAGAAATGGAATATTTACAGCCGTTTTTGGCATTTCCAGAAAATAGCTGTTTCCCTCCAGTAATAACTATAATGATTACCACGAAGTAGAGATCACTTATTTTGTCTACCTAAAGAGATCTTATCTGTAATGACTCCTGGATTCTATATACCAGTGCCGTCTTTACAGATGGCATCCATTCCGTTTGAAGCTGCAAACCCCGAGGGGTAGCTTTATTCCTGGTGAGCACCGGACGTTTGGCACAGCACCGTAGTCAGGCAAGGGCCAGAGGGAGCTAAGCCTCCCCCCCCCCCACACACACTAAGTATATTCAGCCCACCCTCTGATAAAAATATTAAAGTTTTAGTTGTGATAAGAAATGTCAACCAACATGTCATCCAAATTTTGCATAAAAATATTATTTATGAGATTTGTTTTATAAATTGCTTTGTTTTAAAGATTTTTTAATTTAGCTGAATATGTGGTTATAGTGATGATCGATTTATTTACATATTTAATTTAAAAATATTTAAATATATTCAGTATTTGGATACTTTTGTATTATTGCTGGGTTCTTTGTTTTAACAACCACTACTGCTGTTCACTGGGCAGTTCGTTCTTGGCGGTTGTTAAGGGCACATACTGCTCTTTTGGCCTGAAGGAGGGGCTTAAAATGACCTCGAACCCATTGCAATCACCTAACTGATATATGATTTCTTTCTTCAAGGCGGCCTTGTAAGTTGTTATATCTTTATCGATTTTGTGAATCTTTTATATAACTTTATCGGATTGTGCCCCCCTGAGATTTCGAAAACTCTGCGCCTATGTTTATAAGGTTTCTGAAGTGCGACGATGTCCATCTGGAACAGCATGTAGTATCACAACAGGGGTGACAGAATGACCCATCTATCTTATTGGTTTCTGAGTGAAGTCCACTGCGCATGCGTAGTCCTTTCCCTAGGTGCCTTACTTCCACACGATACCGATTTCCCTAGGAACATTCATCAGTTTATTCCCTCCTGTACGAATCCGAAAGAGGGGTGGGGAGGTGAAGACATAAACACATCAGAATGATGAAAACTTTCATTCAACTGAATGAAGGGTGCTTGATTTTAGTCAAGAAAGAACGTGGTGAAGACCACACGATCCACCCTAAGCCAGCTATTTGTGTGGTCGGAAAGATAGAACGTGTGGCGTACTTTGAAAAAAAAAATGAGAACTACCTCCCGGAGTGAGGAGGAAGTTGGGCTTCTCTGGCTTGGCCGTTATCGCCAGGTCGAGTAACCTCTGCATGCTGTCGAAATTGAAGTAGCCGACGTTGGCGCTTTCTTTCTCTTGCTGCTCCTCTTCGTCGTTGTCGAAAGAGTCCGGGGCGGACTGCGTGTTCTTTCGCACGAAAGCTCGCTTGCGTCGTTCGCTGTTCCTTCTGGAAGGAGGCGTCTGCGGGGATCTTTCGCCACTGGGAGGGGTGTCGGTGCGAGAGCCAGGAGCGCTCATGACGGTCACCTGTTAGGATGGATAGTGTTGGTTCGTCACTGAAAAGGACGCATCCATTGCAAAAATGTATGAAAGCTCATTTGAGAGGGTGCCCTACCTGTGGCATCTCCGTTCGAGCTTTCTGGTGGAGGTCCGGGATGAGCTCCGGCGGGACGTTCCTCTCGTCTGTGGAGAACTGGTGAACGAGACGGCGGGACCTGCGGGGAGGTTAAAAACTTCCAAATAACTGAATAAGTATTGAAGAAATGCTGATTGATTTCTGTCATGCATTGAGACATGAAACAATTTTGACATAATGTGTCGAGCTAAGAGGAATTCAGTTACTTGAAATCCTTAGTCAGACGGAAATGACTTCTTCAGTGCGAGGGAGCCCACAACCGAACCACGCTGCCCATGTAAAAATGTTGGCTACATTCGAATATTAAATAAATAAATTTCGCAACACGATTCAAAGGATCAGAAATACCAAGTTACTTTCAGAGATATTGATGGACCCTTCTGAAATTCGATATGGCTCCTTCTGTGGGACAGATATTGGCAACTTAAGATCTTAAATGATATATTTGAGAATTTTACCCATATTTAAACCTTTCATGTATTTTATTTCATCACTTGGATAATAAAATTCAAAATATTACTTGGGAATAATATAATTTGACATTTATATTGACTTAGTTTATTTTAGAGAATCCAGCGCGGTCTTTATCTAATGCTTCGTTATGCGAAGTGATTTTCGCCGCCACTTTGACTCCCTCGTGACAAACCCAACGAGATCAGATCCCCCCACAAGTAATGATGCGGAAACCAAATACACACATTTCAGGAAAAAATTACTTTTATGCGTTATTTGAATGGAAGAATTCAAATGTGGCCATTTGAACGCTATTAAAATAAGTGTTTCGTAAGCCATTTTCATACATCCCGACACATTTTCATTTGCGCATCCCTTTTTGACACCACTTCCATTTTACCGATTTATATTCAAGTCAAAATAAAATTCTAGCAAAGAAATTTCTGTTCAATAAATGTTGTTCGAAAATAACGTTTATTTGGAATAGTCCATTTTTTTTAATTCTAAATATTTGCATTTCCACTCTCTTTCAAAAGTTAAGCAGATCGCCGATGAATGGCTACCACAGCAATAGAAAAATCTATATCCGCCAGTACGGTGAGACTAAGGCTACATGTCAAAGGACTCTGTTCGCGATTTTGTGTTCCCCTGAGCGCTCAGGTCAGAGGAGCACGGTTAAAGGGTGGTGTCGTCAGCATGCGGTTTGTACAGAATCGCACGGGTCCTCACAGCTGAATGCACTAGATTGAGACAAAAAACTTTTAAGAGTCTGTAGAGAACGAGGACCACTTCACTAGCAAAATAATCTCGCTGCACTTGACGCCTTTAGTATCTGTTTGGAATTTCTTGAAGCGATGAAAGTCCATCCCGAGATTCTACGCACCTGGCTTGTCTTTGGATGCACACAGAGTATGAGACTGGTGGACGAGTATTTTCCGGACCTCAATCTCATCCCAAATCTTTAAAGAGCTGTCTATCTCCGTTCAAATACCCTCATACAGGGTTCAGGATAAAAGTGCGTTTTAACCGCGCCTTCAGACATTAGAAGGTCCGTGGCAAGGACTCAGATCTCGCGCGTGGTACGCGGATTCTGCTCACCAGCTATTTCATGAGAGACAGATGATGGGATTTTAGTAATTATGTAGTATGAACCATCTATTTTGGGAGCCAATCCTCCTAGACCCGTGCTAAGAATTTTATTTTTTCTTGATAGACGGGTCCTTCTTGCCTGTGCTTATTAGCATAGAATTTGTGTTGCTCTTGTTGGTCACGCGTCTCTTCTCGCGTTTTATCTAGTATAACAGCTATCTTGCAAGTTTTCCAGTCTCAGTACGCAGTCACCCTTTTAAAGCTTGGTGATCAGTAGAATGATCAGTAGCAATGATCACCTTCAACGTATCCTCTGAACCATACAACAGCTCATACCGCGCTCTCTCTGTGGCAGAATCTTTCACGAGGACCTCCCCCTCGAAGGAATACCGCTCTGAAAGCATAGGCACAGTCAGTGGAGTGAGTACTGTGACCTTTGAAATCGTTCACTCAGATGCAGGAAATAATCCAACGTTCTAGATAATTAACACGTTGATTCACAAGCAGACCGTAAACAGGAGCCATTTACAGTAAAACAACACCATTTCAACCGAAATGATTCATATAAACATAGACGAACCGATCATATTCTCATAACATTGACAAAAATCAATGTAGCTCGTATCACGCCAACTGCTTTTCAACTGAGCCTTTTATAAACTCCTTTTATAAACGCTCTCTGTAGAAACTTCTAGAAATATCTCATATTTCGTAGAATAATCGCTATTTGAAGGTGCTTCTCAAACCTTCAAAAAGCCGCCAAATTGGCGATAAATAGCCAAATAGGGTAACCCTGGTATCCCGTCTTCTCACTTCGGCATGTGTTCTCACGTCAAGGGAAAGGATGCCTATACGGGTGCTTTTTCAATCTGGCAGTCGAAGGAGAGAAAAAAGACTCGACAGCATTTTACAATTTCGCAACACTCCCCCTTCTTTAAGACGGCACGTCCTGGACAGTATCAGGCTACTGGGGTCAAAAATGAGTTATTATATTTAATGTTTTACTTTAGTTTTTATACTTTGGTAATATCATAACTTTCGTTTATTTACATCACAATCAATATCTCTTCCCACACGGACTTTCCAGCGTGCGTCTGAATGGCGTTGTTGAGTCGTTGAATTCCATCCATTTGATGCAAACCTCGTTGGATAGATTGTTAGATTCATCAGGGTTGCTTTTAGTTCATTAATATCAGGTAAGAATGGGTTTAAAGGTGAGAGAGTGATACATTTGCAGAAAATCCATTTCTTCATCTACATTTATTTCTGAATGGTTATTTGCTATTAAAACTGAAAATAATGACGAACCAAATGATGATCATCTCAGATATCCGAGAAGAGAATCCATCCGATTTTTGTAATAATTGTCTCACTTCTTGTCCACTAATAGACTGCAAAACTATCTACAAAAAATCTGATGTGGGCAGCACATGACTTTCCTTATAGAATACAATGGATTGACTTTTTTTACAGTCCAAAAATAATGTATAAGATCCACGGCGCTGTGTTTTTATCATTGAATTGTACAATGGACGATTTTCCGGATGGCAACATGTGAAACTATTTCGAAATATTCAATGAACTGATACTTCACGTAACCCTAAATAAATCATCGATATGGATAACATCCTCAATAAGCGATGCGGCCCATATATTGAAATACTTTAATAATAACTTCATCCATGAGGCGTTATTTTCATTCATTTAACGTCATTTTTGCAATTTTGACGATATTTTTGTTAATCTGGGGCGAAATATCGCCAAGTTGGCAATACTTTGCTAAATTCTTCGCTGAGTTTGCCAAATGCATCGCCAAGTGTTACAGACAACCGGAGAGAAGAGTATTTCTTATAGAGTAGAAGACATGCCCGTCATAGAACGCAAATCAGAATTTGCGATACATTACTTTCCATTTGGCTCTATTTTTATCAATTTGGAAACATTATTGTCATTTCAGCAACATTTAAAAGAGTCGCCAAGTGGGCGAAATATTCACTCCCTTATTCTTCATCTTTTCTTCCCAAATTATTTGAATGAATATATTTCTCCTCCAAACAATCCTTCTTCCTAAAGTTGACACCCAATTACACATTTTCAACAAACTCATTATTTATTTTCTTACTGAAAATGGTTCCTTTTTGGATGATCTTTATTAAATCTTCTTCTAATTGTCTATCTTTTCATGTTCATATCACAAACATGTTTCATCTTTCCAAACCGTCCCCCCCCCCCCAAATCAACCTAATGATGTAAAAACCCGTTAATAACTTAAAAAATTGTGTTATTATTGCCAAAGATATTTAGGAGAACATTTCTTAATCAATATTTGTAATTATAATATTTGTAATAAATTTATTTTATTATTCTACTCGCGAATATGTAACTGACTGGGTTAAATTTTGAATCCATCCAAATAGAACTTTCTGAGTTATGCCAGATTGACTGCCACGTGCTTAACTTTTGTCATTGAATGCCCATTTTTTTACTGTCCTTATATACAATAATGTATAAGGAAAGTATTGTGACGGGGTAGAAAGTAGAAAATTCGAATTCGAGTTTTCGACGGTTCAAGCATCCCTGATCACGAATCGAAAATTTTTGAAGTGATGTCTGTCTGCGTGTGTGTATGGAGACAATAACTGACGAACGAATGGATCGATTTGAACGAAATTGGGTACAAAAATCACAATCCGTAAACACTGGAAGCCTCTTGTTTTCAAACGCAATCGAATGTTCAGAACCCCCCCTTAAATCTGCGAGTGAAATTTTGAAGAAATCGTCAAAATATCAAAACCTCTAATAAAGTTACGCAAATAAACATTTCTTATGTAATTTTTCATTAGAAAACGATTAACATACATTTTACAACACTAACATAAACCGTTCTCGAGATATTGTACATTTTTCAAAAAAATTATCAAAAATTCATATAAAATAAAAATATATATATATTTCCTATTGAGAAACATGTTCACTTTTCATATGTAATACCATGCGATACATTGGGTGACATCATTCTCGTGGATCTAGTTCGTTCCATTCAGGAAAAAAGATACTTTGAATAATATTTTGTATTTGAACGCTAATAGTCATTTATCTGCTGTAAGAATAACTTATTTCTCCGTCCGTAACGTTTGGCGAGATTTTGGCGACGAATTGGGTGGAATGTCGCCCACTTGGCGACTTTTTTAATTGTTAGATTAACGAAAAACTCGCGAAATGGATAAAAATGACGCTCAATCCATGAAAAGGACGACTCATTGACGAAAATTCAATATCTTGGAAAGAATATAAATATCTACTATAAAAATAATCTATTTTTTTTTACTTTAAAAGTAGTCATTTCATTGCATTATATAGGGAAAGTCATGTGCTGCTCCCATCAGATTTTTTTTACTTATTGCAGTTTACTTTATAAATATATTACAGGTATTTTCTTTTATTTTAAGTTGTTTTCGACCTCGGAATGTTTCGAAAGTTTTAAATGGGCCGAGAAGTTTCGGAGAGTCATGAGTCTCGTTAATGTTTCACCTCGTCCTTTCAGACAGTGCTCTCTGCAGCATGGATGTTTTCTTCTTCCTCCTTCCTCCTTCCCTGGAGTTCTCTGAGGGGTCGGGAGATTCGTCCTCCTCCTTGCAGATCGACAGATTGTGCCAGGAGGCCTGGAAGAAAACATTTTTGCGTCACTTTTCTGTTCTTGAGTTAGCAAAAGGTAAAACAATTTTGACAGAATTGAAACTGGCGTTCCTTTCGGACCAGGGAGGGGGGGATTTTTCTTCCCCCCCCCCCGGTGACATTTTATATTAACTTCGTTTCTATTTATGTAACACTATTCAGCTATATTTATATAGAGCAAATAAAAAACAAAGTTTTATCGCCTGGGCAAAAGGTCCTGAAAGACTGCCTGATTCAAACCGGTTATTATTGCAGTCAAAGCCTCGGGTCAAATCAGCAGCGTACTAACACATGTCTTTGGTGGTACATTGGCGAATTTCGCTTTTTTTTTTTGAGATTTTTCTTAAACACTACTTAAGAACAGCCCTGATACTATCTGTTCAGTTCATCTGTGTGTGTTTTTGATCCCAACTTCGTTGCTTGGATCGTCAAAGGGCTTTTGAAAGCTTTTCAATCTAACGGTTGTTTTTAGGACTTATTGTGTGCATATATGTGTTTATGTTTTGTGTGCATAAAATATCAAATATAGACTCAGCATCCATATGGACTTGCATCTATGGTAAGTCATAACCTATGAGAAAATGGATGATTTCTCTTAAAAAAGCGATGAGACCCGTTTTATTTCGAATGGATAACCCAAGGAGTTGTTATGGGTTGTGACTCACCGAGAATAGCTCCTTTCGTCCTCCTGTACGTCATGTTTCTATATAAATGAGAAATATAAATAAATGATACTTTTTGAGTAGTTCCAACGACATGCATTTAGAATGAAAGTCACGTTTTCGCAAATACTGATATGAACCACGGACGGCCACCGGATTGAACACTCTTTCTTCTCTTATGGACGGATCCAGGCTAAACTCGATCCGCCGTCTCGATATCAGGGTTGCCGAAGACATCGAGATCAAAAAGTTTTCCATAAACGTTTTTCTGTTTAAAAACATAAACTTTAGCCTTTTGAACTTATTAAAGAATCACCCTTTCCAGTTGGACGTTTTCGAAGGGCGTCGTCATCTTCAGGATAGTTTGTTGCGAGACATTAAGAGGCTCTCCGGCGTTCTCGATGGCCAGTCACAGGTTTTCGCTGCTGTGCGTTGGGGGGTATGAATCGTTTAAAAATAACAAATACTTTACTTGTGGAACTTGAATTCATTACATTCTGTCCACCGATTTCGGCATGAGATAGCTATAATCTTAATTCGTGAAAAATACCAAATTAAAAGAAATTTGAATACTATGAACCCAAGAAATATTGACAATCTTCTGCCAAACTCGCTACGAAACGAACCGTCTGGGTATCCTTCCGCGATAGGTTCACGACCGATTTCTGCATTAAAGCCATTTGGAACTGGAGAAATATCTGATCTCAGACTTAGGAATCCATAAGTAAAAAGGAGTGTGATGTCCTATGTGGCCAGTCTTAATCGAAGTTTTAATGGTTGACAGCGAAATTGTTTCGGAGGAGCTTCGTAGTTTCGATACATCACCCTTTTACTTGGTCCATTCACTGCATATTATACAGATACTGCCAAAAAAAATGTTTCGATGAAGAAATGACGCGTTTCACTTGAGTGGATTCGACAATCCCGAAGTACAAAACGAGCGTCCCAAACTCATTATTTTTCAAATTTCACTTGCAACCTCGCGGAAGTGGAATCTGTTTCAATTTATGAGAAAATAAGTTCAGTTTTTCACAGTATGAGTTTGCTATGATTTTCACACTTAAGTTCACGAGATTTACCCAATCGTTCGATTCTACACTCCTTTAGATGAATGAAACGAATGTCGGAAAGGATTTTTGAATATCCGTTGGAAATGGGAGTGATACGAGAACGGACTTTGACTGCAAACGATTAAGAATTGAGGCGTCACCTCCTTGAATTTCTCCATCGTGAAGGGGTTGGTGTGCAGTTCCTCGTCCGTCACGGGAAGTTCCGGGATGGGCGTCGAGAAGGTCTTGCCCTGCAGCTCCTCGGCATCCTTCGCCAGCATGAAGAAGCTGTCTTTTCGGGCGTACCTGCAAGATCGACCCTTATTGAGGAGACCATGCACAATGTAACAAAAGGGTTCTAACCCTTATAAAATATACATTAAAATCCAACATATTTCGAATTAAAAATATTGAATCCGTAATGCCTGTTGCGTTGACATCTCACTCAAATGTAACATTTTGGAATTCCCAAGGAAGATCGCAGGAGATGGCGATTCCCTTCACGGCCGCGGGTGGGCCGCTCAACAGAGGATATTATGAAATGTCACGGGGTCCTGACGAAACTGACCTCAGTGTCGTATCAGGTATACTTTGGAAGGCCACCCAAACATTCCACGACCCAGATCAAGGTCCAGGCCGAACCCATGGTGGCACCTTGTGACATATCTGTAAATCTATATTAACCAATAGTAAAGCGGAAGTGCCTAAAATAAAAGCGGTGCCAGATCAAGTACGAAGACAGTTCGATTTTAAATGGATGAAAACGACTCGATTAGGAAACACGGTCGACCACGGCTAAGGTAATTCTCTCTCTATATCTCTCTCGTTAGAAAAAGTTTAGTTGGCCTTAAAACACCTTGAATGTTTCGTATCCATATTTTGAGCATTTTGTGAATTTTGAGTCGCGAGTAAACTATAAATAAGGATGAGCAAACTTAAGTAAATTGTATTTTTATAGTTAAGCATTATAAAGGCGAATGACGAAGGTCAAAGTGCCTGGCCATTTGAAAAAGAAAAATAGTTAAGCATTAAGAGAAATCGAACGGTATAAGAAAAGTGTCGATATTTCGGTATAAGGGAAGTATTATGTTTGGGGTATTTAATAATTTCCGAAATGTCTTAAATGTTCCGCTCATGTTTGCACGTGAGCGGAAACTACCTGAAGGGCGACGAGGTTTTTTATTATTAACTTATTATTAACAGAACTAACTCCAAAATATCTTCGCCACCGAGGAAGCGCTCTGGCATTTTTAATACTTTGTACGTCTTATACGAAATTTTAATAAAAGACTTTCTGTCTAAACGTCGTGTCCTTAATCTTATTGAGTTGAAATCAGACGTGATACCAAATTATGTATTGTTTAGTTCAGGATGGAAGATATAAGGAGGCCCTCATAGAGCCGTTTTGTGTTCTTGTGAGCTAAACGATCTGGAATAGGGATGACGTTATCCAGCTATTGATTCTTTTTGATTGGCAGACTGAATAAAAGTCCGAGTTTGCATCCTTGCGAGGTCGAGATGGGAAAATCGATGTCGTCTTGAAATGAGTCACGTGACTCCCACTCCGAGTCATTTCCGAGCAGGCGGCTCATTCAATTAATGGACGCGCGCCCGAAAATAATTAAATCGCCTCGGATGGGGAAATGGACGATGAAACTTTATCCCTGTTTTGGAAACACTACTTATTCTGCAAAAAAATTTTTTAAAGCGAGACGAAAATGGAGCTTCACGTAAGACAGATATTTATTTGAAATGATATCCAATGGCTCATTTAAAATCTTTTTTTTTCAAAGGGCGTCTTTCGGAGCGTTGCCAGCGTTCCGCAAAACCCCAAGAAAAGAACGTTTTTTTCTAGAGTAAAGGAGTGGTGCCTACTTATTTTTTGCATTTCACATTTTATTGATCTTTTAAGCCATTTTTTAAAAGCAGGTGTTTTATTCGAAATCGTACTAAAATGGAATCGGCACCATGAACAACATGTACACTACAAAATTTTACGAAATTTTGCCGCACTCCAATTTTTGCAGACATTTTGCTTCTATTCCAATGTCTTCTCCAATACATCGCCATGTTTTGGAGAAGAAGCAAAAATGGCTTCCTCCCGGCATCCTCGGACCTTGCGTATGTATGTTGATACTTCGAATGTATTTTTTTTTTGCAGCCAAATCTTTGCATAATAAAGAAAGGTATCTTTAACATAGAAGTCAACCGTTTAATGAGAAATTACTTTTTCAATGGTATTTGTTGTAGTCATGCCAAAAAAATATCCCCTTACCCCCACATAAAAGATATATATATATATATATATATATATATATATATGTATATATATATATATATATATATCCAATCATAATCCAATCAAACCAAGAAAAGTACAAAATGGCAAGAGGGTGTGTGTGTGATCCTTATACCCCGATTACAGCATGCTTTTAATCCGCAGAAACACTCTCGGCGGCCAGTACGTTCTTGGTGTAGCACATAAACTGCCACAAATAAGTGAACAGCAAAACCAGCATTCAACAAATGGAAAAAACGAATCCGACATATCACAAGAAACCTCCATAACCCGTACTTGAACACCTGAACACCTTAAATTGCAAACGCAATATATACAATACAAAACATCCTCTAAACACAACATTACCATGCTATCCATTGCCGCATGCCGTCCCACTGTGTATATTCATCCCTATCCAGTTGTTTTCATCGCCGAATCCCAATCCTTCAGAACCTTCATATAGTGCCTTATTTTTTGATCTTATTAAACATTCATTCGTAAGTCATTCCACTGAGCACATCTACATTCCAGTTGTTTTCTACACAAATTCCTATTCATTCAGAACCATTATACAGTGTCTCACTTCTTGATATGATTTAACATCCATTCCGCATAAAAAAATGTCCTTCCAGTTTTTATAAAAACCTGATATGTAATGTGACGAAAAAGCAACAGGATATCCCTCTTTTTTAGCCTTTTTAATAAATAATTTGTCCATTTCTATTCTATTCATATGATCAGAATTAAGGCGTTTATTTCTTGTTAAATGGTTTCTGATGATGTTACGAAATACGCTTTTATGTATTCCATTTTATGACGTAGTTGATTTCTATTTTGAAATCTTTCCGTCTGTCATAAACCTTAAAGACAGTCCCATTTCTTCCATTGTAATGAATCCAAATATCCAGATAGTTTGTTCCACCGTCTATTCCTAGGGGTGATTCAATTAACTTTACGCATTAAAGACTTAACTTTACACATAAAAGATCAATATATAGGGTGCTGATGGATCGGCAGAAATTAACTTAGAATTATGAATTCCATTTTGAACTGTTTTAAACCTAGTAATAAGGGCGGTATGGATAAACAAAAATTGTAATTAAGAATTTATGTGTAAAAAGGAATAACAATAATGACATTGTTGGCGGTGTTAATATCAACATAGGTATCGTAATCTGTATGGTTTTACATTTCAAAGTCTTTAAGATGCAAACTGTGTGTCCATGTGCGAATCCTAATCCAATAGCAAAAGATAACATCAATTATAGGATATTCTGTAAAACATATAACTGCACTTATTGCATTGAATATCAAATATGCAAACTATGCAAACTTAAATATATTGGACAGACAAAAAATCAACCTGCGTCGAAGTCAAGTAAAAAAACTTAAAAATAGCCTTTCATGGGATTCTAATTTCGAATTAAGCCACTATGTAGAACATAGTAGAGAAAATATTTAAGTTCTAATACTAGATATTGTAATTAATTATCCAGAACGATTTTGGTTCATATTTATGTGCTGTGTTTCCATATGGACTAAATCCAATTAAATAAAATGCAACATATAATGAGGACTATTATGGAAAGGTCTATTATGCTAATGTAGTAGCAAGATGTGTATACAACGGAATAAAGAAAAGAGGAGGCAGAAAACAGATGGAGATTCTGTAGTTATGCTTAAAAAATTCATTGCAGACATTGAAAAATCTAAAGACATACAAAATACATGGATAGAAATCTTTGTATTCATTAAACGAACGTATAGGGAGGACATGGAGAGAGGAATCATATGTAATAATATAGGATTTCAATAAGTATCAATATTGCTATTTTCTATGACTACTTCAAACCAAGAGCTACCTATTTTAACATTACGTTAATTAATGATATTATTTAACCTTCTACAAAGGAATATTTTTTAACTTATCGTAATGAAAGATTTGATAGAGTACCATTTGGTGAACTATTAGGAATATGGAAACATGTATTACCCATTAAAAATATATAGGTATGTATAACATATAAATACATTGCCCCAAATGGCAGAAAAATATATAATTACAATTGTATTAGTAAAAAGTTGGATAAATATGTTGACCAAAAGTGGAAATGCAGTGAAAAAAGTTTTTATGACTCCAACTTTAATATATTGGAATCACAAGAATTGAAGGAATATTTTGAATCTTGGGTTCAGAATACAAGAATTTAAAGATATATCCAGGTCTTTCAACGGAGAACTGGATTCTTTTATTTGTACGATTGCCGTAAAATACAGCATGCCTATTGAAGTATTGGATGAATGGCGAAACTCTATAATTCAAAGTTTCTACCAAAGTTTTCAATAAAAACTATGGAATAAGGCCTAAACATGAAATTAAGAAACAATTAATCGACGAACTTCGAAACAAACATGTGATTACATATATGAATAAGATGCAGTCTAATTATGCTTTTACATGCACGTCATGTTAATATTTTAAATAATAGTTATGAAAATGACAAAATATATCAGGAATTGAAACAACCTAAAATAAGGATTGAAAATGAATTTAAAGCACTACAGGGAAAAAAAAAACAGATATTAAATTAACAGAAATCGCATTTCCATACTTGTATCAAAAAAATCCCATCAAACTTCGACCCGTTACTGGGAGATGCAAAACTTATCTGACAATAGCTAATAAAAAACTTTTGAAGATACTGAAACCCATTGTAATAAAAATGAAATCACAGGAATCTTTTATCGTTTATAATAGTTATGATGTAATTGATATTTTAAAACCCCTTCCTGAAAGATTATATTTCAAAAGTTATGACTTTACAGATTTGTTTAACAATGTTGATTTAAAGGATTTATATAATATTTTGATGGAAGATATGATTTGCAATCTAGCATTACTATGACAGGTTTTAAGTCTGTGGTACAGTTGGTACTATTCGAAACTGTTCTTTTTAATGGTATAATTTACTACAAACAAATATTCGGCATCCCCATGGGGGGAGGATGCTCATCTATACCAGCTGATATATATTTAAATAAATATGAAATAGGTACACATTTGCTTAGCGACCTAGTTTGTGTAAGATATGTCGATGACATATGCACTGGATATTTGGATACGACAAGTAACATCGATTTCAGCTTTAATCCGGAATGTTTAAAGTTAATTGAATCATCCCAAGGAATAGATAATGGAACAAATATCTGGATATTTGTATTCATTACAATGAAAGAAATAGGATTGTCTTTAAGGTTTATGACAGACGGAAAGATTTCAAGATAGAAATCAACTACGTCATAAAATGGAATACTACATAAAAGCATATTTCGTAACATCATCCTAAATCATGTAACAAGAAATAAACGCCTTAATCCTGATCATATGAATAGAATAGAAATGGACAAGATCAAAAAATAAGGCACTATATAAAGATTCTGACGGATTAGGATTCGGCGATGAAAAGAACGGGGTAGAGATGAATATAGATAGTGGGACGGCATACGACAATGGATTGTAGGGTAATGTTGTGTTTAGAGGATGTTTTGTACTGTATACATTGTGTTTGTAGTTTAAGGTGTTCAAATATGGGTTATGGAGGTTCCTCGTGATAGGTCGGGTTCGTTTTTCTTTGTTGAATGCTGGTTTTGCCGTTCACTTATTTGTGACAGTTTATGTGCTACACAAAGAAAGTACTGGCCGCCGGGAGTATTTTCGTGGATGAAAAGCATGCTGTAACAGGGAAATAGGCGTCACCCCCTCCTTGCCATTTTGTACTTTTCTTGTTTTGATTCTTTGTTCCATTTGCTTATATAGATATGGCAATCTTATATAAAGTGCAGCATTGCGCCTTCCGCAAGTATTTTAACTCTGTATTTATTTACGTTTCCGTCTTTTGACACACACACACACATATATATATATGTGTGTGTGTGTGTGTGTATAACGTATGTTTTTACGTACTTAAAGCACAAAGCTGTCTATTGAAGCTTTTAAGCCACGAAAGAGATGACAGCAGGCTACGTCTCTCCCAAGTTGGCAACCCTTCCGTTAGTTAAGTGACAAAGGACAGCGTACCCCGTGTTTGCAATACTTGCTGAATCCATAGAAGTTTGTATCGATTTTTATTCGGTATCGCATCCATCTTGCATAAAAATGTCCGGAGGGTGAAGATCCATCTATTCAGAGTTTGGGTCGCCATTTTCAGTTCTTTGTTCAATCCATTTGCTTACTGCCAAGAATGGAGGAGCGGGATAGATTCCTGCAACCATTAAGTGGCAGATTGCAAAAGAGATATTAGAAGCGCGTATTAAAATGGCCCTTGTTATAGAATAGATGAGATGGGTATATTTCTGAAGAGCGAATGAGATCGTTTCAAATGATGGTACAAGCTTGTTACCCCATACATTGTTTAAGATGCGCATTCTATCTCGTCCTATTTTCCTATTAGGGAGCCAGTACGGGCCGGACTGGTAAGGCTCCAAGAATTAAAATATACCACACTATACCTCATTTGATCTTTGTAGCCGCTCCTGATCTGGAATGGGATAGGTAATGTCCAACATCCAAAGCATTTCATTCCCACCCAAAGGCAACACTCAAAAGTGGAACCTGCTGAGTGAAGGCTTCAGACGTGTGACACATGAAGTGTGCAGGTGCCCAATGGAAAATCTCCTAACTCTGAGATGGGTTTTTCTCGAGCCGTCTTTGCCTGCTCTTTCCATCAACACCTTCCCTCGTCATTTTGTTGATTCATTTATTTCGAATACTATACAAGGACAAATAGATTGCGTGTATCTTAAATTGTGTACCTGTACCCCTCTCCACCAGGCGAGAGGTCGCACTGTACGGCGGCGTCCCTCTGCCACGGAAAGCGAGGGTCTCCCTCCTGGCTGTTGATGTCGAGGGCGCTGCAGTAAGTCTCCTCGGGAAGGGCGGCGAATGCGCAGCCGTACGGGTCGGACGGCACGGCGGACCGGCGGACCGGCTGGGAATGCGACTCGTGCGCTTCCTGGAAAGCAAAACCAAACGATTAGAACTATTTATTTGTCTTTCTCTCTGAAAATAATTTACGTATTAACTACGGAAGAACCGATTTTAAAATATGTTAAAACAAATGAAGTTTCCTTTCTGTGCTTGGAAAAAGCATCCAAAGTTTGTTCTGTAATAATACAAGTTTCCTCATCCAGAAGTTCGCATTGAGTCAAAACATTTATTTTATTTCATTTTTTGTGGAGTTTTCCGTATCGTTTCAAAACGAAGGATCCGTTCGTTCCATGGGTTATGATGACGACACAACCGAATCAGCACTCTTGCGATTGAACTATCCCATTTCAAGATGTACTTACTATGTATATTCACGATACACCGACGGCATGGGAAAAACACGCATTCTAGAGCTTTTAAAGATCTGTTAAAAACTAGAATTCCAATTTTGAGAATGCAGTATGTATCTTATCTGTATTTCAGGGGGGAAGTATAAATGGAAGGCATGTCAAATTATGAGTTTCATTTTAAGCGTCTTGATCTCTGCGCTTCATCCAAAAGAAAGGATGGCTTTGAGACAGTCACCTGTGGATTCTCCGCAATCATTGGAGGGGATGCTTATGTCCTTCGAGTATGTCATCACTTAATACAAACCTCTGGCGTGTTATCACTTAATGCAAAACTGAAACTTAGTAACACTGAAGGCAAACCGGTATTTTCCCGCCACGAAATATTGGGCTGCTGAGGGGTCGTTTAAATAATGACACCAAGACATTATTTCATGGCCTAAACAAGTTTTTCTTAATATTCTTGACATACGAGAATAGCCATCGTAAAAAGAAATGAATCCTTTGACTTTCATTATTTATTTTTGTTCATTATTTTGTCTCGTTTTGCTAATGTAACGGGAATGAGAAATAGGTAGTTTATTGTTGTTTTTTATGAAATACATAAGCTCGATATATTATAAATTAAACTAAAAAAAGGTCGTGATGAAATTGAATATATTTTTGAAACGGAAGATAGAGACTTACTATTTAATATTCCAGAAACTAAACCAATTTGGTCTTATTTTTTAAGGCTAAATTCAGATTTATAAATTTAAACCATATAGGATGAGAACCCACATAAGTGCCGAACGAGATCGGATGGAGCGCATACATGTAACTCGTTTTTAATAAACACATTAAATCAGATCTACCGCATCCATTTTCATCCATTTGGCTCCATTTTCGTTAATGGGGCGATCGATTTGGGCGATATTTTCATCCATCGGGTGACATTTTCGTCCATTTCGTGACCTTTACAAAATCATAATCGTCAAGTTTGCAATATTTTACAAAATTCATATTGCTTTGGATTATTTTACTTAATATGTTTAGTAAATTTGTTTTAAAATCGTACACTATCTCGATAACGGCTGATGCTGGCGTTCTGAAATGGGTGTCATTCGTTTTCTAATGGAAAGTTACATATGAAAATAATGATTTATTTAACTTTATTGAATGGACGGATTCGTTTGAAATGGAAGGGCTCGCGATAATAATTGTAGACAATTGCGTCCAAAACGGTTTATTACAGAACGTTACAGAAATTTTGTTACAGAACCCTTCAAAAACGCTCGATTCAAGTATGCTTGAGACGTTCTTTTCCACCCTAATACATTATGTCGTGTATGTAGGGAAAGGAATAATAACGCAAATTTAAGTGAACATATCGGTTCCAGCTTGTCTCCAATGAAATTTCTCATAATTTTTTTTAAAAATAACAATAATATGAGTGCAATACCAAAATTACTTTCAATAACTCTACGCAATTGAGAGTGTTGCTAAAATACGGCGGCATTCGGGGCACTGAGAAAGTATTGTTTTAATTTCGAGGTTGGGATGCCAGTATAAGCTTTTGGACCTCCTCACTCTTGTTTGATGGATTTTCACCAAACTTTATTGGGAGATCAGGCAACATTTTAATATTACGAAGATTTACGATATGTAACTGCGAAACAAAGCGCAGACTCGTAGACGCCGGGTCCGGGAGGTTCCATAAATTACGGGTGTGGTTGGGTCAAAAATCTCCTAGAGGCCAAAGCTGAAATCAAGTTGACTGGATAGTAAGCTGACCAATGAACAAGTGTTGCTGCGTTGCCCTGAGGATCAACTAATAAGATAGGGAGGGCGTATCTGAACCTCGAGCAAAATGATGGGGCAACAAGCAGATAAAGTTCAACAAGATATATTCAGAAATGAAAAATCAGTCAATGTGAGAATGATCGGTCAAGAGTGTCGTGCTTTAAAAATGGTGACAAACAATGACTGGCATGTAGCGGTGGCTTTTGAACAAGTACAGTCCGACAGTCCAGTAGCGGTGACATCGGACAATTAGAGTGTGCCCTTTGTCATGACAACTGAAAAAATGAAGGTGCAACGGTGGTTTTCAATGTCCAAGACAACAAACAAAGGTATATATATTTATATATTTCTTTTATTTCTTTTATTTATTTGGAAAAGATTGCGAGCTACAGGACGTAGTCCCAGTTACAGCGTGCAGGAATAAAAATACATTAAAAAAATACAGATTAAAATACCATAAAATACATTAAAAAGAAAAGCAAACCTTCAACAATAAATGATCTTCATAAACAGATTCACATGAATAAATACAATAAAATATAAGATGCTTTTTAAAATCCATCTCCGATGAATAAAAAATATCCGGATTATCAGGGATATGTGCAAATCTACATTAAACATCAGGTCTATGGTTTTGAGCAAACATAATCCTGGTCTCACACGTGAAGGTTCTCCTCCTTAAGAGTGTATATATAATTAATGTAAGTGAATCATAATTATAACATGTGTAATAAATAATGTTTATTTTAAAATTTAAAATTGTAGAAGTCAATTGTGCAGTATATCAATTAATAATTATATTTTAGGAACTAGTACAAAGAATAATGGTGGGTTATAATGTGGCAACGATGCAATGTACGATTCACGAGCCATAAAATAAGAATAATAAATAAACCCAAGGAATCAATTATTATTTATAAAGAAGAAAACTCCAATGTTCCGTTCCTTTCACCCCATTTGTATCCGACTCTGTTAACGAAAAATCCAGAATTGGAAGTTTTTGAAATGCCAGAGAAACTTTGAACTGGATTCGAAATTTTGTATTTTCTTAATGTGGCAGCATAAGACAAGAGGAGCATAAAATGGGTTATTGAGCACAAAAATGGTAGTATTGAGTACGTTATTGAGTTCGCACTCGGTGAGTACGAAACTTTCTAGTTTTGAAAAATAGTTGAAAAATAGTTGTTAGTGAAAAATAGTCGAGGTACAATTTTTGTGTTAGGCACGTTATTAGTCTCCTCGGGAAGGACGAGTGACCCTCAGGGGGGTGCATTGTCAAACTGAGCATTCATCGAGACATTTTTCAAGCCGTTTAAAATGAACGTTATCATTGGGATCATTTGGAACAGCAATGCATCTTTCAAAATTTGCAAAGACAAAAAAGTTGTTAGCAATCCTTTTGGTATAAGACAGGTTCAGCTCGTTTCGAGTGTCGTCTATTTGGGTTTTCGAGGGTCTCGCTCATTTTGAGAGTCGTCGATTTAGGTGTTCGAGGGCCTCGCCCATTTCGAGTGTCGTCGATTTGGGTTTTTGAGAGCCTCACTCATCTCGAGTGTCGTCGATTTGGGTTTTCGTGAGCCTTGCTCATTTCGATTGTTGTCGATTTGGATTTTCGAGAGCCTCGCTCATCTCGAGTGTCTTCGATTTGTGTTTTCGAGGGTCTCGCTCATCTCGAGTGTCGTCGATTTGAATTTTTGAGGGCCTCGCTCATCTCGAGTGTCATCGATTTGGAATTTTGAGGGCCTCACTCATTTCGAGTGTCGTCGATTTGGATTTTTGAGGGTCTCACTCATCTCGCGTGTCGTCGATTTGGGTCTTTGGGGCATCGTTTCTGTCTGGGTCCCGTTCCCTTTGAGCATGCCGTTCAATTCATTGGCTTTGAAAATGAAAAGCACGTATGGGAAGAATGGTTCTTGTCGCAAATGCTATTTGGGCAGCTGATGATTAGATGATGGGATTGAAAACAATATTTGATAGGTCTCGAAATAATGAATTTAAACGGTTCCAAATAGAAAAGACAACCTATTTAATAAAATCTTGAACTGCGACGGATTTTCCGGTTGCTCTATAAACGCCTATACTCGGAGAGCTCCTCTTGGACATAAAGGAATGGATTCGCAAAGCAAAAAAATAAATAATATATTCTTTACAAGTTTCTTCTTAAATGTGAAGAACCCACATGCATTATGCACTGCTTCCTGTTTCAAGTGGATCTGATTCAGAGAGGTGACCACGGAACTTTCATCGAAGTACGAGACGGTCCACTGCGATGTTCAAATGGCATCCTTTAAAAAATGACAAAAAAATGAAAGTACTTATGAAATCATTTTTTTTTAGAATGCTGAAAATTTCTCCCCCCCCCCCCCTCCTACCTCCCGGCTTGTTTGACGGCCGTTTTAAATCTCAACTGCTAACCTTAAAAGTTATTATTGTAGAAAATTGATTTTCTTCAGGGAATGCAGTCACAATCTTTTCAAATGACTCTGTGTAAACAAGTGAAGCGAAGCGTAGACAATCCTGACTTGAATTCTGAGCGTTTTGCTCTTCCGACCCACAATAAAATTGAGCCACAGAAAGTGGTATTTGTCAATAACACAAACACTGCCATGCAGTCGAAGTTCTCAATCCAAATGGTAAGAAGTAAACAGAGTGAAAATGATGACCTGTTGGTGGAGCTGTTCTTCGACGGGCGTAACCCCGATGATGGGCAGAGAAGGTCTGATGCTGCGGCACCCGTCCCTCGGTGAAGTGGGTGGGGGCGGGCTCTCCTTCAAGTTCTCGGAGTAGCTCCTCTTGGACCCAAAGCGTTCTCGCAAAGACCTCGACCGCATGGCTGGGGCGCCTCCCCTCGAGTTCACGGCCTCATCCTCCTGCGCTTCACTGAAAGAAAAATGGAAATCATTACAAAAGCCATTCAATCCTTTTTCACAAATTACTCTGTGACCCAGCCCTTCTCTATTTAGAGTCCTGCAAATGACCGATCCCGGTTGAATGGTCATGGGCCACCTCTGGTCATGTCCCAACTTTCAGTACTTTATATTTTGAAGAAGAATCGTCGGATGTCCGTCCATGCATTAGACATAATTAAAATCTATAGCTATTTTAGCGTACTCTCGTAATAAAAGAAGAGCAGATTAAAGTCATTCAGAAATGAGCCACAATTATATATTTTATTTATTTATTTATTTATTTATTTTATTCAATTTACGTGGCCACTACAGATGAAATCCAGTTACAGTAGCCACACAAAAAATTAAAATGTACAGAACATAAGATACAAGAATACTAAGTAGTAAACATGTCAAGCGCATTGAAACAGGCTTTTTTAAAATAGGCAGGAGTGAAGTCAATTTTTTGGAGTCAAATTAAAGATGATATTCAGAGACGAATAACAAGAAATTATTTACATCACTTTATGTATCAAACATTTATAGTAACACAATCCCATTTCTACTTCTTGAAATCAAAATAATTTCTTTCTAATAAAAGGGAAGGGAAATCCTGAACATCCAACAATCGGAGTCTTGTAAGGTCTCATCCAAAACACTTAATATTGGGAGAGAGGCTAGTTTTCGATTCCGTGTTTTTCGCAATTTGAAATCGGTCGCTGTGTTGTCATGACAACGCCTTCAGAGAAAGGTGCCTGCAAACAGATCTCCGGGGAAAAGTGAAGATAGATAATCTTCAAGAGGAGGCACTCCTTGTATATTCTATAAAGCAAGAACTTCCATCAAAAAGAAAGAAAAAGTCGGCTCCATTTCGTCAGCCCCCCCCCCCCCCCCCCACCTCGGAATTTCAAAATTTCAATGATGCCGGTCGTTTGTACTACGTTTGTATCGGATTGTACCGTGAAAATTTTCCTTTTCACCACTTCCGGTACGGAGTTATTCTCATTTCAAAGTGGGGGAGGGGAAACGGTCGTTTTTCAATGTATTTGTGCTACAGAGTCGTATAGATCTATCTACTTTATATAAGTGTACATTGAGCTAAACGTTTATATAAATGTCAATTAAGTTAAATATTTGTAAAAATGTAAATTAAGCAAACTATTTATATAAATGTAAATTGTGTTAAATATTTGTATAAATATATGTTAAGCTAAATATTTGAATAATGTACTTAATAAATTTGCCTATTTGTAAAAAATTATTGATTTGCATGTGTGTGTTTTAATACATGTATACATTTTATTTCCATAAAAGTACATTCTTTAATTATTTTGTAGTGAATGGTGTTCATTGTCCTGCAGTGTTCAGAATGTACAATGTTTGTAGAAGGAATCAGAAATGTCTCTCAATAGTTTCGGATCTCAGAGGATTCGTATTTTGAAGCACGCGGTTTGTGAGCAACCATGATGTCACCATGGCTGGTTTCCTCCAGCCACTCCAGTGAGACTGGAGGCCAACCTGTTATTGACAGGAGATAAAGAAATAGAATTTCCCACTTTGAAATGGGAATAACTATGTTGGATAAACAATTCAAATTTAAAAATTCGGAATGATAGGACAGGAAAGATGTTATATCCCGCATTTTAAAGAAAACAATTGCGCACCAGAAGCGGAATAATCGAAAGTTTTTGCGGTGCAATCCAGTACAAACTAATGCATATCGGAAGTGAGAAGGAGCGAAATGGAATCGCTCGCTTTGAAATGGGAACATGTACACAGGGAAATGCTTTCGGTACATTCCAGTGCAAATGAAGTACAAGCGAACGACGTCATTGAAATTTGAAAATTCCGAGGTTGGAGTTGTCGTTTCTCCAGCCCCTACTCTGAAGTGAGAATAACGCCGTACCGGAAGTAGTACACACAAACATTTTTACGGTACAATCCGGTACAAACGAATGGCATAGACGAAATTTTGAAATTCCGAGGTGGGTGCTAACGTTTCGCCAGCCCTCGACTTTGAAACGAGAATAACACCATTCCGGAAGTGGTACAAACGAATATTTTTACGGTGCAATCCGGTTCAAACGTAGTACAAACGAATGGCGAAATCGACAGAATTTTGAAATTCCCAGGTGGGGGCTGCCGATTCTCAAGGCCACCCACTTTTAAATAAAAATGACGCCGTACCGGAAGTGGTACAAACGAAAACTTTTACGGTAAAATTCAGTACAAACGTAGTACAAACGAATGGCCTCTACAAAATTCTGAAATTCCCAGGTGGGTGCTAACATTTCGCCCCCCCCCCCCCTCACTTTGAAATGAGAATAACTCCGTTCCGGAAGTGATAAAAACGAAATTTTTTGCGGTAAAATCCGGTACAAACGTAGTACAAACGAATAGCATCGACGAAATTTTGAAATTCCGAGGTGGGTTTGCCGTTTCGCCGGCCCCCCACTTTGAAATGAGGCTAACTCGCGCCTATTTGCAAGAGTTGACATTTTGGTGAACATTTTTATAGAGCAAAATAATAGCTTTGAATCTCCTTCGGCAAGGGAGACATATAGAGTAGCAGAAGTAAGAAGAACAGCTGTGAATAGAGTTGACACATGAAGGAAAGCATAGCTAAATAAAAACTTCGAAAGAACCCAAAATTAATGTGAATACGACTACTAACTCAAAAAAAAAAAACAAGTTTAGTTTGAAAGAAGTAATCGGTTTCGGAAGGCGAAACTTTCCAAACCTGTCCTGCGGGAGTCACACAACGAAGCAATAGACAGTGTAAGGAGTTTTTACTTATTTTTTGTTCGAAACGTAGAATGCAGAAAAATTATTTATCAAAATATTTCGAAAAAATTGTATTTTAAGCAATCCGTGCCTTTTTGAAGGGAAGAGGCCGCAACTCGTATATATGTAACACACTGTACATTGTTTATTCTATCAGGATATATTTACTCCAATCAAAACAATAGACGGATTTTTGCAAATAAGTCAGGGCCATTTTCTTGAACTCATAAATTGTATCGATTGTAGTATAATGTACTTTATTTAAATGTTGCCAGAATATTTACAAAACTTATATTTGAGAAATGGCGTTCGTTGAACACAATTTAAAACATAATAAAATTTAAATTAAAACAAAAATAAAGCGAAATTAAAGCAATTGAACATGCAATTAACTATGTATGTCGCGCTGAAATTTTTGAGATGCAAGTTTGAGATGCTGAGTGATACAAGTTAAACTTACCAACTTTGATGCACTTTTGTAGGCGAATTTTCTAAATCCATTTCTTGGAATGGATGAAAAATATGTTTTTATAGTCTCATCAGTCTCATATTTGTAATGAAAATGACACCCACGTCATTTTTTTTAGATTAAAAAATAGCCAAAATCACACATAGCAAGATCAGGAGAATAGAGTGGATGTTCTATCACTTTGATGTTTTTTGTTCAAGAAATTCGACTGTCATTCTTGCTGAATAGGAAGATGCATTGTCATGGTGAAGCATGAGTCTCCTAACATTCACTTCCTGAAGAATTTCTGGAAAATACTGAGTGGTGTACCAGTTAGCTGTAACTGTCCCTCTCGCTTTATGGCTTTGACCAGAGCTGTACTTCTGAAGAACACAACTTACATTACTTCTTTCATGGCTCGTTGTCTTTTCACCATGGTTGGTTTGGGGTCATCTTCAAAGACCCATACTTTGCTTTCTTGACGTGTTGGAACGTCAGAAAACGGTTACCAGTCATGAATTTAGAAATAATGCGGTGTCCACCATCATTCAGTAATTTGAGGGTTTCTTGACTGATTCTGATGCGGTGTTCTGTTAAATGATGGGGGACCAAACTCATTTTTTCATGTGCAGTTCATCATGAATGACTTCATGTATAGCTGAGGATCCAATGTTAAGTTCCCTCTGTATCATTTGGTAAGTACAGCGATTATCATGGATTAATATTTTTCGAATGGCCGACACATTTTCTGAGACTACGGCTGACAAAGGCCTTTCTGTGTGTTTTTCATCCAGGAGAGAATTCTAAACTTTGTAAACCGTCTGAATACAGTGGCACGAGATGGAGCATCATTTCCTTATGCTAATTGTAGACGTTGAAGACATTTTTCTTGATTTAGTCCCACTTTAAAATCATACAAAATCATAGCTGGATAATGCTCTCGCGACAACCCCGTTTTCTTTTCTTTCAAAATTTATTCTACGATAGCTAAATTGTAATGGTTGCCACATATTATCGTCTGCGGACATAAAAGAGTTTTTAAATATCCGACCCATCATTTTTTTTCTAGCGCATATCGTCTGCCCCTGTCTTAAAAATTCCAGTGTGTCCCTCGTATATGTAATGTATCATGATTTCTTTTAAATGTATCAACCAAATTTTTATTAATTTTAATTTTTAAACGATTTTTAGCAGCATTATAACAAATATGTTTGACAATTCCGCAAATGTTGAATAGAGGGCTCCCAAATTCGGGGCCATTTTACTAGCCTGAAACACGTTGTTTATGTCTTAGATGACACTCCTGGAATAATGGAGAATCTCAATCTTGAAGCGCGGAGGATTTTCGCCGAACAATGCGCACTTCGGTTGGATCACTCTTTTCGGAAAATTCAATTTGATACCGGAACCTAAAGTTAAATCTACGGTTTATTATAGATATAAAGAGAAAATTATAAAATATAATATTTTTGTAAAATATTATATTTTATAGAATATATAAGAAATAATAAATATAAAATTTATTTACGATAAAAATAAATTAAAAACTGCTTGTAATTAAGCACTCCTAAAATAAATTATTTTATATAATAGTAGCAGTATCCCGTTCTTCGTACGGAATATATAATATAAAAGAACTTAAAATTCACAATTGTGCAAATTCCTTTAATATTCTAAATGTTATTGTTATTCAAATCATTCTATTAAAATATTTAAATGAATGTTCTTAAAAATAAGTTTAAGAATCTCTGTTTTTGTTATACAAATTGTCTTTACAGGCAGATCTGAAGAATAAAATATCCTGGTCCGGTTTGTTGTTGTTGTTGATACCCAGACCGTCCGACCTACCAGAAAGGTGTAAGGTAACTGTTTGGACGCTCGGGAAGTGCCACCCAATTTAGACCGGAACCCAGTGGCGGAGGCATCCATAGAGACCGTACCCTCCTTCCCCTACCACCAACCTCTCGGAAGGACTTACGGACCCACATGTTTAACGTGATCGTACTCCACATGAACACGGCGGCAGTTTTGGCAGTGGCTGGAATCGAACCCGGGCCTACCGAGTGCAACTCCAGCGCGCTAACCAATGGGCTGCCGCGCCCCTGGTCCGGTTTGTAAACAAATTTACATAAAATATGAAATTAAATCAATATATGTCAAATAAATCTGATGTGGGCACCACATGACTTTCCTTATATAATGCAATGAATTTACTATTTTTACAGTTAAAAAAATATTATTCTTATAGTAGATACTTATATTTTTTCCAAGATATTGAATTTTCGTCAATGAGTCGTCATTTTTATCCATTTGGCGAGTTTTTCGTTTATTTAGCGACATTTAAAGAAGTCGCCAAGTTGGCGACATTCCACCAAATTCGTCGCCAAAGTCTCGCCAGGCGTTATGGACAGAAAAATAAGTTATTCTTATAGCAGATAAATGACTATTGGCGTTCAAATACAAAAGTATTACTCAAAGTATCTTTTTTCATGAATGGAACGAGCTAGATACACGAAACTGATGTCACCCAATTTATCGCATGGTATTACATATGAAAAGTGAACATGTTTCTCAATAGGAATTTTTTTTTTTTTATTTTATATGATTTTTTGATATATTTTTTGAAAAATGTGCAATATCTCGAGAACGGTTCATGTCAGCGTACTAAAATTTATGTTAATCAGTTTGTAATGAAGCATTACATAAGAAATGTCTATTTGTGTAACTTTATTAGAGGTTTTGATTTTTTGACGATTTTTTCAAAATTTCACTCGAAAATTTAGGGAGTTTCTGAATATTCGATTGCGTATAAAAACAATAGGCTTCCAGTGTTTACGGATTGTAATTTTTCTACCAAATTTCGTTCGAATCGGTCCATTCGTTCGTCAGTTATCATCTCCACACACACACACACACATCACTTTAAAAATGTTCGATTCGTGATCAGGGATGCTTGAAACGTGCTCTCCCGTCGAAAACTCGAATTTGAATTTTCTACCCCGTCACACTACTTTCCTTATATATTATGTATATAAGGAAAGTAATAAAAGCGTATATTATGTATATAAGGAATTATATAAGGAATTATAAGGTATATTATGTATATAAGGAAAGTAATAAAAGCGTTAAAATTGTATGGAAGGTACTACTTATATTCTCGAATATTAGAAGATATACCCGTGTATTAGTAGAAGATTACAAAATATGAGTTAGAAAATTCTTTCCCAAAATATAACAGCTAAAATAATAAATTGAAAATATCAATAATCCCCGTCATCTTTAAACCTAAGGGCCGCAATTGAGGCCCATATTTGCCAAAATGAAAGAGCTAAAATTGTATGGAAATATATACCCGTACTACTTACACATTCTCGTAGATCAGAAAATGTAAAAGAAACATAAAATTCACATTCCTATACTATTCTAAATGACATCGTTATTCAAACATTCCATTAAAATATTTAAATTAACTCTCCTAAATAGAAGTTCAAGAATCTCTGTTCTCGTTATACAAAAATTATCTTTAAAGACAGGTCTGAAAAATAGAACAGCCTGGCCCTGTTTGTAAATAAATTTACAAAAAAATAGGACATTGAATCAATATATGCAAAATAAAAACTCTAAAATTGTGTGGGAAGTACCCGTAGTACTGATATACTCCTGTATTAGTAGAAAATTACCAGTACTACAATGTATGAATTTGAAAAACATTTGTCAAAATAAAACAGATGACGAAATAAAGTAAAAATATTAATTATCCCCGAAATATTTCAACTTGAGGGATGTAATTGATTTCAATATATGCCAAAATGAAAGCGTTAAAATTGTATTGAAAGATACTACTTATATTCTCGTAGATTAAAAGATGTACTAATAGAAGATTACATGTATTACAATATATGAGCTTCAACCATTTCTACCAAAATAAAACATATCGTAATAATTTGAAAATATCAATACTCCCAGTAATATACCTGGATGCCGTCATTTATATAATTTATATAATCGGAAAAGATTTAATAAAAATAGTCTGCCGCATAAAGACATTGGATTTGAATTCGTTACTAAGCGACATGATATCCATTTCTTGAAATAAATTTACAGCAAAAATATCGACTACGTAATGCTATGTCTATGGTCTAACTGCGCGTTTTTAATTAATATCTAAACAACCCCGGTCCTAGAGACTCGAAACTCAATTTAAGTAGGGCTATTCCAAGACTACCCACGAGATTTCAAGAAATTCGGTTCAGTCGTTCTCCCGTGATGATGAGACAGACAGATTTTGAATTTGATTTATCTCGATTAAAAATTGTTTGCTTGTAATTGAAGGAGCGAGCATCAGGAGAAAGACAATATGCAGGATGAGTTAAGCGTATATTTAGCATTCCCTCTCTTCAGAATTTGCGAAAACATTTCATATTTAAACATTTTTATAAACTTTAAAAATTAAAGAAAACAAAAATAGGTTTAAAAAGATATTTAATAAAAACTATTTTGCCTGCCGATTTGGCCTATATGTAAGCATTTGTTGGCATTTTTCACTGATGAAGGGCATTGTGATGCCCGAAAGCGCTTTGGCTTTGTAAATTTATGTACGTCGAGGAAAGAGTTCTTATTAAATGACTTTTTAAACCTATTTTGGTTTTTCATTTTAGAAGTTTATTAAAGTTGACGTGTATCCATTCTATTTATTTTTATAAATTTTGGAGAGCTTAATACTGAAACAAAATAGGCATCTTAAAACTTTATTTGCTTTTTCTGAGAATGGGTAAAATGTCACGTGAACCCTTTTGGTTGTCTTTTTCATTAAAATACACACTTGCCACTAGTTCTCCTTCATTTTCCTTTTTAAAACGCTGATCAAAAACTTCTTGTAAAGCTTTTCAGAAAAACAGTTTGGAAAGAGTATTACATTCTATTTTCAAATAAATTAAAAAAAAAAGAAAAATAGTGGAAAATTTTTCCGGAAAGAAAGAGCGGAAAATTTTCCTAAAATGGAGTCCAAATTATGCATCAAAATCCTTTAATTTTCCGTAAATTGACTCGAAATTATAACACGTTGAAAAACGCTGCATAACTTAGCTCAATGTTAGTTTCAAACCAAATTGACACGCATGTAATCCATAAACTTGGAAACAAAATAAAGAAACAAAATAAAGAAACAAAATAAAGAAACAAAATAAAGAAACAAAACGATCTGGGAGAGAGATCGGGCATGCGCAATCCACCGGGGAGAATCCGCACTTCATTAAGGCATTTGTTGCTTTGATGCGTTTTATTAAAAAAACAAACAATGTAGTCATTAAAAAATATTTTTTTAGTTAGAATGCGAAGATACACTCAACTTTCTGTAGAATTGAGCTAAACTTCCTGTTTTGGATGCGGCGAAATAAGTATCAGATAACCTAAAAAATGCAATTTCGATGTATTTAGGAATATATGTATAGCCACTTTTAGGTGGATTTTCTGGTGGACCCTTAAATTTTTTTTTATGTCCGTGTCTGGACGATTTTTGAAATCAAATATCGAGAAAATGAAGAAACGGCAACCCCTTATGAGCACTACACATATCATATTGATTTCCTTTGGATAATGTATATGTATGCTATTATGCATATTCCGTGCATCATCCTAATTCTTGTCCTACAAAAACGCGTTTATTTTATTTTATTCTAAAGTGAAAAAATTATTTGGGGATGTTGAAAGTGCATTCAAAAATTAGAAAAAATTAATAAAGTTGTAATTATTTACAGAAACCTAATGGAACACCCACATTTAGCAAAAGAAAAATACATGTCCCGCAATTTACACAGCCAATTATTAGCAGCGGATTTTTAAATGCTGGACAATCATCCGGGAATGTGTCAAGTGCATTAAAAAAAAAAAAAAAATCCCAAAACTTGCGAAATTTAATACTTTTTCAAATATATTTAAAATTCTGCTAATTTTTGATCTAGAAACTTGCCTTGTTTTAAATGGCAGTTAAAGATCTGGCACAACACATCCGATAATTAAAGAAATGCACAATTATTTATATAAAAAACCCCCCAAAACAGTCTTAAAACCAAAAATTCGGTTTTGAAACTGTTGTATGTTGTTGACTATTGTATGATTTGCATGTACGACAAAACGTTAATTCTTGGGCTACAAACTCTGTTTTTTTTTTTTTTTTTTTTTTTTTTTTTTTAATTGGTTGCATGATTTGGACATATACACAAAACACTCGAAAATTAAAAAAAAAACTGCACAAAAGCCACTAGAACAGCAATTCACTCTCTTAAAAACAAAAGTTAACTCACTTGTTTGAACAGTCGGAAAATGTCGATACCAATCGGAAAACATTCCTCCCCCAGGCAAGATTGTCCCTGATTGGTTGTGCCAATATCAGCGAGAACAGTTTGTCGACGACTGGCCGAAAACGGCTGGCACTCAAGCCGTCCTTCAGGAAGACTGCCATTGACGACAAGACACCAACGTCAGAGATTGCAAGGGTGTCGGGCTCGAGTCTCTTAGACGACTGAATGAGACAGGGTAGTGTTCAGTGACGAGTCTCGGTTCTGTTTGTCGAATCCGAATGACTGTCGCCGTGTGAGAGTCAGGAGGCGACGTGAAAACAGATCCAATCCTGCTGAGACTGTTGAACGCCATACTGTTCGATAACGCGGCATCATGGTTTAGGGTGCCATCGCAATCGATAGCCGGTTGCTTCTGGTTCGTATCAGAGACACAATGATAGCATGATGATATGTGTATGAGGTGCTACGAACGGTTGCACTGCCCTACCTTCAGCGGCTGCAAAATGCTGTTTTTCAACAAGATAACGCGCGACCGCACACGGCAACCTTCAGCAGACAAACCTTGTAGGGTATCTAGGTGCTTCCTTGGCCTCAGCTGTCTCCCTATTTCTCACCCATCGAGCATGTGTGGGACGTGATGGGTCGTTGTTAAACTGCCCTGTCTCCGCCTCAAACAGCGGATTACCTGTGGAGGATGGTTGAAGGCGTCCATCTCCTAGGAAGCTATCCACACGCATCTGTTCCTCGAAGGGTTGCTGCTTGTATCGCCGCAAGAGGCCGTCCTACTACCTACTGATCACACAGTTTAAGCCATTAATGTATTGCATTGTCCTTCTGGAATGGACATCCCTTATTTATATATGCCATCTCTGTCTATTCGCTCTCTCGCTGTATTGCATTTTCTGTGTGTATTGATGCTTGTGCTTGTTATTTAATCCAATGTTAACTTGATGCTTGTTATTTAATCCAGTGTCAGTATATACGATTTCCCTGAAATAGTACAAATTGGAGAAGTCTGAAGAACGTATTGTAAGGTGCTAAAATATGTTATTAAGTAAAAAAACCCTAAACTTCTCCAGTTGTATACTCCCACGCTACGTGGTTGAAGACCCAGACCGTCCTAATACATGACCAACTGTTTGAACGCCAGCACGCTACGTGGTTGTAGTAATAGTATAAAATAAATGATAAAGATAGAAATTGGTATCTTTATCTTTTGCATCTTCTGACATCCAAATTTATATTTTACATTATTTATGTTCATCTGTGTAGTTAACTCAGATATCCAAATCGATCATCTGGAATGGTTGGCAAATTCATTAATTTTTCTGGATTTAAATCTCTGTATTGACACATCCAATAAGATAATTATTACTTTCCTTATATACATAATGTATAAGGAAAGTATTGTGACGGGGTCTAAAATTTGAATTCGAGTTTTCGACGGAAGAGCACGTTTCAAGCATCCCTGATCACGAATTAAGCATTTTTGAAGTGATGTCTGTGTGTGTGAAAGTATGTGTGTGTGTCAGTGAGTCTGTGGAGACGATAACTGACGAACGAATGGACCTATTCGAACGACATTTGGTACAAAAATCACAATCCGTAAACACTAGAAGCTTATTGTTTTTATACGTAATCGAATGTTCAGACCCCCCCCCCCTAAATTTTCGAGTGAAATTTTGAAAAAATCGTCAAAAAATCAAAACCGTTAATAAAGTTAAGCAAATAGACATTTCTTATGTAATTTTTCCTTAAAAAACGATTGACATAAACTTTAGAACGCTAGCATGTACCGTTCTCGAGATATTGCACATTTTTCAAATAAATTTATAAAAAAATCCCATAAACTAAAAAAAATATTAACTGTTGAGAAACATGTTCACTTTTCATTTGTAATATCATGCGATAAATTTGGTGACATTATTCTCGTGGATCTAGCCCGTTCCATTCATCTTAAAAGATACTTTGAGCAATACTTTTCTATTTGAACGCCAATAGTCATTTATTTGCTGTAAGAATAACTTTATTTCTTCGTCCATAATGCTTGGCGAGATTTTGGCGACGAATTTGGTGGAATGTCGCCAACTTGGAGACTTTTTTAAATGTTGCTAAATTAACTCGCCAAATAGATAAAAATGACGCTAAAACAATGACGACTCATTGATGATGACGACATGGAAAATGACGGCTCATTGACGAAAATTCAATATCTTGGAAAGAATATAAATAACTACTATAAAAATAATTTTTTTTTTTATTGTAAAAGTAGTAAATTCATTGCATTATATAATGAAAGTTGCCCCCATCAGATTTTTAATTTATAGGATAAGAATGAATATTTTAATATTAATAAGTGATTACCAATTACTTCATGGAATTGAGTTTAATCCAATTATTTCACAATTTAATCGGTTAATTTTAAGTTTTAGATTATCTAATAAAAATTTTCATCAATTACATATTAAGAACTTTATACAAACCAGCAAATTATGAGTCATTCTATTGGGTGAATTATAAGTTTAGAGTGACTAAGCATAGTTAAATGCACTTTTTAATTTAGCATTATCACAGTAGTGTTAGTTTCCACCACCTACGACTATTGCTTTTCATATTCTACTTTATCTGATTTTCGCTATCTGCCAGGAGATGTTGCATTGTATGTGTGACTATTTTGTCTAGAATTAAAATTCGGTATTTATTATAATAATGAATATTATAATTAGTAAACATTTCGCTACTCTCATTAGTATTTATTAAGGTTAAGGTTCTTAAGTTACTGATCAGATTATTAATTATTATTTATATATATCTAATAGTTATTTGTTTTATTTCTGGCCATTCTGTTTAAAAAAAATTCCTTTTATAATTTATTCTTTATGTTTGGTAACACTGTCTTTTAACTTGATGTGTATCAACAGAATTGTTAATCCATGTGCGTGTAAGTAGCAGGTTTAAATTTTCAAGTTTTCGAAAAATATCTAGCATTATTCTTGGGTTTGTGTGTGTTAATAACCTTTTGTAAGGTGTTTTCAATGTAACAAGGTCATTTATGAAAAGAACTCTTTCTAGAAAGCATGTTTTGTACACGCTTCCTGATGATTTTACAATTTCATTGCCTTCTATCCATTCTATTTTAATCAGTTTTAATTCAGACGAATTGTTTTTAGGCTCATTTTCAGTTTGCTAACTCGCATTCCACTGCATTCTTAATCTGATAATAAGTTTCTTTTAATTAGTTTTAGGTGCTATACTATGTTTCTTCACATCCAATTTTAACATTTATAATATATATTATAAATGTTAAATAATAATATCTCTGTAATATATAAATATATATATATATATATATTACAGAGAGAGAGAGAGTTTTCTTTATAGAATCATTTTCATGGGAGTCAATATTTGTTTGTAATATTTATTTGCTCCTTAGTGTAACATATGGTTTTTTTGAGAGAGAACTCCGCTGGGGGTTCCAGCCTGGGCCCACTGAATTTGTGGAACCCCAGACAAACGTAAAAAAGCCCCCGAAATATCGTGAAGTCTGCTCTGGCTTACGGATCGTCATCAGTAGTTATAAAAGGGGCGTACCAGTCCAAAGAGGGGAGGCGGCTCAGGAGGAGAGGCCCTCTTTGGGAGGGAATTTCCCTCTTTGAGAGGATCCTCTTTCGGGAGGATGCCTCCCCTCTTTGGAGTGGATCCTCTTAGAGGGTCTTTAGACCCCCAGGAGGGAGGATGCCTCTCAGTGCCCCCCTCCCCCCCCTTTTGGAAGTTTGGTGAGGCGGCTCAGTACCCAATGCCTCTCTTGGGAGGATGCCTCTTTCCTAGTATTGCGAAAGAGGCATGATGACTCATACGGAGTGAGAGGGAATGACCTGAGGAAGTGGTTTCAATGGATGTCGCAATCAGCGACTGACCTTTGACCTGAGGAAGAAGTTTCAAGGGATGTCGCAATCGAACAATCTGGAAATGACGTGTCGCGATTGATAACCTTAGAAGTGACCTTTGACAAGAGCTCTGAGCACACGTCCTCCCTCTCTGCTGGTCAGTGACAGACTGAACGATCTTATCAGCGTGACGTAGTTAAAGCGCCCTCTGGCGAATTTTGATGAAGTGCTGCCATCTATCGGCATTTTTTTCCCAAAAGAAATTAATGTCTCACTGGTCAGGAGCTGGATTCGAACTTGGAACCAACCGATTACAAGCCGCGCGTCTTACCGCCATGCCACAAGGCCTTGCTCTATAGAAAGTTATCTTCGAAGTGTACCTTATCAGCGGAAGCAGAAGATAGATTATTTTTCGCTCGGTGAATAGCGATGCAAGGGCGCGTTTTAAAACAGAATGTTACGGAGTGAATATAAAATTGCGTTATTAATTGTGTATTGTAACACTATGATTTTTTAAAACAAATTGTGTTCAGTGGACACAAAACTTGTATTCAGTGAACACAAAAATTGTATTCAGTGATATATAGCAATGCGGATTTTTTTTTTAAATAAATCTAACAGCATATATCAATATGATTTTTTTTTAAATGAATGGAATACACCCAAGTATAGTTACGCATTTTCAAAATGGTGTTAAGTGAATAGCATTCAACCCTTTTAACACTTAAAAACATGAATGCAATACATAGCTGAAATTATGTTTTGTGAACAGGATTCGACCCTTTTAAGTGTTGTGTATTTAAATACAAATTTATACACAATATATTTACTAAGTTTTAAAATAGCGCATTGTATTTAGTTAAAATGAAGTGAACAAGATTCGACCATTCTAAGTGATATATAGCAATGTGATTTTTAAAAAAAATTATCAAACAACGTATATGACTATTATAATAATAACGAAATGATTTCAAATGTTTAAAAACAAATTGATTACGGATTTCCAATGAACACATAAAAATTGTGTTCAGTGGACACACAAATTGTATTCAGTGGACACTATGATTTTTTTTTTTTTTTAAATAAATCTAACAGCATATATCAATATGATTTTTATAATAATAACGAAAGGATTTCGAATGTTTAAAAACAAATTGAATACGGATGAACACAAAAACAGTGTTAAGTGAATAGGATTCGACCATTCTAAGTGTGTGTGTGTGTATAGTAATGTGATTTTTTAAAAATAAATCTAACAGCATATATCAATATGATTTTTATAATAATAACGAAAGGATTTCGAATGTTTAAAAACAAATTGAATACGGATGAACACAAAAACAGTGTTAAGTGAATAGGATTCGACCATTCTAAGTGTGTGTGTGTGTGTGTTTGATATATACCGATGTGATTTTTATAATAACGAAATGATTTCGAATGTTTAAAAACAAATAGAATACGGATGAACACAAAAATTGTGTTCAGTGGACTCACAAATTGTGTTCAGTGAACACAAAATTGTATTCAATGAACAACCCTTTTATGTGTTGTGTATCTAAAAACAAATTTATACACGTACACAAACTTTAAAAACACGAATGTAATAATTAGCTAAAATTGTATTAAGTGATATATAGCAATGTGTTTAAAAATAAATCTAACAGTATATATGACTAATAACGAAATGATTTTTTTTTCTTTTTATAAAAATAATAATGAAAATTAGAACTCACGGAACGACATCTTCACTATCCGCTGGCCAAACTCCAAATGAGTGATACACTCTCATTACGCTATTAAAAATTAGATCTTATCTATAATGACGTCACCAGTATGAGGTGTTGCCACCTATTTTTTCTAATAATATATTTTTAATAGTTGGATACTTCAACGGTCTGATTTGCTATACATAATCTGAATTACATCATTTTAACGATATTATGCATTGAATATGATTTGACCATTTTTTAAAGTGGTGGATTTAATTGAAATATCGAGGTTTAGAATTTAACAAACTATCAAATCGAGCATTTTCACCCCCAAAAGTTTACCATTAAGTTTAAATAAAATGAAAGCCAACGAATATGATATAACCATTTTAACAGTGAAGTGTATAATTTTTACTACCATTATAGAACTTAGAATTGAGTGTACAGTTTCGATTATTTTTTTCAGGACACCATCACATTTTAAAATCTATTGAATAGGAATAGACCATTTTGCACATACATGTACCTAGATTTCAACACCCGGTATTAAAACCTGCTAAACATGAAACGAGTAAGTATTGTGTGAGATTTTATCACACTAACTTTCAAACTTTTTAAATTTTTAAAAATGTCCGAAATAGTTGTATTTCATCGGTAGACATAAATTGTATGGAACACATTTTTATGAAAAAAATATCTGTTTCGACAGCTTTTAAAATAGATTTCTACAGTTGTACACTACAGTTCTAGAATTTTCTAAATATGAATCGACTGTTTGAACTACCAATGGTGTTTTTACCGATGCAAATATTTACAGGACAAATATTTCGATGAAACCGAACTTAGTTGAAGCTTCTAAGTTTGAATATTTAGAATCATTTCATATAATTTTTATATTGACATTGAAAATAGTTAACAAAGTTGGAACTCACGAAGTGACATCTTCACAGCTTACTGTCCAGACTCCAAATGAGTGATACACTCTCATTACATTATTAAAAATTAGATCTTATCTATAATGACGTCATTATGTTGACGTGTTGCCACTACACAATTATTCTTTCTAAATTATGCATTTTTTTTAATAACTTGCTACTAACTGTCTTATGCTATCCATTTTTTTTTATATAAGCAGATATTCCATATACCTTCTAAATGTTAAGTTATAATTTAAAAAAAAAACATTAGAGATGTATTTTACGTCTGAATTCGTCCAAGTGGAAATCCGACGATTGCAAATGCATGATTGGATCCTTACATTTCCATAGACACCACTAAAATGTGTGGATCTTATTTTGAAAAAGCTGCTCTCAGAAAGAATATGTATATGAATACATATTTCCCATAAATACCCCCCCCCCCCACAATACACACAATATGCAAGCCAAAGACTCACCCAGAATACATTCCAAATCGGCTCTATAGCTTATCATGCTTATCAGTGTAACAGATAGTGATCCAAAGTTCATGTTCGCAAAGTGAGATAATTGCAATGTTATTGTTTTAAGCAGATCCCATATTTAAATGAAAAATTTATCAAATTATACAATACATACAACAATTTAGTGCACGACTATCAAATAAGAGCTAGGTTTTCATTGTTACAACAACGTTTAAGATCATTAAACGAGTATACATATATTTTTAAAGAAGAATAGTATATAACTTACTGTTTTTAAGGATAGGCGATTGTTAACATTGAATTTAAATGAAAGAGTGACCCTCTGAGACAAGTACAGTACATTGCAATAACATTAAAATATATGAAAGATATGCAATTAACACCTTAAAAGAAACATGTAATGAGTTTTAATATCTTAATACGAGACATTATTGACATGCACATAGAAATGTCACAATTTTGTGGCTGTAGGTGCTCCATAAGACCCTTCTGCTCTTAATAAATGATCCCATTTGAATGTACATATTTGACAACACACAGAAAATGACAGGACCACAACAAAATTTTACACCTATTACAGAATAAGTCCCAACTTCGTAGATTTTTTAAGAAACTACAGTCGAATTTTCACCGATTCTTAGAGATTGAAACACAACATTGTTTATGAATCTTCATACTTTTGAGAATGGAACATAACTTAGCATTTATTTTGAATGAATTCAGAATTTTGACATTGATTATAAATTTATGATTTAAACTCTGTAAAGTGTAAATATCTTTTGTCATGAAACTCACACTGTAGACATTTGATATGATTCGAATAAATCTATTCTTAATTTTTTATATTTTATTTTAAAAAGTGAGATTAGTAAACCTGTTACACTTGAATGCATAGATACATAACCCATAACCATATAACATTTCTTAAATGGAACATGTTAAAAAAAAAAAAACGTAGTTAAAGCGCCCTCTGGCGAATTTTGATGAAGTGCTGCCATCTATCGGCATTTTTTTCCCAAAAGAAATTAATGTCTCACTGGTCAGGAGCTGGATTCGAACTTGGAACCAACCGATTACAAGCCGCGCGTCTTACCGCCATGCCACAAGGCCTTGCTCTATAGAAAGTTATCTTCGAAGTGTACCTTATCAGCGGAAGCAGAAGATAGATTATTTTTCGCTCGGTGAATAGCGATGCAAGGGCGCGTTTTAAAACAGAATGTTACGGAGTGAATATAAAATTGCGTTATTAATTGTGTATTGTAACACTATGATTTTTTAAAACAAATTGTGTTCAGTGGACACAAAACTTGTATTCAGTGAACACAAAAATTGTATTCAGTGATATATAGCAATGCGGATTTTTTTTTTTAAATAAATCTAACAGCATATATCAATATGATTTTTTTTTAAATGAATGGAATACACCCAAGTATAGTTACGCATTTTCAAAATGGTGTTAAGTGAATAGCATTCAACCCTTTTAACACTTAAAAACATGAATGCAATACATAGCTGAAATTATGTTTTGTGAACAGGATTCGACCCTTTTAAGTGTTGTGTATTTAAATACAAATTTATACACAATATATTTACTAAGTTTTAAAATAGCGCATTGTATTTAGTTAAAATGAAGTGAACAAGATTCGACCATTCTAAGTGATATATAGCAATGTGATTTTTAAAAAAAATTATCAAACAACGTATATGACTATTATAATAATAACGAAATGATTTCAAATGTTTAAAAACAAATTGATTACGGATTTCCAATGAACACATAAAAATTGTGTTCAGTGGACACACAAATTGTATTCAGTGGACACTATGATTTTTTTTTTTTTTTAAATAAATCTAACAGCATATATCAATATGATTTTTATAATAATAACGAAAGGATTTCGAATGTTTAAAAACAAATTGAATACGGATGAACACAAAAACAGTGTTAAGTGAATAGGATTCGACCATTCTAAGTGTGTGTGTGTGTATAGTAATGTGATTTTTTAAAAATAAATCTAACAGCATATATCAATATGATTTTTATAATAATAACGAAAGGATTTCGAATGTTTAAAAACAAATTGAATACGGATGAACACAAAAACAGTGTTAAGTGAATAGGATTCGACCATTCTAAGTGTGTGTGTGTGTGTGTTTGATATATACCGATGTGATTTTTATAATAACGAAATGATTTCGAATGTTTAAAAACAAATAGAATACGGATGAACACAAAAATTGTGTTCAGTGGACTCACAAATTGTGTTCAGTGAACACAAAATTGTATTCAATGAACAACCCTTTTATGTGTTGTGTATCTAAAAACAAATTTATACACGTACACAAACTTTAAAAACACGAATGTAATAATTAGCTAAAATTGTATTAAGTGATATATAGCAATGTGTTTAAAAATAAATCTAACAGTATATATGACTAATAACGAAATGATTTTTTTTCTTTTTATAAAAATAATAATGAAAATTAGAACTCACGGAACGACATCTTCACTATCCGCTGGCCAAACTCCAAATGAGTGATACACTCTCATTACGCTATTAAAAATTAGATCTTATCTATAATGACGTCACCAGTATGAGGTGTTGCCACCTATTTTTTCTAATAATATATTTTTAATAGTTGGATACTTCAACGGTCTGATTTGCTATACATAATCTGAATTACATCATTTTAGCGATATTATGCATTGAATATGATTTGACCATTTTTTAAAGTGGTGGATTTAATTGAAATATCGAGGTTTAGAATTTAACAAACTATCAAATCGAGCATTTTCACCCCCAAAAGTTTACCATTAAGTTTAAATAAAATAAAAGCCAACGAATATGATATAACCATTTTAACAGTGAAGTGTATAATTTTTACTACCATTATAGAACTTAGAATTGAGTGTACAGTTTCGATTATTTTTTTCAGGACACCATCACATTTTAAAATCTATTGAATAGGAATAGACCATTTTGCACATACATGTACCTAGATTTCAACACCCGGTATTAAAACCTGCTAAACATGAAACGAGTAAGTATTGTGTGAGATTTTATCACACTAACTTTCAAACTTTTTAAAAATGTCCGAAATAGTTGTATTTCATCGGTAGACATAAATTGTATGGAACACATTTTTATGAAAAAAATATCTGTTTCGACAGCTTTTAAAATAGATTTCTACAGTTGTACACTACAGTTCTAGAATTTTCTAAATATGAATCGACTGTTTGAACTACCAATGGTGTTTTTACCGATGCAAATATTTACAGGACAAATATTTCGATGAAACCGAACTTAGTTGAAGCTTCTAAGTTTGAATATTTAGAATCATTTCATATAATTTTTATATTCACATTGAAAATAGTTAACAAATTTGGAACTCACGAAGTGACATCTTCACAGCTTACTGTCCAGACTCCAAATGAGTGATACACTCTCATTACATTATTAAAAATTAGATCTTATCTATAATGACGTCATTATGTTGACGTGTTGCCACTACACAATTATTCTTTCTAAATTATGCATTTTTTTTAATAACTTGCTACTAACTGTCTTATGCTATCCATTTTTTTTTATATAAGCAGATATTCCATATACCTTCTAAATGTTAAGTTATAATTTAAAAAAAAAACATTAGAGATGTATTTTACGTCTGAATTCGTCCAAGTGGAAATCCGACGCTTGCAAATGCATGATTGGATCCTTACATTTCCATAGACACCACTAAAATGTGTGGATCTTATTTTGAAAAAGCTGCTCTCAGAAAGAATATGTATATGAATACATATTTTCCATAAATACCCCCCCCCCCACAATACACACAATATGCAAGCCAAAGACTCACCCAGAATACATTCCAAATCGGCTCTATAGCTTATCATGCTTATCAGTGTAACAGATAGTGATCCAAAGTTCATGTTCGCAAAGTGAGATAATTGCAATGTTATTGTTTTAAGCAGATCCCATATTTAAATGAAAAATTTATCAAATTATACAATACATACAACAATTTAGTGCACGACTATCAAATAAGAGCTAGGTTTTCATTGTTACAACAACGTTTAAGATCATTAAACGAGTATACATATATTTTTAAAGAAGAATAGTATATAACTTACTGTTTTTAAGGATAGGCGATTGTTAACATTGAATTTAAATGAAAGAGTGACCCTCTGAGACAAGTACAGTACATTGCAATAACATTAAAATATATGAAAGATATGCAATTAACACCTTAAAAGAAACATGTAATGAGTTTTAATATCTTAATACGAGGCATTATTGACATGCACATAGAAATGTCACAATTTTGTGGCTGTAGGTGCTCCATAAGACCCTTCTGCTCTTAATAAATGATCCCATTTGAATGTACATATTTGACAACACACAGAAAATGACAGGACCACAACAAAATTTTACACCTATTACAGAATAAGTCCCAACTTCGTAGATTTTTTAAGAAACTACAGTCGAATTCTCACCGATTCTTAGAGATTGAAACACAACATTGTTTATGAATCTTCATACTTTTGAGAATGGAACATAACTTAGCATTTATTTTGAATGAATTCAGAATTTTGACATTGATTATAAATTTATGATTTAAACTCTGTAAAGTGTAAATATCTTTTGTCATGAAACTCACACTGTAGACATTTGATATGATTCGAATAAATCTATTTTTAATTTTTTATATTTTATTTTAAAAAGTGAGATTAGTAAACCTGTTACACTTGAATGCATAGATACATAACTCATAACCATATAACATTTCTTAAATGGAACATGCTAAAAAAAAAAAAAAAAAAAAAATTAGCTAATGAGTATAAATAAGGAATTCAATTTGAAAGATAAAAACCATTTAATGAATCTATTATTCATGAAATACACATTAACCATTATCACTTGTACATTTAAACAAATAAGTTAAAATAATTTCCTTATCGCACTTTCATAGTCCTCTGATTTGAATGACTCGAAAAAGTTTCTATCATAGCAGTAAAAGACTTCTTCACCACGCAACAAAACTTTCTTAGCAATGTTATTAATGTCAAGATTTAGAAGTACTTGTTCAGACACTCTGTCATACATTTGTAATAAAGTGCTGTAAAGACATTCATGGTAACTTAAATCTACAACTTGACCAACACAGCCAACACATTTGAAAAGTTTTCTTACATGACACATGATGTTGTCATGAATACAAGAGATTAATTGTTCGAATGCAAAATTTTTGTCACAAATAAGTGATGGTAGAAAGGTTATAGTGTTCTTTATTTTTAATATTTGAGCAGGAAGCCACTCTATAAATATACTTTCTCGAAGATGTATACTAATGTTGTTAACACTATTCTGTAAACATGCTATTTGATTTTAATCTAAGGTAATATGACACTGTGTTAGACAAAATTTTGAATCATATAATTGAATTATTTTCTGCAGATGCAATTTTCCGTTGTCATTGAAACAGAACAACTCATTGCGACTGACGAAAGAGGTATCTGCATATAGAATATTGAACGACCACAATTTTTGAGAAAATTCACTCCATGTAGCCGGTGACAGTGTAACACCTTCACGCGTAGGCTGTAATTCATTTCGATAGTTAGAGAGATATTTCCATATATACACTTTTAACTTCCCATGACGAAGTTTCAAATACAAATACACATTAGAACCTAAATGCCAACGACGGAGTCCATCTTGCATAAAATCTGAAGAAGTAGATTCAGTCGAAACTGATTCTGCATTGGAAGATAACAGTCCGCTATGTGTTAGAGCACAAGAAAGCAGATCTTGTGTTGAGTTTTGAACCTCGGTGAGAACTTGTGAATTGACAACGGTAGATGTTTCTGCTGGGGTTTTGGAAGACATAAGATAGGTTTCTAACCAATCCACAGCAAATTTTTGTGAGGGTGAATTAATCACATCTGAGACAATGTCCACAGATTTTGTTTCTTCTAGGGCAGGAACAGTCAACTCCGCACTATTTACACTAGAAATTATTTGCTCGAGTGATGGCATACTTTGAATTTTAGGCATTCTTTTTAGATAGTAACATCCAACTACGACATTCACAGTATAAGATTTATTTTTAAAACACTGATATCTTAAAACATTATAATTTTGTCGCAGCTATGAACGAAGCAAACCTATCCTCACAACGTCCAAAGTTGAAATGACTTATCAAACAACTTCATAAGTATAATCACGTAACCTAAATCGAGTGTCGTGTGCAAACAGATCACATAAGATATGAAGTGATTAGAACTTATAATTTTTAATGAATCGTACAACATTAGATTGTGGTAAATACAATTGTTATCTACATGAGAAAATTTCTGTATTATTTCATTCAGCTTCGAAATCATAGAGTGAAAATATGTACCAAACTTACTTAAAGTTCCGAATTTTAAATCACATTAACATTATATACTTAGAAAAATTTTATATATATTTTTCACGCGGAATATACAAGAATAGCTACCAAAAACAAGAAAATAACTAACAGTATGAGCCCTTCACAAGTCGGCATCCAAACTAGAAATGAACGATAAACACACTAATTGCAACAATTAGATGAGAGCCTATCAGTTCTTATCTTATCTAAGATTCCACATAAAATGACGTCATCACTCCAAAGTTCACAAGATGACGTCATTGCTCCAAGGTTCGCAAGATAGCCATTTAGCCTTTTAAAATTAAGAAGTAATTAGAAATCGGTAGTAATTAAAAAAATTTTAATTACTTCTTAATTTTAAAAGGCTAAATGGCTATCTTGCGAACCTTGGAGCAATGACGTCATCTTGTGAACTTTGGAGTGATGACGTCATTTTATGTGGAATCTTAGATAAGATAAGAACTGATAGGCTCTCATCTAATTGTTGCCATTAGTGTGTTTATCGTTCATTTCTAGTTTGGATGCCGACTTGTGAAGGGCTCATACTGTTAGTTATTTTCGTGTTTTTGGTAGCTATTCTTGTATATTCCGCGTGATACATATCACCTAAAGTTATAAAAATATATATAAAATTTTTCTAAGTATATAATGTTAATGTGATTTAAAATTCGGAATTTTAAGTAAGTTTGGTACATATTTTCACTCTATGATTTCGAAGCTGAATGAAATAATACAGAAATTTTCTCATGTAGATAACAATTGTATTTACCACAATCTAATGTTGTACGATTCATTAAAAATTATAAGTTCTAATCACTTCATATCTTATGTGATCTGTTTGCACACGACACTCGATTTAGGTTACGTGATTATACTTATGAAGTTGTTTGATAAGTCATTTCAACTTTGGACGTTGTGAGGATAGGTTTGCTTCGTTCATAGCTGCGACAAAATTATAATGTTTTAAGATGTCAGTGTTTTAAAAATAAATCTTATACTGTGAATGTCGTAGTTGGATGTTACTATCTAAAAAGAATGCCTAAAATTCAAAGTATGCCATCACTCGAGCAAATAATTTCTAGTGTAAATAGTGCGGAGTTGACTGTTCCTGCCCTAGAAGAAACAAAATCTGTGGACATTGTCTCAGATGTGATTAATTCACCCTCACAAAAATTTGCTGTGGATTGGTTAGAGACCTATCTTATGTCTTCCAAAACCCCAGCAGAAACATCTACCGTTGTCAATTCACAAGTTCTCACCGAGGATGAAAACTCAACTCAAGATCTGCTTTCTTGTGCTCTAACACATAGCGGACTGTTATCTTCCAATGCAGAATCAGTTTCGACTGAATCTACTTCTTCAGATTTTATGCAAGATGGACTCCGTCGTTGGCATTTAGGTTCTAATGTGTATTTGTATTTGAAACTTCGTCATGGGAAGTTAAAAGTGTATATATGGAAATATCTCTCTAACGATCGAAATGAATTACAGCCTACGCGTGAAGGTGTTACACTGTCACCGGCTACATGGAGTGAATTTTCTCAAAAATTGTGGTCGTTCAATATTCTATATGCAGATACCTCTTTCGTCAGTCGCAATGAGTTGTTCTGTTTCAATGACAACGGAAAATTGCATCTGCAGAAAATAATTCAATTATATGATTCAAAATTTTGTCTAACACAGTGTCATATTACCTTAGATAAAAATCAAATAGCATGTTTACAGAATAGTGTTAACAACATTAGTATACATCTTCGAGAAAGTATATTTATAGAGTGGCTTCCTGCTCAAATATTAAAAATAAAGAACACTATAACCTTTCTACCATCACTTATTTGTGACAAAAATTTTGCATTCGAACAATTAATCTCTTGTATTCATGACAACATCATGTGTCATGTAAGAAAACTTTTCAAATGTGTTGGCTGTGTTGGTCAAGTTGTAGATTTAAGTTACCATGAATGTCTTTACAGCACTGCATTACAAATGTATGACAGAGTGTCTGAACAAGTACTTCTAAATCTTGACATTAATAACATTGCTAAGAAAGTTTTGTTGCGTGGTGAAGAAGTCTTTTACTGCTATGATAGAAATTTTTTCGAGTCATTCAAATCAGAGGACTATGAAAGTGCGATAAGGAAATTAATTTAACTTATTTGTTTAAATGTACAAGTGATAATGGTTAATGTGTATTTCATGAATAATAGATTCATTAAATGGTTTTTATCTTTCAAATTGAATTCCTTATTTATACTCATTAGCTAATTTTTTTTTTTTTTTTTAGCATGTTCCATTTAAGAAATGTTATATGGTTATGAGTTATGTATCTATGCATTCAAGTGTAACAGGTTTACTAATCTCACTTTTTAAAATAAAATATAAAAAATTAAAAATAGATTTATTCGAATCATATCAAATGTCTACAGTGTGAGTTTCATGACAAAAGATATTTACACTTTACAGAGTTTAAATCATAAATTTATGATCAATGTCAAAATTCTGAATTCATTCAAAATAAATGCTAAGTTATGTTCCATTCTCAAAAGTATGAAGATTCATAAACAATGTTGTGTTTCAATCTCTAAGAATCGGTGAAAATTCGACTGTAGTTTCTTAAAAAATCTACGAAGTTGGGACTTATTCTGTAATAGGTGTAAAATTTTGTTGTGGTCCTGTCATTTTCTGTGTGTTGTCAAATATGTACATTCAAATGGGATCATTTATTAAGAGCAGAAGGGTCTTATGGAGCACCTACAACCACAAAATTGTGACATTTCTATGTGCATGTCAATAATGTCTCGTATTAAGATATTAAAACTCATTACATGTTTCTTTTAAGGTGTTAATTGCATATCTTTCATATATTTTAATGTTATTGCAATGTACTGTACTTGTCTCAGAGGGTCACTCTTTCATTTAAATTCAATGTTAACAATCGCCTATCCTTAAAAACAGTAAGTTATATACTATTCTTCTTTAAAAATATATATATACTCGTTTAATGATCTTAAACGTTGTTGTAACAATGAAAACCTAGCTCTTATTTGATAGTCGTGCACTAAATTGTTGTATGTATTGTATAATTTGATAAATTTTTCATTTAAATATGGGATCTGCTTAAAACAATAACATTGCAATTATCTCACTTTGCGAACATGAACTTTGGATCACTATCTGTTACACTGATAAGCATGATAAGCTATAGAGCCGATTTGGAATGTATTCTGGGTGAGTCTTTGGCTTGCATATTGTGTGTATTGTGGGGGGGGGGGGTATTTATGGAAAATATGTATTCATATACATATTCTTTCTGAGAGCAGCTTTTTCAAAATAAGATCCACACATTTTAGTGGTGTCTATGGAAATGTAAGGATCCAATCATGCATTTGCAATCGTCGGATTTCCACTTGGACGAATTCAGACGTAAAATACATCTCTAATGTTTTTTTTTTTTAAATTATAACTATATTAACACATAATATAGGTATATGGAATATCTGCTTATATAAAAAAAATGGATAGCATAAGACAGTTAGTAGCAAGTTATTAAAAAAAATGCATAATTTAGAAAGAATAATTGTGTAGTGGCAACACGTCAACATAATGACGTCATTATAGATAAGATCTAATTTTTAATAATGTAATGAGAGTGTATCACTCATTTGGAGTCTGGACAGTAAGCTGTGAAGATGTCACTTCGTGAGTTCCAACTTTGTTAACTATTTTCAATGTGAATATAAAAATTATATGAAATGATTCTAAATATTCAAACTTAGAAGCTTCAACTAAGTTCGGTTTCATCGAAATATTTGTCCTGTAAATATTTGCATCGGTAAAAACACCATTGGTAGTTCAAACAGTCGATTCATATTTAGAAAATTCTAGAACTGTAGTGTACAACTGTAGAAATCTATTTTAAAAGCTGTCGAAACAGATATTTTTTTCATAAAAATGTGTTCCATACAATTTATGTCTACCGATGAAATACAACTATTTCGGACATTTTTAAAAATTTAAAAAGTTTGAAAGTTAGTGTGATAAAATCTCACACAATACTTACTCGTTTCATGTTTAGCAGGTTTTAATACCGGGTGTTGAAATCTAGGTACATGTATGTGCAAAATGGTCTATTCCTATTCAATAGATTTTAAAATGTGATGGTGTCCTGAAAAAAATAATCGAAACTGTACACTCAATTCTAAGTTCTATAATGGTAGTAAAAATTATACACTTCACTGTTAAAATGGTTATATCATATTCGTTGGCTTTCATTTTATTTAAACTTAATGGTAAACTTTTGGGGGTGAAAATGCTCGATTTGATAGTTTGTTAAATTCTAAACCTCGATATTTCAATTAAATCCACCACTTTAAAAAATGGTCAAATCATATTCAATGCATAATATCGTTAAAATGATGTAATTCAGATTATGTATAGCAAATCAGACCGTTGAAGTATCCAACTATTAAAAATATATTATTAGAAAAAATAGGTGGCAACACCTCATACTGGTGACGTCATTATAGATAAGATCTAATTTTTAATAGCGTAATGAGAGTGTATCACTCATTTGGAGTTTGGCCAGCGGATAGTGAAGATGTCGTTCCGTGAGTTCTAATTTTCATTATTATTTTTATAAAAAGAAAAAAAATCATTTCGTTATTAGTCATATATACTGTTAGATTTATTTTTAAACACATTGCTATATATCACTTAATACAATTTTAGCTAATTATTACATTCGTGTTTTTAAATTTTGTGTACGTGTATAAATTTGTTTTTAGATACACAACACATAAAAGGGTTGTTCATTTAATACAATTTTGTGTTCACTGAACACAATTTGTGAGTCCACTGAACACAATTTTTGTGTTCATCCGTATTCTATTTGTTTTTAAACATTCGAAATCATTTCGTTATTATAAAAATCACATCGGTATATATCAAACACACACACACACACACTTAGAATGGTCGAATCCTATTCACTTAACACTGTTTTTGTGTTCATCCGTATTCAATTTGTTTTTAAACATTCGAAATCCTTTCGTTATTATTATAAAAATCATATTGATATATGCTGTTAGATTTATTTTTAAAAAATCACATTACTATACACACACACACACTTAGAATGGTCGAATCCTATTCACTTAACACTGTTTTTGTGTTCATCCGTATTCAATTTGTTTTTAAACATTCGAAATCCTTTCGTTATTATTATAAAAATCATATTGATATATGCTGTTAGATTTATTTAAAAAAAAAAAAAAATCATAGTGTCCACTGAATACAATTTGTGTGTCCACTGAACACAATTTTTATGTGTTCATTGGAAATCCGTAATCAATTTGTTTTTAAACATTTGAAATCATTTCGTTATTATTATAATAGTCATATACGTTGTTAGATAATTTTTTTTAAAAATCACATTGCTATATATCACTTAGAATGGTCGAATCTTGTTCACTTCATTTTAACTAAATACAATGCGCTATTTTAAAACTTAGTAAATATATTGTGTATAAATTTGTATTTAAATACACAACACTTAAAAGGGTCGAATCCTGTTCACAAAACATAATTTCAGCTATGTATTGCATTCATGTTTTTAAGTGTTAAAAGGGTTGAATGCTATTCACTTAACACCATTTTGAAAATGCGTAACTATACTTGGGTGTATTCCATTCATTTTAAAAAAAATCATATTGATATATGCTGTTAGATTTATTTAAAAAAAAAAATCCGCATTGCTATATATCACTGAATACAATTTTTGTGTTCACTGAATACAAGTTTTGTGTCCACTGAACACAATTTGTTTTAAAAAATCATAGTGTTACAATACACAATTAATAACGCAATTTTATATTCACTCCGTAACATTCTGTTTTAAAACGCGCCCTTGCATCGCTATTCACCGAGCGAAAAATAATCTATCTTCTGCTTCCGCTGATAAGGTACACTTCGAAGATAACTTTCTATAGAGCAAGGCCTTGTGGCATGGCGGTAAGACGCGCGGCTTGTAATCGGTTGGTTCCAAGTTCGAATCCAGCTCCTGACCAGTGAGACATTAATTTCTTTTGGAAAAAAAATGCCGATAGATGGCAGCACTGCATCAAAATTCGTCAGAGGGCGCTTTAACTACGTCACGCTGATAAGATCGTTCAGTCTGTCACTGACCAGCAGAGAGGGAGGACGTGTGCTCAGAGCTCTTGTCAAAGGTCACTTCTAAGGTTATCAATCGCGACACGTCATTTCCAGATTGTTCGATTGCGACATCCCTTGAAACTTCTTCCTCAGGTCAAAGGTCAGTCGCTGATTGCGACATCCATTGAAACCACTTCCTCAGGTCATTCCCTCTCACTCCGTATGAGTCATCATGCCTCTTTCGCAATACTAGGAAAGAGGCATCCTCCCAAGAGAGGCATTGGGTACTGAGCCGCCTCACCAAACTTCCAAAAGGGGGGGGGAGGGGGGCACTGAGAGGCATCCTCCCTCCTGGGGGTCTAAAGACCCTCTAAGAGGATCCACTCCAAAGAGGGGAGGCATCCTCCCGAAAGAGGATCCTCTCAAAGAGGGAAATTCCCTCCCAAAGAGGGCCTCTCCTCCTGAGCCGCCTCCCCTCTTTGGACTGGTACGCCCCTTTTATAACTACTGTCATCACCAGGATATATTAAAAGAAAGTCTACTGGAGTCAAAAGAAAAAGTATTTTAGAGTCCTCAGCTCCTTTAGACTCTCCTATCAATTTCCCGATAAAAAATTAAAATGTAGGTTATTTCAAAGATGCGATTGCAGAATGGAAAAACACTATCTGATGCGTGGATTTCTACCCCACGCTCGGTCAGAACGCAAAAAACCATTATTATTCTCGCCCATTAAAGTGATCTCCGACATTGGCCGTGTCGAATAAAATACATATAATCAATCCAATAAGCTATTTTAATTAGAAATGAGGACGGCGAATCAAACTTAAAAGAATAATTGACAAAAGAAATTAAAATAATAAGAACATATTTAATGAACACTCTCACCAAGTCATAATGATTTCCATATTGACATTCACGTCTATTGTCATTCTAACATCCGTGCCATACGCTCGCTTCTCGTAATTATCCATATTTGGGAAATACCATTAAATTCCTTCATTAAAATTCCAGTTAAAAACACACTAGTAATAACTTTATGCATCTATCAAAATCTAATTAAAGCAATTTATACCCTGATTAATTTCCTCAAGTTTATCAAAATATAATTGAAACAATTTACACACTGATTAATTTCGTCAGATTTCGAAGCTAGTAGATGTCGAGAGAGTACTGACAGAGTGTGTCATCAAACTGAATGCATTGCGTGCCTTCCATACTTCGTTGGACCGTCGTCGGTTGCGGAGTACTCGGACGAGGAATCAGCGGATGCCCATCCCCTCTGCAGTCGCTTTAAGAGACTCTGCTCTCCAAAATCAGAAAATCAACTCTCGCTTCTTTTCTCAAAGTCTGACTCTCTCTCTCTCGAACATCCAAAAAATGTCACCTCCTACACAATTAAGCCCCAGGTTATCATGGGTTCCCCCACAAAAGCCTCTGGTATTTTCATTGGATATTAAACGTTGCATCCAGCTATTGGGTGCTGTCATCCTATAGGGTTGGTTAGCATCCCAGAATTAATGTGTAACATCCTGGCCAAAATTCCCACGTACCCGGGCGCACGTGCGGCCTGAAACGGTCAAGGGGTCAGCTCTCCCCAAAGCGCCCTACTGTCAGCCCCCCTCTGTCTATTTTTCGAAGAAGCGTTGTTTCTTCACCCTTTTGCAGGTGTTCTCCTAGAGAGTCATATATGTATTGTATAAGTAACACATCTTCATCGATTGCAATCACTCCACGACTCACAATGCTACAGATTTGCCATGCAACACTATCTCGCGATGGCTGGCTTTCGCACTTTGAAGTCATGTGGCGTTTGAAATATTCATTTAACAGATCATGAAGGTTATTGGGTGTTCATATAAAGTAGAAAGCTACCCAAGGAACGTGTTTTATTGAACTTGGTCAGAGGGGTTGTTGATGTTGATTGTTGAAACCCAGACCGTCCGACCTACCAGAAAGGTGTAAGGTAACAGTTTGGACGGTCGGGAAGTGCCACCCAATTTAGACCGGAACCCAGTGGGGGAGGCATCCACAGGGACCGTACCCTCCTTCCCCTACCACCAACCTCTCGGAAGGACTTTCGGACCCACATGTTTAACGTGATCGTACTCCGCATGAACACGGTTGGTCAGAGGGGTGTCGGAACACTGAACTGCCTACTCAACCCGAGCTGACAACTTGGAAGGACTGCCATTCCAACAAAGGGGCGGCAAGCCAACGGTCATTTCATGCTAATGGGCGCATACTAGGCAGAAACCGGATACCGTTATCTGCAACGGAAGTGCCTTCATTATTCTCCGATAGCATTGGCCCATTTCTAGCGAAAATAAATGTCTTTTACAGCACGGCTCTTTAAACAGTCTTTAACAGTTAAATCATTTGGGTTGGCTCGTCGCTTTGAGGGGGCGAAGATTGTAAACGGTCATGGAGCCCCAAAACATTCAATTTATTTTTCTATTTATGGAAATGGAAAGCATTGGGAGCGAAAAATTGTGTTTTCGTGAAAAAACTCGGCTTCCATTAGGATCTTCCTTTACTTCTCCCGCTGTCGAAAAGAAAAGGAAAACGAACCTAAAATTGAAATATTCGACAAAGGGGGAGGTGCTGTCCAACGAAAAGGTACTTAATAACGAGAGACATTCGATTAGTCTCGCACTTTGGCGCATACCTCGTTGTCACGGTAACTCACGAGAACGGAGAAAGTGAAAGGAGTTGCGAATTAAAAAAAAAAAAAATGCTCAACTAGTGTATCCAAGGGCGGGGAAAATAATCCACTCATACCAGAATCCACTTTTGAGTAGCTTGTGGGTTTTCCTTTTCTCTTTCAAATTTTGTTACTTCAAAGGGCTTAAAAAATATTTCGATGGATGTACCCCGAGGGTGGGGGTAATGGCGTATCGAACACAAAGATAGTATTTTTACTTTCCTTATATATACATATTATAATGCATAAGAAAAGTAGTGTGACGGGGTCGAAAATTTAAATTCGAGTTTGGATCGACGGGAAAGCACGTTTCAAGTATCCATGAACACGAATCAAACGTTTCTGAGGGGATGTCTGTGCCTGTGTGTGTGAGAGAGAGAGAGTCTGTGGATACGATATCTCACGAACGAATGACGCGATTCGAACGAAATTGAGTACAAAAATTACAATCGGTGTATACTAGAAGCCTATTGTTTTTAAACGTAATCGAATGTTCAGAATCCCTGAAATTTTGAAAAAATTATCTAAAATTCAAAACCTTCAGTAAAGTTACGTAAATAATCATTTCTTACGCAATTTTGCATTAGAAATCGATTAACATGAACTTTAGAACGCTAGCATGAACCGTTCTTGAGATATTTCACATTTTTCAAATAAATTTATCAAAAAATCACATAAAATTGAGAAAAGTATTCATTATTGAGAAATAGGGTCACTTTCACATGTAATTTTCACTCATCGTAAGTGCGACACCATGAAGGAATGCACGTAGCCATATGCAAATCACAGTACCATAGAAAAAAGAGTCATATGCAAAGGATTAAAAGAACAAGCAAAGATATCCAAAAGAAACCTGTTTATTTAGTAAAGAATGTGGCCCCTCAAGGGCAGATATACAGGCCGCTAAACTATCGATGACGCTATTAATGGTTGCCTGGGGTAATCGTTGCAAGCAGCGCCCGCCGTCTGCGGTATGTACCATGTCCCCCGGTGCACCCCACATCCTATGAGGGTCCACACGTGTTCAATGGAAGAAAGGCTGCCGATCAGGAAGGGATGTGAATTCCATTCAGACTGTTGAGAGTTCGCCATGCGGTGTGGCATTGTCTTGCTGGGACATCGTGCCAGGAAAGGCCTGCACCAGCCTTCGTGCAGGGAAGGCCGACCCATAGGCATCATAACTTGCGTGACTGCTGTCAGACTGCCTGCAATATGCTCCAGAGCTGTCTGCTGATCTAACACGATACCGCCCCAAACCATGATGCCCTGTGATTCCCCGGGAAGCTATCGGATGTCACTTGCGAACGGATCTCGACGAGCTGGCCTGTGCGCCTGTTCGATCCACTCCCTCTTCGGCGTGATCTCCGATGTTCCTGCATCCATCGCTGACAAACATCGCTGACATCCATCCTGACACGCATCGACAAACTCATGTCACGCAGCTCCAGGATACGGTCTATTAACTGTTGGTATACAGCTCGCTGACATCTTCTAGGCATCACTTCTTCACTTTTTCATAAAGTTCGGCTGTGGCAAGTCGTCGTTCATAGAATTTACGGAACGTGCCGTCTGCTGCTCTTTATCACTCGAAAATGGGTGTCGAAACTTAATCATTTACATATGACTCTCTCTTCTACCGGTACTGTTATTTGCATATGGCTACGTTCATTCCTTCATGGTTGTTGTTGTTGAAACCCAGACCGTCCGACCTACCAGAAAGGTGTAAGGTAACTGTTTGGACGGTCGGGAAGTGCCACCCAATTTATACCGGAACCCAGTGGGGGAAGCATCCACAGGGACCGTACCCTCCTTCCCCTACCACCAACCTCTCGGAAGGACTTTCGGACCCACATGTTTAACGTGATCGTACTCCGCATGAACACGGCCATTCCTTCATGGTGTTGCAATTTCACACTTGAAGAGTGTATTATGCAATAAATTTGTTAGCATTCACTTGGATCTAGCTCGTTCCATTAACGAAAGAAGATACTTTAGGTAATAGTTTTGTATTTGGACGTCATGAGTCGTCTATCTTCTATAAAAATAACTTATTTCTCAATGCATAATAATTGGTGATGAATTTGGCAGAATATCGCCAACTTGGCGGATTTTTAAATGCTGCTAAATGGACGGAAATGTCGCCAAATTGATAAAAGTGCGTCAAATAGATAAAAATGCCGCCAAATTGATAAAATTGACACCAAATCAATGGAAATGACGACTAATTTATAAAAAATTATCATCTTGGAAAGAATATAAGAATCTACTATAAGAGAAGATACAATAATAGTTTTACATTTGGACGCCATTTAGTCGTTTATCTACTATGAAACAACCTATTTCTCCGTCCATAACGCTTGGCAAAATTTTCGTGTCGAATTTGGCAAAATATCGCCAACTCAGCAAGTTTCTTAAATGTTGTCAAATGGATGCAAATGTCGCCAAATTGATAAAAATGACGCTAAGTCGATGATAATAACGACTCATTGATGAAAATTCAATATCTTGGAAAGACTATAAGAATCTACTGTAAGAATAACCTATTTCACTGTCTGTGAAGCTTGGTGAAATTATGGCGACGAATTTTAACGGCATATTACCAAGTTGGCGAGTTCTTTGAAATGCTGCCAAATTGACGATGATGTCGTCAAATTGATAAATCAATGAAAATGATGAGTCAGTGATGAAAATTCAATATCTCGGAAATAACATAACAAACGACTATCAGAATAACCCATTTCTCCGTTTGTGTATAACGCTTGGCGATAAATTGTTGCAAACTGGGCGACATTCTTAAATATTGCCAGATTGATAAAAATGTTGAGTTCCTTTTGTCTGTAGAAGTCAAGAGCCGAAAGGGTAGATAAAATGTAGCGTTTTGTTCTGTAATAATTTGTCTTGTGGAACCGAAAGTTATATCGCAGAAATCTATCAGCAAAAGCTTGAAGGAAGTAAATATATGTAGGGAGAATATTTCATTGAAATCGAGATTCCACAAGACAGATTTTTTTATGTTTAATATTAATATACTTTAGATATAAATTTGGAAAATGTCACTTGTTGATCTGAATACGAAATGGATCTGGAATTTAGATAAGAGAAAATGAAAGTTCGAAAAGTAAGTTAAAATTTTCAGTTTAGGTTATCCACTAACATCTAAAGTTGTTAAGGAAACATGATACGGCTAACTTTCTGATAATTGTCAATTCTCAGGTTCCAAAAAAAATTTTTTTTCAGCTTCAAAATTTTTAGAAACTTTTGCTTGAAATAAGTTCTTGGTAATTTTTTTTAAGATTTCTAATAGATGACTGGGCTGTTTAGTATGATTTAATGGAATTTTAATGCATAATTTGAATGTAAACTTGATAAAAACATCATTTCGGAGATACATTTTTTTTTGTGTCATAAATGTGCAATTATATTACACTAGATTTTTACACTAAATTTTTAAAGGTTACGCTAGAGTTTTTGCACTCCAACTCAAGTAAGCAATGCAAACATCCTGTATAATTTCGAATGTATAACGTGTAAATATTGTGTAATTAATTTGCAAAAATATACATTTTTTTAATGAAATTCCTCTTGAGGTGTAAATTTTTAGAGATAACTTTATCATAGCTTTACTGTAAACGGATTTTACTGGTCTCATTTCATTACATCATTCAAAGTTGGTGATCATTCGTGGTTTCTTAGAATTCTTATAATTACATCATTCAAAGTTGGTGATCATTCGTGGTTTCTTAGAATTCTAATAATTTAATATTTTTTATATTCATGTCACCTGAATGGCACAGCGTCGCTGAAATATGAAATGACTGTTTATGAAATGACTGTTTATGAAATGACTGTTTATGAAATGACTGTTTATGAAATGACTGTTTATGAAATGACTGTTTATGAAATGACTGTTTATACGAAATGGAATCGTATTATTATAAGAATGCAACGCGCATTGAATCATTGAAAAACAACTTTTATTTTATTATGCCCATAGATTAACTAGAATATTTTATAAGAAATGGTAAAAATTCTTAACACAACATTACAGCCTAGAATATACTAAATAATAACACTAGAATATACTAAAATGAAACATGGCCACTATCACCCTTGCAGAGTTTCACTCAGATAGAATCACCCATAGAAGACATGAAAAAAATCACATAAAGGTGAAAATGAAATGTGAAGGGAGGAGCCCCATGGTAAATGTTTGTGGGTGGCGCTTAATTTGTATGGGCTATTCTAGAAAAGCACATGGCTGCCTTTTTGCTTGCTATCTCTCAATAATAAATAAATAAAAATAGTAAGATTAAGACCTGCTCGAGAGTCAAAGAAAACATCCCCCACCCTACTTTCCGCCATCAAAAGAAACAAAATGGAAATAGCAGAAAGGGGACCAATGCATTCCCCTTGTCACATGATTAAAACTCAAATTTTATTAAATTATTCCATGACTGAGTCAATTGGGCATTTGGGGTAAAAAGTACTAAAAATTCGAATCATTTTTGCCCTAAAACCAATATTTAAATATACAGTTTTCTGGACTAGGGTCCTTTTGTATCGTTTGCAGTTTCTTTATGTTGAGCCAGTCAGAGTCAAAACAAAAGAAGACAGGAAGGAATTAATAAGTTGTGTCTAGATGAGCATAATAATGAGTTGTGTCTAGTTGCAGTCACTTCAGTCTTTCGCCGGTTGTCATGAAATATGAGAAAACGTTTTTTTCTTCGGATATTATTTACTAACTGCTTTCGGCGAGCAGCACGGTTGGTTTTTGAAAAGCTCCTAACTTGCAATAGTTTTTTTGAAGTGACTGTCGACCGCGTATTTTACTTATGCAATTCTACTATTTAGTTAATATTAAAGTCTTTCAAAAACTCCATAAGTTTACATAAAATAATTTCTTTCAATTCTACAGTCCTTTCTCCTGCTGCTGTGGCACAGCCTTCGTATCCGGGCATGTGAGCCAAAGAATCGTGTTCACGTCGAAAGTGCGTGCAGGAGTTTGAGCGTCCTTAAAATAATGAAAAGAAAAGTTCCAGGACACTGGCACATTCTAGAGGTCAAGACATGGGTTAGAAACGTCTTTCACGTCACCCTGTATTCGGGACGAACGGTAAAACACAGATTCGCGAAATTTGACTCACTTGGTAGACTGACATAGCAAGACTTAAAGTTTTGGTGACAGAAGGGGCTCATGAGTCATTTCTTTAAAACAGCTGATGAAGGAAGCGCACTTCTGAATGGCATAACTCTTTTCAAAATTCGAATCAAAACATGTATATGGATACTCAGGCGATCCTTTTGAAAAGTAAAATGGTTGATTTCCGTACAAAAGTAGTGTGTGTCTGATTTACTGAAAGCTTAAATACTAGCCTATATATAACCCCAAATAAGTGAATCCGTTTAGAAAAGCACTACACTGTCGTAACAGAAATTTTTTATTCTCTTTCCTTTAACTGGAACTACAAATGATATATATGTCTGTGTCCGATATTTCGTTTCCTATGGGCAACAGAAATGCATTTTTCAGCTGGCACAGGTTTTAGATTTTCCATAAAGATTCGTTATGTAAAAATGTCGGGTTTTGAGATGGCATCATGTTGTTGTTGTTGAGACCCAGACCGTCCGACCTACTAGAAAGGGGGATCGTATTGTTGTAGTCACTCGAGGTTTTCTACAAGATCACACGTCATCTTCTCAAACCGTCTCCCTACCTCGACGGTGGCTCGTTTATGACAACTCGGACATTCTTAACCAGACGATTCCAAAGTGATCTATTTCGCAAGATAGGTCGCCGAGGTTAAGGCGAGGGCTCGTAACAATGGACAGAAAATGGGGCCAAAAATTGGATCCTTTTAAAATGACGCAAAATGAAATCGAATCAAATAAGTCGATCCACGTGGGAGCTGTTGATTTTCTGAGTGCTTTAGAAGTAGCCAAAAATATAAAAAGTAAATTGCCATTTAAATAATTTTTTTAGGATTTTTTACGGAACGCCCTTCTTAATGTCCCTCTCAATCTAGATTCAAGTCATTTCAACAGATATATTAGACAACCCAATTTAAGTGTTAAATTAAGTGTTATTATATAGGTAATGTTAACCCGGCTCATCTTGAGATATTTATCTATTCACGTAAAGAATGAATGGAATTTTTTTTTAACTTTCTTTTCGAATCCTGAGAAATTCGTAATGGTGACTGGATACCATACTACTCCAATTGTAAATGCAGGGAATACCGCGCGTATCCTCCTTTCGGTTTCAGATCGCACCGTCCCTTGTGATCAGTAGGCACGGCTCATTTGTTCGATTTTCGTACAGGACGGTACTCTTGTTGGACGTCCACTCTGTCCGTCCTAATGGAAATATTCTATTCTTACCTGTGTAAAAATAGATCTACAACCACCTGCATGACGCCGATCTTGCAGTGCAGCGGTGTCGACATTCTTGGTGTCGACATCCGGTGTCGACAGCCTTACATTCACTACTGATGTACAATTTCAATACTGAAATGAAATATTAAATAACGCTATTTTTTATCGTCCAAACATGGAGTTTCAAATAAGGAAAAGATATCCCGAAAAAATTCAAATAAATTGCTCTTGCCTCTTAGAATGACCTTTGAGAAGGAGGTCATTTGTTGGAATGAGGAGGAGGAAGGTTGTAGAACACCGATTCTTCTCACTTAATTAGTTTGTTCCGGCGAAGAAGATGACTTTCTTCTAAATGAGATTTGAGTGTGAAAGTGACTTTTTCCGAAGCGCGATATCGTGAAAACGTTCCTCCAAACCTTTCTTACAATATCCTTATAATATATTTATGTCCTATTTTACACCTGCGGAGTTATGTTTCTTCTCCTTCTAAAGTGAGGACGAGTATCGGCTCTAGCGAGTCAAAAAGAGAGCTTATTTTTGCATTTATTATGTTTTTCTAATATATTTTTATAATTTAAATTTTCAACATGTAACCCTCGTCACTGAGTCCATATCGAAATCGTTTGCTGGCTTTTCTACTCGTCGCAAACCTCTGTTTCATTCCGAATCCATTTTTAAATTAAAATGTCTGGAATCTTTGGCTGCATACAGGGATCGGAGACGAAACCTTGTTTCCCACATCGAAACGTCTCTTGCGCCCTTTTTCGGTTTCCATTTGAATCGCGAAAAGGGCGCAGGATTTGAAATAACCTTCGGCTTGATTCGATTCGAAACTGTTTTTCTTATTCGGAGCTTCTATTAAGTGTGAAGGCGTGACTTGAAATGAATCCATTCAAATATTCAATTTCACTCTAATGCATGTTCTAAAAAAATTAAGATAAAAAGATCTCGATAGAATGGGAAACGAGAAAATGAAGCGACAGTCCTGTCAAAACAAGATTCACTCAAGAAATCCGAAGCCTTATTCGACATAGATCGAGACTTTTTGAAATCAGGGGTTTAAAGGGTTCGCCCCCTCAGAATTGAAATGTTTCAAAATGTTTCAAAATGTTTCAAAATGTTTCAAAATGTTTCAAAATGCTTCTTAAATCTGCTCAGTCCTCATTCAGTGTGTCGTTCTGGAATTCTTAGAAAAACAACCCTCAAATAGATCAATAAATACACAAAAAAGGAATCAATTAAAAGTTTTATGAAACCGGGAATTAAAAAAAAGTGTTCTGGCCACTGCAATAGGGGGGGGGGGGATTATCTTACTGCAGTGAAACTGGAAGCCTCCCAATTTGGAAAAATCCCGGTTCCTGGAGGCTGCAGAAGAAAGGGAGGAAACTAAGATTAAAAGACAGTTATAGAGAGACTAGAGGTCTACACGGGTGTTATTTTAAAATTTTATCCGGTCCGAAAAAGGTTTGACTCGGTCAAAAGCTGAGAATTTTTCAAAATAGTTCATCCCGAAAACCCTCAAGGCTAGTCTCAATTCTTTTTAGAGTCCATTCAAGTGTGATGCCACGCAGGATGATCTCATTGTGCCGTCTGAGGAATGAAACACAGTTCTATTACGTAGAGTGATGCATCCCACAGAACCCCATTTTGCAAAATCTGTCCACATCAAGAATGAGCACAAAGTGAGATTTTACGGATCATTATTTCCTTCGAAAAATGATTCCATTATAAAATTGAATGGAGTACAGCAGCAGAATAGAAAAAAGCAAAAAATGCAGACCCTCTTCATTTGAGAACTAGAGCAGAAAACTGAAATGAGACGAAGTGGAAGAAGATTGAGCCGCTTCGCAGGGTGGAAGAGGGAAAAGAGTTATTCAGAATGGGTTCATTTATGGGTTTCTGACACACTTTCAATAGTCTCACTTTAAAACCCATTTATTTGGACCCCTATACAATGACTCCGGTGTCGGAAGCTTCGATTTTTCGACACAGAGACAGCTTTCTTTCATAAAGTCAGATGGAAAAGTTGAACGAGTAGTGAGGCAGACAGGAGGAGTCTTCAAGAATATCTAAATGAAGAATGATCAGAAATTTCGCCTCTACCCATACTATGAAAGGTGCCATCTTGACTCTCGGTTGAAGCGGTCTGCTTCTCGAAATGGCTACCTTTTTCTGAAAGCTGAAGAGTGTCCCGTAACACGAAACTGGCCCTGCGTCAGCCTGTCTATTGAGGATCCTTCCTCTCTTCTCGTCCGTTCGATCCCCGTTCGACGGCGAAGAAAGAATCCCGATTTCTGTTCGAGACGCAAGGATTTGAACGGAGGAAGCATTTTCCAGAATCATGGGAAATGTTTCAATTCCCCTACATACAGAGTGCCATGTAGAGAGAGAGTTCGACTCCACCCGAACTCGATTCGAACGTCTCTGAGGGGATGTCTGTGAATGCGAGAGCGTTTCGAACATCATCGGATACCACTGTCATGAAAGGCACCCCCTCTTTGGTTCAATTAATTCTTAATCAATTTCTCTTTCAAAAATCCACTTTGTTTTGTCGTTTTCAGAAAATTCTAAATTATACTTTCTATTCCGAATTTTGTTCTTGGAAATGAATTAAAACCCATCTGATAAAAAGCCAAATATTTCACTTCGTCTTCCCGGAGCGCTTTGATACGTTTCACCTTTTTCTCGCGAAACATTTTTATATAGAAGTAGGCTGCCGCTATATTTCTTCTCGTCACGAATGTGCGCAAACATACTAAGACGCTTCACTCAGAATATTGGGATAAGAGTTAGTTAGTTGGCGATAAGATTTGGACGGGGTTAGTCGCGTTTTGCCCTCGTGGGCATGGAAATCGAAAATGCCTTATTCTAAATTAATTATTTCTTTTAAATTGAATGGTTAAGATCAACTAATGCAATGTTGAAATGCCGCGTCTTTTAAATTCTAAATTGTAACGGATAAATATGCAATAGGATGAGATGTATGTTATTCTGATCTTGAAAACGGAAGTATGATCAGAATACCGAATTCCAATGTATTCTCGTCCTTCTTGGAGGAAAGAGGGTTGATTTTGTACAGATGATTGTTCCTGATTTGCCGAATAAAGAAATGAATGTTGTTTTGAAAAATCATGCCTGGTCATTCCAATCTTCGTCATTCCCATACACTGGAGTACACTACCACTGTTTGTTTGTTTTTTTATCTTCGCACGAACACCCAAGGTTCCAATACACACAACGCAAAAGGTAAAACCACCCTCGTCGTCCATTGTAGGGTCATAGCCAAGTAGTGAGCTTGTGGGAACAAACATGTCATCGACCGCATCCAACACTGCTCTGGTGCACACGTCATGTTTCTCCTGAGGAGCCGCCTGCAGGACTCGCGCTCCAGTCCTCGAACCGTATGAGTAGCCCCCGCTGGCCTACTACACAACCCTGTTCATGTGTCCATTGTTCAAAAGGGAATTTAATACAAACTATTAATATAACCCATTTAATTGAAACAATTAAAAAAAATCGAGATTTTCAGTCATGCTACGTAAATAAGAATCATTCTATACATTCGTTTTCAGTAGAAAACACGGGGCACATACGATAGAACGTTAGCTTCCACCGTTCTCGAGATATTGAACGATTTTTAAATCCCTTTACAAAACAACAACAACAATAAAAAAATTATTAACTGTTGAGAATTCTATTCTCTTTCTCTTAACACCATTCCTGCAGACCCTTTCTCGAGAGAAGATACTTTTTGAAGCGATTTCGAGCTAGACTTCGAATGCGTCAAGCAAGACAGCCCCCATGTGTGCCGGCCGCTCTTAGTCATTGAATTGTGAAGGGGAATAGCCCTTTTTATAAATGGAGTCATAGAACCGACGTGTTTGTACATGGCCCACTCAATAAGTCTCCGGTCTAACTAAGAAAAACAATTTGTTTCTTAGAAATTCGACTTTATTCATCAACATACTCTCCTTCAAGAGTGATACATTCATTCCAACGCTCCTCTAACTTGTCGATGCCTTTTTTGTAGAACGATTTGTCTTTGCTCTCAAAAAAGGCCTCAGTTTCGGCAATCACTTCTTCATTTCAGCCAAATTTCTTTCCCTGGAGCATCTTTTTGATGTCTGCAAAAAGCCAGTAGTCGCTGGGGGCCAGATCTTGAGAGTACGGTGGGTGAGGAAACAATTCGAAGCGTAATTCATATAATTTAACCATCGTTTCCATCGACTTGTGCCACGGAGCATTGTTTTGGTGGAACAGCACTTTTTTCTTTTGCCTGTGAGGCCGTTTTTTTTTATTTCTACACTTAATCGATCCAATAATGCCATGTAATATTCGCTATTGATAGTTTTACCTTTCTCAAGATAGTCGATGAACAAAATACCATACGAGTCCCAAAATACGGATGCCGTAACCTTGCCAGCTGACTTTTGGGTCGCTTTGGACGACTTTCACCGGCTGCTGTCCACTCAGCTGACGATCTTTTCGATTCAGGTGTGTAGTAATGGATCCCTGTTTCATCCATTGTCACATACCGACGCAAGAAGTCCTTCTTATCTCGCTTGAACAGCTCCAAACAGCGCTCTGAATCGTCGACGCGTTGTTGTTTTGGGTCCTGTGTGAGCAAACGCGGCACCCACTTCGAAAGCAACTTACGCATGCTCAAATTTTCGTATAAAATTGTAAACACACTACCTTCTGATATCTTTAAGGTGTCAGCTATCTCACGCAACTTCACTTTGCGGTCTTTCGAAACTATTTTGTGGGCTTTTTTCATGTTTTCCTGAACAACTTCCGATTTTGGGCGACCAGAGCGTTCAGCATGATCGGTGTTTGTACGACCGCGTTTAAATTCAGCATACCAGTCAGTAATAGTTGATTTCCCTGGTGCAGAGTCTCCATAACGCTTATCAAGCCCCTGTTTGGCTTCAACAGTATTTTTCCCCATCCAAAAACAATGTTTAATCAACACACGAAATTCTTTTTTATCTATTGTTTTGAAAATCACAAAACTTGGATCACTCAAACCAGTGTAACCTATAAACTAATTGTCAGAATGTCATGACATTTTGACACGTCTCGTTTGAAGGTTGGTACTATCCCAAAACCATATGGGCCTGTCAACAGTGCTGCCACAATTATGTGTCAGACCGGAGACTCATTGAGTGAAGTGTTATTTCCTTTCTACGCGTTTCATTCATCTCTGGGGACCAATAGGGGCAAATATGGATTAGAATGAGTTAAGCTATCAGCCCACCCGAAATGGGTTAATATGCAATGCGAACACATCTTATTTTAGAGTTCGATCCATTTTCCAATTGGATCTAAGATTTGGCTCATTGAGATGGGTCATCTAAAGGGAACTCCTTCTCGCCGACCTCACTCGAGCCATTGGAGTCTGAGCCTGAGCGCTTTCAATAATTCACTACCAAACTGTCACCGTAGAAACGAAATTTTACAAAATGGGTCCCTTGCGAGTTCCCCTGGGGCTTAACCAAGTTGGGTAAAACTGACGCTTTGGGGCAAAAGGGCCCGCAAAACACGTGCAATAAAAAACAAACTAGACTGAAAGGTAGATAATTTTATGCGTGATTTTAGACAACGATACGATACTATTCACCCCATGCTTCTAGAACGAATCATTTTCGAAGTAGTTTAGGACTTTTTCATCTGACGACTTAACGCATTATGAAAAAAAAACCCTTTAAAGCCGAATAACCTTTCAATGGAATGGATTATAAAAGAAAATAACAACTTTAGCCTGGTGGAAAAGTTATTGGATCCACATTGGTTGTTTATGTCGGATCCTACCACACATCCAAAAGTTATCAGACGACCCGTCCAAATGGGCCCAAAGTATAAAATTGGGTCTCATCGTCTTCGAGATTTCCCGAAACATGCCGATCTGTCGAAAACTCCAATTCCATAGATCCCATAGACCACTATGTAGAAAAAAAAGGTAACTGCGGATGGGAGTAGACTGAAATCTCAAAGAATACGAATGGCCAGAATATTCATCGACTTGTGGCTCCTTTCCGATCCACCTGTTCTCGCTTCACTGCGACCGTCGCCGCCGTTGCCATGACAACGTGCGATCTCGCGATTCCTCTTCCAACTGCGATACATGGATGAATGCGCTCCGAGAGAAAAAAAAACAACAAAATTTCCATCGGAATCTGGAGCCACGTTTGTTCGATGAGTGAGATTTCTTTTTGGAATCACTTCCTCCCGGCGTTCTCTTTTGTAAAAATGGAAACTTTACGCGGGACTGAGATTGGCCGGAAAATTTTAACTTAAGTGGAGAAAAAGTATTGTTTTTCTCAAACAGTCCAAATTCGAGATTGAGCTTGTTTAAAGATCTGGTGGGCAAAAGTGGTGTAACTACCGCACCCCTTAGGCTATTTGAATGCTATTCAGGAAATTACCCGGATTCGATCTTCGGCTGGGGTCGACTGTTTTCCCGGCAATGATGATTCGTTCCTTGGATCATCTTAGTTTTTAAAGCGTCCCTTTATGAGCCGTTCACTTGACGGATATGAGTTGCACAATGAGTCCCACTCGAGTTCGCAGCGTGAGTCGTTCGTTGGATGAGTCGTCTAACGAGCGATTTAGAATCTGCTTAAGTGCCATTTTGCTTGAATGTGTCGGCGTTTAAGAGCCTTATTTTTTCTTTTCCGTTTCATTTTGCCCCTTTCATGTTTAGCGACCCGACAAGTTCCCGCCTTCTATGCGATCCTATTTGTGAAATCCTATATTGGTCATCATCATAATTAATGACTGACACCTAGTAGATCTATAGAATGAACCGTTTTGACCAAATATTTTATTTTTACTTTCCTTATATACATATAATGTAGAAAAGTATTGTGACGGGGTCGAAAATTCGAATTCAAGTTTTCGGCGGGAGAGCACGTTTCAAGCATCCCTGATCACGAATCAAACATTTTTGAGATGATGTCTGTGTGTGTATGTATCAATGAGTCTGTGGAAACGATACCTCACGAACAAATGGAGCGATTCAAATGAAATTGGGTGCAAAAATAACAATCCGTGAATACTGGAAGCCCATTGTTTTTAAACACAATCGAATATTTGATCACGTTCAGAACCCTCCTAAATTTTCGAGTGAAATTTTGAAAAATTCACCCCAAAATTAAAACCTTTAATAAAGTTAAGCAAATAGACATTTCTTATGTAATTTTTCCTTAAAAAAACGATTGACATAAACTTTAGAACGCTAGCATGTACCGTTCTCGAGATATTGCACATTTTTCAAATAAATTTATAAAAAAATCCCATAAACTAAAAAAAATATTAACCGTTGAGAAACATGTTCACTTTTCATATGTAATATCATGCGATACATTCGGTGACATCATTCTCATGGATCTAGCTCGTTCCATTCACGAGAGAAGATACTTTGAGTAATACTTTTGTATTTGAACGGCAGTCTGCTATAACAATAACTTATTTCTCCGTTTGGCGAGATTTCAGCGACGAGTTTGGCGGAATGACTTTTTAAATGTTGCCAAATTAACGAAAATCTTACCAAATGGATAAAATTGACGCTCAATCAAAGAAAAATACGACTCATTGACAAAATGTTAATATCTTGGAAAGAATATAAGTATCCACTATAAGAATAACCTATTTTCTTTTACTGTAAAAGTAGTCAATTCATTGCATTATATAAGGAAAGTCATGTGCTGCCAGCATCAGATTTTTTTTAATGCAAGGAATAATGTTACATAGGCCTAATAAAGCTAAAATTCATTTGTTTTAACATTCACTAAATGATGAAAGAGTCGTGTGAGTACTCCCCTTGCTGGGTGTGCAGTTACATCAACAACTTGATCTTGAAGTCTGACAAATGGGAATGCCTGCATTATATCATTTTTTTACTTTCCTTATATACATAATGTATAAGGAAAGTATTGTGACGGAGTCGAAAATTCGAATTCGAGTTTTCGACGGGAGAGCACGTTTCAAGCATCCCTGATCACCAATCAAACATTTTTGAGGTGATGTCTGTGTGTGTGTGTGTCAGTGGGTCTGTGGAGACGATATCAACGAACGAATGGAACGATTCGAATGAAATTGGGTACAAAAATCACAATCCATAAATACTGGAATTCTATTGTTTTAAACGCAGTCGAATGTTCAGAACCCCCCTAAATTATCGAGTGAAATTTTGAAAAAATCATCAAAAAATTAAAACCATTACCATAATTACGCAAATAGACATTTTTTATGTAATTTTTCCTTAGAAAACGATTGGCATAAGCTTTAGAACGCTAGCACGAATCGTTATCGAGATATTGCACATTTTTCAAATACATTTATCAAAATATCCCACAAATTAAAAAAAATATATTAACTGTTGAGATATTAACTATTCACTTTTTATATGTAATATCATGCGATAAATTGGGTGACATCATTTTCGTGGATCTAGTTCGTTCCATTCATGAAAAAAGATACTTTGAGTAATACTTTTGTATTTGAACTCCAATAGTCATTTATCTGCTATAATAATAACTTATTTCTCTTTCCATAATGTTTGGCGAGATTTTGGTGACGAATTTGGCGGAATGTCGCCAACTTGGCAACTTTTTAAAATGTTGCCAAATTAACGAAAATCTCGGCCAATGGTTAAAAATGACGCTCAATCACTGAAAATGACGATTCATTGACGAAAATTCAATATCTTGAAAAGAATATAAGTATCCTCTATAAGAATAACCTATTTTCTTTTACTGTAAAAGTAGTCAATTCATTGCATTATATAAGGAAAGTATTTGTTATATTGGCGAAAGAAGACATTACATGGTTCTTGTGAAAAGGAATTCAAAAGCGTCTGTCACGCGTTCATGAAAAAAAAGGGTGGTATTGAAGTCAAATATTCAGCGCCAGTACTTAAATATGTCATATATATTTTAATTTACTGCGGCAATACAGTCGAATCTACCTTAAACCGAATTTTAAGGGATGGGAAGAATTTTAATGTTTTGAACAGGTTTCCGTGTCATGCAGGTTATTTCAGGAAAAGCCAAGTTGAAAATACAGATTGTCCATACGTAAACATGAGTTTAAAAATTCTGAAAAGTTCGTTAATGCTATTTTATACCATAATAGGTAATTTAGTTATTCTAAATACATTTTTGCATGGTGAATGACCAGTGCAACATATTGCACAAGGGAAAAGTTGATTCGGTTCCCTGAAGAAGAGAGTGTGTCAACGACATCCAAAACGGCAATTGGAAACATTGGTGCAGTCAAAATACTGAATTTAGTACTTTAAACACACGCCTACCCTTTCTTATACTCTGCACAAGATCAGGGCATAGCGATGAAAGGCTGCTCACTTTTGTTTATTCTTTTTATGAGCTTGCCTACAGCAAAGAAAATTCCTGTGAAAGGTGTGCGGATGCAGGCGACCTTGTCACTCACAGGGGTACATGTAAATATAAAAATAGTATACTCCATGCCCTTGACTGCTACTTTATACCCATAACCTGGATGAATTGACTTACCGACGCAATATTATTGTTTACCATTAAACAAATAACTAACAAAAGAAGCCCACTTTTATAATTGAGATGAATTTAAAAAAAAAAATCCAACATGTCTTACTCAGGGTGCGATTCCTATTTCCAGCCTTTCCGAATCTCCCTGGTGAACTAGAAAGTTCCTTTTAAGTTGAGCCGTTTTCATTCGCTCGGAGTAAATGGCTGATACGCTCAGAAATAAATAGCTGATTCGCTTGGAATAAATAGCAGAAAATATATATGGAATATATGGCGGTTTACTTTAAATGCGCCGCGTTGTGACGGTTCCGTGTCGCTCGGGAGATATATAAATTTCTTATACTAATAATATAAATTTCTTATACTTTTCGACGGGGGGCTAAAAATATTTTCCGCTTATGACAGTGTTCCGTTTTAAACAGGTTTCACTGTATTACAAATGCGTAAAAATTCTAGGCCACCGGGTGGCTTCTGGAAAGACAAAAACACATTGGGAAATCCTATAGAATAGAGTGATATCCAATTGGCAGTTATAAAATGAGACTGGGCCGATTTTAAAAGGATGCAAATAATCATTTTACGTAATACTTTTGCGTTCTTATTCTGTCCTATTAACTTTTCACTTTTTATCAAGAGTTTTATTTTCTTCATATCTTTCTGTCTTCAATGTTTTGAAACATCTAACGAACATTTGAGATCGTCCATCCTCGTAGCACAATGAGGTAAAATAGTAACATCCTTCGAGAATACCCTCCTGACGAAATAATTATTTTGCGACTTCCACACCCTCCTCTATATCGCTTCAAACCATGGCAGCGGTGTCCAACATGGATTTTGACATACCTTCCCAATCCTTCTGTTGCCATGGAGACGGTATTCATTCCATCCTACGTTACGTACCTGCGCTCACCCATTTTTTTCCGACGATTCCCAAAGGGGTATCGATAAGTTTAACATAATAACGGCTTCTAAATTAAAAATGCAACTATGCTTCGTAACAACGAAACGCGAAGGTTACATACTTAAACTAAAATGGACACACTTTGTCGAGAAAAATTGACTTCCCTCCCTAACGGAAGTACTGCTACCATGGAGGTCAAGGTAAGGAGTTGAAATTTGATATTTCGAAAACGCCAATGGGAGACTTGAACCAATATTGAGAAAATCATTGAGATGAATGAGATCCTGCAAAGCATTTATTTAAGCATTTTATAGAAATAAATGATGAGAGCAATGCAGATTAGATAGAGAATGCATTCAAAATGATGTTGCCTTTCAATTTATTTTTATCTCCCTGTATGTTCGACGACTATGAAAAAATACCGATTCATTGCTCTCTCATCATGAGGGGATCTTCATTTAAAAAGAATCCGAAATACTACGCCTTCCTATTGTGTCAACGAACACTGTTTTACTAACACTATTTTCAAACATGTCATCCACTGGCGTGTTATCTCTCTCTAACTTCGTGGCTACTATAAATGGGTCGGTGCAATTGAAAATGTGTATGGTTTCAAAGGCAAAATAAAAAATATATTCTAGGCTCCTGCCATCCAGTAGTAGAGATAGATCATGTTTCGCAGTATTGAGAGTGACGGTCTTGATGCCAATTTTATTTCGATATTTCCATTTCAGTTAGCTTGCAAAATGGGTCGCCCATCTAAAATTTTCTTGAGATCCCGGGTGGAACATCTTTCTCTTTAGGTTCGTCCCATTTTCAACTCGATTCATTTTCTGAACTGCATTCTGGGGCATGGGACTGCCCTCCTTTATCGCTTCCAACCTGCTTTATTTAGCATTATTGGCTAGGATTATTACCATTATTGTTAGGGCAAAGTCGGCGTCCATGAAAGAGATAGTTTTTTGGATCGTTCAAGTTTTTTCTTCCAGCGTGCTGATGGGACCGATGAGAAGTCCAAATGAGAAGAGAAACTTTAAGAGAAACTCTTCCGTCGCATCCACGATTTTACTTTCGAAATTGGCTAATCCATTCTTATATCACTAGAATTCTTTGAGAAGTTTCTTAAAGACTTAATGATTGTCTCGTCCTGTAGTCGTCGTTCCAAATGGATCAAGGTCGTGTGTGTCCAGCTTTTCTCAAACAGCCCCTTCCGAATTCCACTCATTTTGTAGTTCTGCCACAGTTACGAACGAGATCATTTTTAGAAAAAAGAGAAATAGATCATTTTTAATCAGTCGGCAATCGTAGACTTCTCTGCCAGTGTCGATCGCTTTTTCTCTTCGTCATCAACTGAGTGACATCCAATAGGATGCAAATGACCAAGTATATAATGAGTTTTTTAACACTTTACAAGATAGTTGAAAAGTGTATATGACTTTGTTCATTCTGTCTGTCGCACGATAACTGCCGTAAAAATGATTTTATCAAAATGAAATTTTAGTACGTTGTTGAGACGGTCTGTGGGACCTATGGGAGTGGGAATGAATAACATCACCCAATGAGTTTTGGATTGCACCCGGATTGAAAAAGTGAAATACATTGAACCCATCTAATGTTTCAAACATTTTTTAAGCAAAGTTAAAATTCACAAATGGTTTCGAAAATTTTAGGAAATATTCAAATGATTCCATAAAATATATAAAAACAAATCCAGCAAAATAGATGGGGTAGTTTTTTAAATAAAGGTTAAAATAATAATGACACCCATATAATAGGAAGAGATCACGTGACCCACTCCAAAATAAAATAGGGCATCCATCTTTTCATTCCCAGTGTCAAAATCGTGATTTTCTTCTTCGACCCAGACCGTCCGACCGTCAAAAAAGGTAAAATCGTGATTTTTAAAGTTCTTTAAAATTTATACTGAGTGTTGCACCCGTCCTAAAACCGCTTTATTTTTGCGTATTTTCTGTGCATCTCTATTCTGCGCCACCGCAATCACACTATTTTTGAGTTTAAAGAATCATCCCTACAACCCAGTCTCATTTTAATGGATGCAGAATGTAAACAGGTAATGGTGAGATAGATGAGTTGTATAAGAATGGCTGAATTTTTTTCACGCAAAATGATTTAACTCTAGAGTCTGGAATAAAAGTGTATTCACTGCTTTTACATACTAGAGAGCCAGACGATTTATATTTCGATGACGTCATTTGAATCCAGTTCATTTTTTTCGATGAGGTTTTAAGTTTTCAAATATAATAAATGACTGTAGTACTGTGATCATTTAAAATATATCAACGTTGAATGGATCGCATTTTAGAGATGTTTAAATAGCATTGTATTTCAGTTGGAAAGTGTTTCATAATCCATGTTTTATGTATGGTTGATCTGTCTTGCTTTTATTTTGGACGAGTTGCGCGTGATGTGCATGAGTGCAATTTTTACTCTAATGTTATATTTCGAAGCCTTTTTGTTTTGCGTGCCAAATGTTTGTCAAAACTAGATCTTGGATAGATTTTAAATATTGCAAGATTTTGTGTGCATTTAAAATTTATTTTTAAACTATTACCCAAACTAAACAATTCCATTTGGCTAAACTATAGCATCCATGAGTATTTGCGTAACGCATTTACAGACTTGAAAACTTTCCAGGCAAAGCCTTGTTTCTGGTGGTTAGAAACGTTCATTGAATTCCCGGGTCTGGGAATTCTTTTTCAAGAATAATATTATTTCCTCTTTACCCAATATTTTGTTCTGTTTGAACTGCATAAAAATGTTGAGTGTGGAATGCAAGCGAAACTCAAGATGATGTTGTACAGATGGGATGGACAGCCGTCAAAATAAAAAATTGGACACGAGTTTCTCGACAGATTCAAATTCGTGTCTTTAATTTTATTTTTCACTAAACGGAGTTGAATGGCACACAATAACATATTTGAAAGGCACTTTTATATGCATTTCCATTGGGAAACGACAAAATGCGAAAAACTCAAATATCTCTCGAACATGGGGTGGGTCTTCTTATTGTTTTCGTCTTCAAAAATGACGTCTGAAACAAACATGGAATGGATACAATTGTACATACGTGGTCTTGTATTTTCGATTTGGACGATTTAGGCCTACCCCTTCGCAAAAGAGAGGTGGCTTCTTTTTTTTTTTTTCAAACCGTACCGAAACCGAATCAGCTCCGGGAAGGATTTTAAAACTTGTTTGTGTGTAAAATGATGATTTATTTCTGTTTCGATATTTTGCAACCATGAACGCTTTCAAAATAGAGATGGCTCCATTTCGGGAGTTTCATTTGACCCATAATCTGTCAAAAACGAGATCACACACTAAAATGGGATGAAAATAATATGTAGAAAGCTTTTCGAACATTTCGTATCGAGCGTCGCTAACGATGCTATTCACGGTCGCCAACCTAGACCCATCTAGACCAACCTAGACGAATCTCCAGGTATTTTATTTGCTAATGAAATGGGAGCGATGTTCCCGGTTGTTATGGAAACCGTGTCTGAAGAAAAGCATCGAGAGGATAAGGAAGGACTTCAATCCATTCAAGAAGCGCCCCTCATATGCGAGTTTTTTTCGTGTGGACATTTTCCTTTCTTTGGACATATACTCTATATAGTATAGAGAGCATAAATTCGACATTTCGCGATTGGGATGACAATGTATGTTAAATGAACACGCTTTGACCATTTTCGTCTGACTCTTGTCGATTTCTTGTGCACACGGGAATGGATTTTCACCAAACTTTAGATCCGCCTTTGTTATCGAAAAATCTAAACTGAGATAAACACATTTTATATTTTCTTAGCATGGCAGCCTGCGATGTGTTACGGCTCTCCAAATTGAAATCTTGACCATGTAACAAGGGATCGCGTTATTTTACAGCGGGGGCAGATGGTAAATAAAGTGAAATATGTTTTGCTTAAAGCAGAGCGCAGGTGCGACCCCTTTCAATAAGAAAGCGCTTAAAGCGGGGCTGCTTTACGATGGAAGAGGCCCGACGCTATAAAAGTAATCTAAGGTAAGAAAAGAGAATTATTGCACTGCCCATAAGTATGACTTGCGCAACTATAGTATAATAGGGTTTAGAAATCTGTCCGAAAAGTGACAATAACGGGTGCACTTTATGGCCCGCGAGAGAGACATCTCTCACGACCATTTGACATTGCCAGCATCTGCCGGACCCACTAGATGGTCAAGGAGTGAAGAGATGAACGGGTGGGAACTAGGTGTAAAGAACAACACGTTGCATACTATATATATTTGCCCGATATAGAGGCAGACATCATAAATAGAGATGCGACTGAGTTGGTACTTTTAGCTGAGTGTGAGTGAAAGAGTCCGTCCCCAGCCGACGTATCGGAAGAACCCCGTCTCAGTGGAGGTAAGACTTCTCATCCATCTTGTTATGACCTGAAACGCGCCAATGCTATTTGGGAATCCTTCGGTTTGGGGGTATTTGACGCGACGGATCACCTACACTCCAATGATCTCTCCAACGATCTCTTACGTGTCTAGGGAAAGGTACAATGGTTACCTGAAGAGAACTAATATGTCACATTGCAACGAGAAATATGGAACTAGGGAATAGTGGGAATAAATAGGTTTTTGCTCTATACATTGTTCTTTTACTTAACCGTTCACGACACTTTCTTCATGTACGGTCACGAAGAATCAAGGGAACATTCTGTCGTCGATTGAGTGGGCATACGGACTGTAGCAGCATGTCTACTTATAGAGATGAAATTGGACCTAATCATGCATAAAAGGGGGGGATCATCACGAAACGTAATCACTATAGTGAAAAATAGCCTCGAAATCATTTTTGTCCGTGACATGATGAACCCCCCCCCCCCCCACACCCGAGGGGATAGATTGTCAAACTGGATTTCCTTCGAAGGGCAACATGCTATAATGAGGATGATCCGAACTCAGATTTTTCAAAATATGGAAAATTGCAAACAAAAAAACAAGCTACTTGAAAATGAAATCTAGTATGGAAATATCGAGCTCATTTTCTCCAATGATCTTTAGCAATACTTATGACTGTTGTTTGGAATGCCATTTTTTGTAGGGGATCTCTTTTTTTTCTCATTATTTTATGTATAGGGTAGTTTGCTTCTTTTGTTCTGATATTTATGGAATTCAAGTCGGCCCACTCTAGCTTCCGAAACAGGCTCTTATCTTAGTTTCGCCTCATTTATTGATTCTTCTAATTCTAGACTTTCATTTTGTGTTTTTTTCACAGTATATATATATATTTTTGCTTTTTATTGAATAGACGGTCTAGTCGTCTATTAATGATGATTCTATTCAAAACTATTTTTTCGATCTATTCAACAGCATCGAGATGGAAACTCTGCGGTCATGTTCTCCATCGCCGAGGAATGGTCCGCTTCAGTCTGGCTAAAAACGCATTCGAAATGAAACAGGAGATATCCGTAAAGCATTGATTATGAAGCACTTCTCAACTGAAATGCAAAATGCGATATATTCGGCGGTGGTCTTTTTTTAAGGATCACAGCACTACAGTCATTTATTTTACGTGAAAACTTAAAACTTCGTGGAAAAAAATGAACTGGATTCAAATGACGTCATCGATCTATAAATCATCTGGATCTCTATGTATTAAAGCAATGAATATTTCATTCATATCACTTACATTCCAGACTCTAGAGCTAAATCATTTTGTATGAAACAAATTCAGCCATTCTTATACAACACATCTTACAATCAATAGTTTACATTCTGCAACCATTAAAATGAGGCTTGGTTGTAGAAATAATCAAAGTTGGAGGATCTTTTAAACTCAAAAAGAGTGTGATTGCGTTGGCGCAGAAAATCCGTAAAAATAAAGCGGTTTTAGGAAGGACTGACTCGCTATAAATTGAAAAGAACTTTAAAAATCCCGATTTTTACTCTGGGAAAGAAAGATGGATGCACTATTTTATTTTGAAGTGGGTCACGTGATCTCTTCCTATTCTATGGATGTCATTATTATTTTAATTGTTATTTAAAAAACGACCGAACCCATTTTGCTCACATTTTTTATATATATGTCATGGGATCATTTGAATATTTCCTAAAATTTTCGAAGCCATTTGTGAATTTTAACTTCGCTTAGAAAATGCTTGAAAATATGAGGTTCCGTAGGGTTTGGTGCATTTCATTTTTCGTCCCAAACTCATTATTCAATGAATTCATGATTCATTTAGATTTTCATATGTGCCAAAGACCGTCTGAACGACGTACTCAAATTTCATTTCGATCCAGTCATTTTTACGGCAGTGATCGTGAGAACGGACGGACGGACAGACAGAATGAACCAAGTCATAAATACTTTTCAACTATGTTGTAAAGTGCTAAAAAAGAAACCAGACCGTCCGACTCATCCTAAGCTATAGAGCAGAAATTTGGACGACCGGCTAAAAAAGAAAGCGTAAAAACTTCTCGAAACCGGTTGCACAGTCTTTAATGAGTTTGTAGGTTTTATAAGCACTTTAATTCCTATTTATTTTTCCACCCAGAAGGTTATTATTTTCCCACCGAAATGTCTCGAGTAAGTGTCTTATAAAACCTACAAACAGCAGCAGCTTTGAGTGTATTAGCTTCAGAAAAACGACGCCTGCATATGAAGTTGAATTTGAAACGAAATGCATTTGACACGAATGACCCCTTTTTTACATTATTGTTTTAAGGTCTGAACCCATTTCGAAATATCGGTTCACTATTGTAATCTTCTCGAAATGGGTTAGGCATTCTGGGAGGGATCTCGATGTCTCCACAGAGCGCTCCATTCAGACGCGTCCGTGTCTCTTTATTACCACCTTTCATGTAAGTTCCTCTCGTTTTATCTTCCTTTGGCCAGGCTTATGACCAGCAGGTACTCCTTTGCCCTTCTAATACTTGGCGTGTTTCGTAAGATGGCTGTAGCGTTCCCGCTTCAAAGAATGATCTCGAAAGAGCGATTCTAGGGGATACGTCGGAACAGTCCACCCATGTCCAAAAGTTAAGCATAGCTGCTGTTTTGGGGAAAATTTCAGGAAATCTACGTTGGAATGAAAGGAAACGCGGTATGCGGGCGTAATAGGGTTATAGAAGAAGAAAACAATGTAAAACAAGGATAAGAACGACTTTTATTACCCTTGGGGGTTGAAAAGGGTTGAAAGAAAAAGGGTCACAATACGAGTGTCAACCTCAGTGAAACAGAATGATTAAAACAACTGGATGCTACAGTTTAATACGGTGTGTGGGAGCCTCTGGTAGCCACGCATGCTGCACAACGATTTCCCATACTTTCGATGAGGGTTTGGATGAGTTCTGTGCTCAAAGAGTTCCAAGCCGCACGGAGAACAGTTTTCAATCCCGGAACGGAGCTTGGTGGGTAGCGGAGAGCTACAAGATGTCTCCCACGCATGTCCCACACATGCGCCATTAGATTCAGATCAAGAGAGTTGGCCGTCCACTGTATGTGCTGGGACCAGTTTGAAGGAAGGGGTCGACCAAGACCGCCCGGTCAGGAGGCGCGTTACAGTCCATGAATATAAAATCAGGACTAACAGCACCTCGAAACAATCGAACGGTAGGCTCAAGGACTTTTTCTTTGTATCTTTGGCCGGTACCGTCCCCGTGCCAAAGATGTGAAGGTCTGTGAGGTCATCCATCATGATGCCTACCCAGACCATGACTCGCCCAAACGGAAAACGATGTCTTTCCGTGATGTTTTCCGGGTGAAAACGTGTTCCACGTCCCCTCCAGATCGTGGTACGACGAGAATCCGTGTGCAGGCTAAACCTGGACTCGTCACTGAACATGCTATTGCCCCACTGTTGACCACTCCACTGCCGATGTTCCAAACTCCACTGTAAATGCACGCGTTTCTGTGCAGACGTCAGGGGGATGCAAACTGCTGGTCATCTGGCATAGAGATCAACGTGTCTGAGTCTCCTGTAAACAGTTTGTCTAGAAGAACAGTTTGTTTTGTTGTACTCCTGTGGCGGCTGTCAGAAGTGAAGCCAGTTGTCTGGCAGAGCAGTTCCTCTGATATCGTGCAGTTATCACCCAATATCGATCTTGCCGAGCGGTTGTTACCCTTGGCCAACCTGGTACTGGTCGGCGGGTAACATCTTCATTGGATTGGAACCTCTGCCACAGTCTGGAGGTCACACACTGAGGCACATTCCGAATTCGAGACGCTTCGATTTGGGATCGACCGGATTCTAGCATTCCAATAATTCGTCCCTTCAGAAACATGTCCAGTTGACATCTTTGTGACATCTGTTGTCCTTTAGGATTGTTCACAAAGCTCCGTACCACAGCAATTGCCTCAACTGGCTATACCGCTCGAGACCGTTTTATACTCGTTCCGACGTGCGCCGGTGCTTTGCGCATGTCGTCTGAACTGTTTTGCATAAGCACAATGAATTAATTGCCTTCTCCACAACTGTGTGTGAGCCATTGAATCCATATTAACTCCGACTTTTTCGCATTTTACGAATGATGCTTAACTTTTGGACATGAGTGCATGTAAAGCATATAAAATGAATGCGGGAAAAGGGTTCTTTTCTCAATACCTGAACATCGTGCAAAAGAAGGACTGTTGCCATGCCAACTCAGGGACTCGGGAAGACTTTCTTTGTTTGATTCAAATATCGAGGGTATTGGCTGCGTCGACTTAAAATACTGCGATTTTTGACGGGGGAGGCTGAAACATGGGCAAACAATTGGGTATTACAAGTGAGATTTGGATTGGAATTCGCATTTTAGCTTTTATTTCAATACGTTTTATTTATGGGTGAATAAAATAAAATAATGTTACAGAGAAATGCAAAGAGTGGCACGAGATTTTAAAAGGATTCTAACCAGCATGGTCACACAAGACATGGTCACAGTATGACCGATGTAAGATGAATGCGTACAAGATATAACATGTCAAATGTTTTCTTATTTCTGAATTAGATGAACTTTCGTTTTGCAATCATTTTATTAAATAGGAAATGAGTGTCGCCCATAGGGGAGGTGAGTCACACTCCCCCTTGGACATTCAATATAACAAAGGCGATGGTGTACATCATGTGCTTGAGTGGGCCCCACCACCATCCTGGAAAAAATTTCACAAGCGCCTATGTATGAAGTAGAAATATATTAGAATATTATTAGCAAGTGATAGAAAAAATATATCAGTTTTGCAAATATAAACAGCTAGAACTGAGGAAATAAAGCAATTGAAAGGAGTGCACTGAAAATGGGTGAGAAACATAAGCTTAGTTGAGAATCACCGCAGTCAACAATGTCCTTAAACAATTTTCTACGTTAATTATTTACAAATACTATACTTTGAAAACTTGAACATACCTCAACCACACTATGCTCAAATCAGCTAGAAAATGATCAATGGCTTTCGTTTCGAGATTCTCGTGCAGTTTTAAAGGGAAATCCGATTGATTCTTTCTAAAACTCCTAAATACGCAAACGATGTTTCGCGATAGTGTTGCTGTGACTAAGTCCATTTCATAAACTACTTAAGTTTGATGGTAGTCATTATGAGTGCATTTTTTCGTCTTGATATTGTTTAAATTTAGGTGAATGTCATGTTATTCGTGTAAAATGCCTCATATATTACATATGACTTTTTCTACGAAGATTAATTAATAGAACCACGTTGGACCCAAAATGGCGGATCCATTAGCCTTGTCCAAGAAATTTTCATTCATGAAACGTCACGTCCCATATTCAGTCACGGTCTTAAGTTACGCTGTTTATGAAGGGTTGAAAATGGGGGATGCATTAGCCACACCTTTCTGGAAGCTAGCTTATAGTTTTAGCTTATCAGCTAGGGCGGAGTTTAAGAATGGGTCGGTCCTAATACCATGCTTCTTTCAATGCACCATAAAGGCTAGATGATTTCAACCTCTAGATGTGCGTTTTAATGGGGAAAATACTTTGAAACGTCTCATTTTATGTAAGCAAAGTGTAACAGTTTTCTAAAAAATACATATTCGCAAAGTTATTTAAAAAATCTAATAAATAAAAGTATCTTTAAATTATATTTTAAACAGTGTAGGCGCCTCAGTGGACGCCACGCCACTGCTACCTACATACTGCCACTGACGCCGAGTGGATTTTTATCTTTCCCTAACATTTCGTAACAACTAAGATTTCGTACCCTAACTGTAAGCGAATCATTCGAATCCGATCCTTCTAAGAAATCTCATCCTTAAGATGGACCGATTCAAATGGTGGGAGAATCTTTCTGAAAATCCAGAGCCAGGAATCGTATTCGCGCCACCGTTCATGATCCCCATGAAAGAAGGCAAAATGAAATTTTCCTCTCTTACTATTCTTTCAAATTGAGATAAGAAGTGTATCTCGACAACGTTTTGAACGAGATGCCAAATAAAAATAAAGCATGAAATGATAGATCCAATTTTTAGAAACATTCCGTGACTTGGAGGATCAATAATATCGTTACTATAATATGGCTGTCCGAATCTCTCACTAGAATGCCTGCCTCTAGAATCCTGGATCTGTATATGCAAGATGCAAGAAATTGATACAATGAAACACACTCATCACACAGAATATTCTCAAAACGAAAATACTTTCACGAAAGTATTCTCCAAGCATTGACAAAAGTCGTATAGTGTCAACTCATGTACCAGATTCACATCACAAACATTTATTATGTACACATTTTTACACTTTTAAATACGGATTTTCATTCATTTGGGCGGACGTGCCTTGCCTCCGCTTTTTCTCCAAGTCCTCGCTCTTTGGCGAAGTCCCTCACGCTGCACTGGCGATTTGAGTCCCTTTTTATTGTTTCTCTATAAAAACTTCTAGAAATCTCTACAAATTTCCAGAATTATCCAATATCTCCTAGACTAATTGTTATTTCGTGAAGTTTCTGGAACATTCCGGAAGTCTCCAAATGTCGCCCAATCTGGCAACCCTTCTTATTCGAAATTCTAGAAACCATAAAGTGACGTTAGGGAAAGAATGTTCGTACCACTGTCTTCTGGAGAAAACACAGCGATGACACCGTTTGGTCTGCGATAGACACGAAAGCCAAGACCGGGAACGACAGTCCAAAAATATTACACGTTCGTAACAATATTAGACTGCAAGCGACGGACCAACATCTTTTTAGATGGTTCAAACCTTTGCTTCTCTCTGTTGGGGTCAAATTCTAAAAGGTTTGCTAAAAGAAAATGATCTGGGCTCAAATGATGTGCAGATCTTCCACCTCATGCACCTAATTATGGACATAAAACCAATCAATCTATCTATTAAAAAAAAAAAAAAGTCGCAGTCGCAAATATAACGGGACTCAAAAACACCACGCACACTCTATAATAAAACTGTGCGAGACTTTGAATATAAACCACAAAAAATCTGATGTGGGCAACACATGACTTTCCTTATGTAATGCAATGAATTTACTGCCCTTGCAATTAAAAAAAATGTTATTCTTATAGTAGATACTTATATTCTTTCAAAGATATTAAATTTTATTGGATTAGTCGACTTTTTCATTGGTTTAGCGTCATTTTTATCCATTTGGAGAGATTTTCGTTAATTTGACAACATTTAAAAATGTCGCCAAGTTGGCGACATTCTGCTAAATTTGTCGCCAAAATCTCGCCAAGCGTTATGGACGGAGAAATAAGTTATTATTCTTACAGCAGATAAATGACTATTGGCGTTCAAATACAAAAGTATTACTTAAAGTATCTTTTCTCGTGAATGGAATGAGTTAGATCCACGAAAACGATATCAGGCAATTTATCACATGATATTACATATGAAAAGTGAACATGTTTCTTAACAGTTAATATTTCTTTTTAATTTATGGGACTTTTTGATAAATTTATTTGAAAAATTTGCAATATCTCGAGAACGGTTCATGCTAGCGTTCTAAAATTTATGTCAATCGTTTTCTAAAGAAAAATTACATAAGAAATGTCTATTTGCGTAACTTTATTAAACGTTTTAATTTTTTGGTGATTTTATCAAAATTTCACTCGAAAATGTAGGAAGGTTCTAAACATTCGATTGTGTTTTAAAACAATTGGCTTCCAGTATTCATGGACTGTGATTTTTGTACCCAATTTCATTCGAAAAGCTCCATTCGTTTATGAGATATCGTCTCCACGGACTCAATGACACACACACACAGAGAGAGAGAGAGAGACATCACCTCAAAAATGTTCGATTCGTGATCAGGGGTGCTTGAAACGTGCTCTCCCGTCAAAAACTCGAATTCGAATTTTCGACCCCGTCACACTTCCTTATACATTATGTATATAAGGAAAGTAATAGGTGGATGTGTGCAAATCCCAAATGGAAGAATATAACATTTCAATAAAGAACAAACAATGAAATTTCTGATGCCCCAGACGGTTCAAAATCGCTACACTGTGGATGTTGGGGTGGTTAGAAGTATTGCCTGGTCATCCAGAAGACACACTTATAGTTTCTGCAGAACACAACAGTTCGGATTTTCAATATTTCCACGGAGAGCAAAATGAGTGTGTGTTTCTAAGTATTTCCAGACCGAGTAGTAAAGCCAATGATATCGAAGGCACAAACTTTGGACGCAAGAATAGTATCATTCTCGAAATTAAACTTTCAATTCCGACCGACACTAAGCGTCCCACATTATTAGATAAATGGAAAATAAAACGCGACTTAACGGAGTGTTAAAATCCGCGTCTTTGAAGAGACTTTAATACGAGACCCGTATTAAAGAATGAGTTCGAAGAGGACGTTGTGGAGTAACCGCAACCGCGATAATAACTAGAGAGACTGTAACCAAGCTGTGTGACACGGACACGCGCGGAACAATGATTAGCGAGTAGCGCGGCGTTTGAGTAAGTCCCCAATGAAATGTGTTTGTCCATATCCTCATTTTTTACAACGAATACAACATGGTGGCAACGGTAAGAGCAGATGAGGATGGGCGATAAAAGTTCCAAGAACTTTGTGAATAATTTTGAAACATTTTGAAAACAACAACAACAAAAAAAAAAAAACATTCTAACTATTCATCAAAGCGAAACCAAAAACAACATTTGAAATGTCAAATTTTCACGTTTCGCCATTTTCGTTTTCAACTCTTATAAACTGGACAAAATGGAAAAATCGTTTCGAAAGGCACAGAATTGCTTTTGGTCTGAATAAAAGTGAGCAAATAAATTCCTTGATGAGAGAACAAGCGGAAGAAAATTTCCAATCATTTGAATGAGATGAAGATAAAGCTAAAGTGTACCAGAATACTAAAAATAATAAAATATAAGAATAATAAAAATAATACTAGCTAAAGTGTACCAGTTGTACTTAAACACTTCGACACACATTTTATACGCGAGTTTTGACAGAGCACAGTTCAACAGACTCTCACAAATAGCAGGCGAGTCAGTTAATGATTTCATAACTGTGAATATTAAGCTTTAAAAGATGAACTTATTCGCGATCGTATAGTTGTTGGTATTAGAGAAATAATTAAGTGAGAAGCTACAATCAGATCCGGAACTAACCCTAACGAAGGCTATAGCACGCGTAAGATTATCGGAATCTGTGAAGAAACAACAAGATGTTCTGAATTTAAAAAATGACTCTGTGCATGCTGTGACTGATTTTACTCGCAAATTCAACAATTTCAAGAGTAAGACGAGTTCGAATTCCACTTTTGAGGAAAACAGAACAAGAAATCAAACGGATGATAACGAAGGTGCTATAAAGCCAGTTACTGAACCAACAGAGTGGTGCTCCTCCATGGTAGAAGTTCCAAAAGCAAACGGATCTGTGAGGATTTGTGTTGATCTTGCCAAACTGAACAAATGTGTACAGAGATAATGACACCCTTTGCCAGCTGTCGAGTATACCATGGGACTTTTAGCAGGGGAAAAAATGGTTACAAAATTAGATGCTAATTCTGATATTTGGCAAATACCTCTAGATTCCCAATCATCATACTTGACAACTTTTATAACCCCGTTTGGCAGGTATACATTTCTTAGATGACCCTTTGGATAGCCTCAGCACTGGAAATATTTGAGAAAAAAATGTCACAAATACTAGAAAACATACCTGGAACTGTTTGCATATGGATGACATCTTGATATACCAAGAAGATGATGACAAACGACTACATCCAGTTTTACGAAGACTTAAAGAAACAGGATTCACACTAAATCAGAGCCAATGCGAAATGTCGGTTCAGTTAGTCCGATTCCTGGATGAAGACGGAATCCACCCAGACAAGGAGAAAGTTGCAGCTATTCCAAATTTGAAACCGCCTACAAATATCACATAACTGAAACGTTTGCTTGGTATGGAAAACTACTTGGCTAGGTTTGTGCCAAATTATTCCGAAATCCTTGCTCCGTTCACAGCTTTGTTAAGTTTGAAGAATGAATTTGTGTGGGATAACATTTAGCAAAATGCATTCCAGAAACTAAAAGAAATGTTGCCTTCCAAATCAGTTTTGAAGATTCTTAATCCTAACAAGATCTCAACAGTATCCGCAGATGCATCATCTTACGGTCTCGGAGCAATTTTGAGACAACAGGAAAATGGAGAAATGGCTGTTATTGCTTATGCTTCACGAATAATGACTTCTACTGAGCAAAGATATGCCCAGATAGAGAAAGAGGTCTTAGCCTTGGTATGGAGCTGTGAAAAATTTAGAGATTATCTCATAGGAACTCCTTTTAGATCAGAAACTGATCCCAAACCTTTGATTCCTATATTATCATAGATGACACACAAGAAAGAACCTAAATGACATGTCTCCAAGATTACAAAGACTGAAACTTAGAATGATGCGATATTCTTTTTCTATTTTTCATACTCCTTGAAAAGATCTCCTAGCTGCAGACGCTTTATCTCGCAGTCCACAGGAAAGAATGAAAGATGAAGAAGATGAAGTTGGAGAAGAAATGAGTGCATATGTGCATATGGTAATTGATAATTTACCGTCAACTTCTCAGAGACTTCATAAAATACAACTGGGATAGCAAAGTGATCCAGTATGTCAAAAGTTGTGCGAATATGCGATGGATGGATGGCCAAATAAGATAGAAATTGATAGAAAATGCTTACTTTACTGGCAAGTCAGATAGGAAATCATCCTTCAAGATGGATTACCGATGAGAGGATGCAGAATTGTGATGCCTGAGTATCAACCAAGAACGATCCTTGAAAAATGGCATGAAAGTCACCTAGGAATAACAAAGTGTCGTGCTCTAGCTACAGAATCTGTCTATTGGCCGGGAATAAGCAAGCAAGTCGAAAAATTGGCAGCATGAAAGTCACCTAGGAATAACAAAGTGTCGTGCTCTAGCTACAGAATCTGTCTATTGGCCGGGAATAAGCAAGCAAGTCGAAAAATTGGCAGCATGAAAGTCACCTAGGAATAACAAAGTGTCGTGCTCTAGCTACAGAATCTGTCTATTGGCCGGGAATAAGCAAGCAAGTCGAAAAATTGGCAGCATGAAAGTCACCTAGGAATAACAAAGTGTCGTGCTCTAGCTACAGAATCTGTCTATTGGCCGGGAATAAGCAAGCAAGTCGAAAAATTGGCAGCATGAAAGTCACCTAGGAATAACAAAGTGTCGTGCTCTAGCTACAGAATCTGTCTATTGGCCGGGAATAAGCAAGCAAGTCGAAAAAAGAGTTCGAAACTGCGACGCATGCATAAAGGAAGCAGCCAATCGCCACGAACCATTAATTCCTTCAGAGTTTCCAGAAAGACCAAGGGAAGAAGTAGCTCTAAATCTCTTCCAGTTAGCAGGATCGTGGTACCTCTTGATAACGGACAATTTTTCGCTTTACCCAGAAATCGCAAAATTAGAACGTTTAACAGCATCAGAAGTAATCCTTCACTGTAAATCTATATTTGCAAGGCATGGGATACCAGACGTATTTCGTTCTGATAACAATTTGATCCTCGAAAGACAATTGAATTTATTCAATTTACCAAGATTTCGCCACACAGCGTCGAGTCCGCATTTCCCCCAAAGCAATGGTTTTGTAGAAGCCGCAGTTAAAATTGTGAAACTGAATCCGACGATCCATATATAGCTCTTACGGTTTATCGAGCAAAATGGACACAGTCCAGCTGAGCCCGGTCGGCCATTTAGCTGCTCTATGTCTTAGGATGAGGGGGTCGGCCTGGGTTTTTGACAGTCCAGCTGAGCTCCTGATGAATCGACGCATTAAAACCACATCGCCAATGCCAAACTTCCAACTACACCCTCAAGTCATAAACAAAAGAGAGATCGCCAGAAAAGAAATTACGACCGGCGACATAGAGCACGTGATCTTAAAGAACTGAGACCAGGAGATGGCGGGCGTATGGATGGCTGACAAAAGAGCGACAGTAAAGGCGAATCTTCAAGATCATATTTTTTGAAATCATCTTTCCGTAGAAATCGATTCCACTTGATACCACCTAAGAACTTTCAGCCAACTCCTGAACCAGACTTAGATGACCCACTGACTGTGGAACCTGAACCGGTGATATCGGAAGAGCACAGAGTAGACACTCCTCCAGTCACTCGAGACAAGCCACCTCCTAGCACTACAAGAAGGGGTCGAGATGTCCGAAAACCTGACCGTCTCAATCTGTAAAGAAAGGGTGATGTGGAGTTGGAGTAACAACCAGAGAGACTGTAACCCAGCTGTGTGAGACGGATACCCGCGAAACTATGTTTAGCGAGTAGCGCGGCGTTCGTGTAAGTCCGCAATAAAATGGGTTTATCCATAAAATTTCCCCTCATATTTTACACCGTGTATAACTACGGCAACAGATGTGTATAACTACGGCATTTTGCAAAGCAGCCATAAACGTTTGATTATGGGCTCAAAAAATCGGTTGTGTCTAGAATTTTAATAAATGTTTTTTTTTTCTTTTTGTTATTTATATAATATATTTTCAACGGCGAGCGTGCGAGAAACATCTGTCGCCAAAGCAATCAGAACAAAAGGCGAAACCCAAACAGAATCGAAGCCAATCTGTCTCCCCCGAAGTTGAGGCGAAAGAGCGCGAGACAGGTGCGCACTCTTCACTTCCTCCACAGCTCACAGAAAGGATCGGAAGCGATGTTAATGCGAAAAATAAAGTTTTGTACGGTAGTCATATTCCCTTGGACATTTTGGAAGACACAGAATAATGTTCCCACTACTTTCTGGCGAATGTCTCTCAAGGCGGGAGAGACATTTTTTTTCCCCTATTCATTTAATAGTGCTGAAATGGATCTCAGCGTAGGCATTTTTCAAACGTAAAAATTAAAAAAAAATAAATAAATAAAAATAAAATAAATTGCTAGAAACGGGTTTTTCGAAATATAAGCTCGAAAATCGTCCGACTGAAACTCTCCCCCATTGGAATCCTCGTTCGTTGCACAGAAAACTGGAAAACTATATATAAGATACGAAACAAGGATCGCGTGAAAATAGAACTTCAAACCGCCAGCTCAACAACTTAGTAAAATAGTAGAACAGCTAGAGAGTAAGGGTCCTAAAAATAGTCGCTCGCTGACTCTCGAAGCCACAGTATTGATAAACTCACAATTTTGTAGCACTTCCTACCCAAACTAAGAAGAAACGGTTTAGAACGAAATAAATATTGGAATCTATCTTTCTCCGAAGAAATGGCGTCGATCAGAATAATACTTAAGACCTTACACTCATGAATAGGACTTTTTTGACAAAGGTGCTTTCGATTTATCAGCGATGTACGTCTCTTATTGTTCCATTCGCAAAATGACGCAATCGACCGTTGTAGCTCTGTTCCTATTCGTCAGTAAAGTGGCTGTCCGCGCGCCAACTCAAAGTTAAAATTCGCAAATTGCTTTGAAAATTTTAGGAAATAAATATTCAAATGATTCCATAAAATATACGAAAAAAAAAAAAAGAGCAAAATAGGTTCGGTAGTTTTTTAAATAAAAATTAAAATAACCCATGTTATAAGAAGAGATCACGTGACCACTTCAAAATAAAATAGAGCATGCGTATTTTTCCCAGTGTCAAAATCGTGATTTTTAAAGTTCTTTTACATTTATATAGTGTTGCATCCATTCTAAAACCGCTTTATTTTTGCTTATTTTCTATGCATCTGTATTCTGGGTTAACTCAGTTGCAATATTTTTGAGTTTAAAGGAGCCTCCAATTTAGACTATTTCTACAACGAAGCCTCATTTTAACGCCAGAATGTAAATAAATCGAGTTGTAAGATGAGTTGTATAAGAATGGCTGAATTTTTTTTAACTCAAAATGATTGAGCTCTGGAGTCTGGAATAAAGGTAATATAAATGAAATATTCATTGATTTTACATAGAGAAGCAGACGATTTTATAGCATTGCCCTTTTCGACGAAGTTTTAAGCATGGAGTTAGAAAGTACTTTTTCTTCCACGGTTTTAAGTTTTTAAGTAAAATCAATTACTGTAATAGTGTAATAATTTAAAAAATATCACCGCCAAATGTATCGTATTTGAGATGTTTAAATAAAATTGCATTGCAGTTGGAAAGTGTTTCGTAATCAATACTTTATGCACAATGGATCCTTCTTGTTTAATTTTGATGTAGTTTACAAGATACTTTTCTTTTAATACACTTTTGAAGTGAAAAGTGTTCTTTCGTATCCATCGCACGTCTCGTACCGCAAAATTATGAAATGGAATCCATTTATAGAAATTAACACGATGCAATCAATCGTTCACCGATTTCAACTTTAGTTTGGCTTGAAACAGCTCGCGAAGTCTCCCGGCTTGTTAATGGGGTTGGTTAAACCTCTTATTTCTAAAGTATATTTTGTTTATGTGTATATTTTGAGTGTTTCTTATACGAAAAACGTTGGTAGCGTTCTTGTCATGCTTTGAAAGCCTTTATGAAATGGTTTCATTGGGATATTATATTTTAGAAGTGAAATGTTGATACGAATTTATATAAAATATTAATTTTATCTCTTTCCAGGGATTCGAGTCCGTCGTTATTATCTGAAGCCAAAGTCTCGTGGCCCTTTTAGGTGAGTTTTTGATTTGAAAACCTCTCTCAATTATAAATGGATCTATTTTGCAACAGAAGGATTTTTCTCACTTTCGGAATGGGTGCCACTACGGGAAGTCATTCTATTTGAAAGAGAAATGGCATCTCAAAGCAAGAAAATGGCGTCTCGATCGGTCTATTCACGTTCCTATGAGAGAGGAACCCTTTTAGGTCTAATATATCGCCTTTTCTTTGGATTTCTTCGGATGTTCAAGAGTGTCTTTCGCAAAGGATCCATCTCCCGCCGATCGCAGAAAACCCGTCTAAACCTTCGTTGTCGACAAACAATCCGATAGTAAGCAGATAACAAGAAGAGGCGCTTCAGTGTATCCAGCAAGATCATGGACGAGACCCAAAATATAGGCCGTACTTTATCCCTTTATAACTGCGACTGCGATGCTTTGAGCACGTCAGGATATTATTTATATATATATATATATATATATATATATATATATATATATATATATATATATGTATATTATTTATATATATATACATATATATATATATTATTTATATATATATATATATATATTATTTATATATATATATATATATATATATATATAAATAAATATGTATAAATGAGTGAAAGATACAAAATTCCAGAAAATCACACGAATATATATATATACGTTGAGTGACCTCTGATACTAAACACACGGCTAGATATTGGACTGATTTTTAATTTTTTTTTCTTCCAATGGGCTTTCAATGCCCCCTTCTGTGTTATGGCTACATAGAGAGTGGTTGATTGTTGTCGTAGTAAGATATTCCATGAATAAACTGGATTTTAAATGACTTACGGGCAGGAGTGAGTAGTATCACCCCACTCGTATTATATGACCGCTCAGCATTTCCATCATTAGCTGAGCTAGACTGACTGACTAAATGATACATTTGTAACCCAGAGTGCTCTTTTCATTTTCTAACTCTGTCCTTCAAATAAAAACTCATCTTCATTTGGAATGTATCCTATGCAAATAAAAATGCTGACAATAAAATAGACCTTCCTCTCAAGACGGCCGTAAATGAGAGGCAAACATTCTCATGCAAGGTAAATGAGAGGGAAAAATTTCTCTTTAAAAGACACACCCTTCGATCATAAGGGAAATATTTAAAAAAACAAAATAAAAACACCCAAATCGGTTAACTGGTTCGGCCTGTAAGCTCGTCAACAGAAAAGCACGACAGCAATTAAAATAACAAAAAACGCTACGTTCAAAAATGCAGTTTTCAGCAGTATTTTTTTCCACTTGTACTCTACTGATTTGAATCATTTTTTTTTCGCCACTAGACTCATGTTAGCTGTAAATGCGTCCGCTATTCAGAGAGCTGAAAAGCCCATCATGAAGTCAATATGCAGTTTGCGGGCATTTTCATTCCCATTTCATTGCCACATCCATGCATTTATTTGGGGAGGGGGGGGGGGGGAACAAACTCATAGGAGAGGATTGGGAGCATCCAGGTAGTCTATATGGAGAGAGCTGAAGGGTTGTAATCTGCGTCAAAGATAAAGGCAGGTGTTGTCAAGAGGAATTTCCCGAAAACGCGACTGTGACCCTATCTATCTTCGAGGATTAATCAAGTAGAGAAAGCCTCGGCAACCCTAACGAAAGACCGAAACAATTGTCATGTGACTTCAGGGATTCTTGCGTTTCGTTTCCCCTGTCGCTCAATGGGAGAAGGTAAATGGCAAAGCGTCCTTGAAAGAAAAAATATATATTTTTAATTATTTCTGCTCCCCTTAAGCCTTGGAGGATTAAAAAATTGTAGGAGATATTGCTGAGCTTCACAAAGAAATTATTCCGTCAATGCAATTATAAAAAAATATTCATTAAAACATCTTAAACTGCGTTTTACTACATTTTGGCGATATTTGACGGGTTTGGAAAAACGAAACTGCGAGACGCCACGCTAAACAGTGCGTTTTGGATGCGTGCAAGAAACAGTTTGTGCTTCCTAAGATATAGTTTTAAGATTGTAATCCGGGGTATTTTTTACACTTCGGGGCATATCAAAAAGTAAAGTTTTTTAATTTCGTTATCCCAAGGGATTAAAATTATCCTTTTACTTCATTTTACAGATAAAGAAGATATATTTTAATGATCTTACGTTCTGATTTATTTATCTATAAATGTTACGTGTATGTGAACGATAATATAGCATGTTGAGATTTTCTTATAACAAACTTTTGGTATAACGGAATTTTGAATATAATGAGAACATTTTTAAAAAAAAACAATACCTTTGAGTATTTTTTCTCATTTGTAATAAACATTGATACACTTATAAAGAGCATTAGATAATAGTTAACCGTCTGAAATAATACACATGTAATTAGGCTCCTTCCGAGAGGTTGGTGGTAGGGGAAAGAGGGTACGGTCCCTGTGGATGCCTCCCCCACTGGGTTCCGGTCTAAATTGGGTGGCACTTCCCGGCCGTCCAAACAGTTACCTTACACCTTTCTGGTAGGTCGGACGGTCTGGGTTTCAACAACAACAACATGTAATTAGGCAATACAATATATTAAAAAAAAATTTTGTACAATAAATGTACATGTATACTTTGACATATGGAAAATGTAAATAATTGAATGATTATGTTAAATAATTGAAGGAGTTGGCATTTGTTTCATATAAAGTCCAAGATTAAAACACAAAATATTAGAAATTTTAAACTTTTGTAGCATTATTTATTTTGGCAAACAATGGTGTGATAGTTGATTTTAAGCGGGAAAATGATTGTTTGACGTATAGTTGAAATAAAGGTATTACTGGTAATTGATAACTAATGGCATTTTGTATACTGCACAGCTTATTATGAAACAAGAAGTATGCCGAACGACTTTCCTTGCATTTGGACGTTACTATATGTATACAACTGTTTTAAATTCCTAGTTTAGCCATAGCGCGTTGTTGTTAAGGTGATTATTGAGTCATTCATATCAAGTTATTTTAATGTTTTATTTTAATGTTTTATTTTAATGTTTTATTTGGTGTGAATCGGCAAAAGAAAAATAAGGATAGGAAAAGTATGTTTTAAGACCTCATGAACAAAGTTCAAATTTTCTCCGCAAGATGTATGTATTGTGCACATATATGTTTGTGTGTGTGCGCGTATGTATGTGTCTGTCTGTGTGCGTATATATGTATGTGTGTTTGTCTGTGTGTGTGCATATTTGTATATGTGTTTGCCTATGTGTGTGCGTATAAGTATGTACTTGTGTGTGTGCCTATATGTATTTGACTATATTAGTGTGTAATATGAATATGAATTTGCCTGTGAAATGTGGGTAAGATAATTTACGAGCTCATGTATGGATCGTCACGAAATTTCATGTGCGGATACCTTATGTAAAATAACTGAAAGGAATCCCCTGAATTCCTTATAGTTAAAGGTACAGTACTGCTTCTTATTACATGGAATAGATCAGTATGAGTGGTATACTATGCCTTCTTATATTTTTTAAAAGTTGAAGTATTGTAGAACTAAAATAACTTCATAACAACTAGTACATGAGGGGGGGGGGGGATTGATGTCATTTCTTTGACTTTTGATGGCACGAGTATTATATATACTACTGCACAAGAACTGGAATGTAATATACTTTTAAAATAGAAAATGTTTAGCAATTAGTGGAAGTCTATTTACTGTAAAGATTTGCTCAAATATTACCTATATCTCGTTAACAACATTAACAAAACGTTATCTATAGATATAATTTATCTTTTAGGATAAAAAAAACTGAAATATTAATTAAAAATAGTTTGCAATGACAATTTGAAAAAGAAAGCTAAAACAGTCGAACAAAATTTGAAAATAAATGTGTAAGAAGAGAATGTGTTGCTGAATCTCAATCCACACATTTTGAACCTATATACTTTAGAGATTTAAAAATACGCAGATTAAGATTCTTAAAAAAGAAAGTTGTGCATAACAATGAACAAACTACACATCGGCACACTTTTACAATTTTCTGGAACTACTATAATGCGCCGTTCTAGCACGAACGTACTCAATCTGGCGCTCATTTGTAGGACCGAAGGCGGACATACTGGCCTTGCTTTTAAGATGGCTAAAGAAAGGAAAGGCTACCTCTAGTGATTCTAGCTCTTTGGACCCTACACATTTCAATGGCGATTTCTGACAGAGAGCGTACTACTTGAGAAATATAAATGGTAAAATAATGGTTATATGTACTGTTGTGCTTACGGCTGCAAGTAAAAGCATGTACAAGGAGGACTTTACTCTTTTCATGGATTTGTTTTCATTATATATCTTACACAGATAGTTAAAAAGTAATTTTGCTAGATTTTAGTGTGGTGCATTTCATTCGTCTATTAATTTCATTGCTTTTAATGCTGTATAATTAGAAGTTTTGCTTTATTTTGGGTGTTTGTGATATTGCAAAGACTTCTAATGTCATTCTAACACTTTAAAAAAACATTTGGAGTACTTTGCTGATAGTTATAGAGTTATTTTCGGTATCCTCGTATGTTTTCCCTTCGAGGTAGAACTGGGCGACTCGCAAGATTGGGTGGCTAAGGAAGAGAAAGAGGAGTTTAGATAACGAGCGTAAAGACGTGTCGTATGGTAGAATTTTATGAAGGTATTTAGGTAAAATATAATAATAGTTTAGATTCATTGAAAATGTCAGCTAGCAAAACTTTTCAGTGCATTTTATATAAAGATATATGAGCATGATATCATTTCTAGTTCAGAGTAAATCGTACTTATAAGTATTACTAGTTAGCATGGACGTCCATGGAGGAAGACAAGGGGACACTTCAAAATCACGAAGGCGGACATCAAACGAGTCGATGTTGTTATTCTTATCCTTGAGTCATAAATTCTATAGGTGCCGATGCTGGTTTGAAATAATTTCATATGAACATCTCGATGACAAGATGTATTTTCCCCTGTTCACGAATTAAAAATCAAAGGATGTATCATCAAACTCCCAGTGTCTTAAGAAGTATTTTGGTATTGAACTCTTGTTTAGTTCTCGAGAAAGAAATAAGCCCAATAAAGTCTTGAATCACCGACTTCTTGATCATGCTTTAGCAATCTATTAAAAGAGCAATCTTAACTCTAAAAGAGCCTCAAATTCTCCTCATCATAATTTAAGTAATAGACTTCTTGATCTAGAAACAGCTCTACCAATATAAATATTTTTACTTACATCATACATTTTTACTTACATACTTTACATTACAAATGCATTAATAAAAAATTAACTCTATTTACAGGCCATTAAAACTTAATTCTGCACATAGCTTTAATTATAGTTTTGGTCCTAATGCTTTAGTTGTTTCTAAAATTTTTAGAAACAATTTTGGATAGATTGACCTGCAATTTTTGCTATAAGTTTTTAACATTTAATATGTACAACATTTAATATTTTTATGCCATATTTAGTTACACCACTGTAATTGTGCTTACGGTCTATTTAATTCTGGATGCAAATTTCACAATAAGTATTTAAAGCACTTTTCAAACGAATTATTAGCAACCAAATCTCTGAAACTATTATAACAAAATGCAATTTTTGTATTTTGTGCCATAATATTTTATAATCTTATTTATTTCCTATACTTTATAGAAAAACATTTTTAAAAAATTTCCATATTCTATATCGATTAAACATGCAAAAACCTTCCGAACACGTTTTGACAATTTAAGAATCGTGGCTATTTCAATAGAGCCCCTATTTATGAATTTAGACATAATTTTGTATTTTATTCTGAAGTGTCATTTTATAAACAAAAAACTATAAATAAAATCAATTATTTTATTATTGCAAATATTACATTGTTTTATATCAGACGGATATAATATATAAAAATAAATTAGATGCAAAAATGTCTCAGTCGTATTACGCCTAAAAGCAGATATGGGTACTGCACCACTTTCAAAGATAAAAGTGGAGAATTCTATATTTTACGCAAGCATGCACACCATTTTTCCATATACTGTTTAATTATTTTTAAATATATTATGCATATTTTTCAATTTGTATACTTGTAATCTATTTCATATCATATTTTATTTGCAATTGCTTTGTAGTTCAATTTGTTTTACGAAATTGACTTCATTAACAAAATTATTCTTGAGTAATAAAATTTTTGGTAATAAAAATATTCTAATCCTATTTCGTATTTTTCTTTGCATATTCTTTAAAATCCTATAACGTCTAACAACTTTCCGTTCCCCCTCATCCTCTAGAAGTTAAAAAACAACAGAAAGTACACTACACAGTTTAGGCGATAAATTGCCAAATCATGAATGTCCTTCCCCTCCTGCGCCTGCTCCAAGGTAAGACCTTGCGCCTACTTTATGTTTGACCGTGTGACTAACATGGGGAAGATTGGATCGCGCTCCCTCCATATATACTAACTCGTTGGTTGGGAGTCATTTCGCGAAACAAGAAAAAAAGAACCGACGTACACTCTTCTGCACTGGTGTATGTTATACTTTGAAGTGAATTGTCAGCACGGGTGACCATTTCATTGAGTTTGTAAAAGTTTCGTTTTCATGTACCCTATTTTCTAAATCTTTTTTCAAGCGACGACTGACTGCTTTCTAACTCACTCTAAATGATACTTTCTCTTTTAAGAAAGTAATGATGTCTATTTTTAGAGGGATATCCGTCTATTTGGGGTCGATAGCGATTCATGGATTTTCAACAGACGTTTCATTTTCTTAAAGTGGTGGCATGGGACAAGATTGAACCACGGTTCAGCGATGACGAAACGGAATACCCGACAATGTCTGTGTCCGTGACGTCTATCGAAACGCCTTCGAAATGGAGGGTCACGTGTTATCATTGGGATCCTTTGGATGCACACTTTTTCTTGTCACATTTGCAGAAAAAAAGCTGCAATTGTGGTATGAGAAAGTCGAGTGGATCCGGTTCATTTTATTGGAGCGATACTGTAATATATTTGTATTTTGTGAGTGCATCAACAACTCCCATTCTAGTTGAGGACCTCCATTGAAACGAGTGAGGAACTTGTTTCGAAATAGATTCCTTATCTTACTGAGTCGGTATGCACTAAAATAACGTTGTAAAGAGGTCTTACCTGGGAAACGACCCCCTCCTTCCATCTCCATCGTGCGATCGCCAGGAAATCCAATCCTGTTAGAAATTCGTGTTAAGGGATTTCTCCCTCTTCACACTATAGACTGAAGTTCCGAAGTAGCCGACTCCCGAGAAGTTTTCAACGTTTTCGAGTCTATTTGAATTCCACTTTTATCGTACTTTTATGTCGTCAGGTTGGTTACAGATCCTTATTCATTTAAACAAGCGCTCTTTGACTGAATTGGATTCGCCACTCTTTGATTGAAGGGATCCACTCTTTCGTGCATTTCAGAATGCATGGATACACGGTGGTCCATTTCGAGTCATCCTGCCAACTGCTTCGAGTACTGCTTCAAATTCGAAGAAAATGGTGGCTCCGGTCCACATCTTCGACATCCAACTGATAGTATCAATGTCTTTCAGATGTGCTTTTGCCCAATCTATTCCCCGAGTTCAATCGTTTATCGACCGAAATGGATTCACTTAGGAATGTCTGTTGAATGTTTAGTCAGACAAAAGGACGCAAGTATTATCACAGTTTATGAGCATCCATACTCCAACTGAGCTGCTTCCATCGAATCACTCTCATCCACGGTCCGTTTGAACGCAACGCTCTCAAATAATTTTAGGTCCTGGAGTTTGACACGAAGCTCATCTCCCGATGGATCGCAGTAAACGTTTTCTTTTTCCTTCTTTGCTGAGAGAGATATCTTTTATGAGAGCTCAACACCTAAGCTTCAGATAGCGGGAATTGTGATAACAGCAGATTACGCTCTATTGCTCTCGCCGCATTTATCCACGGGGGCTTAGTTCTCAATTGAGGGGATTTTCGGAAAACTTCGGAACATCTTGTCAATAAAGCTCTTAAATGGTATCTAAACAAAAAGTAAGAAAATCATTTTATTAAAATTGGGTATGTTTGTGAATTGCACATGGGTCCAAGTGGGAAATGCCGTTGTTGGAAAAACTACTTTGTTATTGTAGTGATCTACGATTACAATTATATTATAACAAATGTAGTTAACTACGACTACAACTACATTTTTAAAACGTAGTGACTACAAACTATTTTTAAAATGGAGTCACTACATATAACTACTTTTATAAGACGAATAGCTTCAATTTTCACGAAAAGTTGAGGATGTGGGTGTCAAATGCAGTCATTTAACATACTGATTCTGAATAATTAAAATTGACTAAATTGATTGGTAAATTGATCAACTTACTAAACTTTACGCTTTTACCCTCTTTTGAGAACAGTATAATGAAATAAAACTATAAACTTTAAAATCAATAGGTTTAAAAGCCCTTTAATTAAATCTCCTTTCCGCGACGTACAAAAATGACACAGCTAAAGCGCTTAGGACGCGGTAGACCAGTGGTTAGCGCACGGGAGTTGCACTCGATAGGCCCGGGTTCGATTCCCTCCGCTGCCAAAACTGCCGCCGTGTTCACGTCGAGTACGATCACGTTAAACATGTGGGTCCGTAAGTCCTTCCTAGAGGTTGATGGTAGGGGAAGGAGGGTACGGTCCCCATGGATGCCTCCCCCACTGGGTTTCCAAGACCCAAGACGTTATGTTACGGGGTGCCTGCCTCCAAGGAGACTCATCTCCACATCGAAATTGATTCTGTCAGACCATAGGTTTGTTTTTGATAGCCTGAATTGGGTGGCTCTTCCCGGTCGTCCCAAAAGTTTGTTTACATCTTTATGTTAGGTCGGACGGTCTGGGTCTCAACAACAACGGTCAAAGCGCTTTTTGGACATCACAATGCCTTCATCAGTGGCACGAGATTTTATTAAAATATTTTCAAACTTATTTTGGGTTGTCTTTGATTTTAAAGTTTAATTAAAGTGGACGTGCATCCATTTTATTTATTAAAAGTATAAAATAAAATAAACGTAAAAACTATTTATTTAAAAACATGTTTGTTCATTCTGAGTGGAACTTGCATCTCCCAATGGCAATCAGATAAGCAGGATCCTTTGGTAAGCAAGCCATCTGAATAGATCCATATAAAAAACTTCCTAATTCATCGTCCATCGTTGCGCAGAACACTCCATTTCATACACATGAAGAAAGGGTGACCCTATGATATGTATGGAATGGCACCTTGTTCGTTTACTGAAGTAGTGTCCAAACACGATATAAACGAATAAACGAGGGATTTATTGTATTGCGCTACTCGCTACACCATTTATTTTGAAATCTACGAACTACGAGAAAAAGTAAGGACTACTCGCGATCATCCTATCTTTATACGAGTATTAGATGCTGAACAGGTCTTATCATTCATGCAGCTGTCACTTTTCTCTCATTAAGAGACTCATTTTTTCGAGACTTTGCATTGTTTGTAAAGAATAATGACATTGGATGGGTCTTCTAATCTCGCCAAGTTGGAACCCGTTTAGAAAGTCTCAAAATGACGCATTTTCTGGAAGTGGAGCTCGGCCTCCACTTTGTGGCGGACGGTGTTGTTCGTTCATTCAGTAGATACATTGAATGTCAATATTTTGTTCACGAAAAGAGTATTGTCGAAAATAACATTTTTAGCTAATGGATATATATATATTTATTTAAAATATGTACCGTTCAATTATAATAAAATCGCATTCATTCCTTTCAAGATCCTGCTCCCTGACGAACTGTTACATGATTCGTTACTAAGCACATTTTGTAGAATGATCCACATTTCATTCTATTATCATTTGCTTAATAAAAACAACAACTCAGAAATGGAAAGAAAATCGTCCGATATTTCTGGGACGGTGGTTTGTCTTCTTCGTCTTGACATTCTCAAAACAATTCAAAGTACAAAAATATCAAAATCAGAACCCATCGGGCGCAGCAGCCCAGTGGTTAGCACGCAGGGATGGCACTCGGACGACCCGAGTTCGATTCCCGCCTCTGCCCAAATGGTCGCCGTGTTCACGCGAAGTACGGTCACGTTAAACAAGTGGGTTCGTAAATCCTTCCGAGAAGCGGGTGGTAGAGGAAGTCCAAGCAGATGTTTTTCACCTTTGACGGTCTGGGTCGAAGAAGAAAATTAGAACCCCCCGTTTTCAAATATTAAAATATAGAAATGAAAAGCAAAGCACTCGATTGCAAAAACTAATAATCTAATTATATATCCTTTACGGGTTTTTAAAGGGCTACACATTATTTATTATAGTTCGTAGCCTCCACTTCTTGTTTTTGAAATCGAAGCATTATAAACTTGAAAAATGGAAAGATTTCAATCTGCTTGAACTTGACAAGACGATATCTTTTTAAAAGAAAATTATTAACCTAGATATCGGTTCCTATTGAACATTTGTCGTTCACTGTTCATATGAGTTTAGAAGATTTTATTAGATCATAAAAGTTTGCAAAGTGAAGCAACATTTCGCCCTGATAATACTTTTCATTATATATATATATATAAAAAAATTAATAATAATAAAATATAATAATATTGCAATTAATTTTACATATTTCTACATTGAACTCTATTTCCGACAAAACAAATCAAAACATTTTTATTTCTTAGATTATGTTCCATTTTTCGTAACGCTCCACTTCCGCTAGAGTTCCTACGTCCGAAACAATGTAGAAAGAACACTTGGCATTCGAGTTATTTGGAAGTATTCTCGTTATCGGAGATTCTATTTAAAAAGGATATTTCAAATGCATGACACGTTATTTTGCGAGTGTGGTTTTAAACTTCGTTTTCATTTCGATTTGCAAAAAGATACATTATTTTATCTTCTTTGTTTCAAATACCTGAAATATCTTCACTGCAACACCTGAAATATTTTGTCTGCCCCCGAGGAGAAACGACATTTTATTATTGAACGGTCTGAGTCGGCGTTGGAAAGATATCGCCAACGGGGCGATTTAGGGCCATTTCTGGGAACGTGTCTAATTTGTAGATGTAGTTGGAGAAAACTTCTTGACTCCATAAGCGGGTTGAGTGAGGATAGAATCTTCCATTTTGTAGCTTGAAAATCTCGTCAGGTAACCCCAAAGAGCTAGAATCACTAGAGGTGGCCTTTCCTTTCTTTAGTCAGCTTAAAAGCATGGCCAGAATGTCCCCCTTCGGTTCTACAAATGAGCCCCAGATTTGGCAGGGTCGCGCTAGAACGGCGCATTATAGTAGTTCCAGAAAATTGTAAAAGTCTGCCATTGTGGTAGCTTGTTCATTGTTATACACAACTTTCTTTTTTAAGAATCTTAATCTACGCATTTTTAAATCTCTAAAATATACAGGTTCAAAATGCGTGGATTAAGATTTTGCAACACTTTCTTTTCTTACATATTTATTTTCAAATTTTGTTACTACTGTTTTAGTTTTTCTTTTCAAATTGTCATTGCAAATTATTTTTAATTAATATTTCAGTTGTTTTATTATCCTAAAACATAAATTATATCTAATAGATAACATTTTGTTAATTTTGTTAACGAGATATAGGTAATATTTGAGAAAATCGTTACAGTAAACAGACTTCTATTAATTTCTAAACATTTTCTGTTTTAAAAGTATATTACATCCCAGTTCCTGTGCAGTACATGTATTAGTACTCCTACCATCAAAAGTCAAAGAAATGACATCATCCCCTGCCTCATGTACTAGTTCTTATGAAGTTATTTTAGTTTTACAATACTTTTACAAAATGTTAAAAGGCATAGTACACCACTAATACTGATGTATTCCATGTAATGAGAAGCAGTACTCTACCTTTATCTATAAAAAATTTAGGGGATTCCTTTTTAACACTTTACAACAAAGTTGAAAAGTGTTTATGACTTTGTTCATTCTGTCTGTCTGTCTGTCTGTCCGTTAGCACGATAACTGCCGTAAAAATGAGTTTATCAAAATGAAATTTTAGTATGTTGTTCAGACGGTCTGTAGGACCTATGGGAATATAAATAAATAATATCACCCAATTAGTTTTTTATTGAACCCGGGTTGAAAAAATGAAATACATTGAACCCTATGGGACCTAATTTTTCAAACATTTTTTAAGTAAATTTAAAATTCACGAATTGCTTCGAAATTTTTAGGAAATATTCACATTATCCCATAGAATATATAAAAAAAAAATTCAGTAAAATATGTTAAGTAGTTTTTTAATTAAACAAATTATTTAATATAGGGAAAAAAACAAATTCAATTAAATTCTGACTTTGGGATATCTTCCAGAAAGAAAAGAGAGAGATATTATATAATAAATATCTCTCCATTTGTTTAAACGTTTTGCATATGGGAGTGGCTTCAAATTTTAAAATAAATTTGGTAGATAACAATTTTTCATTTTTTTTAAATTTTATATAACTCTTCATGATAAATTTAATTGATGGCATTTTAAATGCACTTTCCTACGTCCTAGAGAGTTAAAATTTGGTACACAGCTTAAATTTGTTGAACATTTTATTCGACAAAAATTTGATGGATCTTTAAATATAGATCATACATTTTTTTCGAAATGGCCTGAAAATAATCCCCGTTCACTTCTATAAATCATTGGTGTAATATTGTTAAAAATTCTGATGTGGACAGCACATGTCTTTCTCTGCAGACTCATATTCGTTCTCTTTATTTATTCAATGATAATTTGAGTTTATCTGCACAACATAAGTATTTTAAATGACATTGAATTTACACGTTAAACTTATATTTGGTTCTCATTTGATAGCTAGACTTATTGTCAAAGGTGGCGTAGCGAAAACGCGAAAAAACTAGAATATCTCAAGAACGGCTAGTCCTAGAGTAATGGGGTTAGTCTTATTCTTTTTGTTGTCAAAAATCACATATAAAATAGGAATTTAATTGATATAATTGAGCACACGTAGTCTTTTATTTTTATATATAACGATTTTTGCTGGCCATTTCGCAAAAATAGCCCGTTCCTTTTTCCCGAATCGTAGTAGAATAACCTACAAATGATTTATATACAAAATTTTGTTAAATTTGGTATATAAATCACTTGTAGGTTATTGAAATATTATACTCCAAATTTTGTTAAATTTGGTTCATTAGTTTTTAGCTAGAGTGGATAAAGGCAATTTCTGCGGCCATTTCGCAAAGAAGGCAGATTCTTTTATTACGAATCGTACTATAATCTAATGAACATCAGGATTTCCCACAAAAAACATACCTACCAAATTGTATGAAATTCGGTCCATTAGTTTTTCAATTAGAGTGGATGTAATATCCACACAGACACACAGAAACATACACAGATACACCCTTACACACACAGACGTCTTCCTAAAAGTAGTTTTTTCGTGTTCTAGAAGTCCCAAAACGTGTAGATACTTTGAAAATTCGAGTTCCGATCTTCGGCACGATTCCAATACTTTGAGTACATACACATACACATATATATTATCTGTGTATTATCTGTATCTAAATTCCGTGCCTATGCAATTACAATAGTTGTGATTTTAAATGATCCCTAAACTTTTATTATTTCTTCAAGGAAGCCTAATTTTAACATATGCAGAATGCAAATATCTCAAGCGATTGTAAGATGAATTACATAAGAATTGCTGAATTTTTTTCACACAAAATTATTTAGCTCTGGAGTCTGGAATACAAGTTATATGAATGAAATATTCATTGATTTTGCATAAAGAATCAGATGATTTATATTTCGATACAGTTTTAAATATTTAAGTATAATAAATTACTGTAGTACTGTGATAATGTAAAATATATTACCACTGAATGAATCACATTTTAGAAATTTTTAAATGAAATTACATTTCAGTTGGAAAGTGTTTCATAATCAATGCTTATGCATGATTGATCTTTCTTGTTGTTATTTTACATTAATGTATCCGCACGTGAAATTTCATGACGATACATACATGCGCTCGTAAATTATCTTACCCACATTTCATAAGCAAATACATATTCATATTACACACTAACAGAGTCAAATACATATACGCACACACACCCAAGTACATATACTTATACGCACACACATAGACAAGCACATATACATATATACACACACATAGACAAACGCGCATACATATATGCACACACAGACAAACACATACATACGCCCATACACACATACATATATGCGCGCAATACATATATCTTGCGGAGAATATTTGAACTTTCTTCATGAGGTTTTAAAACTTATTTTTCTTTCTATTTTCGATTCAGACCAAATAAAAACGTATTAAAATAACTTAATATGAGTTATTTTATGACTTTGACGGTAATGCGATATGCCTAAACTACGATTTGAAAACTATAATTTGTTTCCATAGAGACGTTTATTACAATGTTTATTACAAATCAATGTTTCGCGTAAGGACTACTCGCGTTAAACATGTGGGTTCGTGAGTCCTTCCGAGAGGTTGGTGGTAGGGGAAGGAGGGTACGGCCTAAATTGGGTGAATAAAAAGAAAGTTATGGAGATTGTCGCGGAGGGCGAAGTAGCCCAGTGGTTAGCGCGCGGGAATTGCACGCGGTAGGCTCGGGTTCGATTTCCGCCACTGACACGGAGTCCGATCACGTTAAACATATGGGTCCGTATGTTTTTCCGAGAGGTTGGTGGTAGGGAAAGGAGGGTACGTTCCCTGTGGATGCCTCCCCCACTGGGTTCCGGTCTAAATTGGGTGGCACATCCTGGCCGTCCAACCAGTTACCTTACACCTTTCTGGTAGGTCGCGCCAACGAGTTTGCCACGGTTGGAATTTGCCACGATCAGCATTTTCAAGGGTTGCGAACAGGCTGGTCGCCAAAGGCGGCTAGTTTATAATAAAATTTATACAGTATGCCAAATGCAATGCGGTTATTAACTTAGGATGCTTTCATTTATACATTTTATATGCAATTTGTTCGATATCAATCAGTTACATTTTTCCATACACATGTCAAAGTACACATGTACATTTATTGTACTAGATTTTTTTTAATATATTGTATTGCCTAATTACAAGTGTATTATTTCAGACGGTTAACTGTTGTCTAATGTTCTTTATAAGTATACTTTATAAGTATACTTTGCAAGTATATAAGTATTTATTACAAATGAGAAAAAGTACTTAAAGGTATTGTTTTTTTTATAAAACAATACCTTTAAGTACTTTATGTTCAAAATTCTTTATACTTTATTTCTTATTACTTTATATTCAATAACATTATATTCAAAATTCTTTATACTTTATTTCTTATTACTTTATACTCAATAACAGTATATTCAAAATTCCATTGTACCAAAAGTTTGTTCTAAGAAAATCTCAATATGCTATTATCGTTCACATACACGTAATATTTATAGACAAATGAATCAGAACGTAAGATCATTAAAATATGTCTTCCTTATCTATAAAATGAAGTAAAAGGATATTTTTAATCCCGTGGGATACCGAAATTAAAAACATTTAATTTCTGATATCCTGGGGATGTAAAAATACCCCGGATTGCAATCTTAAAATTATATCTTAGGAAGCACTAACTATTTCTTGCACGCATCCAAAGCGCGCGGTCTCGCAGTTTCGTTTTTCGAAACCCGCCAAATACGCCAAAATGTAGTAAAACGCAGTTTAAAATGTTTTAATGAATATTTTTTTATAATTGCATTGATGGAATAATTTCTTCGTGAAGCTCAGCAATATAATTAAAAATATATATATTTTCTTTCAAGGACACTTTGCCATTCACCTTCTCCCACTGAACTACAGGGAAACGGAACGTTCTGTCCCTGAAGTCACATGAGAACGGTTTCAGTCTTTCGTTAGGGTTGCCGAGGCTTTCTCTACTTGATTACTTCTCGAAGGGTGACCCTTTCATCCAGAGGGTGTCCTTGAAAGAATGGCCTCAGAGATTCCCTCAGTAGATTCCCTCAGCCTCAGAGATTTATAACACAGTATTATAATCGTGGCGTGAAAGGGAACGCTAAAACGCTGACAATGATCTGGCTAATGTTACAGGATGGCGAAGCATCTGCGGCCCCATTGTCTACCTAACTGAACCATTGTCTACCTAATGTCTCAAGATGTCCACTAAAGAGCTAGAATCACTAGAGGTATCCTTTCCATTGTTTGGTAATCAGAAAAGCATGGCCAGTAGCTGCTACAAATGAGAGCCAGATTTGGCACATTCGCACTAAAACGGCGCATTGTAGCAGTTCCAGAAAATTGTAAAAGTGTGCCATTCTAGTACAGTGACCGCCGCTTATAAGAAACACGTTCGTTTCGCTCGTTTTGTTTCTTATAAGCAGTTGTTTCTTAAATCCGGAAATTTTTTAAATATCGTTCTTCCATTGTAAATACTAACTATTGAACACAGTTTTACAGAATTTAAAAGATAAATGTATATAAGTAAAATATTAGTACGTACATAATACATTTGTAAATTAAGTTTTGCATTCAAAAATATTTCTCATTTTACAAATTAAGCCTTACAACTTAACTTATTATCTATATGCATATAGTATGCAGTTAAATAAGAATAAAAAGTAAAACTCATAGGTCGTTCATTTATGTATAAGAGCATAGTACATTTTCATACATACCGTAATCTATTACTGAAGAATAGCAAAAAACTTATCCAGTATTGTTTGTGCTAACGAGTCTGTGATTAGTTTACGTACATCCATTTCTAAATCATAAAACAGTCCATAAACTTTTTCTGATGCCCCTCTGTGTTCAAGAGTTTTTCTAATTATAGTTAGGGCTTCTCGCGACTGTTTGGCTGTAGGAAAATTTTCTTCTTGTGGAACGTCGTCTTCATTTTCTTCTTCATTGCAAACATTCTGAATTTCCGCACTATGTCATCATCATTGTTTTCTTCAGATGTTTGTAAATTTTCGTCGATGTGAATCCATTCTTCGAAAGGTGCTTTAAATTCTTCTTCATCTTCTGCTGGTATGGCAACATTATTTTTCAAAAATCCTGCTTTACGGAAGCAATTAAAAATGCATATGTCAGAAACTTTTTTCCATGCGCCTGCGATCATATGGATAGCATCAAGCAAGGTTGTTTTCTTGCTTATTGACTACACGGAGGTGGAGAATCATACTTTTTAAGTAAACTTTGCTTTTCAAGCAAAGTAAGGGTTTGCGACATGCTTCACTAGCAAAACATAAAATGACTAACTAAAGCTGCACGAATCTTATTTGAGTGCATAAGCAAAGATGCCTTTCCTTATCAGTACGTTTCCTTAACTGCCAAAAGATTAAAGCTCGTTTCTTACTGGTTTGGGGTTGTACTCCCCAAGTCTTTCTGCGGAGAAATCCTCTGTCATCCTTTGTTACATAGCAAACTCCCACCCCCTCCCCGTACGCCCAGAGACAAGAGATAACAACTCGTCCTTCAGTTAACCTTAAACAAATCGATTTTTTTTTTTACACCAGCGTCGCAAGGAAATCAACAAATTTTCTGTAGAAAACTGTTTCTTATAAGCGGAATCGTGTTTCTTATAAGCGACACAATTTTAATGTTAAAACGAAGTTTGTATTTGTTTCTGTCGTTTTGAGTCTTATAAACGGCTGTTTCTTATAACCACTGAATCTTATAACCGGCGGTCACTGTAGTTTATTCATTGACGCAACTTTCTTTTTTAAGAATCTTAAACTACGTATTTTTAATTCTCTAAAATATACAGTTTCAAAATGCGTGGATTAAGATTCTGGAACACTTTCTTACACATTAATTTTCAAATTTTGTTACGACTGATTTAGCTTTCTTTTTCAAAATGTCATTGCAAATTATTTTTAATTAATATTTCAGTATTTTTTTTTATCCTTAAGCATAAATTATATCTATTGATAACATTTTGTTAACGGGATATAGGTAATATTTGATCAAATCGTTACAGTTGTGGTGCCACTGTTCCTACGGGAGTGCACAGACTCTGCTGACCTGTGAATGCGCATGCTCACAATTGGTTATATAAGACTCTGCAACCGCCACAACTTCAGCTTCGGAGTTACGCTTCCTTACTCAACATAAGCATGCATGGATTAGGACAACTTGCGCTGTAACCTTTTAAGTACAGTATGTAAAGTACCTGTATCGTTGTGTTTAAGTTTGGATTATTAAATGTGAAGTTTCTAATGTGTCGAGTGATCTTGTACGAATAGCTGTAGTCCACAATCAACGCAACCTATAACAAGTATGCAAAGTCTAATATACCGAAGTAGTGACCTAAACCTCCATTCCGGGCTACTTCACTAAACAGAAACAGACTTATATTAATTGCTAAACATGTTCTATTTTAAAAGTACAGAACTTCGTTTCCAAATGGCTCTTTGTTTGTTTCTAAAATTCAACTTTGTAAATTCTCACCTTAAATCATTATATATATATATATATATATATATATATATATATATATATATATATATATATATATATATATATATATATATATATATATATGCATATATGCATATATGCATATATATATGTATGTATATACATATATATTTATGCATATATGCATATATATATGTATGTATATACATATATATTTATGTATATATATATATATATATATATATATATATATATATGCCAAAATAGGACAATCAAAGTATCTAAAACAAAATGAAGTGAGTAAAGGCGCTATATGCAGCACTTAATTCTCATTCATAATATATACCAAAAAGGAACACTTAAAATTTACAATTCAAATATGAAAGATAGCAAAAGGATAAAAGGAATGCTAACGAGGAATCATTAATGTTTAGGGGGATTGTGACCCCTATTCCTGGGTAAAGCGTGCTTTTATTCCTAGGAAACACTCCCAGTAACAGTAATTGCACGAAGCAGTTTCAAAACCATGTGCATGGGAAAAACAGAATCCCACAGAAAACACAATTCAGGATTCCAAAACCAAGCCAGCCAAATACGGCTTGAAAAGGGAATCAACCATCATGGAACGAGCGTTTGAGAACGATGTTCCAGAAATCCAAATGAAGTTTCTCTCTATACACACATAACAGCGAAGAAACAGTCACAGTTAATACAAAGTTACCGTTTTAACTAATGGCAACAAATCGTTAAAATCTGCATAAAATACGTTGTCTTTGACAAGAGCTTTACAGAAGTTTATGTAACAAGATTTCAGGAATCCAATAGGATAACCGTTTTCCAATGCCACTTTAATTAATTGACGTTCACAATTAATGCGCTTTTCACAAGTGGAATTTAATTTACGATATCTGTTAAAATGATTACAAATTTTATTTCTCAAAACACTAATACTGATATTGCTATGCCGAGGTGTAATATATTTTATATCACATTTGAAACTTTTCCGTTTATCATAAAGTTTATAACAAAATTGATCTTGTTGATTACGATATAAAGTGATATCCAAAAATACCACTTCACCTTTAATACTTTCCACTGTTTCAATCAATTCAAGTTTACGTGGGTAAAAACCAAAGTCAAAGTGAATAGAACTTTCAGTATGTCCGAGGAGGATGTCATCAACAAAACGGAAATACATTATTTCATTAAGTATATGTGTACCGTTTTCGTAATAGAATAAATATAAATCTGCCAGAAGTGACGAACATCCTCCTCCCATTGGTGTTTCCTTTATTTGTTTATAGAAGCCACGTCCATTAAATAAGGTGCTCTCAAACAGTGCCAAATTTACTAAAAATTTGAACTTGTCATAATCACAGTTCATAAGGTAAGCATTATTACTATAAATCTGCATTAAAATATCGAAGAGATCTTTTAAGTTAATACATTTAAACAGATCTTTAAAATCGTAACTTTTAAAAAATAGCACTTCTGGGGGGTTTCCAACCGTTGTATTACATCGAAACTGTTATTAATCATTATAGATCCAGTTGATTTTCATTTTTTCAGTACAGGCTTTAATAAATCTGCTAACAAGGTATTGGCCCTGGTCAAGTATGATCCACATCCGACCGTAACAGGCCGAAATTTAGCTGGTTGTTTATGTAATTTTAGAATAAGTATCAGACAGGGAAATCGGATATATGTTATATCATATCCGATACGTTTATATAGGGCCATTATTCTTTTCTTGTTGACTTCAATGCTATGTTGTATCTTTTTGTAAGTATCGACATCTTCGTAACATTTTTTAATTTTTCCACTTAAAATGCTTTGCAGGTAAAGGCATAATTATTAGTCACGTATCCATATACGTTATGACAAACTTATTTTGAAATTCCAAAATTGTCTTCTTTTTTAATTTGCACTTTGTTGCGAAATATTGATGGTCTTGATATTCCTGTTTAAATGCATTAATAATTGTGTGTTTCCATTCTTCGAATTCCATTCTTGTGTGTTTCCATTCTTTATAATTTGTTCAAATTGAGAGCCAAACAATACGATTATGTATTGAAAGAAACTATTGAATTAAACAAGATAAAGGAATTTTTTATATTGACTTACAGCAATAAAACTTTTGACTGCATTAAATGTAACAATATACTTAGAAAGTATAATTCTCTTTTACCATTAAGCAAAACGCAAGTCGTGATGACATATAGCTTTGAAAAGACCCATGGTCGAAGTCTACTTATGACCACATTCGAATTTATTTTTTAAATACATTTTTTATTTAAAATGTTACATGCGTTTAATATATCGATTCTATAAAAATTTACCCTATTGGTAATATTTAGTGCAGAAAATATAAGAAAAATTATTAAGAAAATGACCCAAAACAAACTGTATTCAAAATTGCAAAATGCAATGTAAAAGGAATGTTTTACAGCAAAATTTACCTGTCAACTTTAACCAGATAATAAAGAGGAAAATATTGCATACTATTCTCTAAATAACATAAGTAATGATTTTTACATATCTTGAAGCTCTTTACGAAGTTCTTTCTATGCATTTCAACTACCTGCAATAAATATTGTTTTTGTTCTTCATCTTTCGTTGCATCATTAAAACTTTCGATGAATGCCATGCCTCGCTCAGCACAGTCATTAACACATGGCAAATGTTTAACAATTTATTCAGCTTCTTGTGCAAGATTGTGTTTCTGGCCACTTCTCAACAGGCAGACTTAGGAAGCTGTCGTCTATTTGTGCAGTGCGAAAAAAATTGCGAGAGATATTTAAGTCATTAAATTTTAAAGGAAGTTTCTTTAATAAGTGCAAATTCTTTTTTTCACTCATTTTACTAACTAACATATATTTCTCCTCGGCACTAAAAAGTTTTAAAATCAAACAAAGAGTGGGAAGCTCTTCACTTAAATAGCACGAGTGGCGTAAAATCATCTTTAATCCTGTTTTGCGTAATTGTATACCATCCTATTCATGCAATCTTTGTATCAGTAAAACATCGTTTACTGGTGCATCTACAGTAGACTGACATGTGTACCATGATTGAATGTATACACATACAACAAACCGATTGAACCTTTGAAGGCCTTGAAATTGTCGAGGTGTCAATTGTATTATAGATTCATTTCCATCAAACAGTAGTTCAATTTTTAAAGAATAAATGGCTTTTGCCATCCATCGAGCTCTGTGGAGAGCACCTGGTTTCCGAATAATATTGTTAACATCCATTCCAATCATAAGAGCGGAAAGATTTAATACTTCTCTGTAATCATCTCCAGGAAAGTGTTTAGCAGCTGTCTGAAGTTGATCAGTAATAAAAGTTTTCAAAGCGGCGGATGATACTATCAATGGCCTTTTTTTGACATTTTGGATTGTGATGGTTAAGTTCAATCCATTTTTCTCGAAATCTTTTAAACATAATAATTCCAGGTCCACTTGATGGTCCAAAACATACATTAAATATATCTGAAAGTAACACTTCAAACATGTGGTGTCTACAGGCTAACCACAGAAGGCTTCTTCCTATTTTATTTTCAAACAGAACATATGCTCCTTTAAACTTTCCAGTATTTGAGGAGGTTGTGTCGAAGCACATACCAATAACCTGAAAATCACATTTCCATGACTGTAAAAGTTCAAAAACCGCATTAGCTGCTGCTTCCCCTGTACCAGATAACAGCTTAGGAATTCCAAGAAGTTTTATACTACTTTCTTTTAGAGAGGTAACTAACACTGGCAAACGGTCAACCTTTGTTTCATTTAATGATAAATCAGGTAATAACTTACCGTCTCAATGAACTACTGATTTTGAGGTATGAAATTCCATTTTTATCTGTTGCGCAGTTTCACAACGTAAACGTTGACGTTCACGATGAACCGCATTTTTTGAAAGAGTTAGAGATTTTAAAGTTTCATTACTCTTTGAACATTCTGCTTCACCACCACCAGCCATGTTTAAGACAGAGGCAAGCAACATTGTTGACTTTCTTATATTATTTCTATCAAAAGCAGCAGCAACTTTTGGTATTATGACACACCTTCGACTTCGTTCATCTTTACCTGTATGCTTCTCGCGTAATAATTTTTTTCTGGTGTAATTTCTGCAGCATATTCATCATCAGAGTCTTCTGTAGAGCTTTCACTCTCAGTCTCATCCATTGTTGACGTAGAAGATGCAGTTGATAAAGCTAAGGAATTCTGAGATGAAGCAGCTTCTTTTAATCGCTTTGCAAAATTTTCCTGTCGGTCAGCTGATCTTTTCTCACATGCAGAAAGCTTTCTGTCCAGAAATCCAATGCAACCTTTCCTAGATTCTCTTTCTAATCTGAGAAACTGACGATCCTCTTCATTTTTAATAAGCTGTTCTGAATTAGCGTGACTTATGTCAAATAACATATCCAGATTTTTACTATACACTCTTTGATTTTCTTGGTCTTTTGCAGTATTCCTTTTTTTATTTCTCATTAAGCCTACTATAATAGATACTATAAATTTATTAATAATGAAAATAAAATATATAATTGTAATTGATCATCATCATCACTTATGCTTTTGATTAAAATTCAAGATGTTTACATAAATCAGTGTAGCTTGTGTGACCTTGAGATACCTCTTAATCTTTTCCAAATGAGTTCTAGCTTCATATATATCATTAATAGGACTAGAACAGGGGTCGGCAACCTATTGAAACGGAAGAGCCAGAAGTTACAATTTACAAAATTTCCCAGTTTTTAAAGAGCCACTAAAAATTTTCGTTTCAATATTATAGTATTTGCTTATATATATTTGATTTTTGATTTAAAATAAACGGCTTTAAATAATGAATAATATTTATTCATATAAAAACACAAATATAGATAGTCACATCAATGGGAGCATTGGCTTTGCATGCCTTTTGAAAGTTTGATTAAATCTGGCTTATAACTTGTTGTTTTAAGTTTCAAGCACGACTCTAGATTTTTATTTGTTAGTTGACTTCTAACTTTAATTTTTATTATATTCATGCGAGAGAACGCTTGCTCGCAAGAATATGTCGACCCGAAAATCGTCAGCCCTCCATATGCCAACTTATTCACCTCACTGTAGCATTCTGGAAGACTATTCCATACGCCGAATATGAGGGCCTCAACTCGCGGAATTTCTTTTAGAACTTATTTCCACTTGTGCTGCGCGATGTGCATGCATTTCTGGACCTCCAACTCTTCCAACTTGCTCTTGAGTTCTGTGAACTTGCCACTCTACAAGTTACAAGTCTTTGGTTTTTAAATCTAGCAATTGCATTTGGAGCGATCCAGCACTAATTCCAAATGGCTCAATGTTGATCTCATTTGTATTTGTGTTGAGAAGATTTACTATGAACGCGAGAGTACTTTTGTTTGTTTTAAATTGCTCGAATCTCTCAGCGAATCCATCCTTCATGTTTTTTTAAGCTATGCTGAAGTAATTCGTGTCGATAGTTGCATTGGTCACATCGCGATATTGCTTCAGATTTTAAAAATGAAGTAATTTACCGCTCTCCATGTCTTCAACAAAAAGAAGTAATTTTTTTTTCGAAACAAACTACTTCTTCAAGCAAGGCGTAGGCTGGGTTGCCCTCTCCTTGCAGTTTTAGATTTAGTTCATTTAGCTTCATTGGGGTATCTACCATGAAGTTGAATTTTTGCAGCCATTTGTCTTCTTCCAATTCGGGATGGTCAATGCTTTTTTCATTAAGGAATGTTTTTATTTCACTCAAGCACAAAGCAAAACGTTGCAATACGTTACCTCTGGAGAGCCATCGCTCTTTATTGTACAGAAGTAGGTCAGAAAACTGGCTATCTATTTCTACAAGGAAATCTTTAAACTGGCGATGGTAGAGTGCTTTTGCTATGATGCTGTTAATAATCTTAATTACCAGGTTCATGACCTCAACTATTTCGGCCGGAAATGTTTGGGCACAAAGCGCTTCTTGATGAATTATGCAGTGAAACGTTAGAATTTCGTGGTTTATTTTTTTCTGATGAATTGATGTTACCCCTCTATGTATTCCTGTCATACTTATGGCTCCATCAGTTGCTATAGAAACGATTTTATTTATATCGATTCCATTGTCTTCCAGGCATTTTTGCACAGCACTTGCTATATCTTCTCTACGAGTTTGCCCTGAGAGCGGTAGCAATCCTAGCAGTTCTTCTTTTGGACC